>JAWNZC010000004.1:0-600000 GCA_035771165.1 Paragorgia papillata
CTATTACTACAACAACTACTATTACTACAACAACTACTATTACTACAACAACTACTATTACTACAACAACTACTATTACTACAACAACTACTATTACTACAACAACTACTATTACTACAACAACTACTATTACTACAACAACTACTATTACTACAACAACTACTATTACTACAACAACTACTATTACTACAACAACTACTATTACTACAACAACTACTATTACTACAACAACTACTATTACTACAACAATTACTATTACTACAACAACTACTATTACTACAACAATTACTATTACTACAACAACTACTATTACTACAACAACTACTATTACTACAACAATTACTACAACAATTACTATTACTACAACAACAACTACTATTACTACAACAAGTACTACAGTTACTGCAACAACTACTATAAATTACCTCAGCAACAACTACTATTACTACAACAACTACTATTACTACAACAACTACTATTACTACAACAACTACTATTACTACAACAATTACTACAACAATTACTATTACTACAACAACTACTATTACTACAACAAGTACTACAGTTACTGCAACAACTACTATAAATTACCTCAGCAACAACTACTATTACTACAACAACTACTATTACTACAACAACAACTATAAATTACCTCAGCAACAGCAGCAACAACTACTATTACTACAACATTTACTATTACTACAACAACTACTATTACTACAACAACTACTATTACTACAACAATTACTACAACAATTACTATTACTACAACAACTACTATTACTACAACAAGTACTACAGTTACTGCAACAACTACTATAAATTACCTCAGCAACAACTACTATTACTACAACAACTACTATTACTACAACAACAACTATAAATTACCTCAGCAACAGCAGCAACAACTACTATTACTACAACATTTACTATTACTACAACAACTACTATTACTACAACAACTACTATTACTACAACAACTACTATTACTACAACAACTACTATTACTACAACAACTACTATTACTACAACAACTACTATTACTACAACTACTACTATTACTACAACAACTACTATTACTACAACAACTACTATTACTACAACAACTACTATTACTGCAACAATTACTATTACTACAACAACTACTATTACTACAACAGCTACTATTACTACAACAATTACTATTACTACAACAACTACTATTACTACAACAACTACTATTACTACAACAACAACTATAAATTACCTCAGCAACAGCAGCAACAACTACTATTACTACAACAATTACTATTACTACAACAACTACTATTACTACAACAATTACTATTACTACAACAATTACTATTACTACAACAACTACTATTACTACAACAATTACTACAACAATTACTATTACTACAACAATTACTACAACAATTACTATTACTACAACAATTACTACAACAACTACTATTACTACAACAACTACTATTACTACAACAATTACTATTACTACAACAACTACTATTACTACAACAATTACTATTACTACAACAACTACTATTACTACAACAACTACTATTACTACAACAACTACTATTACTGCAACAATTACTATTACTACAACAACTACTATTACTACAACAATTACTATTACTACAACAACTACTATTACTACAACAACTACTATTACTACAACAATTACTATTACTACAACAACTACTATTACTACAACAATTACTATTACTACAACAACTACTATTACTACAACAACTACTATTACTACAACAACTACTATTACTACAACAACTACTATTACTACAACAATTACTATTACTACAACTACTACTATTACTACAACAACTACTATTACTACAACAACTACTATTACTACAACAATTACTATTACTACAACAACTACTATTACTACAACAACTACTATTACTACAACAACTACTATTACTACAACAACTACTATTACTACAACAACTACTATTACTACAACAACTACTATTACTACAACAACTACTATTACTACAACAACTACTATTACTACAACAACTACTATTACTACAACAACTACTATTACTACAACAACTACTATTACTACAACAACTACTATTACTACAACAACTACTATTACTACAACAACTACTATTACTACAACAACTACTATTACTACAACAACTACTATTACTACAACAACTACTATTACTACAACAACTACTATTACTACAACAATTACTATTACTACAACAACTACTATTACTACAACAACTACTATTACTACAACAATTACTATTACTACAACAACTACTATTACTACAACAACTACTATTACTACAACAACTACTATTACTACAACAACTACTATTACTACAACAACTACTATTACTACAACAATTACTATTACTACAACAACTACTATTACTACAACAACTACTATTACTACAACAACTACTATTACTACAACAACAACTATAAATTACCTCAGCAACAGCAGCAACAACTACTATTACTACAACAACTACTATAAATTACCTCAACAACAGCAACAGCAACAACAACGATTACTACAACAAACAACAACTTATTACTACTACAACAACTAATATTCCAACAACATATACAACAGCAACAACAACAACAACAACAACAACAACAACAACAACAACAACTGAGCTATTACTACAACAACTTATACTACTAATATTACTACTACAACAAGTACTGTAAAAATAATTATTATATGGCTTTGTAATATCCTGAGTTCTGATTGGTCAACGCACGGTCCGTAAAAATGCGTATCCGGACCACGGTCCGTCTTTCTCCGTATCCGGACCGCTGTCCCGGATGTTGATTTTGCTGGCGTGAATTTCTAATGTTTTCACCAGGGTTTTCACACTAAGTTTGATACAATAGGTATCGAAAAACGTGAATAGTCATATAATAAACGATTTATTAACCTCGTTTACTCGGTCTGTACGGGAAAATATCAGACCTCGGTCTTTTTTGTACGAACCTCGCCTGCGGCTCGGTCTGTACTGTCAAGACCTCAGTCTGATATTTCCCCGTACAGATCTCGTTCTTGGTTAATAATTTACTACTGTTACTACAACAACGCAACTACTATTACTATAAATTACCTCAACAATAACAACACTAGCAGCAACAACAACACTATGAACAACCACCACTATAAACACACCACTAATAACCCAAGTACCATCGTTCGACCACCAGCTCCCAACTTGACCTGTAGCTGATCAGTCGGTATAGAGCGTCGGACTAGTAAAAACCGAAGGTCGCGGGTTCGAATCCCAGCCGGGCCAAGTAGAGTTTTCTCTACTTGTCTGGTATGGTTCGTCACTCGGAGTAACACCTAATATCATTAAGCACCTGTCCTGTTTTGATATCGGAGTTTTGAGTAAATATATATAAAAAAAAGAAAAGAAGTAAGAATTTATTGGGTTAATTTCCTGGACAACTGTTCTTTCTTCAGAATCGTTGGGGAACTGTTTTGAGCACGGATATTTCTTCCTACGATGTGATGCAGTTACGGTTGCGAGGAGATGGACGAACATATACAGTCAATATACAACCACCAGGCCATAATACAGATGATATGTACCAGGCGTTTATCTACACCAGAGGAGGACCTTTGTGGGAGGTGGTTACAGTAAGTATACTGGCATAGTTACTCCGGCTTAACAGTCAGTTTTGAACCAAACTTAAAGTGTTACCGTTCGCGATCCAACGTTTCCACACTCCGATCCTATCTAGTATCTTCATCAAGGGTGAGCGTTGTGAAGAGTCGAAGATGTAAATAGCTTTCTGGTAATAGACCACCATCGTCGCGATTTATATAAGGACCTTTATAACATGCGAGGACGACGATGGTTAGAAAGCAACATAAATTTTTCGATTTAAAGAAGTCACGGTTGACTGACTATATTATAGTTACTATTTGAAGTAATATTTATAAACCGCGCAGGAGGGCTTTATCGGATATAAAACACGAGGCGATAGCCGAGTGTTTTAGAGCCGATAAAGCCCGTACTGCAAGGTTTTTAAATGGCTTCTAAAAAGAATCACTTCATACGTTCATTGGCGTAGTAATTTTGAAAATTAAGCTTATCTCAGCCGTTAAAAACCAGCGAGAAACTTAGAGCGAGTCTATATCACATATATAGATCCGATACGCTCACGATTTTTCTTTGTGTTTTCCTCATGAATTATTAATGAATTTTAGAAACTTGTTTAATGACTTCCAAGTTCCAACTGGCCCATTGTATAAAGAACAAGGAGGTTTTGAGATTACTCAGGGGACTAAGGCCCCGTTCACACTATACCGGATAGGTTTTCGTGCCGGCACGAATTATGCCGTGCACGGCAAATAATTATGCCGTACGATACAACCCGTGATTCAACCAATCACCACGCACTATTCTATTAATTTACTTCCGAAACGATTTCGAACTCCGTTCACACTGGAGCTGGAACGGCACAAAAAGCTATCCGATAAAAGATGTACCTCTTTCGAGATCGCAGCAGCGCAGCGGCGCTCCAACACAGAAATTGTGCCGGAACAGGCGTTTTGTGTGTGAACAGAAGGCCTATCCGGTATGGTTTTCGTGCCGGCACAAAAGCTATCCGGTATAGTGTGAACGTGACCTAAGAATTATGCATTTTTCTTTGCTTTTAAAAAAATAACTTTTTGTTTGACCAACGTAAGCGCCATGCCATTAATATGCCAAGCCCCGAGACAACGTCTTTGATGGTACTGCTGGCCAGTGGTGATAATTCAAAGATTATTGGCTCGCAGGCTAAAAAGCTCAGATTATTAAGTGCCAGTTATGTTTACGTTACGAAAGTTATAGAGTATTGCGATACCCTGACTAACTCTCTCTAACTAACTAACTCTCACGCAGCTTTAGTGCATGCTAGTTAGCAAACGACGTCGTTAGCAAACGACGTTTTCGACGCGACGTTTTTGACGACAAGCAAGGCACCGCCCTTTAGTACTAGTATGTGTCTGGTTATCTCTTGTGTCTTTCAGGTGCCGTTCTCCAAGTTCTTGTTTACGACCGCTGGCTACCTACAGGACCGCCAACCGACGTTTTACTGCTTCAGAACAATCGGGATATCACTGATGGATCGTATAAACGGACCATTTTGTCTCGAACTAGACTATATCAAAGTAAGGGAGACTTTCTATCAACCGAAGTACTTTGTAGAGCACGCATTGAATGAGATGGACTACTAACTAGTCTTTGTTCTTTTTGTGATACAAGTTAATGTGTTAAACATGAAGGTGCGCTATATAAAGGGCCCGTATATGACTACAGCCTTTCTGGAGCAGCGATGGTTCCCGAAGGTTCTTCCTGGTTCTTCAAAGTGTCCAAAACCTGTTGGTATTATTGTTGTTTTTAAAGAGGAAATGAAATGAAAATTAAGTTTGCTCTATCTTCACGATCTCCAAAAAATAATAAAGAATTACTTTAACAGTTTTTCCATATTTCACTTCGACTGGGAGCAGACGTTCTCACACATCATTAGATATTCATAGCATTTCGGTCAATCCGGTTGCTTGATTTACGTCACATGTACTTACCTGGAAACCCAGTCTAAACCAGAGACCTAATTAATTCAAGTGGGCAGGGCTTAGAAGATGAGGGAAATTGAGGGGAAAACAATACATATGTTAATTTAAAATTTCAATACTGTATTTAGAAATGTTTTCTAAATACAGTAAACTGTATTTAGAAATCATTTCCCAATACAGTACGCTGTATTTAGAAATCATTTCCCAATACAGTTTTCTGTCGCTATAGAAACCAGTTCCAAATACAACAGATTCTTTTACCTAACAGCGCTTCACAATATAAGCGACTACATGCGATACATATATTACAAGTAAAATAGACTAACAAGAAACCAAACTTACGTTGGTGCAATTTAAGTTATTCGACGACAGACAGAAACCTACGAAAAGCGCTAAAACAGTGATGTTGCTTGCAGACTGATTAAAGTAATGAAGTTTAAACGTCCATCTACCTTTCATAATATTATATACATATAAAAGTATACAAGACAGTCACCTCGCTTTGTTTTCTCCGCTATCGACCATTAACATCTTCTGTCTTCTTTAGTTTGTAAAGTTCTACATTATTCCAATTGTCATCTATATTTTCTCTGCTCCGATCAGTCCTGGCTGAATTGATCCTGCTGTTCAACATAATCTAAAGTATGTTATCCAATAAATCCAACGTCTTGCTAACCAAAACTCCTGGCTGTTTTAAAACAAAATTTTTCCCTGTCTCTGCAAGCGCTTGACGACCTGTCACCAGTCTGTTGTGATTGCCCTCATTGCAATGAATATCTAATGATGTGTGAGAATTAGCTATTTCAAATCCTCGTTAGTGTTTTAGACTTGGTTGCCAAATCCCATTTGCCGTTAACAATAGCTTGGCTGCGCCTCGATTTAGAAATATTACTTCTTTCCCAAAGCCACACATGCATCCCCTAAAGACAGTCTTTTCACTTCGTTCTCAAGTTATTTAGATTTGTTTGATATATGTAAATGAGATGAACTATGACGTAAAGTTATGCAGGGATGGTTTGGAAACTCGGCAAAAGTCATCGTTCCGTGTTTTTGTTCAATTTGTCTAATTCCACGGTCACTGAACGTATTGTATTTTCTGTATAATGAAGCAGTCATCCAATACCAAAGTTCGGGTTTAAGTAGTGTAGTTCTTCGTCGTCACGTGTTGTAAGTCCTTTGTCGTCACGTGTTGTAAGTCCTTTGTTCACGTGTCCATAGAATTTCCTTTCTTCAACCAATTGCCTTCCTCCAACATGAACTATTGTGTTTATCAACATGACCATTGCATAATCTTGAAAGACAATGGAGCTTCCAAACCATCCCCCTCCACTAACTATGGTTATATTGAAAATCATGTATATCTTCGCCATTATCGAACAAAATTTGGTCTTGTGATGTTTAGTGTGTTGAGATCAATGTCGTTGCAAAGTTTTAAATTATATTGTTTATTATTATATGGCACGGATTACTTCCGGTAAAATCACGCGCTGTGATTGGTTGCTGACTGGGCGAGATTTCTCCGTAATGCCCGCTGGCATTATGAAAATTGTTAATGCCCTACGATTGGAAACAAACGAAAAATCCTAATAAGAAACTTTTCTTGCCGAAAAAACGGCGAAAATAGATGACGATGAACATTATAAAAGTAAATTCTAGTATCCAGACGGGAAAGAAACAGAAGAAAATAACGCTAGTTCGGTGTTTTGACGAAGTTAAAGGAAGCGAAGACCAAGAAATACAAGATTGATTTTGAAATATAATAAACTACTTAATTACCTCGACCGTTCGGTCTTTACTGTAAAATATTAAACCTCGGTCTTGAACGTATTAACCTCGCTATCGCTCGGTCAATACAGCAAGACCTCGGTTTAATATTTTACCGTAAAGACCTCACTCTCGGTTATTAAGTAGTTAATAATTCCAAAGATATACATGATTTTCCAATAACTCACAATAATATGTACATAGCTTATTTCATTTACATATCAAACAATTCTAAATAACTTGTAAACGAAGTGAAATACGGGAAAACTGTAAAAGTCATTCTTTATCACTTTCAGGAGATCTTGAAGATGAAATAAACATAACTTTCATTTCATTTCCTTGTTTAAAGTGTCTATGAAACGAAAATTGAGTTTGTCGCATTTGAAAGAACACTTGAAATTATAGAGTAACGTCTTTTGCAGTTTTTCGTTTCCTTGCTTTGTTTTTGAAATATTTTAGTTTGTTTGATATGCAAATTAAACATTTTGACGTCGTAAGGTGCATAATGAGCTATCGGAGAAGGTTGGACATCTTTTCTATTATGGAAACCAAATTAATTTGAATAAAGCATGTGGATGTGTTTCGCCCACAACACTAAACATGTATATCTTCAAGTGATTATTAAATTTGATAATAGCAAAGATATATATAACTTTTTCGATAACTCATTATGCACGTGTGACGTCAAAATGTTTAATTTACATATCAAACAAACTGAAATATCTCAAGAACGAAGCAAGGAAACGAAAAACTGCAAAAGATTTTACTCTACCATTTTAAGTGTTTTTTCAAATAAGACAAACTTAATTTTCGTTTCATAGGTACTTTAATGAACAGAGCAGCATATGCGGTGGGGGAAGTTACTGAAAATTTCGGGATAATCTGATGTATAGTCTTCACGCTAATTTAACTCTCAAATTTTGCTATGGCTAGTTCGGTTTTGGAGAAATTTGGGCTTCTTGGTAACAATGCCTTGTGACGTATGCAAATGTAACTGTGCATAAGAACAGTGGATTTTGGCATCAATGATCGATCATCTGCATATGGAGTCATAAGCCGTTGTTACTGAGAGCCTAAAAAATCGAAAAACTTCGTCTTGAAAATCGTCATTAAGAATCGTCCCGTGTAACATCACGTTTATTTGAGCTCGCAATTATGGCGTTGGCATGCATGGATACTTCTTCGTAACTGGCGAGTAATCTATCGGGTGCATACCTGATCAAGGACATGACAACAACAGCACCTGTGGACGCGGTAAATTAAACACCTGTAAATTGGACACCTGATTAAACCGCGGTAAATCAAAGAAAATCGACGCATGAATGAACTAATTGGTATGGTTCTGAATAGGGCGTGTATATACAGGGTGAATAAAAAAAAACTGATGCCTTTCATATTCAAATTAGCCGCATAGCGGCTGTAATTTGACAGAAGTTCCCTAAATATCTCATGGGTATACGAAGCATATCAAATAAGTGAACCCTAAATATCTCATGGGTATACGAAGCATATCAAATAAGGTTCACTTATTTGATATTCACTTATTTGATATGCTTCGTATACCCATGAGATATTTAGGGTTCACTTATTTGATATCGGCTTCGTATACCATGAGATATTTAGGGAACTTCTGTCAAATTACAGCCGCTATGCGGCTAATTTGAATATGAAAGGCATCAGGGTTTTTTTATTCACCCTGTATATAACATCACGGGATGATTCCCAACGGGGACAGTCTTACAAAAAAGCGACAAGCATTCACAGCGCTAATCGTTAACTTTTTTATGCTAATAAAATACATATATAAAAAGGCAAATTCGAAGACCATATACAACAGTCATCGCGTAGCTTTAGAAAGAGGCCGACGAAATATGGAGAATTCGACGATCAACTGCGAAAACGTGGAGCATTTGAAGAAAAACTTCGATGCGATCTTGTCCAAATTGTATTCCTTGGGCTTGAGCATCCATCTTCTGAAAGACAAAGCCGTTGTTTTCCCTACCGATGGCAAAGAACTTCAAGTCCTCGACGGTGACGAAGCGACGAAGCACTTCAACCGACCAGAGTATTCAAACAGAGTCCTAGCCTTTGGCTCTCGGCATTTCTACTGTCATTCGGAGTACCTTCGTTTACGAAGCGAATACTTCAACGCGTTGTTCGCGGGGAACTACCAAGAAAGTTCCATGGCCTTAATAGAGATCGAACTACCTTCCCCTACGGCGAACATTGAGTTACTGTTAAGATACCTTTACACGGGTAAGGCCAACGAGAAACTGTTCTACGGTGTTGAAATCTTTAAGACTATCGAGAACAGCAACTACCTAGGCGTTCACGAATTAGTTTCGCTGGCGGTGGAGGCCTTCGCAGTGCGGTGGAAAAGTTTGGTGCCGTCCTCCCTGTTCAGAAGGAGCGTAGTCGATGTGAACTTTGTTCGAGCTCTGTTGAATTACGGCAGCAAGAAGGGAATATTTAAAGACGGGGACAAGTTGAAGCTCGTTGTCTACTGGAGCGCGAAGGCAGATTCGGACATTGCCGAAGCACAGTCGCTGATTTTAGATCACAATTGTCTGGACACGGCCGGTCTCGCTGATTTGGAGTGGTCTTTGGAAACGAATTGCGCCCTACTGACCGGACTTGAGTTTTCGAATTTTCGAAGCATTTGCCACCGGGCCCGAAAGGAAAGCGAAGAGGTGAAAAAGTTGAGCAAGGTGTCGGAGGAGAAAGCGAAGGGGTTGTTGGAGTGCGTGCGCATCCTAACCAAGCAGTTGGAAGAAGTCCGCTGTACGCGTTGTCGCATGTACATGCCACGAGTTGCGTTGAAGATGCGGACATGCGTGACAATGGAACACCCTGGGGAATACGTAATACACAAGGGATGGAGTTGTTGTAAGCAAATAAGAAAGAAGTCCAAAGGCTGCAAACCAGTGGGTGTGGCGAGACATGCTGCCAGCAGATTGTCTAGCAGCAGCAGTTAACACTGACGAACTGAAGAGGTCGCTATTATCATTGATTTAGTTTTTTAAACTTTTCAGTACAGTTTTAGTATACTTTCTCTTTTTAAACTTAGTTTTTTTTATTGAATACCTCTATACTGTTGTTTAGAGCATTTTAACAAATTTTAACGGACTCATGAAACTTTGTATTTTAGAGTTTACTGTTTAGACAAAGCTAACACAATCTCACCATACACAGATAAGTATAGCGTGATTTATTTTACAAATTTTAAAGCCGGTTTTCCCAGCTTTGCAGCTTTTTCCGCGCGAAGCGACTTATTGAATGAGTTGTTTTGACCAATCAGAATGTGTCACAGCCCTGGCCGTAGTCCGAATCTTAAAGTCCCTATAGAGCGTTTTCATCTGACGTCACGGCGGCCATATTGGTGTACCAAAACAATGAAATGGCGGCCATATTGGTGTATGGTATGGGAAATTAGCTCTTTCTTATTCAAATATTTCGTATTGTTTCACCACCCCAATGGGGCCACCGATCACGTGAGTGAAAACGCTCTATTGCAATGTTGCTGTCAATATTGCAAAGTCGTGCCGGAAAGAACATCCGGTTTGAATGTAGTATTATACTTGCGCGTGTCCACGTCAGGGCTGTGAGTGACCGACAGGCAAATCCTTCCGTGGCATGGTGCAGAGATGATTGGCAGAATAATATTTTGGGCCTGCTTCTTAAAAATGTGCCTACCCTTATTCAAGATGGTTGCCTGTGTGATTAACTCTAGTCAGAAACCGAGTTTACTGCCTAGCTAAGCTTATACGTGTTAACCCGACCCACTGCGAGTTTACAGCCTAACTTGACACCGGGGAAAAATCGTTAAATATCGACTAATTGTGGTTTGCAATCTGAATCCCTTGAGATTTAGAAGACAAAGAAACGGCGGCCATGTTGGAGGAAAACATATTCCAACTAGAATAGCTGCTAATGAGATTCTTTTGTTAAAATTCCTACAAGAATATGAAGTAAAATCCATTCCTGTATTTAGCCGCTAGTCTACCAACTTGAGGCAATAAACCCTGGTAAAATAGGTGGATAGCAAAGAGGTAATAAGTATAGGTTAGTTACCGAGAAGGAGGTAACTAACTTTAGCTTAGTTACGGCGACTTAGGGTTTTTGTTCGAGTTAAGTGACGTTAAAAATAATCGCAAAGGCAGCCATTTTGAATAAGGCCTGTTTACATAGTCAAATTTCTAAAAACCGAGCACAAAACAGTTCTGCTGCCACAGGCAGGGTCATTTGTTCCCGCCATTTTGTTTTTGGCCGCCATCTTGTGTCCAACCCTCACAAACAGTCTGGGGAGGAGGTTGCGTGCACTGGTGCGTGTTGTTGCTGCAACCAGGGCGCTCTAAAACACGGGCGGGGAAACGCGCATATAATTTGGCGAGCTATGTGTGATGCATCAAAGGAATGGCACGAGCGCGCTTGGGCTCTGAAAATCAACAAAAACACAATTTGAATGGCGACCAAAAAGATGAAGAGTACCCGAGATAAATTCCTCTTTTTGAAAAGGAAGAAAACTTATTACTGCCAATAGAAACACAAATAAAGAACAAGTAACTCTTTCAGATTAAATTTGTTTTAATTGTATATTGTCAAGGATTTATTCTAGATTAATAAAATCACAATTGTTTATCGTGAGAGTTGAAAAAATTCCTAAAAATTTACAATTTTTGAAGGGCGCACGCCATTAAAATCATGTTTTCTCTGCGAATCGGTTGACAAAAGTGAATTTGAATACAACAATGTAAAGACAATTAAATGGGCTTTCGAACTGACATAGTCAGCGAACGTGCTTTTTTGTGCTTTTTTTGTAAAAACTGACATTTCACCAACCCATTTTTGAAAATGTTCTCTTCCATTCTCGCCACTATGGCTTTAATACGTGAAACGTACTAAAAAACTGCTAACGCTTTCAAGTTTAAAACCCCATGCTTCTTTCAAAGAGCAATCACATGAATTAACATATACACAATGCTAAAACCCTGTTTCCAATAATGTTAAACAAACGAGAAGAAAGACTTTTAAAACAAATTTCAACCAAATGATGTAAATAAAAATTGCAAAGTTTACTACAAGTCTGCACCAATGCGACTCAAGCTGGTTTACGGCGGTAAAAACAAGATTAGTATTCTTTGTTTGCCAAATTTTATGTGCACAGAAATACTATAGATGTTAACCGGCAGAAGACTCTAACAGGTTTGCCCAAACTTCAGCGGAAAGCATTTAAAATAAACAATAAACTGATCAAGAACGTTTTCGGCTTTGTGTTATCCAGAGTAAACAATCTTAATATGCAGTTCAGCATATTTTGTCATAGATATTATCATAACACTTTAAAAAAAACCCACTAAAAAACACTCTCACGGCATGCAGATTAACATTATATATTTTGTACGAGAAACTGGTAACTACAATGATTGCATTTTGCAGACAAAATTCGATCATATTCTATCTGAAAATTGTGTTACAGTTGTCGAATACCGAAGACAGTACTCTAAAAGTCAAATCTACAGCACAAGAGACCAACGTACGATAATATAGTTATACGGATATTTTTTTAAAGGACATACTAAAGAGTACTGTAGTATCTCTTACCATATACTTCTGTCTCCGTTTTAAACAAATCTGATCAAGTCCATTATTTTACAGACTACAGCTGTACAGTTGATATTAAAAATCACGGCCGCTTGAGGTTTGACTATTCAGGGTTTTTTCGTAGCTTCTGAAGTTTGCATGAGATTCATTCAAGACTATAACTAGCATGTATGGATATATAGATCATTAAAATAACATTTATAGAGCAAATACAGCAAGATTGCGGCTTAAAAAAGCTGGAAACCACACATATATTTGGCAGCATATATTCAAAATTATGGAGGTTCGACTTTCACAGACCACAGGTACAGTCTTCGACTTCGTCTTGAGGTATCTGGATCAGCCATAGCAATAGCCAATAGTGAATAATTTTTTCCCCATCATTACTGTGATTTCTCATGCGGAGGTTTCTATCGGTGAAGATTCTTTTGTCGTTAGCATCTTCTTTCAGCCGTCTCAGTTTTCTTCACTCATGTTTCTCTACTTTCGAAAATGAAATTGAATCGAAGCTCAACAGTGATATATGCGGGGGGTACGCGCATCACACATAGATCAGGGCTCCCATTGCCGTTTCCCCGCCCGTGTTTTATAGCGCCCTGCTGCAACTTGCAAATTGTAGCAATTTTATAGCACTTTTTAATAGCCATGAGTACGGAACCAAGTCATCCGCAGGTACAAGGCATCAATGCTGAAACAACGGAAGAAGAATTGATTGAGATCTACAAAACCTGGAGTAAGAACTACGATAAAGTGAGTTAAATATGTTTATATAAACCCACATGTAAAACATAATTTTTAAATGTCGTTTATGTACACACAATTAGTCAATGTACAAAACTTGGTTAAGGTTTAGAACTGATGTCTAAACCACACTTTATATGAGCACCATATTTGTGCAACTAGGTGAGACCTCACCACTATTAATGACCAGAATGTTTAGATCCCGGCTATGCAATCGGTCAAATTCGATGATCGGAAAGCCAATCGATATCAATTATCAATCGATAGCAGTTATCTAATTGATGTTGATTGGTATTTGCCAATCAATAGTTGCAAAAATCCATCCATTTGTCAATCGATGACTACTGATTGCTATTGATTGACTGTCATCGATTTTTAGACTAGGTTACTTTGAACTGAAGCAACATCAGTCAGGCCAGAAAGTCAGAAATCTGGAATTGTCAATTTTAGGGGGTTTGTTTACACGAGGCTAGCCTTGAAATGATATAGACTTGGTTCCTTTGTTGCTTCAAGATTGTCTTCCAAGCTTGTGACTACCAGAGAAGAACTATTTCATGTGGATTTGACACCAATCTTATTTAACACATTATTATTGAGTTTGATAGGTGAAAGTGCTTTAGTTCGGTTTAGATTAGGCCAGCGTGAATTGAATCTCAGGCCAGACTCATGAAAATGATCTACAGTAAAAACACTACAACTGACCTAAAGTCAGTCTGGCCTGAGTTTGGGCCGACCTCATGTAAACACCCCTTTACCCATGCAAACAATGTCAACTGTATTCCAATTGGATCATTCCAGGAAATTTTTATACTCCCCTCACAGAGGAAATGCTAAATTGGTTCTCCCCTTCTTTTCAGACATCCTACAATAATTTAAGTAAATCTGTAGTTAATTTTACCCCACCCCGGACAGCACAAATTTCCTCCGCATGGACTTTTTCTGGTTAAATGGAGGACCAATATAATTTATAACATACAGGTAGGCTAAATTGAAGTTGAAGAAGTTACCACTTGGCAGGGTTCTGCCCAGGAGCATGTGAGTGCCGTGTACCTACAGGCCCGGGGGCTCAACCCCACCCCCCAAGAATATGTGAAAATTAGTAATCTGAAAATGATATTTTCCAAATGTGAGCAAGTGAATCCTTTACATTGCGTGTCTCACAATTTTGTCTGACTAAATATTACTATTAAGTACTTATTTATTATATATTAATTTTATATACATGCTAGCTGGGCATGCTAGAATATACAGCATGACGAATTCTCTATGTATTAAGCTAGGGCTAAGGTTTCCTGTGTATGTTCTACGACTATCAATGCCGGTGTATCATCTTACAGGCATTAATAAACAAAGTGCGATCAAGTGATTAGCGCCTTACCCAAGTATCAGACAATCCAATCTAGCTTTGAAGGAATATCGTAATTCACCGAATCACAAGTCTGGTAGCTAATATTGTGTGCATTGTGGTGCTGAATTTCACCAAATAATATTGTTTCAATAAAAAAAAATTCACCAAGGACAAAAAAATACAAAATGTTGTATATTAATTAAAAGATATATAAAAAATACAACACATGGGGTTTTCTTATTGCATATTTCGAGTGCCGGGTGGAAGGGTCTGTTTTGGCGTGAGTGCCGGGCAGAAGGGTCTGTTTTGGCATGAGTGCCGGGTGCCACCGCCCACCGTGGGCAGAACGCTGACTTGGGTGCATGACATTGATAAAACATGGGGAAGTACCGGTAAAGAGAAAATGGAATAAAAATCTGATACATCACTATTTTATTAGAAAAATTTCTACATATTCTAGACTTTGTTTAGCAAATCTTATTGAGCACTTTAGTTTTCCGGATATCAATCAAACACAATTAGTTCATTGATTACTATTTGATAAGTGATACCAATTAGAGGTGTGCAAACTCCGGTTTTTCAGATCTGGCTCTGGCTGTTTTACAGCCCTGATATCCAGCTCCAGCCTCACATTAGCCATTAGGTAAAATACAGTAGTCTTTTAACTCCATTTGTACAATCATGTACTGCACTTCAATTATAGTAGACAAACAGGGCCACCAAGAGTGGTGACTGTGGTGTGTTTGTTGGGGGGGGGGGGGGGGGGGGAATTTGCCCCATACACTATGGGACCTCAGTCCATAGAGGCCTCGCAGGAATTGTTTTAAGAATTTTCCAAGAGATATTTAGTATATATTAGCAATATTAGCAAAAAGTAGATTTACAGCAGTTGTTTTGCTGATGTCAGCAATATAATTCAAAACTTGAACTCAATTCATGAATAACTACAGATATCAACTTAAAATTTTCCAGGAAAACTTGTTAAATAAGGCTCATTTACACAAGTGATTTTTGCTGCAAGTTTTCTCCTCCTGACTGATGCGATTGAATGGATTGACTTACAAATGCATTGGACATTTGTACAAAGCTATAGTGGTTCAATACATTCATGGGGCATCCATTCAATCGCATGCGTGACAATGAGAAAAATCGCACGAAAAATCACCTGTGTAAATGGGCCTTCATACAGTTGATCTGCAAATATAGGGTTCACTGAATATTCTATAGAATTTTAATAGAATATTGTATTAGGATTCTATTGAATATTTTACTTTATTGAATACACTACCACTTAGCACAATGATGTGACTATGAATTTGCAACCTTAGCTCGCCAAACCTCAGTGGCTCAATGGTTAGAGCGTCTAACCGGTCATTTATAGGTTACAGGTTCGAACCTTGTCTGGGCTTTAGAAATCTTTTCTGAGTAATGATACCCTGGGTGCCGCCGGAGGTTTTCGACGCTCGTGGGGGATAACAGGGACACATGAGGAAGCCAGGTGGTAAACCTCAAGTGGGAGCCTCAAATATCCCTATAATCCCCTGCTAACCCCCCTGCGAGCGTGGAAGAACCTCTGGCACCCAGGATTAAAGAAATACCAAATGGTTTTCCGTGTTTGGATACTCTGATCCAAACACGCGGGAAATTGCGAGACTGGAGAAAAGCGTAACAAAACACGAGCCGTAGGCGAGTGTTTTTAGCTTTTCGAAAGTCGAGCAATTTCCCAAGTGTTTGGATAAGAGTCTCCAAACACGGAAAAAACCATTTGGTATTTCTTTTATAAAATAATCACAAGTGAATATGATATACTGTCCGACATTTTCAAAAAATCGTTTTGGCGGGAATTTCCCGTGTTTGGATACTCTGATCCAAACACGGCAATTGACCAATCAGGGCTCGCGTAGTATACATGTTATTTTATAATAAAGAAATACCAAATGGTTTTCCGTGTTTGGATACTCTGATCCAAATACGCAAGAAATTGCGAGACTGGAGAAAAGCTTAACAAAACACGAGCCATAGGCGAGTGTTTTTAGCTTTTCGAAAGTCGAGCAATTTCCGAAGTGTTTGGATCAGAGTCTCCAAACACGGAAAAATTTGGTATTTCTTTTATAAAATAATCACAAGTGAATATGATATATAATGTCGGACATTTTCAAAAAATCGTTTTGGCGGGAATTTTCCGTGTTTGGATACTCTGATCCAAACACGGAAAATTCCCGCCATTGGATACTGATCCAAACACGGCAATTGACCAATCCGGGTTCACGTAGTATGGTATACATGTTATTTTATAAAGAGTAATGAGGAACGTCCAACAAACGTCTGTTATAGAATATTTTCATACTGTTTTTAAGGACGTTTTAGTGGACCTAATTTACGTAGCACCTGCCCGAGCGGCCGAGCAACTTTCACAGAAACTTAAAGAATTTGGCTACACAACTGATGCCTGTATTCTTGATCTTGGCTGCGGGACAGGTTTAGTTGGAGAGGAACTGTACAAACGTGGCTACAGAAACATCGATGGTGTGGATATTAGCCCAGAATCAATTGCAATTGCAAAAGAGAAAGGAGTTTATAGAAAATTCAGTTGTGGTTTTATGGCATCAGATAATTGTAAGGATCTAGGTGTTGATGCTAATCAATACGACGCTGCTATATGTGTTGGTGTATTTACCATTGGCCACGTGAAAGGCAAGGGTATGGATGATCTGGTTCATGTGGTCAAGCCTGGAGGCTTAGCATGTTTCACGATCAGAGATTGTGTGGCAGATGATCCACAATATGGGTACGGTGAAAAGTTAAGTGAACTTTGCAAAGAAGGGAAGTGGAAATTGGTGGCTAAAGTTCATGAGATGTATCATGACTTACACAATTTCCGAAGTTGGCTGTACATTTATGAAATATTGTAAAGAAAATAATTTTAAACAAACAAAATTGAATTATAAAAATAAAGTCACAAAAAAACAGTTCCGTGTTTCATTCTCTTGACTAAGTGCAGCACTCTTAATTGTTAGAATTTCAGATGACAATTTTATTCAAGGGTGGTACCGGTATACCGTACTCTTTAAAAAATCATAACTTTACTTTTTTTGGCAGCAAAAAGATTTTTGGGAGTGTTTTACCAGGAGTTACAAACACAAGGGCAATGAAAATCACGAGGCCGTTAACCGAGTAATTTTCATTGTTCTCGAGTGTTTGTAAAAATTAGAGAATAATGAAAATCACGAGACTGAACGCCGAGTAATTGTTTTCGAATGTTTTACAAACACGAGAGAACATTGAAAATTACGAGGTAATAGACCGAGTGATTTTTGTTGTTCTTGAGTGTTTGCAACCCCTGGTTGAAACACAATACATGTACACGAGTTTACGAAATAGCTTCTCAATCGTCAATTATACACGCGTAAAAACGCACAACTTGTTCACGGTTGTCAACAGGTGTGAACAATGTTGTGCTGCTCGCCGTGAACAAGTTGTGAACAAGTTGTCAACAAGTTGTTCACTTATGGTTCGAACAACTTGTTCACGGATAAATCAACAGTCATGAACAAGTTGTTCCAACAGCACATTTTTATACTAGTCAACAACGTTGTTCGCACATGATACAACATGTTGTAACAGCATAACGAAATAACAACGATGAACAACGTTACAACAATGGTGAACATGGTTGATGTATCAACAGGTTCTTCGGTTGTTACAACATGCGTGAACAACGGTTGTTGCTTCATCAAGCTGTAACAACTTGTTGAAACAATGATGAACAATGTTGTTCATTTATCAATGTTGTTCACATATGTCAACAAGTTGTTACAGCATTGTTCAGGCAACAATTTTTACGCGTGTAGTAGGACGTGGTGATATTGGTGCATATTAGATTAAACAATGGTTTCACGTTGAATTTATAATTAAGAAATGTGGTAATAAACATTTATCTGATTTCTTAATTATAAATTCAGTTTGCGCGACCTTTAGCGGGTTCAAACCTATTAGTAAAGGTCGAATGCAACGTCAAAACAACTTTGGTTTACCTTATGGAATTATAAATTATATAATTTTATATAAAAAGACAAAGTTTCATAGAAAAAGTCGGATGAATATAAATGGGGAATGAGTTTTTTAAAAACGTTATCTGCTGCCCAATCAGGATATGGTCTGAAAACTAAAAGCACCTTTGTACCACTGTACACAAATCTTTTGGTTTTCACTTCATTTATTAAACAACACGATTGAAACCAAACACTGACATTGGATATTATCTTTTCAAATAGTAATGATACCAAACGTACATTTGTCCTCCCAGTTTGCATAATAAATGAACAAAAAATATATAATGTAGAACAGACCTTCGCCTTACAGTTAAACTGGATGTTCTTTCCTGCGTGACCTTGCAATATTGATAGCAACATAATGTTGACTTGCAAACGGTTTCACGGTGGCTCCTTGGGAAGTTGCTAAACATTTGAATTTTAAATATCGAACTTTGTATAAGATGAAGTTCTATTGAAAGTCAGAATAACTAACTCTAAGTAAACTTCATGTTATGTGAAATTCGTTTAAAATGCGAATTTTTAGCAACTTGCCAAGGAGTCGTCGTGTATCGTTAGCTAGTCAACATTGCAATGTTGCTGTCAATATTGCAAGGTCGCACAGTAAAGAACATCCGGTTTGATTGTAAGTTTCCAGACCCTATTTCATTGCAGACAAGCCACAATTAAGATAAAGATGTTAAATCCCACTTAAAAAACATGCGTTCCCTTTCTCAACCTAAAAATATGCACCCAGTGATTAACTGGCTTACATACACATGTGGATTTTTGTAATTTTCCTCTATACTACCTATTTAAAAATTCATTTGATATGATTTAAAAACCACTCACTGTACAGTTTATATTAAATTAGTTTTCTGCATTATTATGGTTTGTAGCTAAAAAAGGTTGTATTTCATGATAAATATCTTTTATTATTTCCAGCCTTGGCATTGTATGCTACAAAAAAATCAGGTCGAAGTTAATAAAAATATCAAAAATCATTCTCCCCAATAAGTGAAAAAAGCAATATATTATAAATAATTAGATATACAATTAGTCTATTTTTGTGTATTCTTCAGAAACTCATTAATAATTCATGAGGAAAACACAAAGGAAAATCATGACCGTGACGCGTCTATATGTGATACATTATATCGTATTACGCGTCTATTTTCGATGAACTTCTATTTGCGAAGACAAAGAAATACAAGATTGATTTGAAATATAATAAACTACTTAATAACCGAGAGTGAGGTCTTTACGGTAAAATATTAAACCAAGGTCTTGCTGTATTGACCGAGCGATAGCGATATACATGATTTTCCAATAACTCACAATAATATGTACATAGCTTATTTCATTTACATATCAAACAATTCTAAATAACTTGTGAACGAAGTGAAATACGGAAAAACTGTAAAAGTCATTCTTTATCACTTTCAGGAAATCTTGAAGATGAAACAAACATAACTTTCATTTCATTTCATTTCCTTGTTTAAAGTGCCTATGAAACGAAAATTGAGTTTATCGCATTTGAAAGAACACTTGAAATTATAGAGTAACGTCTTTTGCAGTTTTTCGTTTCCATGCTTTGTTTTTGAAATATTTTAGTTTGTTTGATATGCAAATTAAACATTTTGACGTCGTAGGTGCATAATGAGCTATCGGAGAAGGTTAGACATCTTTTCTATTATGGAAACCAAATTAATTTGAATGAAGCATGTGGATGTGTTTCGCCCACAACACTAAACATGTAGATCTTCAAGTGATTATTATATTTAATAATAGCAAAGATATATATAACTTTTTCGATAAATTATGCACGTGTGACGTCAAAATGTTTAATTTACATATCAAACAAACTGAAATATCTCAAGAACGAAGCAAGGAAACGAAAAACTGCAAAAGATTTTACTCTACCATTTTAAGTGTTCTTTCAAATAAGACAAACTTAATTTTCGTTTCATAGGTACTTTAATGAACAGAGCAACATATGCGGTGGGAGAATTTACTGAAAATTTCGGGATAATCTGATGTATAGTCTTCACGCTAATTTAACTCTCAAATTTTGCTATGGCTAGTTCGGTTTTGGAGAATTTTGGGCTTCTCGGTAACAATGCCTTGTGACGTATGCAAATGTAACTGTGCATAAGAACAGTGGATTTTGGCATCAATGATCGATCATCTGCATATGGAGTCATAAGCCGTTGTTACTGAGAGCCTAAAAAATCGAAAAACTTCGTCTTGAAAATCGTCGTTAAGAATCGTCCCGTGTAACATCACGTTTATTTGAGCTCGCAATGATGGCGTTGGCATGCATGGATACTTCTTCGTAACTGGCGAGTAATCTATCGGGCGCATACCTGATCAAGGACATGACAACAACAGCACCTGTGGACGAAAAATAAAGGGAATCCCGAAACTCCCAATGATCAAGAATAGTATACTGAAGGGTTAGTTATAGCGAGACGGAGGTAACTACATGTAAGCTAGTTATACTGTACTTACTGACTTCGAGGTAACTAACTTACTTAGTTCATTCATGATATAGATGGTATCCGTCGTAATTTAACAAAAAAGATAGTGTAGAGCGTTTTCATCTGACGTCACGGCGGCCATATTGGTGTACCAAAACAATGAAATGGCGGCCATATTGGTGTACGGTATGGGAATTAGCTCTTTCTTATTCAAATATTTTGTATTGTTTCACCACCCCAATGGGGCCACCGATCACGTGAGTGAAAACGATCTATAGCGAGACGGAGGTAACTACATGTAAGCTAGTTATAATCACTAGCCGTACTGTACTTACTGACTTCGAGGTAACTAACTTACTTAGTTCATTCATGACATAGATGGTATCCGTCATAATTTAACAAAAAAAGGATATTATTCTAGACTAGTTTTAAAGCAATATATAGTATGTCATTTAATATGCAAGGTATACTAACCTATATTAACCGCGGTATATCAAAGAGAATCGACGCATGAATGAACTAATTGGTATGGTTCTGAATGGGGCGTATATATAACATCACGGGATGATTCCCAACGGGGACAGTCTTACAAAAAAGCGACAAGCATTCACACCGCTAATCGTTAACTTTTTTATGCTAATAAAATACATATATAAAAAGGCAAATTCGAAGACCATATACAACAGTCATCGCGTAGCTTTAGAAAGAGGCCGACGAAATATGGAGAATTCGACGATCAACTGCGAAAACGTGGAGCATTTGAAGAAAAACTTCGATGCGATCTTGTCCAAATTGTATTCCTTGGGCTTGAGCATCCATCTTCTGAAAGACAAAGCCGTTGTTTTCCCTACCGATGGCAAAGAACTTCAAGTCCTCGACGGTGACGAAGCGACGAAGCACTTCAACCGACCAGAGTATTCAAACAGAGTTCTAGCCTTTGGCTCTCGGCTTTTCTACTGTCATTCGGAGTACCTTCGTTTACGAAGCGAATACTTCAACGCGTTGTTCGCAGGGAACTACCAGGAAAGTTCCATGGCCTTGATAGAGATCGAACTACCTTCCCCTACGGCGAACATTGAGCTACTGTTAAGATACCTTTACACGGGTAAGGCCAACGAGAAACTGTTCTACGGTGTTGAAATCTTTAAGACTATCGAGAACAGCAACTACCTAGGCGTTCACGAATTAGTTTCGCTGGCGGTGGAGGCCTTCGCAGTGCGGTGGAAAAGTTTGGTGCCGTCCTCCCTGTTCAGAAGGAGCGTAGTCGATGTGAACTTTGTTCGAGCTCTGTTGAATTACGGCGCAAGAAGGGAATATTTAAAGACGGGGACAAGTTGAAGCTCGTTGTCTACTGGAGCGCGAAGGCAGATTCGGACATTGCCGAAGCACAGTCGCTGATTTTAGATCACAATTGTCTGGACACGGCCGGTCTCGCTGATTTGGAGTGGTCTTTGGAAACGAATTGCGCCCTACTGACCGGACTTGAGTTTTCGAATTTTCGAAGTATTTGCCACCGGGCCCGAAAGGAAAGCGAAGAGGTGAAAAAGTTGAGCAAGGTGTCGGAGGAGAAAGCGAAGGGGTTGTTGGAGTGCGTGCGCATCCTAACCAAGCAGTTGGAAGAAGTCCGCTGTACGCGTTGTCGCATGTACATGCCACGAGTTGCGTTGAAGACGCGGACATGCGTGACAATGGAACACCCTGGGGAATACGTAATACACAAGGGATGGAGTTGTTGTAAGCAAATAAGAAAGAAGTCCAAAGGCTGCAAACCAGTGGGTGTGGCGAGACATGCTGCCAGCAGATTGTCTAGCAGCAGCAGTTAACACGAACTGAAGAGGTCGCTATTATCATTGATTTAGTTTTTTAAACTTTTCAATACAGTTTTAGTATACTTTCTCTTTTTAAACTTAGTTTTTTTTATTGAATACCTCTATACTGTTGTTTAGAGCATTTTAACAAATTTTAACGGACTCATGAAACTTTGTATTTTAGAGTTTACTGTTTAGACAAAGCTAACACAATCTCACCATACACAGATAAGTATAGCGTGATTTATTTTACAAATTTTAAAGCCGGTTTTCCCAGCTTTGCAGCTTTTTCCGCGCGAAGCGACTTATTGAATGAGTTGTTTTGACCAATCAGAATGTGTCGCAGCCCTGGCCGTAGTCCGAATCTTAAAGTCTCTATAGAGCGTCTTCATCTGACGTCACGGCGGCCATATTGGTGTACCAAAACAATGAAATGGCGGCCATATTGGTGTACGGTATGGGAAATTAGCTCTTTCTAATTCAAATATTTCCTATTGTTTCACCACCCCAATGGGGCCACCGATCACGTGAGTGAAAACGCTCTATTGCAGTGTTGCTGTCAATATTGCAAAGTCGTGCGGGAAAGAACATCCGGTTTGAATGTAGTATTATACTTGCGCGTGTCCACGTCAGGGCTGTGAGTGACCGACAGGCAAATCCTTCCGTGGCATGGTGCAGAGATGATTGGCAGAATAATATTTTGGGCCTGCTTCTTAAAAATGTGCCTACCCTTATTCAAGATGGTTGCCTGTGTGATTAACTCTAGTCAGAAACCGAGTTTACTGCCTAGCTAAGCTTATACGTGTTAACCCGACCCACTGCGAGTTTACAGCCTAACTTGACACCGGGAAAAATCGTTAAATATCGACTAATTGTGGTTTGCAATCTGAATCCCTTGAGATTTAGAAGACAAAGAAACGGCGGCCATGTTGGAGGAAAACATATTCCAACTACAATAGCTGCTAATGAGATTCTTTTGTTAAAATTCCTCCAAGAATATGAAGTAAAATCCATTCGTGTATTTAGCCGCTAGTCTACCAACTTGAGGCAATAAACCCTGGTAAAATAGGTGGATAGCAAAGAGGTAATAAGTATAGGTTAGTTACCGAGAAGGAGGTAACTAACTTTAGCTTAGTTACGGCGACTTAGGGTTATTGTTCGAGTTAAGTGACGTTAAAAATAATCGCAAAGGCAGCCATTTTGAATAAGGCCTGTTTACATAGTCAAATTTCTAAAAAGCGAGCACAAAACAGTTCTGCTGCCACGGGCAGGGTCATTTTGTTCCCGCCATTTTGTTTTTGGCCGCCATCTTGTGCCCAACCCTCACAAACAGCCTGGGGAGTGGGGAGGAGGTTGCGTGCACTGGTTGCGTGTTGTTGCTGCAACTTGCAAATTGTAGCAATTTTATAGCACTTTTTAATAGCCATGAGTACGGAACCAAGTCATCCGCAGGTACAAGGCATCAATGCTGAAACAACGGAAGAAGAATTGATTGAGATCTACAAAACCTGGAGTAAGAACTACGATAAAGTGAGTTAAATATGTTTATATAAACCCACATGTAAAACATAATTTTTAAATGTCGTTTATGTACACACAATTAGTCAATGTACAAAACTTGGTTAAGGTTTAGAACTGATGTCTAAACCACACTTTATATGAGCACCATATTTGTGCAACTAGGTGAGACCTCACCACTATTAATGACAAGAATGTTTAGATCCCGGCTATGCAATCGGTCAAATTCGATGATCGGAAAGCCAATCGATATCAATTATCAATCGATAGCAGTTATCTAATTGATGTTGATTGGTATTTGCCAATCAATAGTTGCAAAAATCCATCCATTTGTCAATCGATGACTACTGATTGCTATTGATTGACTGTCATCGATTTTTAGACTAGGTTACTTTGAACTGAAGCAACATCAGTCAGGCCAGAAAGTCAGAAATCTGGAATTGTCAATTTTAGGGGGTTTGTTTACACGAGGCTAGCCTTGAAATGATATAGACTTGGTTCCTTTGTTGCTTCAAGATTGTCTTCCAAGCTTGTGACTACCAGAGAAGAACTATTTCATGTGGATTTGACACCAATCTTATTTAACACATTATTATTGAGTTTGATAGGTGAAAGTGCTTTAGTTCGGTTTAGATTAGGCCAGCGTGAATTGAATCTCAGGCCAGACTCATGAAAATGATCTACAGTAAAAACACTACAACTGACCTAAAGTCAGTCTGGCCTGAGTTTGGGCCGACCTCATGTAAACACCCCTTTACCCATGCAAACAATGTCAACTGTATTCCAATTGGATCATTCCAGGAAATTTTTATACTCCCCTCACAGAGGAAATGCTAAATTGGTTCTCCCCTTCTTTTCAGACATCCTACAATAATTTAAGTAAATCTGTAGTTAATTTTACCCCACCCCGGACAGCACAAATTTCCTCCGCATGGACTTTTTCTGGTTAAATGGAGGACCAATATAATTTATAACATACAGGTAGGCTAAATTGAAGTTGAAGAAGTTACCACTTGGCAGGGTTCTGCCCAGGAGCATGTGAGTGCCGTGTACCTACAGGCCCGGGGGCTCAACCCCACCCCCCAAGAATATATATGTGAAAATTTGTAATCTGAAAATGATATTTTCCAAATGTGAGCAAGTGAATCCTTTACATCACGTGTCTCACAATTTTGTCTGACTAAATATTACTATTAAGTACTTATTTATTATATATTAATTTTATATACATGCTAGCTGGGCATGCTAGAATATACAGCATGACGAATTCTCTACGTATTAAGCTAGGGCTAAGGTTTCCTGTGTATGTTCTACGACTATCAATGCCGGTGTATCATCTTACAGGCATTAATAAACAAAGTGCGATCAAGTGATTAGCGCCTTACCCAAGTATCAGACAATCCAATCTAGCTTTGAAGGAATATCGTAATTCACCGAATCACAAGTCTGGTAGCTAATATTGTGTGCATTGTGGTGCTGAATTTCACCAAATAATATTGTTTCAATAAAAAAAAATTCACCAAGGACAAAAAAATACAAAATGTTGTATATTAATTAAAAGATATATAAAAAATACAACACATGGGGTTTTCTTATTGCATATTTCGAGTGCCGGGTGGAAGGGTCTGTTTTGGCGTGAGTGCCGGGCAGAAGGGTCTGTTTTGGCATGAGTGCCGGGTGCCACCGCCCACCGTGGGCAGAACGCTGACTTGGGTGCATGACATTGATAAAACATGGGGAAGTACCGGTAAAGAGAAAATGGAATAAAAATCTGATACATCACTATTTTATTAGAAAAATTTCTACATATTCTAGACTTTGTTTAGCAAATCTTATTGAGCACTTTAGTTTTCCGGATATCAATCAAACACAATTAGTTCATTGATTACTATTTGATAAGTGATACCAATTAGAGGTGTGCAAACTCCGGTTTTT
This sequence comes from Paragorgia papillata, assembly GCA_035771165.1. NCBI lineage: Eukaryota > Metazoa > Cnidaria > Anthozoa > Scleralcyonacea > Coralliidae > Paragorgia > Paragorgia papillata. The sequence goes on from JAWNZC010000004.1 coordinate 26,811, forward strand.
CAGATCTGGCTCTGGCTGTTTTACAGCCCTGATATCCAGCTCCAGCCTCACATTAGCCATTAGGTAAAATACAGTAGTCTTTTAACTCCATTTGTACAATCATGTACTGCACTTCAATTATAGTAGACAAACAGGGCCACCAAGAGTGGTGACTGTGGTGTGTTTGTTGGGGGGGGGGGGGGGAATTTGCCCCATACACTATGGGACCTCAGTCCATAGAGGCCTCGCAGGAATTGTTTTAAGAATTTTCCAAGAGATATTTAGTATATATTAGAAGTAGATTTACAGCAGTTGTTTTGCTGATGTCAGCAATATAATTCAAAACTTGAACTCAATTCATGAATAACTACAGATATCAACTTAAAATTTTCCAGGAAAACTTGTTAAATAAGGCTCATTTACACAAGCGATTTTTGCTGCAAGTTTTCTCCTCCTGACTGATGCGATTGAATGGATTGACTTACAAATGCATTGGACATTTGTACAAAGCTATAGTGGTTCAATACATTCATGGGGCATCCATTCAATCGCATGCGTGACAATGAGAAAAATCGCACAAAAAATCACCTGTGTAAATGGGCCTTCATACAGTTGATCTGCAAATATAGGGTTCACTGAATATTCTATAGAATTTTAATAGAATATTGTATTAGGATTCTATTGAATATTTTACTTTATTGAATACACTACCACTTAGCACAATGATGTGACTATGAATTTGCAACCTTAGCTCGCCAAACCTCAGTGGCTCAATGGTTAGAGCGTCTAACCGGTCATTTATAGGTTACAGGTTCGAACCTTGTCTGGGCTTTAGAAATCTTTTCTGAGTAATGATACCCTGGGTGCCGGAGGTTTTCGACGCTCGTGGGGGATAACAGGGACACATGAGGAAGCCAGGTGGTAAACCTCAAGTGGGAGCCTCAAATATCCCTATAATCCCCTGCTAACCCCCCTGCGAGCGTGGAAGAACCTCTGGCACCCAGGATTAAAGAAATACCAAATGGTTTTCCGTGTTTGGATACTCTGATCCAAATACGCAAGAAATTGCGAGACTGGAGAAAAGCTTAACAAAACACGAGCCATAGGCGAGTGTTTTTTAGCTTTTCGAAAGTCGAGCAATTTCCGAAGTGTTTGGATCAGAGTCTCCAAACACGGAAAAAATTTGGTATTTCTTTTATAAAATAATCACAAGTGAATATGATATATAATGTCGGACATTTTCAAAAAATCGTTTTGGCGGGAATTTTCCGTGTTTGGATACTCTGATCCAAACACGGAAAATTCCCGCCATTGGATACTGATCCAAACACGGCAATTGACCAATCCGGGTTCACGTAGTATGGTATACATGTTATTTTATAAAGAGTAATGAGGAACGTCCAACAAACGTCTGTTATAGAATATTTTCATACTGTTTTTAAGGACGTTTTAGTGGACCTAATTTACGTAGCACCTGCCCGAGCGGCCGAGCAACTTTCACAGAAACTTAAAGAATTTGGCTACACAACTGATGCCTGTATTCTTGATCTTGGCTGCGGGACAGGTTTAGTTGGAGAGGAACTGTACAAACGTGGCTACAGAAACATCGATGGTGTGGATATTAGCCCAGAATCAATTGCAATTGCAAAAGAGAAAGGAGTTTATAGAAAATTCAGTTGTGGTTTTATGGCATCAGATAATTGTAAGGATCTAGGTGTTGATGCTAATCAATACGACGCTGCTATATGTGTTGGTGTATTTACCATTGGCCACGTGAAAGGCAAGGGTATGGATGATCTGGTTCATGTGGTCAAGCCTGGAGGCTTAGCATGTTTCACGATCAGAGATTGTGTGGCAGATGATCCACAATATGGGTACGGTGAAAAGTTAAGTGAACTTTGCAAAGAAGGGAAGTGGAAATTGGTGGCTAAAGTTCATGAGATGTATCATGACTTACACAATTTCCGAAGTTGGCTGTACATTTATGAAATATTGTAAAGAAAATAATTTTAAACAAACAAAATTGAATTATAAAAATAAAGTCACAAAAAACAGTTCCGTGTTTCATTCTCTTGACTAAGTGCAGCACTCTTAATTGTTAGAATTTCAGATGACAATTTTATTCAAGGGTGGTACCGGTATACCGTACTCTTTAAAAAATCATAACTTTACTTTTTTTGGCAGCAAAAAGATTTTTGGGAGTGTTTTACCAGGAGTTACAAACACAAGGGCAATGAAAATCACGAGGCCGTTAACCGAGTAATTTTCATTGTTCTCGAGTGTTTGTAAAAATTAGAGAATAATGAAAATCACGAGACTGAACGCCGAGTAATTGTTTTCGAATGTTTTACAAACACGAGAGAACATTGAAAATTACGAGGTAATAGACCGAGTGATTTTTGTTGTTCTTGAGTGTTTGCAACCCCTGGTTGAAACACAATACATGTACACGAGTTTACGAAATAGCTTCTCAATCGTCAATTATACACGCGTAAAAACGCACAACTTGTTCACGGTTGTCAACAGGTGTGAACAATGTTGTGCTGCTCGCCGTGAACAAGTTGTGAACAAGTTGTCAACAAGTTGTTCACTTATGGTTCGAACAACTTGTTCACGGATAAATCAACAGTCATGAACAAGTTGTTCCAACAGCACATTTTTATACTAGTCAACAACGTTGTTCGCACATGATACAACATGTTGTAACAGCATAACGAAATAACAACGATGAACAACGTTACAACAATGGTGAACATGGTTGATGTATCAACAGGTTCTTCGGTTGTTACAACATGCGTGAACAACGGTTGTTGCTTCATCAAGCTGTAACAACTTGTTGAAACAATGATGAACAATGTTGTTCATTTATCAATGTTGTTCACATATGTCAACAAGTTGTTACAGCATTGTTCAGGCAACAATTTTTACGCGTGTAGTAGGACGTGGTGATATTGGTGCATATTAGATTAAACAATGGTTTCACGTTGAATTTATAATTAAGAAATGTGGTAATAAACATTTATCTGATTTCTTAATTATAAATTCAGTTTGCGCGACCTTTAGCGGGTTCAAACCTATTAGTAAAGGTCGAATGCAACGTCAAAACAACTTTGGTTTACCTTATGGAATTATAAATTATATAATTTTATATAAAAAGACAAAGTTTCATAGAAAAAGTCGGATGAATATAAATGGGGAATGAGTTTTTTTAAAAACGTTATCTGCTGCCCAATCAGGATATGGTCTGAAAACTAAAAGCACCTTTGTACCACTGTACACAAATCTTTTGGTTTTCACTTCATTTATTAAACAACACGATTGAAACCAAACACTGACATTGGATATTATCTTTTCAAATAGTAATGATACCAAACGTACATTTGTCCTCCCAGTTTGCATAATAAATGAACAAAAAATATATAATGTAGAACAGACCTTCGCCTTACAGTTAAACTGGATGTTCTTTCCTGCGTGACCTTGCAATATTGATAGCAACATAATGTTGACTTGCAAACGGTTTCACGGTGGCTCCTTGGGAAGTTGCTAAACATTTGAATTTTAAATATCGAACTTTGTATAAGATGAAGTTCTATTGAAAGTCAGAATAACTAACTCTAAGTAAACTTCATGTTATGTGAAATTCGTTTAAAATGCGAATTTTTAGCAACTTGCCAAGGAGTCGTCGTGTATCGTTAGCTAGTCAACATTGCAATGTTGCTGTCAATATTGCAAGGTCGCACAGTAAAGAACATCCGGTTTGATTGTAAGTTTCCAGACCCTATTTCATTGCAGACAAGCCACAATTAAGATAAAGATGTTAAATCCCACTTAAAAAACATGCGTTCCCTTTCTCAACCTAAAAATATGCACCCAGTGATTAACTGGCTTACATACACATGTGGATTTTTGTAATTTTCCTCTATACTACCTATTTAAAAATTCATTTGATATGATTTAAAAACCACTCACTGTACAGTTTATATTAAATTAGTTTTCTGCATTATTATGGTTTGTAGCTAAAAAAGGTTGTATTTCATGATAAATATCTTTTATTATTTCCAGCCTTGGCATTGTATGCTACAAAAAAATCAGGTCGAAGTTAATAAAAATATCAAAAATCATTCTCCCCAATAAGTGAAAAAAGCAATATATTATAAATAATTAGATATACAATTAGTCTATTTTTGTGTATTCTTCAGAAACTCATTAATAATTCATGAGGAAAACACAAAGGAAAATCATGACCGTGACGCGTCTATATGTGATACATTATATCGTATTACGCGTCTATTTTCGATGAACTTCTATTTGCGAAGACAAAGAAATACAAGATTGATTTGAAATATAATAAACTACTTAATAACCGAGAGTGAGGTCTTTACGGTAAAATATTAAACCAAGGTCTTGCTGTATTGACCGAGCGATAGCGATATACATGATTTTCCAATAACTCACAATAATATGTACATAGCTTATTTCATTTACATATCAAACAATTCTAAATAACTTGTGAACGAAGTGAAATACGGAAAAACTGTAAAAGTCATTCTTTATCACTTTCAGGAAATCTTGAAGATGAAACAAACATAACTTTCATTTCATTTCCTTGTTTAAAGTGCCTATGAAACGAAAATTGAGTTTATCGCATTTGAAAGAACACTTGAAATTATAGAGTAACGTCTTTTGCAGTTTTTCGTTTCCATGCTTTGTTTTTGAAATATTTTAGTTTGTTTGATATGCAAATTAAACATTTTGACGTCGTAGGTGCATAATGAGCTATCGGAGAAGGTTAGACATCTTTTCTATTATGGAAACCAAATTAATTTGAATGAAGCATGTGGATGTGTTTCGCCCACAACACTAAACATGTAGATCTTCAAGTGATTATTATATTTAATAATAGCAAAGATATATATAACTTTTTCGATAACTCATTATGCACGTGTGACGTCAAAATGTTTAATTTACATATCAAACAAACTGAAATATCTCAAGAACGAAGCAAGGAAACGAAAAACTGCAAAAGATTTTACTCTACCATTTTAAGTGTTCTTTCAAATAAGACAAACTTAATTTTCGTTTCATAGGTACTTTAATGAACAGAGCAACATATGCGGTGGGAGAATTTACTGAAAATTTCGGGATAATCTGATGTATAGTCTTCACGCTAATTTAACTCTCAAATTTTGCTATGGCTAGTTCGGTTTTGGAGAATTTTGGGCTTCTCGGTAACAATGCCTTGTGACGTATGCAAATGTAACTGTGCATAAGAACAGTGGATTTTGGCATCAATGATCGATCATCTGCATATGGAGTCATAAGCCGTTGTTACTGAGAGCCTAAAAAATCGAAAAACTTCGTCTTGAAAATCGTCGTTAAGAATCGTCCTGTGTAACATCACGTTTATTTGAGCTCGCAATGATGGCGTTGGCATGCATGGATACTTCTTCGTAACTGGCGAGTAATCTATCGGGCGCATACCTGATCAAGGACATGACAACAACAGCACCTGTGGACGAAAAATAAAGGGAATCCCGAAACTCCCAATGATCAAGAATAGTATACTGAAGGGTTAGTTATAGCGAGACGGAGGTAACTACATGTAAGCTAGTTATACTGTACTTACTGACTTCGAGGTAACTAACTTACTTAGTTCATTCATGATATAGATGGTATCCGTCGTAATTTAACAAAAAAGATAGTGTAGAGCGTTTTCATCTGACGTCACGGCGGCCATATTGGTGTACCAAAACAATGAAATGGCGGCCATATTGGTGTACGGTATGGGAATTAGCTCTTTCTTATTCAAATATTTTGTATTGTTTCACCACCCCAATGGGGCCACCGATCACGTGAGTGAAAACGATCTATAGCGAGACGGAGGTAACTACATGTAAGCTAGTTATAATCACTAGCCGTACTGTACTTACTGACTTCGAGGTAACTAACTTACTTAGTTCATTCATGACATAGATGGTATCCGTCATAATTTAACAAAAAAAGGATATTATTCTAGACTAGTTTTAAAGCAATATATAGTATGTCATTTAATAATGTCATTTAATGGCCTTCGCAGTGCGGTGGAAAAGTTTGGTGCCGTCCTCCCTGTTCAGAAGGAGCGTAGTCGATGTGAACTTTGTTCGAGCTCTGTTGAATTACGGCAGCAAGAAGGGAATATTTAAAGACGGGGACAAGTTGAAGCTCGTTGTCTACTGGAGCGCGAAGGCAGATTCGGACATTGCCGAAGCACAGTCGCTGATTTTAGATCACAATTGTCTGGACACGGCCGGTCTCGCTGATTTGGAGTGGTCTTTGGAAACGAATTGCGCCCTACTGACCGGACTTGAGTTTTCGAATTTTCGAAGTATTTGCCACCGGGCCCGAAAGGAAAGCGAAGAGGTGAAAAAGTTGAGCAAGGTGTCGGAGGAGAAAGCGAAGGGGTTGTTGGAGTGCGTGCGCATCCTAACCAAGCAGTTGGAAGAAGTCCGCTGTACGCGTTGTCGCATGTACATGCCACGAGTTGCGTTGAAGACGCGGACATGCGTGACAATGGAACACCCTGGGGAATATGTAATACACAAGGGATGGAGTTGTTGTAAGCAAATAAGAAAGAAGTCCAAAGGCTGCAAACCAGTGGGTGTGGCGAGACATGCTGCCAGCAGATTGTCTAGCAGCAGCAGTTAACACGAACTGAAGAGGTCGCTATTATCATTGATTTAGTTTTTTAAACTTTTCAATACAGTTTTAGTATACTTTCTCTTTTTAAAACTTAGTTTTTTTTATTGAATACCTCTATACTGTTGTTTAGAGCATTTTAACAAATTTTAACGGACTCATGAAACTTTGTATTTTAGAGTTTACTGTTTAGACAAAGCTAACACAATCTCACCATACACAGATAAGTATAGCGTGATTTATTTTACAAATTTTAAAGCCGGTTTTCCCAGCTTTGCAGCTTTTTCCGCGCGAAGCGACTTATTGAATGAGTTGTTTTGACCAATCAGAATGTGTCGCAGCCCTGGCCGTAGTCCGAATCTTAAAGTCTCTATAGAGCGTTTTCATCTGACGTCACGGCGGCCATATTGGTGTACCAAAACAATGAAATGGCGGCCATATTGGTGTACGGTATGGGAAATTAGCTCTTTCTTATTCAAATATTTCGTATTGTTTCACCACCCCAATGGGGCCGCCGATCACGTGAGTGAAAACGCTCTATTGCAATGTTGCTGTCAATATTGCAAAGTCGTGCGGGAAAGAACATCCGGTTTGAATGTAGTATTATACTTGCGCGTGTCCACGTCGGGGCTGTGAGTGACCGACAGGCAAATCCTTCCGTGGCATGGTGCAGAGATGATTGGCAGAATAATATTTTGGGCCTGCTTCTTAAAAATGTGCCTACCCTTATTCAAGATGGTTGCCTGTGTGATTAACTCTAGTCAGAAACCGAGTTTACTGCCTAGCTAAGCTTATACGTGTTAACCCGACCCACTGCGAGTTTACAGCCTAACTTGACACCGGGAAAAATCGTTAAATATCGACTAATTGTGGTTTGCAATCTGAATCCCTTGAGATTTAGAAGACAAAGAAACGGCGGCCATGTTGGAGGAAAACATATTCCAACTACAATAGCTGCTAATGAGATTCTTTTGTTAAAATTCCTCCAAGAATATGAAGTAAAATCCATTCCTGTATTTAGCCGCCAGTCTACCAACTTGAGGCAATAAACCCTGGTAAAATAGGTGGATAGCACAGAGGTAATAAGTATAGGTTAGTTACCGAGAAGGAGGTAACTAACTTTAGCTTAGTTACGGCGACTTAGGGTTTTTGTTCGAGTTAAGTGAAGTTAAAAATAATCGCAAAGGCAGCCATTTTGAATAAGGCCTGTTTACATAGTCAAATTTCTAAAAACCGAGCACAAAACAGTTCTGCTGCCACAGGCAGGGTCATTTGTTCCCGCCATTTTGTTTTTGGCCGCCATCTTGTGTCCAACCCTCACAAACAGCCTGGGGAGGAGGTTGCGTGCACTGGTGCGTGTTGTTGCTGCAACCAGGGCGCTCTAAAACACGGGCGGGGAAACGCGCATATAATTTGGCGAGCTATGTGTGATGCATCAAAGGAATGGCACGAGCGCGCTTGGGCTCTGAAAATCAACAAAAACACAATTTGAATGGCGACCAAAAAGATGAAGAGTACCCGAGATAAATTCCTCTTTTTGAAAAGGAAGAAAACTTATTACTGCCAATAGAAACACAAATAAAGAACAAGTAACTCTTTCAGATTAAATTTGTTTTAATTGTATATTGTCAAGGATTTATTCTAGATTAATAAAATCACAATTGTTTATCGTGAGAGTTGAAAAAATTCCTAAAAATTTACAATTTTTGAAGGGCGCACGCCATTAAAATCATGTTTTCTCTGCGAATCGGTTGACAAAAGTGAATTTGAATACAACAATGTAAAGACAATTAAATGGGCTTTCGAACTGACATAGTCAGCGAACGTGCTTTTTTGTGCTTTTTTTGTAAAAACTGACATTTCACCAACCCATTTTTGAAAATGTTCTCTTCCATTCTCGCCACTATGGCTTTAATACGTGAAACGTACTAAAAAACTGCTAACGCTTTCAAGTTTAAAACCCCATGCTTCTTTCAAAGAGCAATCACATGAATTAACATATACACAATGCTAAAACCCTGTTTCCAATAATGTTAAACAAACGAGAAGAAAGACTTTTAAAACAAATTTCAACCAAATGATGTAAATAAAAATTGCAAAGTTTACTACAAGTCTGCACCAATGCGACTCAAGCTGGTTTACGGCGGTAAAAACAAGATTAGTATTCTTTGTTTGCCAAATTTTATGTGCACAGAAATACTATAGATGTTAACCGGCAGAAGACTCTAACAGGTTTGCCCAAACTTCAGCGGAAAGCATTTAAAATAAACAATAAACTGATCAAGAACGTTTTCGGCTTTGTGTTATCCAGAGTAAACAATCTTAATATGCAGTTCAGCATATTTTGTCATAGATATTATCATAACACTTTAAAAAAAAAACCACTAAAAAAACACTCTCACGGCATGCAGATTAACATTATATATTTTGTACGAGAAACTGGTAACTACAATGATTGCATTTTGCAGACAAAATTCGATCATATTCTATCTGAAAATTGTGTTACAGTTGTCGAATACCGAAGACAGTACTCTAAAAGTCAAATCTACAGCACAAGAGACCAACGTACGATAATATAGTTATACGGATATTTTTTTAAAGGACATACTAAAGAGTACTGTAGTATCTCTTACCATATACTTCTGTCTCCGTTTTAAACAAATCTGATCAAGTCCATTATTTTACAGACTACAGCTGTACAGTTGATATTAAAAATCACGGCCGCTTGAGGTTTGACTATTCAGGTTTTTTTCGTAGCTTCTGAAGTTTGCATGAGATTCATTCAAGACTATAACTAGCATGTATGGATATATAGATCATTAAAATAACATTTATAGAGCAAATACAGCAAGATTGCGGCTTAAAAAAGCTGGAAACCACACATATATTTGGCAGCATATATTCAAAATTATGGAGGTTCGACTTTCACAGACCACAGGTACAGTCTTCGACTTCGTCTTGAGGTATCTGGATCAGCCATAGCAATAGCCAATAGTGAATAATTTTTTCCCCATCATTACTGTGATTTCTCATGCGGAGGTTTCTATCGGTGAAGATTCTTTTGTCGTTAGCATCTTCTTTCAGCCGTCTCAGTTTTCTTCGCTCATGTTTCTCTACTTTCGAAAATGAAATTGAATCGAAGCTCAACAGTGATATATGCGGGGGGTACGCGCATCACACATAGATCAGGGCTCCCATTGCCGTTTCCCCGCCCGTGTTTTATAGCGCCCTGCTGCAACTTGCAAATTGTAGCAATTTTATAGCACTTTTTAATAGCCATGAGTACGGAACCAAGTCATCCGCAGGTACAAGGCATCAATGCTGAAACAACGGAAGAAGAATTGATTGAGATCTACAAAACCTGGAGTAAGAACTACGATAAAGTGAGTTAAATATGTTTATATAAACCCACATGTAAAACATAATTTTTAAATGTCGTTTATGTACACACAATTAGTCAATGTACAAAACTTGGTTAAGGTTTAGAACTGATGTCTAAACCACACTTTATATGAGCACCATATTTGTGCAACTAGGTGAGACCCACTGATCTCAAATATATACTCATTATACTGGATAGAGCATCCGGTGTTCGCAGTGAAGTCGGAACAGATTAGCGGCGACCATTTCCGGTGGGACCCACTTGGGTCCCATACAATATGGCGTAAATAGGAGTGGAAGCAGTTGAACGGCGTTTTTCGCCAAATTCTGGGATGTTACGAAGAGTTACCACCGAATTGAGGTTTGTAATCTTATTTTAAGTAATAGTTTAGTGTTTTGAACTATTTTTTTGTTTAGAAAGTGGTTTTCTTTACAAAATACGCTTGCCTGTTTATTTGCTTCAGAGCTAGCAAGTAGCAATTAAGTCGGTAAACAAATGTCTGGAAGTGACTGCCTGTGTATTTGTTTCTTTCTAGTAACGCGTATTATTTGATGATTTGCGATGATGTGTTTGTTTAACTTTTGATTTATTTCATGCCGATTAAACCCCAAGAAGTCATAACTGTGTCTGTTTAAACTAATAAACTTACCCGCTGTTGATACTGTTCACATGAAATATTCGAACTTTATAGTTTTGTCGAATTTGGGCTGATGTTCAACCAGTTCAGATGGTTTTATTATGGTTACACTACAGTATGTATTTTGCCCAAGCCCTTGTCCCTTGATAGTATTTCGTTTTGTCTACAGTATATATATCTCAAACAAAATATGTACATACTGTATAACATTTTGAGTTAGTGGTAGTTTATTATGGTTAGAGAGCATCTTACTGGCCATTAAGTAGTTACACCCAAGTTTGATTCCTACTCGACCAATGCAGTTTTACTGTGCATTTAGCAAATTAAAATTTTATCTAGTTTGCTGAAAGCAAGAAAAGTCTTTCCAGTTACATGCATCCAGGATTACTGTAGATCTAAGGATGTTACTCTCTGCAATCTGGATTTAACTCCTACTTGATGCACTTATCAGATTAAAATTTCACCTAGGATGTACATTAGAGGAGTGCTTCTAGTTTGACTCTACCAAACACCAGAGATTTCTTCTGGGTACTCCGGTTTCCACCTGTAGTAACACTGACAATGAGGGATGACTCTTGCTGGACCTCTAGGAAGAACAGTTTAGATATGACTGATAAGGTTATCCAGTGTAAAGACTGTTTAACTGTTACAGTAGTTTAGTTCAGTTTCCTTTGGATGCATGGTGACTTGAGTGCTTCCAGTTTGACTCTACCAAATAGCACAGGTTCCCTCCGGGTACTCCGGTTTCCTCCTGTAGTAACATTGGTCCTTAGATAAAGTTATGGTATATCCAGTGTAAATACAGTTACCTGTAGTTTACTTTCCTTTTTTGTTTAGATTAGTTTTGTTTTTATTCTTACTGATGCTGGAAGAGGACAAGCTTATTCAATTTTTTTCTTATTTATGTACCAGAAAGGTTAGCTGTGGTTTCCTTTCCAAGATGGTAAAAACGAATTTTGCTGTAGCTTTTTGCAATGGACTTGATAAGAGCAAAAACATGATTTTCATCAACAAGAGAATCTACCATATGGTTGTCAAGCTCTGTGAAGATTGTGCCAGTGCTCCAGCCACCACTGGCGCTAGATAGTATTTAAATTTTTTTTGACATTTTAGTCCTTTGCGGCATTGCCTTTGTACTGTATTAGAGAAAACTTAAATTAATTTCAATAAAATTGTTTGTACTATCCAGAGCAGCTTACACTAGCTTCAATTAAACTAAAATCTTATAAACATCTATATGCATTGTTATGATCACTCATCTCAAAAAAAATAATTAATGACTGATCTTGTCTTCTGCCAAGATCAGCTAGTGATAATTTCTGCATAAAAAAGTTGTGTGGATCTAATAAGGAAAAGACATATAGATGGGTATGAAACCTAAAAAGTTGTATGATGCAAGATATTGAGGTATGATAAATGTAGTAAAGATTGAAACTTTTTCAAAAATAGCTTGAAATGAAAACACTTCTGTAGTAAATAATAGTTCGGAATCATCCTTCTCTTTGTTTATTTTAGGAAAAAGCTCATGACTTATTATCTGTTTCAAATATAAGTCTACACAAAGTACAGTAGTGTCAGTACACTGAAGTATATAAAATATAAAAGAATATAGTAGATTATAACCAATAAATAATTATTTCTGTGTGTAAATCAGAGCTGGCCAAACCATGCCCCTTTATTATAATTTTACTTCAATCTCAGATGATTCTACTCTTTCAAATACCAGACAATTTGACTTTGTCAAATAGAAAACCCTTGGCAATGGCAAGTCTCTCCAGCAAGCCTAGGCAGCCATGAGTTCATCACAGATATAATATATATATATATATATATATATATATATATATATATATATATATATATATATATATATATATAGACAGGGTAAAATAAAGCAAGAACACACAGGTAACATGTAAAAAATTAGCCAATAGGCAAAAATATATTTTTTTATACAAGAGGACAAATGGACAATTAATGTATTACAAATATTGAAAATGCACACCATTAATGCTAGGTGAACAGGAATTATCTTCGTCAATAGTATAGTAACAGGACTTCATCCGACTTCATCAATAATAGTAAAACAGTGAGTTAAATGCTTTAAATTAGCCTGTTTAATAAATAAAGTATAACTACAAACTTCCAATAAACATCTTCAGTTGTATAAAACCCTCAGATCGTCTGATCCAATATACGTTGAAAAAGACGGATATAGAAACGGTAATATTGTTACTTTGTCATAAAGTCACTGTCAAACTGCTAAAGTGAATACAAGATGTTATTTGTTCCTTACTTTAGTCCTTTAATAATTCTTGAAACTGTAGCCTGGTGGCCGGTGCTGATTTTCGTTCAGTAAAATCGTGAAATTTCGGCTGATTTTCCATGATCCCAGCCACTTTTAAGTTGTCCCATAGCGACAGGTACATTTTCTTGTTAAGGATGTGAAATTTAGCTGGTTTTCGTTAAAAATCCGATCATTTAAAGCGAAAACTATGATTCAACAATAGTGATATAACTACGAAGTGGGTCCCACCGGATATGGCTGCCGCGAGATTTTTAGCCTCACTTCCGACTTCAATTTTTGCAAGGCGCGAACCAATAGATGCTCTATCCAGTATAATGAGTATATATTTGAGATCAGTGGTGAGACCTCACCACTATTAATGACAAGAATGTTTAGATCCCGGCTATGCAATCGGTCAAATTCGATGATCGGAAAGCCAATCGATATCAATTATCAATCGATAGCAGTTATCTAATTGAGGTTGATTGGTATTTGCCAATCAATAGTTGCAAAAATCCATCCATTTGTCAATCGATGACTACTGATTGCTATTGATTGACTGTCATCGATTTTTAGACTAGGTTACTTTGAACTGAAGCAACATCAGTCAGGCCAGAAAGTCAGAAATCTGGAATTGTCAATTTTAGGGGGTTTGTTTACACGAGGCTAGCCTTGAAATGATATAGACTTGGTTCCTTTGTTGCTTCAAGATTGTCTTCCAAGCTTGTGACTACCAGAGAAGAACTATTTCATGTGGATTTGACACCAATCTTATTTAACACATTATTATTGAGTTTGATAGGTGAAAGTGCTTTAGTTCGGTTTAGATTAGGCCAGCGTGAATTGAATCTCAGGCCAGACTCATGAAAATGATCTACAGTAAAAACACTACAACTGACCTAAAGTCAGTCTGGCCTGAGTTTGGGCCGACCTCATGTAAACACCCCTTTACCCATGCAAACAATGTCAACTGTATTCCAATTGGATCATTCCAGGAAATTTTTATACTCCCCTCACAGAGGAAATGCTAAATTGGTTCTCCCCTTCTTTTCAGACATCCTACAATAATTTAAGTAAATCTGTAGTTAATTTTACCCCACCCCGGACAGCACAAATTTCCTCCGCATGGACTTTTTCTGGTTAAATGGAGGACCAATATAATTTATAACATACAGGTAGGCTAAATTGAAGTTGAAGAAGTTACCACTTGGCAGGGTTCTGCCCAGGAGCATGTGAGTGCCGTGTACCTACAGGCCCGGGGGCTCAACCCCACCCCCAAGAATATGTGAAAATTAGTAATCTGAAAATGATATTTTCCAAATGTGAGCAAGTGAATCCTTTACATTGCGTGTCTCACAATTTTGTCTGACTAAATATTACTATTAAGTACTTATTTATTATATATTAATTTTATATACATGCTAGCTGGGCATGCTAGAATATACAGCATGACGAATTCTCTACGTATTAAGCTAGGGCTAAGGTTTCCTGTGTATGTTCTACGACTATCAATGCCGGTGTATCATCTTACAGGCATTAATAAACAAAGTGCGATCAAGTGATTAGCGCCTTACCCAAGTATCAGACAATCCAATCTAGCTTTGAAGGAATATCGTAATTCACCGAATCACAAGTCTGGTAGCTAATATTGTGTGCATTGTGGTGCTGAATTTCACCAAATAATATTGTTTCAATAAAAAAAAATTCACCAAGGACAAAAAAATACAAAATGTTGTATATTAATTAAAAGATATATAAAAAATACAACACATGGGGTTTTCTTATTGCATATTTCGAGTGCCGGGTGGAAGGGTCTGTTTTGGCGTGAGTGCCGGGCAGAAGGGTCTGTTTTGGCATGAGTGCCGGGTGCCACCGCCCACCGTGGGCAGAACGCTGACTTGGGTGCATGACATTGATAAAACATGGGGAAGTACCGGTAAAGAGAAAATGGAATAAAAATCTGATACATCACTATTTTATTAGAAAAATTTCTACATATTCTAGACTTTGTTTAGCAAATCTTATTGAGCACTTTAGTTTTCCGGATATCAATCAAACACAATTAGTTCATTGATTACTATTTGATAAGTGATACCAATTAGAGGTGTGCAAACTCCGGTTTTTTCAGATCTGGCTCTGGCTGTTTTACAGCCCTGATATCCAGCTCCAGCCTCACATTAGCCATTAGGTAAAATACAGTAGTCTTTTAACTCCATTTGTACAATCATGTACTGCACTTCAATTATAGTAGACAAACAGGGCCACCAAGAGTGGTGACTGTGGTGTGTTTGTTGGGGGGGGGGGGGGAATTTGCCCCATACACTATGGGACCTCAGTCCATAGAGGCCTCGCAGGAATTGTTTTAAGAATTTTCCAAGAGATATTTAGTATATATTAGCAATATTAGCAAAAAGTAGATTTACAGCAGTTGTTTTGCTGATGTCAGCAATATAATTCAAAACTTGAACTCAATTCATGAATAACTACAGATATCAACTTAAAATTTTCCAGGAAAACTTGTTAAATAAGGCTCATTTACACAAGCGATTTTTGCTGCAAGTTTTCTCCTCCTGACTGATGCGATTGAATGGATTGATTTACAAATGCATTGGACATTTGTACAAAGCTATAGTGGTTCAATACATTCATGGGGCATCCATTCAATCGCATGCGTGACAATGAGAAAAATCGCACAAAAAATCACCTGTGTAAATGGGCCTTCATACAGTTGATCTGCAAATATAGGGTTCACTGAATATTCTATAGAATTTTAATAGAATATTGTATTAGGATTCTATTGAATATTTTACTTTATTGAATACACTACCACTTAGCACAATGATGTGACTATGAATTTGCAACCTTAGCTCGCCAAACCTCAGTGGCTCAATGGTTAGAGCGTCTAACCGGTCATTTATAGGTTACAGGTTCGAACCTTGTCTGGGCTTTAGAAATCTTTTCTGAGTAATGATACCCTGGGTGCCGGAGGTTTTCGACGCTCGTGGGGGATAACAGGGACACATGAGGAAGCCAGGTGGTAAACCTCAAGTGGGAGCCTCAAATATCCCTATAATCCCCTGCTAACCCCCCTGCGAGCGTGGAAGAACCTCTGGCACCCAGGATTAAAGAAATACCAAATGGTTTTCCGTGTTTGGATACTCTGATCCAAATACGCAAGAAATTGCGAGACTGGAGAAAAGCTTAACAAAACACGAGCCATAGGCGAGTGTTTTTAGCTTTTCGAAAGTCGAGCAAGTGTTTGGATCAGAGTCTCCAAACACGGAAAAATTTGGTATTTCTTTTATAAAATAATCACAAGTGAATATGATATATAATGTCGGACATTTTCAAAAAATCGTTTTGGCGGGAATTTTCCGTGTTTGGATACTCTGATCCAAACACGGAAAATTCCCGCCATTGGATACTGATCCAAACACGGCAATTGACCAATCCGGGTTCACGTAGTATGGTATACATGTTATTTTATAAAGAGTAATGAGGAACGTCCAACAAACGTCTGTTATAGAATATTTTCATACTGTCTTTAAGGACGTTTTAGTGGACCTAATTTACGTAGCACCTGCCCGAGCGGCCGAGCAACTTTCACAGAAACTTAAAGAATTTGGCTACACAACTGATGCCTGAATTCTTGATCTTGGCTGCGGGACAGGTTTAGTTGGAGAGGAACTGTACAAACGTGGCTACAGAAACATCGATGGTGTGGATATTAGCCCAGAATCAATTGCAATTGCAAAAGAGAAAGGAGTTTATAGAAAATTCAGTTGTGGTTTTATGGCATCAGATAATTGTAAGGATCTAGGTGTTGATGCTAATCAATACGACGCTGCTATATGTGTTGGTGTATTTACCATTGGCCACGTGAAAGGCAAAGGTATGGATGATCTGGTTCATGTGGTCAAGCCTGGAGGCTTAGCATGTTTCACGATCAGAGATTGTGTGGCAGATGATCCACAATATGGGTACGGTGAAAAGTTAAGTGAACTTTGCAAAGAAGGGAAGTGGAAATTGGTGGCTAAAGTTCATGAGATGTATCATGACTTACACAATTTCCGAAGTTGGCTGTACATTTATGAAATATTGTAAAGAAAATAATTTTAAACAAACAAAATTGAATTATAAAAATAAAGTCACAAAAAACAGTTCCGTGTTTCATTCTCTTGACTAAGTGCAGCACTCTTAATTGTTAGAATTTCAGATGACAATTTTATTCAAGGGTGGTACCGGTATAACCGTACTCTTTAAAAAATCATAACTTTACTTTTTTTGGCAGCAAAAAGATTTTTGGGAGTGTTTTACCAGGAGTTACAAACACAAGGGCAATGAAAATCACGAGGCCGTTAACCGAGTAATTTTCATTGTTCTCGAGTGTTTGTAAAAATTAGAGAATAATGAAAATCACGAGACTGAACGCCGAGTAATTGTTTTCGAATGTTTTACAAACACGAGAGAACATTGAAAATTACGAGGTAATAGACCGAGTGATTTTTGTTGTTCTTGAGTGTTTGCAACCCCTGGTTGAAACACAATACATGTACACGAGTTTACGAAATAGCTTCTCAATCGTCAATTATACACGCGTAAAAACGCACAACTTGTTCACGGTTGTCAACAGGTGTGAACAATGTTGTGCTGCTCGCCGTGAACAAGTTGTGAACAAGTTGTCAACAAGTTGTTCACTTATGGTTCGAACAACTTGTTCACGGATAAATCAACAGTCATGAACAAGTTGTTCCAACAGCACATTTTTATACTAGTCAACAACGTTGTTCGCACATGATACAACATGTTGTAACAGCATAACGAAATAACAACGATGAACAACGTTACAACAATGGTGAACATGGTTGATGTATCAACAGGTTCTTCGGTTGTTACAACATGCGTGAACAACGGTTGTTGCTTCATCAAGCTGTAACAACTTGTTGAAACAATGATGAACAATGTTGTTCATTTATCAATGTTGTTCACATATGTCAACAAGTTGTTACAGCATTGTTCAGGCAACAATTTTTACGCGTGTAGTAGGACGTGGTGATATTGGTGCATATTAGATTAAACAATGGTTTCACGTTGAATTTATAATTAAGAAATGTGGTAATAAACATTTATCTGATTTCTTAATTATAAATTCAGTTTGCGCGACCTTTAGCGGGTTCAAACCTATTAGTAAAGGTCGAATGCAACGTCAAAAACAACTTTGGTTTACCTTATGGAATTATAAATTATATAATTTTATATAAAAAGACAAAGTTTCATAGAAAAAGTCGGATGAATATAAATGGGGAATGAGTTTTTTAAAAACGTTATCTGCTGCCCAATCAGGATATGGTCTGAAAACTAAAAGCACCTTTGTACCACTGTACACAAATCTTTTGGTTTTCACTTCATTTATTAAACAACACGATTGAAACCAAACACTGACATTGGATATTATCTTTTCAAATAGTAATGATACCAAACGTACATTTGTCCTCCCAGTTTGCATAATAAATGAACAAAAAATATATAATGTAGAACAGACCTTCGCCTTACAGTTAAACTGGATGTTCTTTCCTGCGTGACCTTGCAATATTGATAGCAACATAATGTTGACTTGCAAACGGTTTCACGGTGGCTCCTTGGGAAGTTGCTAAACATTTGAATTTTAAATATCGAACTTTGTATAAGATGAAGTTCTATTGAAAGTCAGAATAACTAACTCTAAGTAAACTTCATGTTATGTGAAATTCGTTTAAAATGCGAATTTTTAGCAACTTGCCAAGGAGTCGTCGTGTATCGTTAGCTAGTCAACATTGCAATGTTGCTGTCAATATTGCAAGGTCGCACAGTAAAGAACATCCGGTTTGATTGTAAGTTTCCAGACCCTATTTCATTGCAGACAAGCCACAATTAAGATAAAGATGTTAAATCCCACTTAAAAAACATGCGTTCCCTTTCTCAACCTAAAAATATGCACCCAGTGATTAACTGGCTTACATACACATGTGGATTTTTGTAATTTTCCTCTATACTACCTATTTAAAAATTCATTTGATATGATTTAAAAACCACTCACTGTACAGTTTATATTAAATTAGTTTTCTGCATTATTATGGTTTGTAGCTAAAAAAGGTTGTATTTCATGATAAATATCTTTTATTATTTCCAGCCTTGGCATTGTATGCTACAAAAAAATCAGGTCGAAGTTAATAAAAATATCAAAAATCATTCTCCCCAATAAGTGAAAAAAGCAATATATTATAAATAATTAGATATACAATTAGTCTATTTTTGTGTATTCTTCAGAAACTCATTAATAATTCATGAGGAAAACACAAAGGAAAATCATGACCGTGACGCGTCTATATGTGATACATTATATCGTATTACGCGTCTATTTTCGATGAACTTCTATTTGCGAAGACAAAGAAATACAAGATTGATTTGAAATATAATAAACTACTTAATAACCGAGAGTGAGGTCTTTACGGTAAAATATTAAACCAAGGTCTTGCTGTATTGACCGAGCGATAGCGATATACATGATTTTCCAATAACTCACAATAATATGTACATAGCTTATTTCATTTACATATCAAACAATTCTAAATAACTTGTGAACGAAGTGAAATACGGAAAAACTGTAAAAGTCATTCTTTATCACTTTCAGGAAATCTTGAAGATGAAACAAACATAACTTTCATTTCATTTCCTTGTTTAAAGTGCCTATGAAACGAAAATTGAGTTTATCGCATTTGAAAGAACACTTGAAATTATAGAGTAACGTCTTTTGCAGTTTTTCGTTTCCATGCTTTGTTTTTGAAATATTTTAGTTTGTTTGATATGCAAATTAAACATTTTGACGTCGTAGGTGCATAATGAGCTATCGGAGAAGGTTAGACATCTTTTCTATTATGGAAACCAAATTAATTTGAATGAAGCATGTGGATGTGTTTCGCCCACAACACTAAACATGTAGATCTTCAAGTGATTATTATATTTAATAATAGCAAAGATATATATAACTTTTTCGATAACTCATTATGCACGTGTGACGTCAAAATGTTTAATTTACATATCAAACAAACTGAAATATCTCAAGAACGAAGCAAGGAAACGAAAAACTGCAAAAGATTTTACTCTACCATTTTAAGTGTTCTTTCAAATAAGACAAACTTAATTTTCGTTTCATAGGTACTTTAATGAACAGAGCAACATATGCGGTGGGAGAATTTACTGAAAATTTCGGGATAATCTGATGTATAGTCTTCACGCTAATTTAACTCTCAAATTTTGCTATGGCTAGTTCGGTTTTGGAGAATTTTGGGCTTCTCGGTAACAATGCCTTGTGACGTATGCAAATGTAACTGTGCATAAGAACAGTGGATTTTGGCATCAATGATCGATCATCTGCATATGGAGTCATAAGCCGTTGTTACTGAGAGCCTAAAAAATCGAAAAACTTCGTCTTGAAAATCGTCGTTAAGAATCGTCCCGTGTAACATCACGTTTATTTGAGCTCGCAATGATGGCGTTGGCATGCATGGATACTTCTTCGTAACTGGCGAGTAATCTATCGGGCGCATACCTGATCAAGGACATGACAACAACAGCACCTGTGGACGAAAAATAAAGGGAATCCCGAAACTCCCAATGATCAAGAATAGTATACTGAAGGGTTAGTTATAGCGAGACGGAGGTAACTACATGTAAGCTAGTTATACTGTACTTACTGACTTCGAGGTAACTAACTTACTTAGTTCATTCATGATATAGATGGTATCCGTCGTAATTTAACAAAAAAGATAGTGTAGAGCGTTTTCATCTGACGTCACGGCGGCCATATTGGTGTACCAAAACAATGAAATGGCGGCCATATTGGTGTACGGTATGGGAATTAGCTCTTTCTTATTCAAATATTTTGTATTGTTTCACCACCCCAATGGGGCCACCGATCACGTGAGTGAAAACGATCTATAGCGAGACGGAGGTAACTACATGTAAGCTAGTTATAATCACTAGCCGTACTGTACTTACTGACTTCGAGGTAACTAACTTACTTAGTTCATTCATGACATAGATGGTATCCGTCATAATTTAACAAAAAAAGGATATTATTCTAGACTAGTTTTAAAGCAATATATAGTATGTCATTTAATATGCAAGGTATACTAACCTATATTAACCGCGGTATATCAAAGAGAATCGACGCATGAATGAACTAATTGGTATGGTTCTGAATGGGGCGTATATATAACATCACGGGATGATTCCCAACGGGGACAGTCTTACAAAAAAGCGACAAGCATTCACACCGCTAATCGTTAACTTTTTTATGCTAATAAAATACATATATAAAAAGGCAAATTCGAAGACCATATACAACAGTCATCGCGTAGCTTTAGAAAGAGGCCGACGAAATATGGAGAATTCGACGATCAACTGCGAAAACGTGGAGCATTTGAAGAAAAACTTCGATTGCGATCTTGTCCAAATTGTATTCCTTGGGCTTGAGCATCCATCTTCTGAAAGACAAAGCCGTTGTTTTCCCTACCGATGGCAAAGAACTTCAAGTCCTCGACGGTGACGAAGCGACGAAGCACTTCAACCGACCAGAGTATTCAAACAGAGTTCTAGCCTTTGGCTCTCGGCTTTTCTACTGTCATTCGGAGTACCTTCGTTTACGAAGCGAATACTTCAACGCGTTGTTCGCAGGGAACTACCAGGAAAGTTCCATGGCCTTGATAGAGATCGAACTACCTTCCCCTACGGCGAACATTGAGCTACTGTTAAGATACCTTTACACGGGTAAGGCCAACGAGAAACTGTTCTACGGTGTTGAAATCTTTAAGACTATCGAGAACAGCAACTACCTAGGCGTTCACGAATTAGTTTCGCTGGCGGTGGAGGCTTTCGCAGTGCGGTGGAAAAGTTTGGTGCCGTCCTCCCTGTTCAGAAGGAGCGTAGTCGATGTGAACTTTGTTCGAGCTCTGTTGAATTACGGCAGCAAGAAGGGAATATTTAAAGACGGGGACAAGTTGAAGCTCGTTGTCTACTGGAGCGCGAAGGCAGATTCGGACATTGCCGAAGCACAGTCGCTGATTTTAGATCACAATTGTCTGGACACGGCCAGTCTCGCTGATTTGGAGTGGTCTTTGGAAACGAATTGCGCCCTACTGACCGGACTTGAGTTTTCGAATTTTCGAAGTATTTGCCACCGGGCCCGAAAGGAAAGCGAAGAGGTGAAAAAGTTGAGCAAGGTGTCGGAGGAGAAAGCGAAGGGGTTGTTGGAGTGCGTGCGCATCCTAACCAAGCAGTTGGAAGAAGTCCGCTGTACGCGTTGTCGCATGTACATGCCACGAGTTGCGTTGAAGACGCGGACATGCGTGACAATGGAACACCCT
Organism: Paragorgia papillata; assembly: GCA_035771165.1. Taxonomy (NCBI): domain Eukaryota; kingdom Metazoa; phylum Cnidaria; class Anthozoa; order Scleralcyonacea; family Coralliidae; genus Paragorgia; species Paragorgia papillata. The sequence goes on from JAWNZC010000004.1 coordinate 49,175, forward strand.
GGGGAATACGTAATACACAAGGGATGGAGTTGTTGTAAGCAAATAAGAAAGAAGTCCAAAGGCTGCAAACCAGTGGGTGTGGCGAGACATGCTGCCAGCAGATTGTCTAGCAGCAGCAGTTAACACGAACTGAAGAGGTCGCTATTATCATTGATTTAGTTTTTTAAACTTTTCAATACAGTTTTAGTATACTTTCTCTTTTTAAACTTAGTTTTTTTTATTGAATACCTCTATACTGTTGTTTAGAGCATTTTAACAAATTTTAACGGACTCATGAAACTTTGTATTTTAGAGTTTACTGTTTAGACAAAGCTAACACAATCTCACCATACACAGATAAGTATAGCGTGATTTATTTTACAAATTTTAAAGCCGGTTTTCCCAGCTTTGCAGCTTTTTCCGCGCGAAGCGACTTATTGAATGAGTTGTTTTGACCAATCAGAATGTGTCGCAGCCCTGGCCGTAGTCCGAATCTTAAAGTCTCTATAGAGCGTTTTCATCTGACGTCACGGCGGCCATATTGGTGTACCAAAACAATGAAATGGCGGCCATATTGGTGTACGGAATGGGAAATTAGCTCTTTCTTATTCAAATATTTCGTATTGTTTCACCACCCCAATGGGGCCACCGATCACGTGAGTGAAAACGCTCTATTGCAGTGTTGCTGTCAATATTGCAAAGTCGTGCGGGAAAGAACATCCGGTTTGAATGTAGTATTATACTTGCGCGTGTCCACGTCAGGGCTGTGAGTGACCGACAGGCAAATCCTTCCGTGGCATGGTGCAGAGATGATTGGCAGAATAATATTTTGGGCCTGCTTCTTAAAAATGTGCCTACCCTTATTCAAGATGGTTGCCTGTGTGATTAACTCTAGTCAGAAACCGTGTTTACTGCCTAGCTAAGCTTATACGTGTTAACCCGACCCACTGCGAGTTTACAGCCTAACTTGACACCGGAAAAAATCGTTAAATATCGACTAATTGTGGTTTGCAATCTGAATCCCTTGAGATTTAGAAGACAAAGAAACGGCGGCCATGTTGGAGGAAAACATATTCCAACTACAATAGCTGCTAATGAGATTCTTTTGTTAAAATTCCTCCAAGAATATGAAGTAAAATCCATTCGTGTATTTAGCCGCTAGTCTACCAACTTGAGGCAATAAACCCTGGTAAAATAGGTGGATAGCAAAGAGGTAATAAGTATAGGTTAGTTACCGAGAAGGAGGTAACTAACTTTAGCTTAGTTACGGCGACTTAGGGTTTTTGTTCGAGTTAAGTGACGTTAAAAATAATCGCAAAGGCAGCCATTTTGAATAAGGCCTGTTTACATAGTCAAATTTCTAAAAAGCGAGCACAAAACAGTTCTGCTGCCACGGGCAGGGTCATTTGTTCCCGCCATTTTGTTTTTGGCCGCCATCTTGTGCCCCACCCTCACAAACAGCCTGGGGAGTGGGGAGGAGGTTGCGTGCACTGGTTGCGTGTTGTTGCTGCAACTTGCAAATTGTAGCAATTTTATAGCACTTTTTAATAGCCATGAGTACGGAACCAAGTCATCCGCAGGTACAAGGCATCAATGCTGAAACAACGGAAGAAGAATTGATTGAGATCTACAAAACCTGGAGTAAGAACTACGATAAAGTGAGTTAAATATGTTTATATAAACGCACATGTAAAACATAATTTTTAAATGTCGTTTATGTACACACAATTAGTCAATGTACAAAACTTGGTTAAGGTTTAGAACTGATGTCTAAACCACACTTTATATGAGCACCATATTTGTGCAACTAGGTGAGACCTCCCCACTATTAATGACAAGAATGTTTAGATCCCGGCTATGCAATCGGTCAAATTCGATGATCGGAAAGCCAATCGATATCAATCGATAGCAGTTATCTAATTGATGTTGATTGGTATTTGCCAATCAATAGTTGCAAAAATCCATCCATTTGTCAATCGATGACTATTTATTGCTATTGATTGACTGTCATCGATTTTTAGACTAGGTTACTTTGAACTGAAGCAACATCAGTCAGGCCAGAAAGTCAGAAATCTGGAATTGTCAATTTTAGGGGGTTTGTTTACACGAGGCTAGCCTTGAAATGATATAGACTTGGTTCCTTTGTTGCTTCAAGATTGTCTTCCAAGCTTGTGACTACCAGAGAAGAACTATTTCATGTGGATTTGACACCAATCTTATTTAACACATTATTATTGAGTTTGATAGGTGAAAGTGCTTTAGTTCGGTTTAGATTAGGCCAGCGTGAATTGAATCTCAGGCCAGACTCATGAAAATGATCTACAGTAAAAACACTACAACTGACCTAAAGTCAGTCTGGCCTGAGTTTAGGCCGACCTCATGTAAACACCCCTTTACCCATGCAAACAATGTCAACTGTATTCCAATTGGATCATTCCAGGAAATTTTTATACTCCCCTCACAGAGGAAATGCTAAATTGGTTCTCCCCTTCTTTTCAGACATCCTACAATAATTTAAGTAAATCTGTAGTTAATTTTACCCCACCCCGGACAGCACAAATTTCCTCCGCATGGACTTTTTCTGGTTAAATGGAGGACCAATATAATTTATAACATACAGGTAGGCTAAATTGAAGTTGAAGAAGTTACCACTTGGCAGGGTTCTGCCCAGGAGCATGTGAGTGCCGTGTACCTACAGGCCCGGGGGCTCAACCCCACCCCCCAAGAATATGTGAAAATTAGTAATCTGAAAATGATATTTTCCAAATGTGAGCAAGTGAATCCTTTACATTGCGTGTCTCACAATTTTGTCTGACTAAATATTACTATTAAGTACTTATTTATTATATATTAATTTTATATACATGCTAGCTGGGCATGCTAGAATATACAGCATGACGAATTCTCTACGTATTAAGCTAGGGCTAAGGTTTCCTGTGTATGTTCTACGACTATCAATGCCAGTGTATCATCTTTACAGGCATTAATAAACAAAGTGCGATCAAGTGATTAGCGCCTTACCCAAGTATCAGACAATCCAATCTAGCTTTGAAGGAATATCGTAATTCACCGAATCACAAGTCTGGTAGCTAATATTGTGTGCATTGTGGTGCTGAATTTCACCAAATAATATTGTTTCAATAAAAAAAATTCACCAAGGACAAAAAAATACAAAATGTTGTATATTAATTAAAAGATATATAAAAAATACAACACATGGGGTTTTCTTATTGCATATTTCGAGTGCCGGGTGGAAAGGGTCTGTTTTGGCGTGAGTGCCGGGCAGAAGGTCTGTTTTGGCATGAGTGCCGGGTGCCAACCGCCCACCGTGGGCAGAACGCTGTCTTGGGTGCATGACATTGATAAAACATGGGGAAGTACCGGTAAAGAGAAAAATGGATAAAAATCTGATACATCACTATTTTATTAGAAAAATTTCTACATATTCTAGACTTTGTTTAGCAAATCTTATTGAGCACTTTTAGTTTTCCGGATATCAATCAAACACAATTAGTTCATTGATTACTATTTGATAAGTGATACCAATTAGAGGTGTGCAAACTCCGGTTTTTCAGATCTGGCTCTGGCTGTTTTACAGCCCTGATATCCAGCTCCAGCCTCACATTAGCCATTAGGTAAAATACAGTAGTCTTTTAACTCCATTTGTACAATCATGTACTGCACTTCAATTATAGTAGACAAACAGGGCCACCAAGAGTGGTGACTGTGGTGTGTTTGTTGGGGGGGGGGGGGGGGGGGGGGGGGGAATTTGCCCCATACACTATGGGACCTCAGTCCATAGAGGCCTCGCAGGAATGTTAAAGAATTTTCAAGAGATATTTAGTATATATTAGCAATATTAGCAAAAAGTAGATTTACAGCAGTTGTTTTGCTGATGTCAGCAATATAATTCAAAACTTGAACTCAATTCATGAATAACTACAGATATCAACTTAAAATTTTCCAGGAAAACTTGTTAAATAAGGCTCATTTACACAAGCGATTTTTGCTGCAAGTTTTCTCCTCCTGACTGATGCGATTGAATGGATTGACTTACAAATGCATTGGACATTTGTACAAAGCTATAGTGGTTCAATACATTCACGGGGCATCCTAGACTTGCCACAAGTCGATCTCTACGAGCGACGAAGTCAGACTGGGAAGGACTTTGGGAAAGTCTAGGGGCATCCATTCAATCGCATGCGTGACAATGAGAAAAATCGCACCAAAAATCGCCTGTGTAAACGGGCCTTCATACAGTTGATCTGCAAATATAGGGTTCACTGAATATTCTATAGAATTTTAATAGAATATTGTATTAGGATTCTATTGAATATTTTACTTTATTGAATACACTACCACTTAGCACAATGATGTGACTATGAATTTGCAACCTTAGCTCGCCAAACCTCAGTGGCTCAATGGTTAGAGCGTCTAACCGGTCATTTATAGGTTACAGGTTCGAACCTTGTTTGGGCTTTAGAAATCTTTTCTGAGTAATGATACCCTGGGTGCCGGAGGTTTTCGACGCTCGTGGGGGATAACAGGGACACATGAGGAAGCCAGGTGGTAAACCTCAAGTGGGAGCCTCAAATATCCCCTATAATCCCCTGCTAACCCCCCTGCGAGCGTGGAAGAACCTCTGGCACCCAGGTTTAAAGAAATACCAAATGGTTTTCTGTGTTTGGATACTCTGATCCAAATATGCAAGAAATTGCGAGACTGGAGAAAAGCTTAACAAAACACGAGCCATAGGCGAGTGTTTTTAGCTTTTCGAAAGTCGAGCAATTTCCGAAGTGTTTGGATCAGAGTCTCCAAACACGGAAAAATTTGGTATTTCTTTTATAAAATAATCACAAGTGAATATGATATATAATGTCGGACATTTTCAAAAAATCGTTTTGGCGGGAATTTTCCGTGTTTGGATACTCTGATCCAAACACGGAAAATTCCCGCCATTGGATACTGATCCAAACACGGCAATTGACCAATCCGGGTTCACGTAGTATGGTATACATGTTATTTTATAAAGAGTAATGAGGAACGTCCAACAAACGTCTGTTATAGAATATTTTCATACTGTTTTTAAGGACGTTTTAGTGGACCTAATTTACGTAGCACCTGCCCGAGCGGCCGAGCAACTTTCACAGAAACTTAAAGAATTTGGCTACACAACTGATGCCTGTATTCTTGATCTTGGCTGCGGGACAGGTTTAGTTGGAGAGGAACTGTACAAACGTGGCTACAGAAACATCGATGGTGTGGATATTAGCCCAGAATCAATTGCAATTGCAAAAGAGAAAGGAGTTTATAGAAAATTCAGTTGTGGTTTTATGGCATCAGATAATTGTAAGGATCTAGGTGTTGATGCTAATCAATACGACGCTGCTATATGTGTTGGTGTATTTACCATTGGCCACGTGAAAGGCAAGGGTATGGATGATCTGGTTCATGTGGTCAAGCCTGGAGGCTTAGCATGTTTCACGATCAGAGATTGTGTGGCAGATGATCCACAATATGGGTACGGTGAAAAGTTAAGTGAACTTTGCAAAGAAGGGAAGTGGAAATTGGTGGCTAAAGTTCATGAGATGTATCATGACTTACACAATTTCCGAAGTTGGCTGTACATTTATGAAAATATTGTAAAGAAAATAATTTTAAACAAACAAAATTGAATTATAAAAATAAAGTCACAAAAAACAGTTCCGTGTTTCATTCTCTTGACTAAGTGCAGCACTCTTAATTGTTAGAATTTCAGATGACAATTTTATTCAAGGGTGGTACCGGTATACCGTACTCTTTAAAAAATCATAACTTTACTTTTTTGGCAGCAAAAAGATTTTTTGGGAGTGTTTTACCAGGTGTTACAAACACAAGGGCAATGAAAATCACGAGGCCGTTAACCGAGTAATTTTCATTGTTCTCGAGTGTTTGTAAAAATTAGAGAATAATGAAAATCACGAGACTGAACGCCGAGTAATTGTTTTCGAATGTTTTACAAACACGAGAGAACATTGAAAATTACGAGGTAATAGACCGAGTGATTTTTGTTGTTCTTGAGTGTTTGCAACCCCTGGTTGAAACACAATACATGTACACGAGTTTACGAAATAGCTTCTCAATCGTCAATTATACACGCGTAAAAACGCACAACTTGTTCACGGTTGTCAACAGGTGTGAACAATGTTGTGCTGCTCGCCGTGAACAAGTTGTGAACAAGTTGTCAACAAGTTGTTCACTTATGGTTCGAACAACTTGTTCACGGATAAATCAACAGTCATGAACAAGTTGTTCCAACAGCACATTTTTATACTAGTCAACAACGTTGTTCGCACATGATACAACATGTTGTAACAGCATAACGAAATAACAACGATGAACAACGTTACAACAATGGTGAACATGGTTGATGTATTCAACAGGTTCTTCGGTTGTTACAACATGCGTGAACAACGGTTGTTGCTTCATCAAGCTGTAACAACTTGTTGAAACAATGATGAACAATGTTGTTCATTTATCAATGTTGTTCACATATGTCAACAAGTTGTTACAGCATTGTTCAGGCAACAATTTTTACGCGTGTAGTAGGACGTGGTGATATTGGTGCATATTAGATTAAACAATGGTTTCACGTTGAATTTATAATTAAGAAATGTGGGTAATAAACATTTATCTGATTTCTTAATTATAAATTCAGTTTGCGCGACCTTTAGCGGGTTCAAACCTATTAGTAAAGGTCGAATGCAACGTCAAAACAAACTTTGGTTTACCTTATGGAATTATAAATTATATAATTTTATATAAAAAGACAAAGTTTCATAGAAAAAGTCGGATGAATATAAATGGGGAATGAGTTTTTTAAAAACGTTATCTGCTGCCCAATCAGGATATGGTCTGAAAACTAAAAGCACCTTTGTACCACTGTACACAAATCTTTTGGTTTTTCACTTCATTTATTAAACAACACGATTGAAACCAAACACTGACATTGGATATTATCTTTTCAAATAGTAATGATACCAAACGTACATTTGTCCTCCCAGTTTGCATAATAAATGAACAAAAAAATATATAATGTAGAACAGACCTTCGCCTTACAGTTAAACTGGATGTTCTTTCCTGCGTGACCTTGCAATATTGATAGCAACATAATGTTGACTTGCAAACGGTTTCACGGTGGCTCCTTGGGAAGTTGCTAAACATTTGAATTTTAAATATCGAACTTTGTATAAGATGAAGTTCTATTGAAAGTCAGAATAACTAACTCTAAGTAAACTTCATGTTATGTGAAATTCGTTTAAAATGCGAATTTTTAGCAACTTGCCAAGGAGTCGTCGTGTATCGTTAGCTAGTCAACATTGCAATGTTGCTGTCAATATTGCAAGGTCGCACAGTAAAGAACATCCGGTTTGATTGTAAGTTTCCAGACCCTATTTCATTGCAGACAAGCCACAATTAAGATAAAGATGTTAAATCCCACTTAAAAAACATGCGTTCCCTTTCTCAACCTAAAAATATGCACCCAGTGATTAACTGGCTTACATACACATGTGGATTTTTGTAATTTTCCTCTATACTACCTATTTAAAAATTCATTTGATATGATTTAAAAACCACTCACTGTACAGTTTATATTAAATTAGTTTTCTGCATTATTATGGTTTGTAGCTAAAAAAGGTTGTATTTCATGATAAATATCTTTTATTATTTCCAGCCTTGGCATTGTATGCTACAAAAAAATCAGGTCGAAGTTAATAAAAATATCAAAAATCATTCTCCCCAATAAGTGAAAAAAGCAATATATTATAAATAATTAGATATACAATTAGTCTATTTTTGTGTATTCTTCAGAAACTCATTAATAATTCATGAGGAAAACACAAAGGAAAATCATGACCGTGACGCGTCTATATGTGATACATTATATCGTATTACGCGTCTATTTTCGATGAACTTCTATTTGCGAAGACAAAGAAATACAAGATTGATTTGAAATATAATAAACTACTTAATAACCGAGAGTGAGGTCTTTACGGTAAAATATTAAACCAAGGTCTTGCTGTATTGACCAAGCGATAGCGATATACATGATTTTCCAATAACTCACAATAATATGTACATAGCTTATTTCATTTACATATCAAACAATTCTAAATAACTTGTGAACGAAGTGAAATACGGAAAAACTGTAAAAGTCATTCTTTATCACTTTCAGGAAATCTTGAAGATGAAACAAACATAACTTTCATTTCATTTCATTTCCTTGTTTAAAGTGCCTATGAAACGAAAATTGAGTTTATCGCATTTGAAAGAACACTTGAAATTATAGAGTAACGTCTTTTGCAGTTTTTCGTTTCCATGCTTTGTTTTTGAAATATTTTAGTTTGTTTGATATGCAAATTAAACATTTTGACGTCGTAGGTGCATAATGAGCTATCGGAGAAGGTTAGACATCTTTTCTATTATGGAAACCAAATTAATTTGAATGAAGCATGTGGATGTGTTTCGCCCACAACACTAAACATGTAGATCTTCAAGTGATTATTATATTTAATAATAGCAAAGATATATATAACTTTTTCGATAACTCATTATGCACGTGTGACGTCAAAATGTTTAATTTACATATCAAACAAACTGAAATATCTCAAGAACGAAGCAAGGAAACGAAAAACTGCAAAAGATTTTACTCTACCATTTTAAGTGTTCTTTCAAATAAGACAAACTTAATTTTCGTTTCATAGGTACTTTAATGAACAGAGCAACATATGCGGTGGGAGAATTTACTGAAAATTTCGGGATAATCTGATGTATAGTCTTCACGCTAATTTAACTCTCAAATTTTGCTATGGCTAGTTCGGTTTTGGAGAATTTTGGGCTTCTCGGTAACAATGCCTTGTGACGTATGCAAATGTAACTGTGCATAAGAACAGTGGATTTTGGCATCAATGATCGATCATCTGCATATGGAGTCATAAGCCGTTGTTACTGAGAGCCTAAAAAATCGAAAAAACTTCGTCTTGAAAAATCGTCGTTAAGAATCGTCCCGTGTAACATCACGTTTATTTGAGCTCGCAATGATGGCGTTGGCATGCATGGATACTTCTTCGTAACTGGCGAGTAATCTATCGGGCGCATACCTGATCAAGGACATGACAACAACAGCACCTGTGGACGAAAAATAAAGGGAATCCCGAAACTCCCAATGATCAAGAATAGTATACTGAAGGGTTAGTTATAGCGAGACGGAGGTAACTACATGTAAGCTAGTTATACTGTACTTACTGACTTCGAGGTAACTAACTTACTTAGTTCATTCATGATATAGATGGTATCCGTCGTAATTTAACAAAAAAGATAGTGTAGAGCGTTTTCATCTGACGTCACGGCGGCCATATTGGTGTACCAAAACAATGAAATGGCGGCCATATTGGTGTACGGTATGGGAATTAGCTCTTTCTTATTCAAATATTTTGTATTGTTTCACCACCCCAATGGGGCCACCGATCACGTGAGTGAAAACGATCTATAGCGAGACGGAGGTAACTACATGTAAGCTAGTTATAATCACTAGCCGTACTGTACTTACTGACTTCGAGGTAACTAACTTACTTAGTTCATTCATGACATAGATGGTATCCGTCATAATTTAACAAAAAAAGGATATTATTCTAGACTAGTTTTAAAGCAATATATAGTATGTCATTTAATATGCAAGGTATACTAACCTATATTAACCGCGGTATATCAAAGAGAATCGACGCATGAATGAACTAATTGGTATGGTTCTGAATGGGGCGTATATATAACATCACGGGATGATTCCCAAAGGGGACAGTCTTACAAAAAAGCGACAAGCATTCACACCGCTAATCGTTAACTTTTTTATGCTAATAAAATACATATATAAAAAGGCAAATTCGAAGACCATATACAACAGTCATCGCGTAGCTTTAGAAAGAGGCCGACGAAATATGGAGAATTCGACGATCAACTGCGAAAACGTGGAGCATTTGAAGAAAAACTTCGATGCGATCTTGTCCAAATTGTATTCCTTGGGCTTGAGCATCCATCTTCTGAAAGACAAAGCCGTTGTTTTCCCTACCGATGGCAAAGAACTTCAAGTCCTCGACGGTGACGAAGCGACGAAGCACTTCAACCGACCAGAGTATTCAAACAGAGTTCTAGCCTTTGGCTCTCGGCTTTTCTACTGTCATTCGGAGTACCTTCGTTTACGAAGCGAATACTTCAACGCGTTGTTCGCAGGGAACTACCAGGAAAGTTCCATGGCCTTGATAGAGATCGAACTACCTTCCCCTACGGCGAACATTGAGCTACTGTTAAGATACCTTTACACGGGTAAGGCCAACGAGAAACTGTTCTACGGTGTTGAAATCTTTAAGACTATCGAGAACAGCAACTACCTAGGCGTTCACGAATTAGTTTCGCTGGCGGTGGAGGCCTTCGCAGTGCGGTGGAAAAGTTTGGTGCCGTCCTCCCTGTTCAGAAGGAGCGTAGTCGATGTGAACTTTGTTCGAGCTCTGTTGAATTACGGCGCAAGAAGGGAATATTTAAAGACGGGGACAAGTTGAAGCTCGTTGTCTACTGGAGCGCGAAGGCAGATTCGGACATTGCCGAAGCACAGTCGCTGATTTTAGATCACAATTGTCTGGACACGGCCGGTCTCGCTGATTTGGAGTGGTCTTTGGAAACGAATTGCGCCCTACTGACCGGACTTGAGTTTTCGAATTTTCGAAGTATTTGCCACCGGGCCCGAAAGGAAAGCGAAGAGGTGAAAAAGTTGAGCAAGGTGTCGGAGGAGAAAGCGAAGGGGTTGTTGGAGTGCGTGCGCATCCTAACCAAGCAGTTGGAAGAAGTCCGCTGTACGCGTTGTCGCATGTACATGCCACGAGTTGCGTTGAAGACGCGGACATGCGTGACAATGGAACACCCTGGGGAATACGTAATACACAAGGGATGGAGTTGTTGTAAGCAAATAAGAAAGAAGTCCAAAGGCTGCAAACCAGTGGGTGTGGCGAGACATGCTGCCAGCAGATTGTCTAGCAGCAGCAGTTAACACGAACTGAAGAGGTCGCTATTATCATTGATTTAGTTTTTTAAACTTTTCAATACAGTTTTAGTATACTTTCTCTTTTTAAACTTAGTTTTTTTTATTGAATACCTCTATACTGTTGTTTAGAGCATTTTAACAAATTTTAACGGACTCATGAAACTTTGTATTTTAGAGTTTACTGTTTAGACAAAGCTAACACAATCTCACCATACACAGATAAGTATAGCGTGATTTATTTTACAAATTTTAAAGCCGGTTTTCCCAGCTTTGCAGCTTTTTCCGCGCGAAGCGACTTATTGAATGAGTTGTTTTGACCAATCAGAATGTGTCGCAGCCCTGGCCGTAGTCCGAATCTTAAAGTCTCTATAGAGCGTTTTCATCTGACGTCACGGCGGCCATATTGGTGTACCAAAACAATGAAATGGCGGCCATATTGGTGTACGGTATGGGAAATTAGCTCTTTCTAATTCAAATATTTCGTATTGTTTCACCACCCCAATGGGGCCACCGATCACGTGAGTGAAAACGCTCTATTGCAGTGTTGCTGTCAATATTGCAAAGTCGTGCGGGAAAGAACATCCGGTTTGAATGTAGTATTATACTTGCGCGTGTCCACGTCAGGGCTGTGAGTGACCGACAGGCAAATCCTTCCGTGGCATGGTGCAGAGATGATTGGCAGAATAATATTTTGGGCCTGCTTCTTAAAAATGTGCCTACCCTTATTCAAGATGGTTGCCTGTGTGATTAACTCTAGTCAGAAACCGAGTTTACTGCCTAGCTAAGCTTATACGTGTTAACCCGACCCACTGCGAGTTTACAGCCTAACTTGACACCGGGAAAAATCGTTAAATATCGACTAATTGTGGTTTGCAATCTGAATCCCTTGAGATTTAGAAGACAAAGAAACGGCGGCCATGTTGGAGGAAAACATATTCCAACTACAATAGCTGCTAATGAGATTCTTTTGTTAAAATTCCTCCAAGAATATGAAGTAAAATCCATTCGTGTATTTAGCCGCTAGTCTACCAACTTGAGGCAATAAACCCTGGTAAAATAGGTGGATAGCAAAGAGGTAATAAGTATAGGTTAGTTACCGAGAAGGAGGTAACTAACTTTAGCTTAGTTACGGCGACTTAGGGTTTTTGTTCGAGTTAAGTGACGTTAAAAATAATCGCAAAGGCAGCCATTTTGAATAAGGCCTGTTTACATAGTCAAATTTCTAAAAAGCGAGCACAAAACAGTTCTGCTGCCACGGGCAGGGTCATTTGTTCCCGCCATTTTGTTTTTGGCCGCCATCTTGTGCCCAACCCTCACAAAACAGCCTGGGGAGTGGGGAGGAGGTTGCGTGCACTGGTTGCGTGTTGTTGCTGCAACTTGCAAATTGTAGCAATTTTATAGCACTTTTTAATAGCCATGAGTACGGAACCAAGTCATCCGCAGGTACAAGGCATCAATGCTGAAACAACGGAAGAAGAATTGATTGAGATCTACAAAACCTGGAGTAAGAACTACGATAAAGTGAGTTAAATATGTTTATATAAACCCACATGTAAAACATAATTTTTAAATGTCGTTTATGTACACACAATTAGTCAATGTACAAAACTTGGTTAAGGTTTAGAACTGATGTCTAAACCACACTTTATATGAGCACCATATTTGTGCAACTAGGGTGAGACCTCACCACTATTAATGACCAGAATGTTTAGATCCCGGCTATGCAATCGGTTCAAATTCGATGATCGGGAAAGCCAATCGATATCAATTATCAATCGATAGCAGTTATCTAATTGATGTTGATTGGTATTTGCCAATCAATAGTTGCAAAAATCCATCCATTTTGTCAATCGATGACTACTGATTGCTATTGATTGACTGTCATCGATTTTTAGACTAGGTTACTTTGAACTGAAGCAACATCAGTCAGGCCAGAAAGTCAGAAATCTGGAATTGTCAATTTTAGGGGGTTTGTTTACACGAGGCTAGCCTTGAAATGATATAGACTTGGTTCCTTTGTTGCTTCAAGATTGTCTTCCAAGCTTGTGACTACCAGAGAAGAACTATTTCATGTGGATTTGACACCAATCTTATTTAACACATTATTATTGAGTTTGATAGGTGAAAGTGCTTTAGTTCGGTTTAGATTAGGCCAGCGTGAATTGAATCTCAGGCCAGACTCATGAAAATGATCTACAGTAAAAACACTACAACTGACCTAAAGTCAGTCTGGCCTGAGTTTGGGCCGACCTCATGTAAACACCCCTTTACCCATGCAAACAATGTCAACTGTATTCCAATTGGATCATTCCAGGAAATTTTTATACTCCCCTCACAGAGGAAATGCTAAATTGGTTCTCCCCTTCTTTTCAGACATCCTACAATAATTTAAGTAAATCTGTAGTTAATTTTTACCCCACCCCGGACAGCACAAATTTCCTCCGCATGGACTTTTTCTGGTTAAATGGAGGACCAATATAATTTATAACATACAGGTAGGCTAAATTGAAGTTGAAGAAGTTACCACTTGGCAGGGTTCTGCCCAGGAGCATGTGAGTGCCGTGTACCTACAGGCCCGGGGGCTCAACCCCACCCCCCAAGAATATGTGAAAATTAGTAATCTGAAAATGATATTTTCCAAATGTGAGCAAGTGAATCCTTTACATTGCGTGTCTCACAATTTTGTCTGACTAAATATTACTATTAAGTACTTACTTATTATATATTAATTTTATATACATGCTAGCTGGGCATGCTAGAATATACAGCATGACGAATTCTCTACGTATTAAGCTAGGGCTAAGGTTTCCTGTGTATGTTCTACGACTATCAATGCCGGTGTATCATCTTACAGGCATTAATAAACAAAGTGCGATCAAGTGATTAGCGCCTTACCCAAGTATCGGACAATCCAATCTAGCTTTGAAGGAATATCGTAATTCACCGAATCACAAGTCTGGTAGCTAATATTGTGTGCATTGTGGTGCTGAATTTCACCAAATAATATTGTTTCAATAAAAAAAAACTTCACCAAGGACAAAAAAAATACAAAATGTTGTATATTAATTAAAAGATATATAAAAAATACAAACACATGGGGTTTTCTTATTGCATATTTCGAGTGCCGGGTGGAAGGGTCTGTTTTGGCGTGAGTGCCGGGCAGAAGGGTCTGTTTTGGCATGAGTGCCGGGTGCCACCGCCCACCGTGGGCCAGAACGCTGACTTGGGTGCATGACATTGATAAAACATGGGGAAGTACCGGTAAAGAGAAAATGGAATAAAAATCTGATACATCACTATTATTATTAGAAAAATCTCTACATATTCTAGACTTTGTTTAGCAAATCTTATTGAGCACTTTAGTTTTCCGGATATCAATCAAACACAATTAGTTCATTGATTACTATTTGATAAGTGATACCAATTAGAGGGTGTGCAAACTCCGGTTTTTCAGATCTGGCTCTGGCTGGTTTTACAGCCCTGATATCCAGCTCCAGCCTCACATTAGCCATTAGGTAAAATACAGTAGTCTTTTAACTCCATTTGTACAATCATGTACTGCACTTCAATTATAGTAGACAAACAGGGCCACCAAGAGTGGTGACTGTGGTGTGTTTGTTGGGGGGGGGGGGGGGGGGGGGGGGGGGGGGAATTTGCCCCATACACTATGGGACCTCAGTCCATAGAGGCCTCGCAGGAATTGTTTTAAGAATTTTTCCAAGAGATATTTAGTATATATTAGCAATATTAGCAAAAAGTAGATTTACAGCAGTTGTTTTGCTGATGTCAGCAATATAATTCAAAACTTGAACTTCAATTCATGAATAACTACAGATTATCAACTTAAAATTTTCCAGGAAAACTTGTTAAATAAGGATCATTTACACAAGCGATTTTTGCTGCAAGTTTTCTCCTCCTGACTGATGCGATTGAATGGATTGACTTACAAATGCATTGGACATTTGTACAAAGCTATAGTGGTTCAATACATTCATGGGGCATCCATTCAATCGCATGCGTGACAATGAGAAAAATCGCACCAAAAATCACCTGTGTAAATGGGCCTTCATACAGTTGATCTGCAAATAAGGGTTCACTGAATATTCTATAGAATTTTAATAGAATATTGTATTAGGATTCTATTGAATATTTTACTTTATTGAATACACTACCACTTAGCACAATGATGTGACTATGAATTTGCAACCTTAGCTCGCCAAACCTCAGTGGCTCAATGGTTAGAGCGTCTAACCGGTCATTTATAGGTTACAGGTTCGAACCTTGTCTGGGCTTTAGAAATCTTTTCTGAGTAATGATACCCTGGGTGCCGGAGGTTTTCGACGCTCGTGGGGGATAACAGGGACACATGAGGAAGCCAGGTGGTAAACCTCAAGTGGGAGCCTCAAATATCCCTATAATCCCCTGCTAACCCCCCTGCGAGCGTGGAAGAACCTCTGGCACCCAGGATTAAAGAAATACCAAATGGTTTTCCGTGTTTGGATACTCTGATCCAAATACGCAAGAAATTGCGAGACTGGAGAAAAGCTTAAACAAAACACGAGCCATAGGCGAGTGTTTTTAGCTTTTCGAAAGTCGAGCAATTTCCGAAGTGTTTGGATCAGAGTCTCCAAACACGGAAAAATTTGGTATTTCTTTTATAAAATAATCACAAGTGAATATGATATATAATGTCGGACATTTTCAAAAAATCGTTTTGGCGGGAATTTTCCGTGTTTGGATACTCTGATCCAAACACGGAAAATTCCCGCCATTGGATACTGATCCAAACACGGCAATTGACCAATCCGGGTTCACGTAGTATGGTATACATGTTATTTTATAAAGAGTAATGAGGAACGTCCAACAAACGTCTGTTATAGAATATTTTCATACTGTTTTTAAGGACGTTTTAGTGGACCTAATTTACGTAGCACCTGCCCGAGCGGCCGAGCAACAACTTTCAACAGAAACTTAAAGAATTTGGCTACACAACTGATGCCTGTATTCTTGATCTTGGCTGCGGGACAGGTTTAGTTGGAGAGGAACTGTTACAAAACGTGGCTACAGAAACATCGATGGTGTGGATATTAGCCCAGAATCAATTGCAATTGCAAAAGAGAAAGGAGTTTATAGAAAATTCAGTTGTGGTTTTTATGGCATCAGATAATTGTAAGGATCTAGGTGTTGATGCTAATCAATACGACGCTGCTATATGTGTTGGTGTATTTACCATTGGCCACGTGAAAGGCAAGGGTATGGATGATCTGGTTCATGTGGTCAAGCCTGGAGGCTTAGCATGTTTCACGATCAGAGATTGTGTGGCAGATGATCCACAATATGGGTACGGTGAAAAGTTAAGTGAACTTTGCAAAGAAGGGAAGTGGAAATTGGTGGCTAAAGTTCATGAGATGTATCATGACTTACACAATTTCCGAAGTTGGCTGTACATTTATGAAATATTGTAAAGAAAATAATTTTAAACAAACAAAATTGAATTATAAAAAATAAAGTCACAAAAAACAGTTCCGTGTTTCATTCTCTTGACTAAGTGCAGCACTCTTAATTGTTAGAATTTCAGATGACAATTTTATTCAAGGGTGGTACCGGTATACCGTACTCTTTAAAAAATCATAACTTTACTTTTTTTTGGCAGCAAAAAGATTTTTGGGAGTGTTTTACCAGGAGTTACAAAACACAAGGGCAATGAAAATCACGAGGCCGTTAACCGAGTAATTTTCATTGTTCTCGAGTGTTTGTAAAAATTAGAGAATAATGAAAATCACGAGACTGAACGCCGAGTAATTGTTTTCGAATGTTTTGCAAACACGAGAGAACATTGAAAAAATTACGAGGTAATAGACCGAGTGATTTTTGTTGTTCTTGAGTGTTTGCAACCCCTGGTTGAAAACACAATACATGTACACGAGTTTTACGAAATAGCTTCTCAATCGTCAATTATACACGCGTAAAAACGCACAACTTGTTTCACGGTTGTCAACAGGTGTGAACAATGTTTGTGCTGCTCGCCGTGAACAAGTTGTGAACAAGTTGTCAACAAGTTGTTCACTTATGGTTCGAACAACTTGTTCACGGATAAATCAACAGTCATGAACAAGTTGTTCCAACAGCACATTTTTATACTAGTCAACAACGTTGTTCGCACATGATACAAACATGTTGTAACAGCATAACGAAATAACAACGATGAACAACGTTACAACAATGGTGAACATGGTTGATGTATCAACAGGTTCTTCGGTTGTTACAACATGCGTGAACAACGGTTGTTGCTTCATCAAGCTGTAACAACTTGTTGAAACAATGATGAACAATGTTGTTCATTTATCAATGTTGTTCACATATGTCAACAAGTTGTTACAGCATTGTTTCAGGCAACAATTTTTACGCGTGTAGTAGGACGTGGTGATATTGGTGCATATTAGATTAAACAATGGTTTCACGTTGAATTTATAATTAAGAAATGTGGTAATAAACATTTATCTGATTTCTTAATTATAAATTCAGTTTGCGCGCGACCTTTAGCGGGTTCAAACCTATTAGTAAAGGTCGAATGCAAACGTCAAAACAACTTTGGTTTACCTTATGGAATTATAAATTATATAATTTTATATAAAAAGACAAAGTTTCATAGAAAAAGTCGGATGAATATAAATGGGGAATGAGTTTTTTAAAAACGTTATCTGCTGCCCAATCAGGATATGGTCTGAAAACTAAAAGCACCTTTGTACCACTGTACACAAATCTTTTGGTTTTCACTTCATTTATTAAACAACACGATTGAAACCAAACACTGACATTGGATATTATCTTTTCAAATAGTAATGATACCAAACGTACATTTGTCCTCCCAGTTTGCATAATAAATGAACAAAAAATATATAATGTAGAACAGACCTTCGCCTTACAGTTAAACTGGATGTTCTTTCCTGCGTGACCTTGCAATATTGATAGCAACATAATGTTGACTTGCAAACGGTTTCACGGTGGCTCCTTGGGAAGTTGCTAAACATTTGAATTTTAAATATCGAACTTTGTATAAGATGAAGTTCTATTGAAAGTCAGAATAACTAACTCTAAGTAAACTTCATGTTATGTGAAATTCGTTTAAAATGCGAATTTTTAGCAACTTGCCAAGGAGTCGTCGTGTATCGTTAGCTAGTCAACATTGCAATGTTGCTGTCAATATTGCAAGGTCGCACAGTAAAGAACATCCGGTTTGATTGTAAGTTTCCAGACCCTATTTCATTGCAGACAAGCCACAATTAAGATAAAGATGTTAAATCCCACTTAAAAAACATGCGTTCCCTTTCTCAACCTAAAAATATGCACCCAGTGATTAACTGGCTTACATACACATGTGGATTTTTGTAATTTTCCTCTATACTACCTATTTAAAAATTCATTTGATATGATTTAAAAACCACTCACTGTACAGTTTATATTAAATTAGTTTTCTGCATTATTATGGTTTGTAGCTAAAAAAGGTTGTATTTCATGATAAATATCTTTTATTATTTCCAGCCTTGGCATTGTATGCTACAAAAAAATCAGGTCGAAGTTAATAAAAATATCAAAAATCATTCTCCCCAATAAGTGAAAAAAGCAATATATTATAAATAATTAGATATACAATTAGTCTATTTTTGTGTATTCTTCAGAAACTCATTAATAATTCATGAGGAAAACACAAAGGAAAATCATGACCGTGACGCGTCTATATGTGATACATTATATCGTATTACGCGTCTATTTTCGATGAACTTCTATTTGCGAAGACAAAGAAATACAAGATTGATTTGAAATATAATAAACTACTTAATAACCGAGAGTGAGGTCTTTACGGTAAAATATTAAACCAAGGTCTTGCTGTATTGACCGAGCGATAGCGATATACATGATCAGTTCCAATAACTCACAATAATATGTACATAGCTTATTTCATTTACATATCAAACAATTCTAAATAACTTGTGAACGAAGTGAAATACGGAAAAACTGTAAAAGTCATTCTTTATCACTTTCAGGAAATCTTGAAGATGAAACAAACATAACTTTCATTTCATTTCCTTGTTTAAAGTGCCTATGAAACGAAAATTGAGTTTATCGCATTTGAAAGAACACTTGAAATTATAGAGTAACGTCTTTTGCAGTTTTTCGTTTCCATGCTTTGTTTTTGAAATATTTTAGTTTGTTTGATATGCAAATTAAACATTTTGACGTCGTAGGTGCATAATGAGCTATCGGAGAAGGTTAGACATCTTTTCTATTATGGAAACCAAATTAATTTGAATGAAGCATGTGGATGTGTTTCGCCCACAACACTAAACATGTAGATCTTCAAGTGATTATTATATTTAATAATAGCAAAGATATATATAACTTTTTCGATAACTCATTATGCACGTGTGACGTCAAAATGTTTAATTTACATATCAAACAAACTGAAATATCTCAAGAACGAAGCAAGGAAACGAAAAACTGCAAAAGATTTTTACTCTACCATTTTAAGTGTTCTTTCAAATAAGACAAACTTAATTTTCGTTTCATAGGTACTTTAATGAACAGAGCAACATATGCGGTGGGAGAATTTACTGAAAATTTCGGGATAATCTGATGTATAGTCTTCACGCTAATTTAACTCTCAAATTTTGCTATGGCTAGTTCGGTTTTGGAGAATTTTGGGCTTCTCGGTAACAATGCCTTGTGACGTATGCAAATGTAACTGTGCATAAGAACAGTGGATTTTGGCATCAATGATCGATCATCTGCATATGGAGTCATAAGCCGTTGTTACTGAGAGCCTAAAAAATCGAAAAACTTCGTCTTGAAAATCGTCGTTAAGAATCGTCCCGTGTAACATCACGTTTATTTGAGCTCGCAATGATGGCGTTGGCATGCATGGATACTTCTTCGTAACTGGCGAGTAATCTATCGGGCGCATACCTGATCAAGGACATGACAACAACAGCACCTGTGGACGAAAAATAAAGGGAATCCCGAAACTCCCAATGATCAGGAATAGTATACTGAAGGGTTAGTTATAGCGAGATGGAGGTAACTACATGTAAGCTAGTTATACTGTACTTACTGACTTCGAGGTAACTAACTTACTTAGTTTCATTCATGATATAGATGGTATCCGTCGTAATTTAACAAAAAAGATAGTGTAGAGCGTTTTCATCTGACGTCACGGCGGCCATATTGGTGTACCAAAACAATGAAATGGCGGCCATATTGGTGTACGGTATGGGAATTAGCTCTTTCTTATTCAAATATTTTGTATTGTTTCACCACCCCAATGGGGCCACCGATCACGTGAGTGAAAACGATCTATAGCGAGACGGAGGTAACTACATGTAAGCTAGTTATAATCACTAGCCGTAACTGTACTTACTGACTTCGAGGTAACTAACTTACTTAGTTCATTCATGACATAGATGGTATCCGTCATAATTTAACAAAAAAAGGATATTATTCTAGACTAGTTTTAAAGCAATATATAGTATGTCATTTAATATGCAAGGTATACTAACCTATATTAACCGCGGTATATCAAAGAGAATCGACGCATGAATGAACTAATTGGTATGGTTCTGAATGGGGCGTATATATAACATCACGGGATGATTCCCAACGGGGACAGTCTTACAAAAAAGCGACAAGCATTCACACCGCTAATCGTTAACTTTTTTATGCTAATAAAATACATATATAAAAAGGCAAATTCGAAGACCATATACAACAGTCATCGCGTAGCTTTAGAAAGAGGCCGACGAAATAATATATTCGACGATCAACTGCGAAAACGTGGAGCATTTGAAGAAAAACTTCGATGCGATCTTGTCCAAATTGTATTCCTTGGGCTTGAGCATCCATCTTCTGAAAGACAAAGCCGTTGTTTTCCCTACCGATGGCAAAGAACTTCAAGTCCTCGACGGTGACGAAGCGACGAAGCACTTCAACCGACCAGAGTATTCAAACAGAGTTCTAGCCTTTGGCTCTCGGCTTTTCTACTGTCATTCGGAGTACCTTCGTTTACGAAGCGAATACTTCAACGCGTTGTTCGCAGGGAACTACCAGGAAAGTTCCATGGCCTTGATAGAGATCGAACTACCTTCCCCTACGGCGAACATTGAGCTACTGTTAAGATACCTTTACACGGGTAAGGCCAACGAGAAACTGTTCTACGGTGTTGAAATCTTTAAGACTATCGAGAACAGCAACTACCTAGGCGTTCACGAATTAGTTTCGCTGGCGGTGGAGGCCTTCGCAGTGCGGTGGAAAAGTTTGGTGCCGTCCTCCCTGTTCAGAAGGAGCGTAGTCGATGTGAACTTTGTTCGAGCTCTGTTGAATTACGGCAGCAAGAAGGGAATATTTAAAGACGGGGACAAGTTGAAGCTCGTTGTCTACTGGAGCGCGAAGGCAGATTCGGACATTGCCGAAGCACAGTCGCTGATTTTAGATCACAATTGTCTGGACACGGCCGGTCTCGCTGATTTGGAGTGGTCTTTGGAAACGAATTGCGCCCTACTGACCGGACTTGAGTTTTCGAATTTTCGAAGTATTTGCCACCGGGCCCGAAAGGAAAGCGAAGAGGTGAAAAAGTTGAGCAAGGTGTCGGAGGAGAAAACGAAGGGGTTGTTGGAGTGCGTGCGCATCCTAACCAAGCAGTTGGAAGAAGTCCGCTGTACGCGTTGTCGCATGTACATGCCACGAGTTGCGTTGAAGACGCGGACATGCGTGACAATGGAACACCCTGGGGAATACGTAATACACAAGGGATGGAGTTGTTGTAAGCAAATAAGAAAGAAGTCCAAAGGCTGCAAACCAGTGGGTGTGGCGAGACATGCTGCCAGCAGATTGTCTAGCAGCAGCAGTTAAACACGAACTGAAGAGGTCGCTATTATCATTGATTTAGTTTTTTAAACTTTTCAATACAGTTTTAGTATACTTTCTCTTTTTAAACTTAGTTTTTTTTATTGAATACCTCTATACTGTTGTTTAGAGCATTTTAACAAATTTTAACGGACTCATGAAACTTTGTATTTTAGAGTTTACTGTTTAGACAAAGCTAACACAATCTCACCATACACAGATAAGTATAGCGTGATTTATTTTACAAATTTTAAAGCCGGTTTTCCCAGCTTTGCAGCTTTTTCCGCGCGAAGCGACTTATTGAATGAGTTGTTTTGACCAATCAGAATGTGTCGCAGCCCTGGCCGTAGTCCGAATCTTAAAGTCTCTATAGAGCGTTTTCATCTGACGTCACGGCGGCCATATTGGTGTACCAAAACAATGAAATGGCGGCCATATTGGTGTACGGTATGGGAAATTAGCTCTTTCTTATTCAAATATTTCGTATTGTTTCACCACCCCAATGGGGCCACCGATCACGTGAGTGAAAACGCTCTATTGCAGTGTTGCTGTCAATATTGCAAAGTCGTGCGGGAAAGAACATCCGGTTTGAATGTAGTATTATACTTGCGCGTGTCCACGTCAGGCTGTGAGTGACCGACAGGCAAATCCTTCCGTGGCATGGTGCAGAGATGATTGGCAGAATAATATTTTGGGCCTGCTTCTTAAAAATGTGCCTACCCTTATTCAAGATGGTTGCCTGTGTGATTAACTCTAGTCAGAAACCGAGTTTACTGCCTAGCTAAGCTTATACGTGTTAACCCGACCCACTGCGAGTTTACAGCCTAACTTGACACCGGGAAAAATCGTTAAATATCGACTAATTGTGGTTTGCAATCTGAATCCCTTGAGATTTAGAAGACAAAGAAACGGCGGCCATGTTGGAGGAAAAACATATTCCAACTACAATAGCTGCTAATGAGATTCTTTTGTTAAAATTCCTCCAAGAATATGAAGTAAAATCCATTCGTGTATTTAGCCGCTAGTCTACCAACTTGAGGCAATAAACCCTGGTAAAATAGGTGGATAGCAAAGAGGTAATAAGTATAGGTTAGTTACCGAGAAGGAGGTAACTAACTTTAGCTTAGTTACGGCGACTTAGGGTTTTTGTTCGAGTTAAGTGACGTTAAAAATAATCGCAAAGGCAGCCATTTTGAATAAGGCCTGTTTACATAGTCAAATTTCTAAAAAGCGAGCACAAAACAGTTTCTGCTGCCACGGGCAGGGTCATTTGTTCCCGCCATTTTGTTTTTGGCCGCCATCTTGTGCCCAACCCTCACAAACAGCCTGGGGAGTGGGGAGGAGGTTGCGTGCACTGGTTGCGTGTTGTTGCTGCAACTTGCAAATTGTAGCAATTTTATAGCACTTTTTAATAGCCATGAGTACGGAACCAAGTCATCCGCAGGTACAAGGCATCAATGCTGAAACAACGGAAGAAGAATTGATTGAGATCTACAAAACCTGGAGTAAGAACTACGATAAAGTGAGTTAAATATGTTTATATAAACGCACATGTAAAACATAATTTTTAAATGTCGTTTATGTACACACAATTAGTCAATGTACAAAACTTGGTTAAGGTTTAGAACTGATGTCTAAACCACACTTTATATGAGCACCATATTTGTGCAACTAGGTGAGACCTCCCCACTATTAATGACAAGAATGTTTAGATCCCGGCTATGCAATCGGTCAAATTCGATGATCGGAAAGCCAATCGATATCAATCGATAGCAGTTATCTAATTGATGTTGATTGGTATTTGCCAATCAATAGTTGCAAAAATCCATCCATTTGTCAATCGATGACTATTTATTGCTATTGATTGACTGTCATCGATTTTTAGACTAGGTTACTTTGAACTGAAGCAACATCAGTCAGGCCAGAAAGTCAGAAATCTGGAATTGTCAATTTTAGGGGGTTTGTTTTACACGAGGCTAGCCTTGAAATGATATAGACTTGGTTCCTTTGTTGCTTCAAGATTGTCTTCCAAGCTTGTGACTACCAGAGAAGAACTATTTCATGTGGATTTGACACCAATCTTATTTAACACATTATTATTGAGTTTGATAGGTGAAAGTGCTTTAGTTCGGTTTTAGATTAGGCCAGCGTGAATTGAATCTCAGGCCAGACTCATGAAAATGATCTACAGTAAAAACACTACAACTGACCTAAAGTCAGTCTGGCCTGAGTTTAGGCCGACCTCATGTAAACACCCCTTTACCCATGCAAACAATGTCAACTGTATTCCAATTGGATCATTCCAGGAAATTTTTATACTCCCCTCACAGAGGAAATGCTAAATTGGTTCTCCCCTTCTTTTCAGACATCCTACAATAATTTAAGTAAATCTGTAGTTAATTTTACCCCACCCCGGACAGCACAAATTTCCTCCGCATGGACTTTTTCTGGTTAAATGGAGGACCAATATAATTTATAACATACAGGTAGGCTAAATTGAAGTTGAAGAAGTTACCACTTGGCAGGGTTCTGCCCAGGAGCGTGTGAGTGCCGTGTACCTACAGGCCCGGGGGCTCAACCCCACCCCCCAAGAATATGTGAAAATTAGTAATCTGAAAATGATATTTTCCAAATGTGAGCAAGTGAATCCTTTACATTGCGTGTCTCACAATTTTGTCTGACTAAATATTACTATTAAGTACTTATTTATTATATATTAATTTTATATACATGCTAGCTGGGCATGCTAGAATATACAGCATGACGAATTCTCTACGTATTAAGCTAGGGCTAAGGTTTCCTGTGTATGTTCTACGACTATCAATGCCGGTGTATCATCTTACAGGCATTAATAAACAAAGTGCGATCAAGTGATTAGCGCCTTACCCAAGTATCAGACAATCCAATCTAGCTTTGAAGGAATATCGTAATTCACCGAATCACAAGTCTGGTAGCTAATATTGTGTGCATTGTGGTGCTGAATTTCACCAAATAATATTGTTTCAATAAAAAAAATTCACCAAGGACAAAAAAATGCAAAATGTTGTATATTAATTAAAAGATATATAAAAAATACAACACATGGGGTTTTCTTATTGCATATTTCGAGTGCCGGGTGGAAGGGTCTGTTTTGGCGTGAGTGCCGGGCAGAAGGGTCTGTTTTGGCATGAGTGCCGGGTGCCACCGCCCACCGTGGGCAGAACGCTGACTTGGGTGCATGACATTGATAAAACATGGGGAAGTACCGGTAAAGAGAAAATGGAATAAAAATCTGATACATCACTATTTTATTAGAAAAATTTCTACATATTCTAGACTTTGTTTAGCAAATCTTATTGAGCACTTTAGTTTTCCGGATATCAATCAAACACAATTAGTTCATTGATTACTATTTGATAAGTGATACCAATTAGAGGTGTGCAAACTCCGGTTTTTTCAGATCTGGCTCTGGCTGTTTTACAGCCCTGATATCCAGCTCCAGCCTCACATTAGCCATTAGGTAAAATACAGTAGTCTTTTAACTCCATTTGTACAATCATGTACTGCACTTCAATTATAGTAGACAAACAGGGCCACCAAGAGTGGTGACTGTGGTGTGTTTGTTGGGGGGGGGGGGGAATTTGCCCCATACACTATGGGACCTCAGTCCATAGAGGCCTTGCAGGAATTGTTTTAAGAATTTTCCAAGAGATATTTAGTATATATTAGCAATATTAGCAAAAAGTAGATTTACAGCAGTTGTTTTGCTGATGTCAGCAATATAATTCAAAACTTGAACTCAATTCATGAATAACTACAGATATCAACTTAAAATTTTCCAGGAAAACTTGTTAAATAAGGCTCATTTACACAAGCGATTTTTGCTGCAAGTTTTCTCCTCCTGACTGATGCGATTGAATGGATTGATTTACAAATGCATTGGACATTTGTACAAAGCTATAGTGGTTCAATACATTCATGGGGCATCCATTCAATCGCATGCGTGACAATGAGAAAAATCGCACAAAAAATCACCTGTGTAAATGGGCCTTCATACAGTTGATCTGCAAATATAGGGTTCACTGAATATTCTATAGAATTTTAATAGAATATTGTATTAGGATTCTATTGAATATTTTACTTTATTGAATACACTACCACTTAGCACAATGATGTGACTATGAATTTGCAACCTTAGCTCGCCAAACCTCAGTGGCTCAATGGTTAGAGCGTCTAACCGGTCATTTATAGGTTACAGGTTCGAACCTTGTCTGGGCTTTAGAAATCTTTTCTGAGTAATGATACCCTGGGTGCCGGAGGTTTTCGACGCTCGTGGGGGATAACAGGGACACATGAGGAAGCCAGGTGGTAAACCTCAAGTGGGAGCCTCAAATATCCCCTATAATCCCCTGCTAACCCCCCTGCGAGCGTGGAAGAACCTCTGGCACCCAGGATTAAAGAAATACCAAATGGTTTTCCGTGTTTGGATACTCTGATCCAAATACGCAAGAAATTGCGAGACTGGAGAAAAGCTTAACAAAACACGAGCCATAGGCGAGTGTTTTTAGCTTTTCGAAAGTCGAGCAATTTCCGAAGTGTTTGGATCAGAGTCTCCAAACACGGAAAAATTTGGTATTTCTTTTATAAAATAATCACAAGTGAATATGATATATAATGTCGGACATTTTCAAAAAATCGTTTTGGCGGGAATTTTCCGTGTTTGGATACTCTGATCCAAACACGGAAAATTCCCGCCATTGGATACTGATCCAAACACGGCAATTGACCAATCCGGGTTCACGTAGTATGGTATACATGTTATTTTATAAAGAGTAATGAGGAACGTCCAACAAACGTCTGTTATAGAATGTTTTCATACTGTTTTTAAGGACGTTTTAGTGGACCTAATTTACGTAGCACCTGCCCGAGCGGCCGAGCAACTTTCACAGAAACTTAAAGAATTTGGCTACACAACTGATGCCTGTATTCTTGATCTTGGCTGCGGGACAGGTTTAGTTGGAGAGGAACTGTACAAACGTGGCTACAGAAACATCGATGGTGTGGATATTAGCCCAGAATCAATTGCAATTGCAAAAGAGAAAGGAGTTTATAGAAAATTCAGTTGTGGTTTTATGGCATCAGATAATTGTAAGGATCTAGGTGTTGATGCTAATCAATACGACGCTGCTATATGTGTTGGTGTATTTACCATTGGCCACGTGAAAGGCAAGGGTATGGATGATCTGGTTCATGTGGTCAAGCCTGGAGGCTTAGCATGTTTCACGATCAGAGATTGTGTGGCAGATGATCCACAATATGGGTACGGTGAAAAGTTAAGTGAACTTTGCAAAGAAGGGAAGTGGAAATTGGTGGCTAAAGTTCATGAGATGTATCATGACTTACACAATTTCCGAAGTTGGCTGTACATTTATGAAATATTGTAAAGAAAATAATTTTAAACAAACAAAATTGAATTATAAAAATAAAGTCACAAAAAACAGTTCCGTGTTTCATTCTCTTGACTAAGTGCAGCACTCTTAATTGTTAGAATTTCAGATGACAATTTTATTCAAGGGTGGTACCGGTATACCGTACTCTTTAAAAAATCATAACTTTACTTTTTTTGGCAGCAAAAAGATTTTTGGGAGTGTTTTACCAGGAGTTACAAACACAAGGGCAATGAAAATCACGAGGCCGTTAACCGAGTAATTTTCATTGTTCTCGAGTGTTTGTAAAAATTAGAGAATAATGAAAATCACGAGACTGAACGCCGAGTAATTGTTTTCGAATGTTTTACAAACACGAGAGAACATTGAAAATTACGAGGTAATAGACCGAGTGATTTTTGTTGTTCTTGAGTGTTTGCAACCCCTGGTTGAAACACAATACATGTACACGAGTTTACGAAATAGCTTCTCAATCGTCAATTATACACGCGTAAAAACGCACAACTTGTTCACGGTTGTCAACAGGTGTGAACAATGTTGTGCTGCTCGCCGTGAACAAGTTGTGAACAAGTTGTCAACAAGTTGTTCACTTATGGTTCGAACAACTTGTTCACGGATAAATCAACAGTCATGAACAAGTTGTTTCCAACAGCACATTTTTATACTAGTCAACAACGTTGTTCGCACATGATACAACATGTTGTAACAGCATAACGAAATAACAACGATGAACAACGTTACAACAATGGTGAACATGGTTGATGTATCAACAGGTTCTTCGGTTGTTACAACATGCGTGAACAACGGTTGTTGCTTCATCAAGCTGTAACAACTTGTTGAAACAATGATGAACAATGTTGTTCATTTATCAATGTTGTTCACATATGTCAACAAGTTGTTACAGCATTGTTCAGGCAACAATTGTTACGCGTGTAGTAGGACGTGGTGATATTGGTGCATATTAGATTAAACAATGGTTTCACGTTGAATTTATAATTAAGAAATGTGGTAATAAACATTTATCTGATTTCTTAATTATAAATTCAGTTTGCGCGACCTTTAGCGGGTTCAAACCTATTAGTAAAGGTCGAATGCAACGTCAAAACAACTTTGGTTTACCTTATGGAATTATAAATTATATAATTTTATATAAAAAGACAAAGTTTCATAGAAAAAGTCGGATGAATATAAATGGGGAATGAGTTTTTTAAAAACGTTATCTGCTGCCCAATCAGGATATGGTCTGAAAACTAAAAGCACCTTTGTACCACTGTACACAAATCTTTTGGTTTTCACTTCATTTATTAAACAACACGATTGAAACCAAACACTGACATTGGATATTATCTTTTCAAATAGTAATGATACCAAACGTACATTTGTCCTCCCAGTTTGCATAATAAATGAACAAAAAATATATAATGTAGAACAGACCTTCGCCTTACAGTTAAACTGGATGTTCTTTCCTGCGTGACCTTGCAATATTGATAGCAACATAATGTTGACTTGCAAACGGTTTCACGGTGGCTCCTTGGGAAGTTGCTAAACATTTGAATTTTAAATATCGAACTTTGTATAAGATGAAGTTCTATTGAAAGTCAGAATAACTAACTCTAAGTAAACTTCATGTTATGTGAAATTCGTTTAAAATGCGAATTTTTAGCAACTTGCCAAGGAGTCGTCGTGTATCGTTAGCTAGTCAACATTGCAATGTTTGCTGTCAATATTGCAAGGTCGCACAGTAAAGAACATCCGGTTTGATTGTAAGTTTCCAGACCCTATTTCATTGCAGACAAGCCACAATTAAGATAAAGATGTTAAATCCCACTTAAAAAACATGCGTTCCCTTTCTCAACCTAAAAATATGCACCCAGTGATTAACTGGCTTACATACACATGTGGATTTTTGTAATTTTCCTCTATACTACCTATTTAAAAATTCATTTGATATGATTTAAAAACCACTCACTGTACAGTTTATATTAAATTAGTTTTCTGCATTATTATGGTTTGTAGCTAAAAAAGGTTGTATTTCATGATAAATATCTTTTATTATTTCCAGCCTTGGCATTGTATGCTACAAAAAAATCAGGTCGAAGTTAATAAAAATATCAAAAATCATTCTCCCCAATAAGTGAAAAAAGCAATATATTATAAATAATTAGATATACAATTAGTCTATTTTTGTGTATTCTTCAGAAACTCATTAATAATTCATGAGGAAAACACAAAGGAAAATCATGACCGTGACGCGTCTATATGTGATACATTATATCGTATTACGCGTCTATTTTCGATGAACTTCTATTTGCGAAGACAAAGAAATACAAGATTGATTTGAAATATAATAAACTACTTAATAACCGAGAGTGAGGTCTTTACGGTAAAATATTAAACCAAGGTCTTGCTGTATTGACCAAGCGATAGCGATATACATGATTTTCCAATAACTCACAATAATATGTACATAGCTTATTTCATTTACATATCAAACAATTCTAAATAACTTGTGAACGAAGTGAAATACGGAAAAACTGTAAAAGTCATTCTTTATCACTTTCAGGAAATCTTGAAGATGAAACAAACATAACTTTCATTTCATTTCATTTCCTTGTTTAAAGTGCCTATGAAACGAAAATTGAGTTTATCGCATTTGAAAGAACACTTGAAATTATAGAGTAACGTCTTTTGCAGTTTTTCGTTTCCATGCTTTGTTTTTGAAATATTTTAGTTTGTTTGATATGCAAATTAAACATTTTGACGTCGTAGGTGCATAATGAGCTATCGGAGAAGGTTAGACATCTTTTCTATTATGGAAACCAAATTAATTTGAATGAAGCATGTGGATGTGTTTCGCCCACAACACTAAACATGTAGATCTTCAAGTGATTATTATATTTAATAATAGCAAAGATATATATAACTTTTTCGATAACTCATTATGCAGGTGTGACGTCAAAATGTTTAATTTACATATCAAACAAACTGAAATATCTCAAGAACGAAGCAAGGAAACGAAAAACTGCAAAAGATTTTACTCTACCATTTTAAGTGTTCTTTCAAATAAGACAAACTTAATTTTCGTTTCATAGGTACTTTAATGAACAGAGCAACATATGCGGTGGGAGAATTTACTGAAAATTTCGGGATAATCTGATGTATAGTCTTCACGCTAATTTAACTCTCAAATTTTGCTATGGCTAGTTCGGTTTTGGAGAATTTTGGGCTTCTCGGTAACAATGCCTTGTGACGTATGCAAATGTAACTGTGCATAAGAACAGTGGATTTTGGCATCAATGATCGATCATCTGCATATGGAGTCATAAGCCGTTGTTACTGAGAGCCTAAAAAATCGAAAAACTTCGTCTTGAAAATCGTCGTTAAGAATCGTCCCGTGTAACATCACGTTTATTTGAGCTCGCAATGATGGCGTTGGCATGCATGGATACTTCTTCGTAACTGGCGAGTAATCTATCGGGCGCATACCTGATCAAGGACATGACAACAACAGCACCTGTGGACGAAAAATAAAGGGAATCCCGAAACTCCCAATGATCAAGAATAGTATACTGAAGGGTTAGTTATAGCGAGACGGAGGTAACTACATGTAAGCTAGTTATACTGTACTTACTGACTTCGAGGTAACTAACTTACTTAGTTCATTCATGATATAGATGGTATCCGTCGTAATTTAACAAAAAAGATAGTGTAGAGCGTTTTTCATCTGACGTCACGGCGGCCATATTGGTGTACCAAAACAATGAAATGGCGGCCATATTGGTGTACGGTATGGGAATTAGCTCTTTCTTATTCAAATATTTTGTATTGTTTCACCACCCCAATGGGGCCACCGATCACGTGAGTGAAAACGATCTATAGCGAGACGGAGGTAACTACATGTAAGCTAGTTATAATCACTAGCCGTACTGTACTTACTGACTTCGAGGTAACTAACTTACTTAGTTCATTCATGACATAGATGGTATCCGTCATAATTTAACAAAAAAAGGATATTATTCTAGACTAGTTTTAAAGCAATATATAGTATGTCATTTAATATGCAAGGTATACTAACCAGGGGCGGATCCAGGAATTTTTCAGAGTACGTCAAAACCCGGAAATATTATTTCTAGGGGGGTCCGGGGGCATGCCCCCCCGGAAAATTTTTAAAATTTGGTTCCCTGAAATGGCATTTCCTGCATTCTGGCAAGACTATTTAGCAAAATCTTACAGTTTTAACTTGTGTTTTTTATACAACATTTTATGATTTTTTAAGGACTTGTGCTTTTGTATTTTTTTTATCATTATTGGAGACAACTTTTTAGGACTGTTTTGCTCCATGTCAGAGCTCATCAGCATGCCTATGAATCACTGTTGTACAGTGAATCCAACATGGACAGCCAAGGCTCCAACATATTTTGTAAGGTCAAGTGCAGCCACTTGCTGCAAGTGCAATCCCTTAGCTGCCAAGCTGTCTGGTCTTGGGGCACCAGATACTAGCCTTAACACATACTAGCCAGACACTGTCTGATTAGAAGAAGCATTATGAATAGACCATATAGGACATTTCATGGACATAGAGGAGCTTATCTCTCTACATCATCCTAGTCATCTTAACTAATACTTTACCCCTTATTTACCCTGAGTTGTCTGGTTTTGAGGCACCAGATACTTGCCTTAATACCTCTATCCAGCCAGAGACTGTCTGATTAGAAGTCATTTTAGTATCAAAAGACCACATGGGACATTTCATGGACATATAGAGAAGCTCACCTCTCTACATCATTCCAAGTCATACTCATACATACTAACTAGTAACTACCAAGTACTTTTTTTTCTCTTTTCCCCCCCAGAAATATATATATACTGTATATATAAATACTTTATTTCATTGCAAGATAATATAGATAGTACAAATAGATATGAAAGAAGAAAATAATAATTTACGGTGATGGGGAATCTACAAGAAAGCAAAATTCAAAATTTGCTTGTTTGGTGTATACATTAATAATTAATAATTAACAAACTATGGACAATATATACCACCTCGAGCCCACTACACAACATCTAAATTATCGATGTTGCATAATAAGCCCAAGAAGGTATTTACTGTTATATTAACTTAATATAACATTGTTAGTATAGAGAAGAGATGAATATGCTAGCTCAGATATAGCCTAGAAAATCGTTTTGTTTAAAGTACATTTTACTATTTCACATATATACTGTATATATATATATATATAAAACAATAATAACCTGTTGAGTCTTTGAACTTTAACTATAATATGCTCTGGATTCCCATCGAGCACTCTGCCAAAAGTTTTTACAACATCTTCTACAGTATATATATATATATATATATATATAATATATGATGAAATAATATATAAACCTAATTGCTGCCTTTTTTTAATAAATGAATTTTTACATTTTTTTAAAATTGTATATTAAAAATGATTTACATTCTGTCGCTATTGATCTAAAATTGCTACAAACTTTCGGCTACAGTAAGATTTAATTATAATATTCAGTGATGGATTACTTACTTATATTTGTAACACATCTCATTATCTCAATAATTATGAATTATTCATAAATATACTCGAGCTCTACATATCCCATCTAATTTAAATAATTTACGCTTTTCACGGTTGCACAAGTCTGAGGAACTAAGATAAGATAGTATCCACTCACCATACAACATTTCTTAACTTTCGTTCAACAAACAGCTTTAATAGCATACTGAGGAATATATGCCTCCGTGTCGATATCCCGATGTAATGTCTTGCCAAATATCTGCGCCGAAAACTCTTGACCCACGAGGAAACCACACGATTAGAGTTTCTTTGTCAAATCGCAACAGATCGCCTTCAACAAATATTCATCGTTTCCACTCTGTAGTGTAGAGCATTCTCTACAAGTTCCGTGACAGTCTCAAGCTGAAGTTTGACTGCCGGCTCAGATAGCTTAGTTATGCCGTAGTCTTGCACTCTTGCCGTAGTCCGTGTACGTCGAAATATCCTTTGCTAGCCAATCAAAAGCCAAAGAACGTCAAAATATTTTACTTCCGACGTAGACTATCTACTTCCGACGTACCTCTATTGTCTTTGTCCAATCAGTGCTCGTTATTTCGACGTAGACGGCCATTTTGACGTAGTCTAATTATCCACATTTGTAAATGGAGTGAATGACATCCCTCTCTATCCCTACCGTATGAACAGTTTCGTTCAGGCTACATGAAGTAGACCAAGACACTAAGTGTCCTCCAGCCGAGGAGGGGGGCTGAGTCAGAGAATTATTCAATTTTCCTCGATATAGCGCTAAATACGTGCGAAAATGAAATTTTTGAAAATTAAAAAAATTTAAAAATTCATATAATTTTTTTAAAAATTTGAATATTCTTAAAATTTGAAATTTTCAAATTTTAAATAATTTTTTAAAATTTTTTCCAACTAATTAATTCATGAATAAATTAGTCTGGGATTTTTGTCTACGTCGCATGACGTGCTTGACGTACCCTAAATCCGCCCCTGATACTAACCTATATTAACCGCGGTATATCAAAGAGAATCGACGCATGAATGAACTAATTGGTATGGTTCTGAATGGGGCGTATATATAACATCACGGGATGATTCCCAACGGGGACAGTCTTACAAAAAAGCGACAAGCATTCACACCGCTAATCGTTAACTTTTTTATGCTAATAAAATACATATATAAAAAGGCAAATTCGAAGACCATATACAACAGTCATCGCGTAGCTTTAGAAAGAGGCCGACGAAATATGGAGAATTCAACGATCAACTGCGAAAACGTGGAGCATTTGAAGAAAAACTTCGATGCGATCTTGTCCAAATTGTATTCCTTGGGCTTGAGCATCCATCTTCTGAAAGACAAAGCCGTTGTTTTCCCTACCGATGGCAAAGAACTTCAAGTCCTCGACGGTGACGAAGCGACGAAGCACTTCAACCGACCAGAGTATTCAAACAGAGTTCTAGCCTTTGGCTCTCGGCTTTTCTACTGTCATTCGGAGTACCTTCGTTTACGAAGCGAATACTTCAACGCGTTGTTCGCAGGGAACTACCAGGAAAGTTCCATGGCCTTGATAGAGATCGAACTACCTTCCCCTACGGCGAACATTGAGCTACTGTTAAGATACCTTTACACGGGTAAGGCCAACGAGAAAAACTGTTCTACGGTGTTGAAATCTTTAAGACTATCGAGAACAGCAACTACCTAGGCGTTCACGAATTAGTTTCGCTGGCGGTGGAGGCCTTCGCAGTGCGGTGGAAAAGTTTGGTGCCGTCCTCCCTGTTCAGAAGGAGCGTAGTCGATGTGAACTTTGTTCGAGCTCTGTTGAATTACGGCGCAAGAAGGGAATATTTAAAGACGGGGACAAGTTGAAGCTCGTTGTCTACTGGAGCGCGAAGGCAGATTCGGACATTGCCGAAGCACAGTCGCTGATTTTAGATCACAATTGTCTGGACACGGCCGGTCTCGCTGATTTGGAGTGGTCTTTGGAAACGAATTGCGCCCTACTGACCGGACTTGAGTTTTCGAATTTTCGAAGTATTTGCCACCGGGCCCGAAAGGAAAGCGAAGAGGTGAAAAAGTTGAGCAAGGTGTCGGAGGAGAAAGCGAAGGGGTTGTTGGAGTGCGTGCGCATCCTAACCAAGCAGTTGGAAGAAGTCCGCTGTACGCGTTGTCGCATGTACATGCCACGAGTTGCGTTGAAGACGCGGACATGCGTGACAATGGAACACCCTGGGGAATACGTAATACACAAGGGATGGAGTTGTTGTAAGCAAATAAGAAAGAAGTCCAAAGGCTGCAAACCAGTGGGTGTGGCGAGACATGCTGCCAGCAGATTGTCTAGCAGCAGCAGTTAACACGAACTGAAGAGGTCGCTATTATCATTGATTTAGTTTTTTAAACTTTTCAATACAGTTTTAGTATACTTTCTCTTTTTAAACTTAGTTTTTTTATTGAATACCTCTATACTGTTGTTCAGAGCATTTTAACAAATTTTAACGGACTCATGAAACTTTGTATTTTAGAGTTTACTGTTTAGACAAAGCTAACACAATCTCACCATACACAGATAAGTATAGCGTGATTTATTTTACAAATTTTAAAGCCGGTTTTCCCAGCTTTGCAGCTTTTTCCGCGCGAAGCGACTTATTGAATGAGTTGTTTTGACCAATCAGAATGTGTCGCAGCCCTGGCCGTAGTCCGAATCTTAAAGTCTCTATAGAGCGTTTTCATCTGACGTCACGGCGGCCATATTGGTGTACCAAAACAATGAAATGGCGGCCATATTGGTGTACGGTATGGGAAATTAGCTCTTTCTAATTCAAATATTTCGTATTGTTTCACCACCCCAATGGGGCCACCGATCACGTGAGTGAAAACGCTCTATTGCAGTGTTGCTGTCAATATTGCAAAGTCGTGCGGGAAAGAACATCCGGTTTGAATGTAGTATTATACTTGCGCGTGTCCACGTCAGGGCTGTGAGTGACCGACAGGCAAAATCCTTCCGTGGCATGGTGCAGAGATGATTGGCAGAATAATATTTTGGGCCTGCTTCTTAAAAATGTGCCTACCCTTATTCAAGATGGTTGCCTGTGTGATTAACTCTAGTCAGAAACCGAGTTTACTGCCTAGCTAAGCTTATACGTGTTAACCCGACCCACTGCGAGTTTACAGCCTAACTTGACACCGGGAAAAATCGTTAAATATCGACTAATTGTGGTTTGCAATCTGAATCCCTTGAGATTTAGAAGACAAAGAAACGGCGGCCATGTTGGAGGAAAACATATTCCAACTACAATAGCTGCTAATGAGATTCTTTTGTTAAAATTCCTCCAAGAATATGAAGTAAAATCCATTCGTGTATTTAGCCGCTAGTCTACCAACTTGAGGCAATAAACCCTGGTAAAATAGGTGGATAGCAAAGAGGTAATAAGTATAGGTTAGTTACCGAGAAGGAGGTAACTAACTTTAGCTTAGTTACGGCGACTTAGGGTTTTTGTTCGAGTTAAGTGACGTTAAAAATAATCGCAAAGGCAGCCATTTTGAATAAGGCCTGTTTACATAGTCAAATTTCTAAAAAGCGAGCACAAAACAGTTCTGCTGCCACGGGCAGGGTCATTTGTTCCCGCCATTTTGTTTTTGGCCGCCATCTTGTGCCCAACCCTCACAAACAGCCTGGGGAGTGGGGAGGAGGTTGCGTGCACTGGTTGCGTGTTGTTGCTGCAACTTGCAAATTGTAGCAATTTTATAGCACTTTTTAATAGCCATGAGTACGGAACCAAGTCATCCGCAGGTACAAGGCATCAATGCTGAAACAACGGAAGAAGAATTGATTGAGATCTACAAAACCTGGAGTAAGAACTACGATAAAGTGAGTTAAATATGTTTATATAAACCCACATGTAAAACATAATTTTTAAATGTCGTTTATGTACACACAATTAGTCAATGTACAAAACTTGGTTAAGGTTTAGAACTGATGTCTAAACCACACTTTATATGAGCACCATATTTGTGCAACTAGGTGAGACCTCACCACTATTAATGACCAGAATGTTTAGATCCCGGCTATGCAATCGGTCAAATTCGATGATCGGAAAGCCAATCGATATCAATTATCAATCGATAGCAGTTATCTAATTGATGTTGATTGGTATTTGCCAATCAATAGTTGCAAAAATCCATCCATTTGTCAATCGATGACTACTGATTGCTATTGATTGACTGTCATCGATTTTTAGACTAGGTTACTTTGAACTGAAGCAACATCAGTCAGGCCAGAAAGTCAGAAATCTGGAATTGTCAATTTTAGGGGGTTTGTTTACACGAGGCTAGCCTTGAAATGATATAGACTTGGTTCCTTTGTTGCTTCAAGATTGTCTTCCAAGCTTGTGACTACCAGAGAAGAACTATTTCATGTGGATTTGACACCAATCTTATTTAACACATTATTATTGAGTTTGATAGGTGAAAGTGCTTTAGTTCGGTTTAGATTAGGCCAGCGTGAATTGAATCTCAGGCCAGACTCATGAAAATGATCTACAGTAAAAACACTACAACTGACCTAAAGTCAGTCTGGCCTGAGTTTGGGCCGACCTCATGTAAACACCCCTTTACCCATGCAAACAATGTCAACTGTATTCCAATTGGATCATTCCAGGAAATTTTTATACTCCCCTCACAGAGGAAATGCTAAATTGGTTCTCCCCTTCTTTTCAGACATCCTACAATAATTTAAGTAAATCTGTAGTTAATTTTACCCCACCCCGGACAGCACAAATTTCCTCCGCATGGACTTTTTCTGGTTAAATGGAGGACCAATATAATTTATAACATACAGGTAGGCTAAATTGAAGTTGAAGAAGTTACCACTTGGCAGGGTTCTGCCCAGGAGCATGTGAGTGCCGTGTACCTACAGGCCCGGGGGCTCAACCCCACCCCCCAAGAATATGTGAAAATTAGTAATCTGAAAATGATATTTTCCAAATGTGAGCAAGTGAATCCTTTACATTGCGTGTCTCACAATTTTGTCTGACTAAATATTACTATTAAGTACTTACTTATTATACATTAATTTTATATACATGCTAGCTGGGCATGCTAGAATATACAGCATGACGAATTCTCTACGTATTAAGCTAGGGCTAAGGTTTCCTGTGTATGTTCTACGACTATCAATGCCGGTGTATCATCTTACAGGCATTAATAAACAAAGTGCGATCAAGTGATTAGCGCCTTACCCAAGTATCAGACAATCCAATCTAGCTTTGAAGGAATATCGTAATTCACCGAATCACAAGTCTGGTAGCTAATATTGTGTGCATTGTGGTGCTGAATTTCACCAAATAATATTGTTTCAATAAAAAAAAACTTCACCAAGGACAAAAAAATACAAAATGTTGTATATTAATTAAAAGATATATAAAAAATACAACACATGGGGTTTTCTTATTGCATATTTCGAGTGCCGGGTGGAAGGGTCTGTTTTGGCGTGAGTGCCGGGCAGAAGGGTCTGTTTTGGCATGAGTGCCGGGTGCCACCGCCCACCGTGGGCAGAACGCTGACTTGGGTGCATGACATTGATAAAACATGGGGAAGTACCGGTAAAGAGAAAATGGAATAAAAATCTGATACATCACTATTTTATTAGAAAAATTTCTACATATTCTAGACTTTGTTTAGCAAATCTTATTGAGCACTTTAGTTTTCCGGATATCAATCAAACACAATTAGTTCATTGATTACTATTTGATAAGTGATACCAATTAGAGGTGTGCAAACTCCGGTTTTTCAGATCTGGCTCTGGCTGGTTTTACAGCCCTGATATCCAGCTCCAGCCTCACATTAGCCATTAGGTAAAATACAGTAGTCTTTTAACTGTGGTGTGTTTGTTGGGGGGGGGGGGGAATTTGCCCCATACACTATGGGACCTCAGTCCATAGAGGCCTCGCAGGAATTGTTTTAAGAATTTTCCAAGAGATATTTAGTATATATTAGCAATATTAGCAAAAAGTAGATTTACGGTACAGCAGTTGTTTTGCTGATGTCAGCAATATAATTCAAAACTTGAACTCAATTCATGAATAACTACAGATATCAACTTAAAATTTTCCAGGAAAACTTGTTAAATAAGGCTCATTTACACAAGCAATTTTTGCTGCAAGTTTTCTCCTCCTGACTGATGCGATTGAATGGATTGACTTACAAATGCATTGGACATTTGTACAAAGCTATAGTGGTTCAATACATTCATGGGGCATCCATTCAATCGCATGCGTGACAATGAGAAAAATCGCACCAAAAATCGCCTGTGTAAACGGGCCTTCATACAGTTGATGTGCAAATATAGGGTTCACTGAATATTCTATAGAATTTTAATAGAATATTGTATTAGGATTCTATTGAATATTTTACTTTATTGAATACACTACCACTTAGCACAATGATGTGACTATGAATTTGCAACCTTAGCTCGCCAAACCTCAGTGGCTCAATGGTTAGAGCGTCTAACCGGTCATTTATAGGTTTCAGGTTCGAACCTTGTCTGGGCTTTAGAAATCTTTTCTGAGTAATGATACCCTGGGTGCCGGAGGTTTTCGATGCTCGTGGGGGATAACAGGGACACATGAGGAAGCCAGGTGGTAAACCTCAAGTGGGAGCCTCAAATATCCCCTATAATCCCCTGCTAACCCCCCTGCGAGCGTGGAAGAACCTCTGGCACCCAGGATTAAAGAAATACCAAATGGTTTTCCGTGTTTGGATACTCTGATCCAAACACGCAAGAAATTGCGAGACTGGAGAAAAGCTTAACAAAACACGAGCCATAGGCGAGTGTTTTTAGCTTTTCGAAAGTCGAGCAATTTCCAAAGTGTTTGGATCAGAGTCTCCAAACACGGAAAAATTTGGTATTTCTTTTATAAAATAATCACAAGTGAATATGATATATAATGTCGGACATTTTCAAAAAATCGTTTTGGCGGGAATTTTCCGTGTTTGGATACTCTGATCCAAACACGGCAATTGACCAATCCGGGTTCACGTAGTACGGTATACATGTTATTTTATAAAGAGTAATGAGGAACGTCCAACAAACGTCTGTTATAGAATATTTTCATACTGTTTTTAAGGACGTTTTAGTGGACCTAATTTACGTAGCACCTGCCCGAGCGGCCGAGCAACTTTCACAGAAACTCAAAGAATTTGGCTACACAACTGATGCCTATATTCTTGATCTTGGCTGCGGGACAGGTTTAGTTGGAGAGGAACTGTACAAACGTGGCTACAGAAACATCGATGGTGTGGATATTAGCCCAGAATCAATTGCAATTGCAAAAGAGAAAGGAGTTTATAGAAAATTCAGTTGTGGTTTTATGGCATCAGATAATTGTAAGGATCTAGGTGTTGATGCTAATCAATACGACGCTGCTATATGTGTTGGTGTATTTACCATTGGCCACGTGAAAGGCAAGGGTATGGATGATCTGGTTCATGTGGTCAAGCCTGGAGGCTTAGCGTGTTTCACGATCAGAGATTGTGTGGCAGATGATCCACAATATGGGTACGGTGAAAAGTTAAGTGAACTTTGCAAAGAAGGGAAGTGGAAATTGGTGGCTAAAGTTCATGAGATGTATCAAGACTTACACAATTTCCGAAGTTGGCTGTACATTTATGAAATATTGTAAAGAAAATAATTTTAAACAAACAAAATTGAATTATAAAAATAAAGTCACAAAAAACAGTTCCGTGTTTCATTCTCTTGACTAAGTGCAGCACTCTTAATTGTTAGAATTTCAGATGACAATTTTATTCAAGGGTGGTACCGGTATACCGTACTCTTTAAAAAATCATAACTTTACTTTTTTTGGCAGCAAAAAGATTTTTGGGAGTGTTTTACCAGGGGTTACAAACACAAGGGCAATGAAAATCACGAGGCCGTTAACTGAGTAATTTTCATTGTTCTCGAGTGTTTGTAAAAATTAGAGAATAATGAAAATCACGAGACTGAACGCCGAGTAATTTTTATTGTTTTCGAATGTTTTACAAACACGAGAGAACATTGAAAATTACGAGGTAATAGACCGAGTGATTTTTGTTGTTCTTGAGTGTTTGCAACCCCTGGTGAAACACAATAGCTACATGTACA
This sequence comes from Paragorgia papillata, assembly GCA_035771165.1. Lineage (NCBI taxonomy): Eukaryota > Metazoa > Cnidaria > Anthozoa > Scleralcyonacea > Coralliidae > Paragorgia > Paragorgia papillata. The sequence continues at coordinate 90,228 of JAWNZC010000004.1, forward strand.
CGAGTTTACGAAATAGCTTCTCAATCGTCAATTATACACGCGTAAAAACGCACAACTTGTTCACGGTTGTCAACAGGTGTGAACAATGTTGTGCTGCTCGCCGTGAACAAGTTGTGAACAAGTTGTTCACTTATGTTTCGAACAACTTGTTCACGGATAAATCAACAGTCATGAACAAGTTGTTCCAACAGCACATTTTTATACTAGCCAACAACGTTGTTCGCACATGATACAACATGTTGTAACAGCATAACGAAATAACAACGATGAACAACGTTACAACAATGGTGAACATGGTTGATGTATCAACAGGTTCTTCGGTTGTTACAACATGCGTGAACAACGGTTGTTGCTTCATCAAGCTGTAACAACTTGTTGAAACAATGATGAACAATGTTGTTCATTTATCAATGTTGTTCACATATGTCAACAAGTTGTTACAGCATTGTTCAGGCAACAATTTTTACGCGTGTAGTAGGACGTGGTGATATTGGTGCATATTAGATTAAACAATGGTTTCACGTTGAATTTACAATTAAGAAATGTGGTAATAAACATTTATCTGATTTCTTAATTATAAATTCAGTTTGCGCGACCTTTAGCGGGTTTCAAACCTATTAGTAAAGGTCGAATGCAACGTCAAACAACTTTGGTTTACCTTATGGAATTATAAATTATATAATTTTATATAAAAAGACAAAGTTTCATAGAAAAAGTCGGATGAATATAAATGGGGAATGAGTTTTTTAAAAACGTTATCTGCTGCCCAATCAGGATATGGTCTGAAAACTAAAAGCACCTTTGTACCACTGTACACAAATCTTTTGGTTTTCACTTCATTTATTAAACAACACGATTGAAACCAAACACTGACATTGGATATTATCTTTTCAAATAGTAATGATACCAAACGTACATTTGTCCTCCCAGTTTGCATAATAAATGAACAAAAAATATATAATGTAGAACAGACCTTCGCCTTACAGTTAAACTGGATGTTCTTTCCTGCGTGACCTTGCAATATTGATAGCAACATAATGTTGACTTGCAAACGGTTTCACGGTGGCTCCTTGGGAAGTTGCTAAACATTTGAATTTTAAATATCGAACTTTGTATAAGATGAAGTTCTATTGAAAGTCAGAATAACTAACTCTAAGTAAACTTCATGTTATGTGAAATTCGTTTAAAATGCGAATTTTTAGCAACTTGCCAAGGAGTCGTCTTGTATCGTTAGCTAGTCAACATTGCAATGTTGCTGTCAATATTGCAAGGTCGCACAGTAAAGAACATCCGGTTTGATTGTAAGTTTCCAGACCCTATTTCATTGCAGACAAGCCACAATTAAGATAAAGATGTTAATCCCACTTAAAAAACATGCGTTCCCTTTCTCAACCTAAAAATATGCACCCAGTGATTAACTGGCTTACATACACATGTGGATTTTTGTAATTTTCCTCTATACTACCTATTTAAAACTTCATTTGATATGATTTAAAAACCACTCACTGTACAGTTTATATTAAATTAGTTTTCTGCATTATTATGGTTTGTAGCTAAAAAAGGTTGTATTTCATGATAAATATCTTTTATTATTTCCAGCCTTGGCATTGTATGCTACAAAAAAATCAGGTCGAAGTTAATAAAAATATCAAAAATCATTCTCCCCAATAAGTGAAAAAAGCAATATATTATAAATAATTAGATATACAATTAGTCTATTTTTGTGTATTCTTCAGAAACTCATTAATAATTCATGAGGAAAACACAAAGGAAAATCATGACCGTGACGCGTCTATATGTGATACGCTCACTATTTTTCGATGAACTTTTTCTTCGATTTTGCAGCTTAGACAACTTCAATTTTCAAAATTGATTTCTGTATGAGCTTATTTTATGGATAGTTTTTGAAGCCATTTAAAACATTCGCAGTACATGTTTTATCAGATCTGAAACACTCAGCTATCGCCTCGTGTTTTAAATCTGATAAAACACTGCTGCTCAAGAATTGCTTAATTTGCTGAAAATTCTAACCTTTGAAAAGTAAAAATGTTAGAGGTTGTTTTTGGCTGACCAAATTTTGGCTGACCAAAAACAGCCCAAATTGTATTATCAAGATTTTGAAGTGAATTTTTATCGTTAATAAAAATGGTGTATAAACTGCAAACATTTTGTTTTATTACATTACCAAACTTTATTTGTTTTACTCTGTCTAACACCTCAGGAGAATTTTACTTGTCAAAGAGAGATTAACCCTCAGACATCCTAAGGCAGCAATGGGTTAAAATTCTCTGTACAATATCATGTACATATAGACTGAGTACCTATGCATATGTCACCACAATACATAAATTATAATAATTGTAAGTTATGTTTTTTATTTAAACCTTGATAAGAACTTACTTGGAATATTGTAATTAACCTTGTCCCTTCTTTGAAGTTGCAAGTCTTCCTTTCTTCACTAGATTTATTTTCATTTGCCACAAGTGCCAAGTAAAATAGAACTCTTTGCTAACAAATGAAAGTCAAAACTGATGTTAATTTATTTAAATAAATTTGTGCAACTACCTCTGGATATGAAGTGTGTAAATTAAACTTATACAAAGTATTTACTACATGTACTAGAATGGTACTTCTTAAAGTTTTTTTAATTCAATCCACACTGTAATTAACGATTTAACCCTGGCAACATACCATTGTAACTGCTTCATTTATAATGACACCGTTGATTGAATTGAAATCAAAGAAAATCTTATTTTCCCTGCCAAACTGATCCTTTGAATTGAGCTGAATCCCAAAACCATCTATTATTTGAATGGACTCTAAAGTAGTAAATAAAATGACATTGAAATCCAGTCCTAGATAAAGCATTTTTCTTCCTGGCAGCAAAATCCAAAAATAAATATTTCCTGCTAAACAAAATTAACGATTTCCTGCCTGATAGAATTTTTCAATTTTATAAGTTGTGATACCACCAGACTTGCAAGTTTGCATCTCAAAACCATAATTTATCTGAATGTGGTATCTATACATACTTTGAAATAGCGAACTTTTTCAATTGAATACTACGTAATACAATGAAGTACTAGCGTCAAAAATCGAAATGCTGAAACAGTTGAATAAGATAAAAGCAGCTTGCATTCTTGCAAATGCACAATGACAGCTGCAGCCTGCAACAGCAACACTATACTGAAATGATAAATATTTCATTGTCTTCTAAAAGAAATTGTGTGATTGTGTGACCGTGACGCTTTTCAGTTTTTTGAAGAATTCATTGGATTAAAAAAACTGACAAATATTTCCTGCAAGATACAAAAAATTTCCTGCGAACAACTTTTACAAAAAATTTCCTGGCAGCGGTGCTGCCGGACATTTTCCAGCACTGTTGAAATCTGTGCATGATTGTTGCAAATAGAATGAATGCCATCCCAGTGATGACTATAAAATCGACAGATAGTCAAAACGTATAAAAATGTTTACAATTTCTGGAGTTACTGTAGTACCTTAATTTGTTTTGTACATTAACTAGTAGTAAATATGTTTCTACATTGATTTAAATTAGATATAGCAATTTTAGAATTATATATACACACATTTAAATGAAAATACTAACCTTCAATGACATCTGTTAACATGGAGTATATACAGGAAACAATGATACATATTATAGTCAAAATTATTACCCAAACATTTGGAATCTTTTCAAAATATTTCTAGAAAAAGATATATATTTTCTATATAAATTAGGAGTTTTGTGGAGGTGGTTACTAATTATGGGGATCGAGGTGATTACTTTTGGGAGGTAGTTGTTTTTGGTGAGGTCATTACTTTTGGGGAGGTGGTTACTTTTGGGGAGGTGGTTATTTTTGAAGGGGCAGTTACTTGTTACTGTCAAGCATAACATGTACAGTTTCTTACCTTTAAAAACAGGCCCAGATAAGGAATTGTTTAGGAATTCAAGATATGAACCCACTTTTTTCTAGGTATGTGTAAATGTTGCAATTGTGTAATAAAAATAACTATGATTTGTAGTATAAATAGTACTCTGAAAATGATCATATTTTCATCATCAAGCTACCTAATCAAGTTTCTTTGTGCTACAAAGCTCAAAATCCTGGCACTGTCTATTATTAAACATATAATAAACAACTGACTATTATTGATATGTATCAATATTTTCTTAAATATCAATATACAGTAATGGCTTCCTAGCTTCTTCATGTAGATCTACAGTATCAGGCAAGCGCTTAATATGATACTGATATTCTATTATTAATATCCTGAAAATTTCAACAAATGTCCAAAAACAGCAAAACGTTTGGAACTTTTTGTAGACCCATGTACAATTTGAATATGTGATCTAGATTAGTAATATTTAAATGTGCCTTAGAACACCAAATTTGGTATAAAATTAACACCTGCACAATTCAATTAAATGATTCAAGAGTTTGGCATAATTCAGACAATCAGACGTTTATATATATAAACTGAATGTATACATACAATAATGAAGTAAGTAAACAGTGTTACAATAGTCGAATAGTTCGGAGGTGATAAACATTGTAAACAACTACAGCTAACGTTTAGAACCACAAAGGGAACATTTTACTGACCTGAATGATCAATACAGCCGAAGTTACACAAGCCAGCGCCATGCAGATCGGCCACATGTAGTGAAAGTAGTTCACGTTTGGTCGGGACAGTACAAACTGTCGAAAGATCGATCCTAAGAATATGCATTTGACATTCAAATGTCGTCCGTATACGTCAGTCGTCTCCTTGACCAGTTTGTTCTTTTGCATAATCTTTCCCCGTTTACATGTGAAGTGGCTAAACGGTCCGATGTTACGCATTAATCGATGATCTGCATGCAAACCAAAAGTTGCCCTACCCCCCGGGCAATGATAAGTACGCACGTGCCTGGAAATTATGCGAGAAAATCGTTATTAAATAGATCCAGCGGTTTTTATTTTTTTATTTCATCACAAGATGAGAAATTTTGATGTGAGTGATGGGAATTGTACAAGAAAGCAAAATTATTGCTTGTTTGGTGTACAATAGATCACTGATGCGCGAGGTAACATGCGCGAGGACACTTACAGTTCCATCATGGGCCTCTAGGTAATTTTGGTGAAGGAAAATTTTCAAGTGTAGAATATTTAACAATTATTCACCGAAGGACAACATTTTCTTTAAAATTATTAATTTCGTCGTCTGTCACATTGAAAAATTGGCTGGCAGCTATTTTGAATAAACGCTCAGCTGTAGGTGATTATCGAGAATTAATCTCTCAATTAGTCCGAAGTAGCTCGACTAATCAGCGCGCGCGATTTTCTCTAATCACCTGTGTATTTATACTATAAAATATTTACTCTGTGTCCAATGGCAGGTTGAGTTTTTTTGTTGTCCCTTGCCACCATAGTCCCTGGAATTCCAGGGACTATGCCACCTAACCGCCCCCCCTTTTGGAAACGGCCTTGTTCCCTCGGAGCTATTTCCCCCGGCTTTAGTCCCGAAACATTCGAAATCATCCATATTCTGTAAAAGTACAATATAAAGAATAAATGATATGACGTTGTATACATACGCTATATAATGGCTACAGTAAAGTCGGGATTTCTACAAAAACTAAGTAAGTGATGTATATATATATATATAGATCTTCTTTATGTGTTACAGAACCTACGACTGTAAACTTTTTGATGGAGCGTTGCCAGCTAGAGCGTGACATTATGAACAACGCGTATACAGATGACGGGATAATATAAATCTCTATTTCTGACGTTTCTCTGAGCTTTTTGTACTCTTATATCTATTCACTTTTTGATAGAAATCTTTACTTGTTCTTCAAATCAGTTTCGACGTTATATGGCTTTGAAATAGCAACATTTTAAATGTTGCAAATTAATGCAATTTTTCCGGCCAAAACGTTCGAAAAAACTTTTCTTCTCCGAATTTGTTTGTTACATTGCTAGAAGTTTTGGACGTACGGTACGTTGTGCTCGCGAGTTTATGCTTAGCTACCACTGTGACTGTCTGTCTAAGCTGTATAATCATGTCTTTGCATGAATTGTTGAATTTTAACATACATATCAGAGATCCTTTATTACTACTATTATTATTTCTATTATTATTATTATTATTATTATTACCATTACTATTATTATTATTATTATTATTATTATTATTACTATTATTATTATTATTATTACTATTACTATTATTATTATTAATATTTCTATTATTATTATTATTATTAATATTAATATTAATATTATTATTATTATTATTATTATCATATTATTATCATTCATGTAAAATACACATAGGTGTGGTAGCAATTAAGCTATAGCCCAACCAGAGTCTAGTAGATTAATATACAACAAGACGCCTGCTTAGGCGTACACTCGGGCTACTGATGATTGCGGCAACCTGCTGAACCTTGGCATGCCAGGTCCTGAGTTCAGACCAATTCACAGACAGTCGTGAGCCAGATCATTGAACAACTGTTAGTATTGCTGAAGCCATGTAGAAAACCTATGAACATCGCAATTGCTCGACCAAAAGCATGAGAAAGTGTATACAGTGCCAATATAAAGATCCAGAATGTTAGCGTTTTGATCCTCATCTCTGTACCGGTGGTATTAAATATTTATAGAATGTAGAGACCTGTTTAGCCATGAGAAAAATATACTGTACATATCGTTGTCGGTTGTTCGGGTTGCCACTTGGATGCAACAGCTCCGGCTAGCCTTGCCTTCGACGAAATTGTTGGTAGGTTTTCCAAGTATGTTGCTTATATGGTTGATCAGTGATGTGCTTGATACAACCACAGAATAGGAACACAGGAACATGACTGTCAATTAATTCGAAGTGATCGAACACTCGAAGTGTAGGCTCCATATATGGGAGGTATTGCGCAATTTTGTGTGGTGAAGAAAACAAACGGAGCCGAAACCTAGACTCGGTCACCACAGGTAGCCCAAGTAAATAGACTAATGAGATCCTAAATCTTAAGTTTTCTCAGGTTATTATGGAGTATGGACTGATCTGGTCAACACTGCTTTCCTCATGTTCTTCAATGTACGTTCTGGGAGGCAAATTTTTGGAGTGAGCCCTGAAGCACATCAATGATAACATTAATCTTTTTGATTTGATATTATTATTATTACTGAACAGATTCAATACATAATTTGTCAGAACTATGGAGTTCAGAAGTTGACTTCCAAATCCAGCATCTATTTAATATTAATTTTGATGTCATGTGCAACAGGCATTTGATTAAAAAAAACACAAGAATAATTATAATGTGTTTATCAAAACTTCACAGAAAAACGTTTTTCTTCCAAAAAAGGGCTTTTAATAAACACTTGGAAATGATCAAGAAAATGTAATGTTGTAATGTGCCATGAATGATCAACATGATGTAAGATTGGGGGAGTGGTTAACAGCTAGAAGTGAAACTTGGGGGAGAGCATGATCGACATACAGTATGAACACTGTAAATAGTCCATTGGCCATAGAATTTTATTCTGGCTAACGCCAGATGATTTTATTCAGCATATGGGAAGGTCTTGGGCTATAAAGGGTTAACACACTGATGGCTGGGATGGCCAAAAATGACTATTTTAATATTTTACTTGATCTGCATGTTAGGCCAGGTGATTTTAATTGTCAAAGAGAAACCCCATAGCCATTTTGTAATTTATACCATCAGTAGCATCCAACCTCGTCTTCAGGCCCTGGCCATTCGTGAGCCATTAGGCAAGGTGAGAGAATAGCCTGGCAAAGGCCAGAGATTACATGATGAAATTTTTCAATGTACATTGTATTTGGAAAAAGTTCCCACCACGGACAACATTGCATCCATACAAGCTTCATATGGTATTCTACTGGTATGCAAGTTAAACCATGACATCTATCGTCAGAAGCCACTCAGAAAGTTATTAGGTGTGGTTAAAATATTTAAGCTGTAATTAAGGTAGTTTAAATTTTAACTGCTAAATAGCAAAAATTCATTGTTTGCAATTTTGGTGTAAGAATTCCTTAATTGTGGATTAATGGTAGGATTTATTTTGGCTGCTATAGATCCTAAAGCTAAAAATTTATATAAATTTGTATTTTAATTTCAGTATAATTATTTTAAAAATACAAATTTTGTAAAATTTCATTGTGTGTAAATCTGTAATTACAAGTATTAAAATAATTGTTATGCAAAAATCCTACAGCTGGACTACTTAAAAGAGATTGGAAAAGGCGATACTTTGTTCTCTACCAAGATGGTGAATTGGTGTATTATGAGAGGGCAGGCATACAACAAAGTGATGGAAAGCTGAATGTGAAACATGGTTGTCATAGAATAGATTATGCCTATGAAGTTGAACAAGATGTGCAGAAGAAAGTCTCTGGTCATGTTGACTGCTTGTTTGCCATTCAAACCACCCAGAAAACTGTTTTCTTGCTAGCTGACACAGACCAAGATGCAAGGTACAGTATTTGTGGCTGGGTGTATTAAATTCAGTAACAATTACAACTCGAAAGACCAAATTTAATCAATAAAACATTAAACAACAATGGCATACATTTTACAATAGGCTGTCTTTAAATAATCAAAATTTATATTAATAATTTGTACGTTAGTGTTTTCAGCTTGAGTTGGTAAAGTTTTTTCGTATGACCCGTCTGGAGCTCAGATTAACTTATGACAGCTAATACAGCAAAGACATACGGAAAAATATACAATTTGTTCAACATTTAACGCTTAAAAATGTAGTTCTTTAATTTGTTCTTCTCCCATTGATTTTGCTTCATTCTCTCGTTTATTCCTTTGTTCTTGCCATCCGATATAGGCCATATCGGACTGAGTGAGCGTTAAAGGTTTAACTGCTTCCCTCACAGAAGAACTTCTCTAAACATATAAACGTGACGGTATCTCTTTAATACCTTTAGTCTTGTCCGAAAACTGAACTTTTGTTTGGGATATTAACTCTTCTTATGGCAGTCTAGCCGTCGAGAGTTTTCTTTAGTGGAGAGTTTTATACAGATAACAGATAAGCAAAACAAATTAGCCCTACAGCTTCAAAGACTTCAAAGGGAATTTATCGAAGTAATGCTTTGGCGGGAAAAGCGTTAACCAATCAGAACGTTCATATTTTGAATGGCTGGCCAAAAACCAAGATGGCCGACTTGACTCGCCCAACTGACTTATTTAACAGTTATACCATGAGGCATGAGTCGTATATGTATATGTGAGCTCATAGCCAACGAGGCGCTTCGCCGAGTTATACCATCTAGCCAACACCGTACTAAATAAGCGATAATGAAATATAATTTATTATAACGCATAATTCAATTTTGGCGCTATTAATCGGAAAGCGTTCTATCAGCGTGTCAGGACCGCACCAATAATAATAATAATAATAATAATAATAATAATAATAATAATAATAATAATAATAATAATAATAATAATAATAATAATAATAATAATAATAATAATAATAATTAATTAGTTCGGTGCGCTCATGGCACGCTGTATATAAACCAGGCCTTATAAAGCTCAGTGTTTCGTGTTCATTAATTTCTGGTCTAATCGTTAACTGGGGTTATAATCATAGCCTTTCAGTGTATTTGGAGTTCGGTAGCCAGACTGAGCACTCCATAATATACATGTAACATTGACACATTAATCTTTCTCCACATATAGGGATTGGGTACAGAAATTAAAAGAAATACGTCAGAGTACTGGGGTAAATATTACACAATGCAAATCGTATGATTGACTAGTTGCAGCAGTAACTTTCGCAAATATTGTAATGTCTTGCCTCTCTGGAACAATACCTATATATTGAGTTAAATTTGAGCCAGCTTGAAAAATGTTAGCAAGACGAAAAAAGAATGTTTTGTATTTCTTTTATAAAATAACCCGCCAAAAATAGTATGAACGTTACAATTAATCAAAATAAAAAGCGTAAATTTTTTCCTTACTGTCCATGGATGCCATATAATGGTGTTTCTATACAGTTTTAATTAGAATGATGGCGTATTGGACTGCGTAATCCTTCCATGTTTTCCGTAGAGTTATAGAACACGGCTTTTAACCGTTTGATTGTCTTATTTTACCCTGCGAGCAGAGCCTTCTTTTCCTTATTTCTTCGCTGAGAGAGAGGAAGAAAAGTAGGCTCTGCTTGACTTAGCCTGGTACCCTGGCCCAATCAAAGAATATGGGCCAGGTAACCACTAAAGGCTTCTGCTTTCCTATTGGTTGAAATTTCGCGTGTTTTTAGTGGCTATGAGTAAAACTGCAATCGTCATAAGTGGATTTAGCCCTGATGACGCGAGAATGAAATTAGTGGTTACCTGGCCCATATTTCTTTTGAAATTGGGCCAGGGTACCAGGCTATGCTTGACTCTGCTGTATTCGTGACTGGTTACAATCTCGAACCCAGTCCCAATCAGAGCAGAAAACAAAACGAGAACCGGTTAAACGGGTCTTAAACGGGTTACTTCGTCCTAAATCTTGGACGAAGCCAAACGCGAATACAGCAGAGCCTACTTTTCTTCCTCTCTCTCAGCGAAGAAATAAGGAAAAGAAGGCTCTGCTCACAGGGTAGTCTTATTTGAAAGAACACTTAAAATGATAAAGTAACATCTTTTGCAGTTTTTCGTTTCCTTGCTTCATTGTTGAGATATTTGAAGTTGTTTGATTAGCAAATTAAACATTTTGACGTCACATGTGTGTATGACTCATTGGAGAAAGTTATACAGTATATATCTTTGCTATTATCAACCAATTCGGAGGAAGCGTGTGCGTATGTTTTTCATACAACACCAAACATGTAGGATTTTCAAGTGATTACGTTTGACAATAGCACAAATATATACCTTTCTCTGATAACTCATTAATATGCACATGATGTGACGTCAACATGTTTAATTTGCATATCAAACAACTTGAAATATCTCCGAACTACGAAGCAAGGAAACGAAAAACCGCAAAGATGTTACTTTGTCATTTTAAGTGTTCTTTCAAATAAGAAAAACTTAATTTTCGTTTTTTTGTAAACTGTTGTGAAATTTATCCACTTCTTTTGTTTTTTAAGCCCACGGGAAGATATGGTGTGCCAGGTATGTCAAATGAGAATACTTTACCAGTATTCTAGAACTAATAAACGGTAGTGGAAAAGCATTGGAATCGCCTATTCGAACGTCAGCCTAATTATGAGTTCGAGCGTGTTGTGCGTCTTCGTTGTGTTAAAACTTACCACTATTGTCGTGGCAATAGAATGTTCCTAAAATGTTCCTAAAATATTGTTGCAATTTAGTTCCTCAACCTGACCAACATAGGCGTAGAGTATGGGGGGGGGGGGGGGGGGCTAAGGGGCTTTAGCCCCCCCCCAGAAATTTTGCAGCAACTGACTCACCAATCACCATTCACAAATTATAGGTTACTCGTTAGGCTAAAGTAACTGTTACAGCCTCATTCCTGTCAGCCAAAAGCACCCGTATACAGTGATAAGTCAACCCAGTAAACACAACATCGAAAAATTGTTGAAATGTGTTGTATTTTATGACATTCCATGGATGACCTTCATTGTTCTTAAAAATCACCCCTCAGAATACAGGAAATGGCATTTCCAAGACTCTAAATTTCAAAAATTTCCGGCGGCATGGCCCCGGACCCCCCTAGAAGAGTCCCTTTTTGTAAACGCCCCCCACGGGAAAATTCTTAAAAAGGTCATGTTCAGCAATTCAGCCCCCTAGACAAAAACAATACTCTACGCCTATGCTGACCAATTCATATGGAGGTGAGTTACCCGGGCAGCCGAGTTACTCGACACATGGCGAGTCAGTCCCGGCACTGGCAGCTGGGATCTCGGCAAAGCGGGATAAACATTTCCCCATAATAAACACTTTCCCCATAATAAACACTTTCCCCCGGGTAACTCGGCATAGTGGGATGAATTTTCTATATTCGTTACTTCATGTCACTTTCGTTAACTCGCTTTCATATAAACAGAACGTAAAGTTTATCCCGGCAAACCGGGTAACTCGGCTGACCGAGTAACTCGCCTCCATATCAACAGGCCCTTAATGGAGTTTGTTGACAAACTTCTTGCTTGGTGTTCGAATAATAATCCTATTGGTTGTTCTAAAACCAGAAACCAATCAAATTAAAAACAGGAAGTTCCCAACAAATTTGATCAAATAAATTGGCCAGGCTGAGGAACTCAATTGCAAGGACATTTTAGGAACACTTCTGTTGCCAAGACAGTAACATTTGTTCGATTTATTAAATTATCTAGTTCCTGGCATGAACCAACCTGGAATGCCTTATCCTGGAACAGCAGGAATGCCTTACCCCAACAGCCAATCAGGAATGCCTTATTACCCCAACAGTCAATCAGGAATGCCTTACCACAACAACCAATCAGGGATGTCCTACCCCAACAACCAATCAAGAATGCCTTACCCCAACAACCAATCAGGAATGCCTTACCCCTACAGCCAACCGGGAATGTCGTATCCGTCAAACCAACGAGGAATGCCTTATTCAGCTAGCCAATCAGGAATGCTTACACCGTATCCCGTGGGAACAGCTTATCCAGGTCAACCATCACCGTACACTCAAACTATGGTAACAGCACCTTATCAAGGACAAGGGTACGTTCAGTACCAAAACACACCACAATACTACCAGACACAACCCCCACCTGGTGGTGGATATGTTTATCCTGCGTATCAACAACAACAGGTAATAGTCGAATGTTATACTATATTAGCTGACGTTACTATTAGTTCGAGTCAACGATTCGCACTCGAGTCACCGGCTTAAGGCCACCGTAGTTTTGCGATTATGTCGCAGCCGCCTAATCACATGCGGTTTCTTTATCGCTTATATGCGCGCGCACTTATTCGATAGCCAGTGAGCTCTATAATAACTGGCGAGTATATTTGGCTCGTCGATTGAAGCCAAACATGGCTGACAATCGGAAGCTGAATATATTGAAGTGCTGCCTATGAAGAGAATATTCAGTTTGTCTTATGTGAACTTAGAATGACAACGTGTAACATCTTTTGCAGTTTTTCGTTTCCTTACTTCGTTGTTCAGATATTTTAGTTTTTTAATTTTAACAAATTACAAATCTTGACGTCACATGTGTATAATGACTTATCGGGAAAAGTTATATATTTTTGCTATTATCAAACCCAATTGATCCGAAGGAAGCATGTGCATGGGTATGTTTCTCCCACAATACCAAGTAGAATTTTTGTAGAATTTTCAAGTGATTATATAATATTATATGGCACAAGTTACTTCCGTTGAAATCGTGTGTTTTCATTGGCTGAGACGCGTCACGTGCCGGTCGATAATTTTCCGTAATCCGGTCGATTACGGATTTTGGCAGACATGTTGTTTGCAACTAAACAATGAAAGAAAACCACAAACATTTTGTGAATTCAAACCTGAGGACTAAATTATGTATGAGTGGGACGATGAGCAATCTGGCAGTGAGTTTTAGGATTCCGAAAGCGATGACAACAAGAGCAATAACATTGAAAACGATGAGTCTATGTCACGCTCGAGGTCACACTATTGACAAGGTAATGTAAGATGTGTTGTTTCAAAATGCCATATAATAAACCTCTTATTAACCTCGTCCGCTTGGTCATTACGGAAAAATATCAGACCTCGGTCTTTATGTACAGACCTCAACCTACGAGCTCGGTCTGTACTGTCAAGACCTCGGTCTGATATTTTTCCGTAATGACCGTGCTCTCGGTTAATAAGAAGTTATTATTATATGGCACAAGTTACTTCCGTTGAAATCGTGTGTTCTCATTGGCCGAGACGTGTCACGTGCCATAATTCTTTACTTAAAAAAACGATTTTATAACCAAAAGGTTAAATTACATCAGTAAGAATTTTAGTACATTAGAAAAAATAGGAAATTACATTAATTACACACGTTCATAAGAGTATTAAAAGATTCTCTATAATTACAAAAATGTTAAGTAATATTTAAAACACTCGTAGTCGCGTTTTATCAGATTTAAAACACGAGCGCGTAGCGCGAGTGTTTTAGATCTGATAAAACGCGACTACGAGTGTTTTGAATAGCTTCAAAAACGCCGACAATAGATTTGCTAATTAGGATGACATTTTATATAAAATTTCACGTTCATTAGTATTCTTTATATAAAATTTCACGTTAGTTAATATTCATAGTAGTTTTATCAGGTATAAAAGACTTGCACATGATCAAATACGTGCATATTAGTGGACAATTTGGTTCATGAATATTAATGAGTTTTTGAAATATATTTAAAATTATGGACAGTTTTTCTTTGAAATCATTTGTGTTAAAATTACGTACATTATAAACTATATACATGTAGTATGGTACTTTCCGCTTGTAATGTTTTGTTGAAAATGATCGGCGATGATCTGCGACGATCAGCGACATATGAGAGCTGGCTACCTCGAAGTTCGTTAAAAATCTCACGCTTATCATAATTTTATACATGTCATATATAGGTTTATCAATCTGGAAGAAGTAGTTCATCGAAACGAGGTCTCATGACTGGCGCTGCTGGTGGAGCTCTGGCTGGCGGCCTTCTTGGCTTTGGAATGGGACGCGCCGTCGGTGGCTTTGGAGGCGGTTTTGATGGCTGTGATTCGGACTTCGGTGGCGGTGACTTTGGGGGATGCGACTGAGGCTTAGTTTACAGACAGTAGAGTGGTGCAACAATATAACCACAAACCCGGTGTGCATTTTAGAAAATGTAAATCTTCGTGTCTATGTGAAGTGAAAAACTCGTTGGCGTTTTTTGTTTTCAAGAGAATCCGGCGTATAGTCTTCGAGCTATGAATTCTCAAAGTTCGCCATGGCTGTACTACATTTCTGGACTCTGGAGAAATTTGGGTTCTCGGTAACATATGCACAAGTACAAAGTGAAAGGTCGTAAACTGCCGAGAATAGTTTTGAGAGCAAAATCTATACTGACGTTTCGTTTACGGTGCTGAAGGACTCCGCTCGAAGCGTCAGTATTTCGTTATCAAATCTATTTTCGGCAGTTTACCACCTTTTCACTTTGCTCAAGCCCTGTTTACGTGAAGCGGAGTAGCGGACTGACAGTCCAATCGGATCGTAAACGCGAGTGAAGTCAATCCGGACACATGTTTACATGGAGAATCCGATCTGCTTTGGAACATTAGAGACCTTAAGATACCCCAGGTTCGGTTTAACAAAAAGGGCGGTACCCGTACCTGTAAACCGAACCCGGGGTATCTTAAGGTCTCTAATGTTTTCGGCGGGAACACTATTTTCTGTGCTTCCCTCATTGTCTGCCATTTAGCACGACACGCACCAATTTCACCCATGCGTACTATTAAGTCATTTTCAAGTCAAACCGTGTTTAGATGAATCAGATTGGAGACATTCAAGTCGATCCTTGCTTGAATCTCTAGTCAATCCACTCCACTTCGTGGATTGACTTCAGTCATCCGTTTCGATCAGGTCGAAAACTTTCAATCTTCTTCATGTACATAAACAGAACAAGGAGAAACAACAATGCGAGATTTGACTTTAACACTCAATTCGCTTCATGTAAACCGGCAGGGCCTACGAACAATGGATTCTAGCATCCGAATAATCCATCTGCTTACGTCAAAGTATTCTTACCGAGAAGCCCAAATTTCTCAAAAAACGAACTAGTTACATGCATTCTCTTGAACTTTTCAGTAATTGCTCCTGTCATGCATGCTCTTCTGTGCATTAAAGGGTATTGGCCATGGGTAAAGGGTATTTGAAAGAACTCGTCAAATGATATAAGAAGACCTTTTACAATTTTTCTCTATCTTTCTTGTTTTTAAATATTTCGACCAAAGACAGCGTGCTGTCCGCCATCTTGTTGCAACATCGGGTCTAACTAGAAAATTGGTGACGTCACAAGCAGGGTAAACCTGATGAAACTACTCCGTGGGTAACCAAATTT
This sequence comes from Paragorgia papillata, assembly GCA_035771165.1. NCBI lineage: Eukaryota > Metazoa > Cnidaria > Anthozoa > Scleralcyonacea > Coralliidae > Paragorgia > Paragorgia papillata. Next base: position 106,224 of record JAWNZC010000004.1, read on the forward strand.
CCACGGAAGGCTTTTAATTAAATGTTGTGGGTCAATTTCAAATGGAAATAGCGCAACAAAATCGAGTTTCTATCTATCTCTTAATGTCATAAGGTTGGCAAGATAAAAATTTCACTTTACCCTGCTTATGATGTCACATGCATATCGAAAATAATTCCAAGATGGCGGACAGCACGCTGTCTTTGGTCGAAATATTTCCAAAACCAAAACAGATACGGAAAAATTGTAAAAGGTCTTCTTATACCATTTGACGAGTTCTTTCAAAAGAGACAAACTTAATTTTTATTGCCAATACCCTTTAAAACAAAAAAGTGCAGATCGACGAGTTTTTCACTTCATAGACACTTTAATATATAGAGTTGCACAATTGTAAGCCACTATAGTTGATTAACTGAATTAGGATTTATGGTTTTATCACTATACATGTAAATGTTTTGGAAATCTTTAAAAAAAAACCCAGAAAATGTAAGAATATGAAATGAATATATGTTTTTATTAAAATTATTTTATCAAGGTACAACTTGTATAATCGATTTAATTTAACATAAACTCTTGGGACATGTTCCACTTCCAGTCAACGCCGCCATGAGCAACTGAACATTAATATGGACTATAGAGCCTTTTAATAAGTGGCTTAAGGACATGTTTCACATATAGCCATAAACAACTTAACAACAAAGTTACATGTGAGAACATTTAAACAAGCTTAAAATGCCAATGCAGCGAAATTTCACCCCAGTTTTTTATGATTGCATTTGAGAGAACACTTAAAATGACAACGTAACATCTTTAGTGGAATTTCGTTTCCTCGCTTCATTCTTGAGATATTCAGGTTTGTTTCACATGCAAATGTCATATTTATGACATCACACTGCATAATGACTTTTTGAAATAGCATCAATTTTAGGATGGTCCAAATATTTTACACCCAGCTACACACGTTTAGTGACCAGTCATGGCTACATACATGCAAGTGCAAATTTTTATTAAGTACTTTCGATAAGCACTCTCAAAGAAAATCATACTTTTCTAAAAAGTCATTATGCAGTGTGATGTCATAAGTATGACATTTGCATATCAAACAAACCTGAATATCTCAAGAATGAAGCAAGGAAACGAAATTCTACGAAAGATGTTACGTTGTCATTTTAAGTGTTCTTTCAAATGCAATCATAAAAAACTGGGGTGAAATTTCGCTGCATTGGCACTTTAAGGACACGCTCCTCTGAACGTGACATGCACTCGACTCAGCTATAATCAATTGAGACACAAAGCTAGGAACATTTAGACAGGCTTGACAACACGCTGCTCTGAGCCACAAAGTTATATAGGAACAGTTAATTTTGGACAAGCTTAAGAATATGTTCCACATATAGCCATTAGTACCCTGCGAGCAGAGCCTCCTTTTCCTTATTTCTTCGCTGAGAGAGAGGAAGAAAAGTAGGCTCTGCTGTATTCGTGACTGGTTTCCATTGCGCATGTATGTCAGTTGCTTGGTTACAATCTCAAACCCAGTCCCAATCAGAGCAGAAAACGAGACGAGAACCGGTTAAACGGGTCTTAAACGGGTTACTTCGTCCAAAATTTTGGACGAAGCCAAACATGAATACAGCAGAGACTACATTTCTTCCTCTCTCTCAGCGAAGAAATAAGGAAAAGAAGGCTCTGCTCGCAGGGTAAGCCATTAGTAACTGAACCACAAAGTTAGGAACATTTAGATGTCCCATATAGCCATACATGAACCACAAAGTTAGGAAGAACATTTAGACAGGATTCCATGAGGATATGTTCCACATAGCCATAAACAACTGAACCACAAAAGCTATAGGAACATTTAGACAGGCTTAAGAATATATGTCCCACAGCCATAAGCAACTGAACAACAAAGTTAGGAACATTTAGACAAGCTTATGAACACGCTCCTCTGAACCCGCACAAAAACTGGCTAACTGGCTTAAGGATATGTTTCACATAGCCATAAACAACTGAACCACAAAGCCTGAAGACATGTTCTACTCAACCCAGCCATAATCCACTGAGCCACAAAGCTAGGAAACATTTAGACAGGCTTGAAGGGACAGTATGTTCTACTCAACCCAGCCATAATCCACTGAGCCACAAAGCTAGGAGAGGCTAAAGCTTTGAGGAAAGTTCCACTCAACATATAACCATAAGCAACTGAGCCACGAAGCTAAGAACATTTAGACAGGCTTAAAGTGGTTCTCTGATGAAAATATTGTTGGTAATGTTTCTGCATATATAATATTAAAGATATTATGATAGTTGGTAATTGTGCGAAGTTTCATTTCGAAATTCTCAAGTTGTATTTTACGTGTAAAGTTTGTATTTCGGAGCGCCGCCATTAAATTGGTCGTGTTTGAGAAGGATGACTTGAGGAGAGCTTATGACGTCATAGACTCAACAAAAACAAAAGATCATTGTTGTTGTCAACAAAAGGGTCATTGCTGTTATTGAGTCTATGTCATTATAAGCTTCCTCGACTCATTCTTCTCAAGCTCGGCCACTTTAAAATATCATAAAATATCACCCTTTCTTCAACGAATTTTGAAATGAAACTTTGCACGATTACCAACTACCAAAACATCTTTAGGACTGCAAAAACATTGCCAACAATATTTTCATCAGAGAACGACTTTAAGGATACTGCATATATATGTTCCACACAGCCGTAAGCAACTAAACCACAAAGTGAAGAACATTTAAACAAGCTTGATTAAGCCATTGCAGACCTGTTCCACTCAAGATAGCCACAAAGCCAAAAACATTTAAACAGGCTAGATGATGTAAGCCACCGCACTACAAGTCCATCATTCCGCACAACAAGTCCATCATTGTTTCGGCGGACTTGATGTTCTCTGTAGCACGTACACCCCGGCTTGTAGTCCTCCTATGTTGATCCAATAAGTATATTTCTTCTTCCAAAACTGCGCAGTTTGATTCAAGGCTTTCGTAATCACTTTCTTATCCTTAGTTAAAAGGACAGCTCTTCCAGTTCTGTTTGGACAAACACGCGCCATTTCGACCAGCACTTGTGGATAAAGTTGCCAGTTCTTTAGCAGTGAACCACTTTTCTTTCCAAATGGTAAATCAGTGATGAACACGTCCACAGAATTACTCTTCAAAGGAAGATGACACGCGTCCCACAGAAATGTATCGACCAACACGTGTTTTCTAACAAATAGATATACATGTAGACTGTAATTTAAGGGACAAATTCAAGCCGAAACCATTGACTAGTTACTTTAGTTAGGAATGAATCGTGTTACAGAAACAAAATTGTCCTAAAATTGCAAAAAAATCTCACAATAACGGTTTTATATTACAGTTTAGTATAAATTTACAAGTTTATAATGCAAATCCTCGAATTTCATTGGCTATTGCAGGAGTTTATAATTGGTGATATAAACCTCTGGGATAAACCAATGAAAGTCATTCTTTTAAAAAAATTGACCAATGACAAAATGCGTAGTATAGCACGAACAGTGATCATTAGAGCCAGCGGTTGTTCTGTTAAGCAACAATGGCGCCGAAATTATAATGGAGTGGGCAAATGAAAGAAGAAATTGGACATTTAGGCGAAGCAATACGTTCTACAGAAAACAAAAACGGCTACAAAATGGTTAGAATGGAAATTATTAATGGTAAGATCGTTAAATTGTTTATCTGTGTTCGTTTAAAACGAAATAACTGCAAACAAAACACATTTCAAAATTACGCTAGCTGTTGACAAGATTTCGTGATGTAAACTATATGCTAAATTGAATGTTTCTTTCAACTTTTTGTCACTTTTACAAAACAAATGAGTGGATATATATTGTTTCAATATTGTACATGAAAATCCATACTAAATTATGCAAGAAAACGTTTCTTTTCCATCAATTACTGTACGGGCCAAGGAGATGTCCGAAATGACTGTTGAACGTTTGTTGTTGGCTGTTAAAAAATGTATTAAACGAGCCTCAAAGAATATGTTATGGTCGAGAATTTATTTAACTTTTGTTGGTAAATTTATACTAAAACAGTTAGACAACTCGCCCTCGTTTTCTATGAGCGATAGTCAACTCGGCTTCGCCTCGTTGACTGTTCGCTCATAGAAAACTCGGGCTCGTTGTCTAATTGTTAAATATAAAAACATAAAAGGGATACTAGATATAACGAAATATAGCGAAATGGGAGGGATTGCAATTGGTCAGAAAGGTTCAAAAATCCTCCAACTGTGGTTAGGTGGTGACTCGTATTTAGAATCGAACTCAATCTCGTTCCCAGAGCCCACGTTCCTCACCTGGGAAACGAGAGACTCTGGGATAATCCGTTTCAAATCACAGGATTCTTGTTATTCCGGTTGAGGTACGCATGCGTAAATATCCGAGCGGAATCTGGATAGTATGTTCTCCTCCTTGTTTGACTTTTCCCCAAACAAGTCAATGGGGTTGCTGGCGAAGCTCGAATTACAGCATCTACACACATACGGCGAAGATATCGATCGCGACAACGTCTTCACTGGAGTCTTTGTTATTTTGGTTTTATTAATTCTACTTCCGGTCACTTCAGACCAACTCATGATCACTATTCAGCCAATAACGTAACGATTTGAAACGGATTATCCCAGAGTCTCTCGTTTCCCGGGTGGAGAACGTGGGCTCTGGGAACGAGATTGAATCGAACTATGAATGTACAGCTGTAGTTTTGAATTTGGAGCCCAGATTAGAATATCAACATAAGACAATTAAAATTAAAATAACGTGACATACATGCAGCCCCTTTAAAATCTTAAGGTATTCTATGGAATACAGTTATTTATAAAATAGGTTGCGTATATGCACGCTGTGATTGGTTAATTACCGAACCGGTTCTCGTTTTGTTTTCTGCTCTGATTGGGACTGCATGCGCAATGGAAACCAGTCACGAATACAGCAGAGCCTACTTTTCTTCCTCTCTCTCAGCGATGATATAAGGAAATTCAAAAGAAGGCTCTGCTCGCAGGGTAGAAGAACTGTTAGAATGTCAGCTTAATTTTCAAAATTTCTGTGAAATATTTAAGAAAGAAATAGAAAATGGCCGCCCGTGAATTGGGAGAATTCGAAAGTTTATGTGAACCCGAGCCGTAGGCGATATAAGCACAGGGCACCATTTTCTATTTCTTTTATGAAATAAGGTTAAGAAATATGCCGTGACGTCACAACCGTGTTTGCATAAAACGGGTCTTACGGGTTACTTCGTCCTAAATCTTGGACGAAGCCAAACACGAATACAGCAGAGCCTACTTTTCTTCCTCTCTCTCAGCGAAGAAATAAGGAAAAGAAGGCTCTGCTCGCAGGGTACAGTACAGTTCTTCCGGCTCACCACTAAACTTGGCTCCTAAAAAACATCGACATTTAGAGACTCCTTCTTTCCTCCTTTACTCTATCTTTTTACGGACTCAGGGCTTTATTCCACGAAGACAATATTAAACGATTATTGGATACAACTTTTTTTGGTCTGATCAAGAATTATGAAGATCGAAGCAGTTTTTGGCCGACTCAGGCATGCAAGAATTGTTTAATAATTTGTTAACCCATTGCTGCCTAGGATGTCTGAGGGTCCTCTCTTTGACGAGCAAAATCGTCTGACGTTACTATAGAGTAAAACATTAAATGGGCCGTTTTGGGCCGACTCAGGCAAAAATGGTTAAATAATTTGTTAACACATTGCAGTCTAGGATGTCTGACGGTTTACCCTGCGAGCAGAGCCTTCTTTTCCTTATTTCTTCGCTGAGAGAGAGGAAGAAAAGTAGGCTCTGCTGTATTCGTGACTGCTTTCCATTGCGCAGGTTGCAGTTGAGTTAGCGGACTTAGTTGACTATGCATTCTAATTTACTAGCATTTCAATACGTTCAACTGTGGCACGACGTGTGAAACCATGCATCAGGTTCGGCAGTCTGCATGAACTCTGAATTTGAGCTTTGATAAGCTCTGCCGTGTCGTGTAAGCATGCCATTAACTAAAACTATGAATCACAAAAAGCCGAAAATGCATTGGTTCAGCAAGTTTGTTTCGATTTGAAACTAGTCCCGCTGGGTCTCGCCGCCCCCCCCCCCCCCCCCCCCATCGTTTCGCTATATATTCTATACAAGTATTCTATACTCGCAAGTCGTTGACAGGAAGTAAACATTTTCCGCCACTGTCTGAGGGTTCTCTCATTAACAAGTAAAAATGGGTTAACTTAAGCTGCTGTTACACGATGCGATTTTTCTGGCAACTTGCAACAAATTTACATATGGAAAAAAAAATCGCAAGTTGCAAGGAAGGGTGTTACACGTTCAGCAACTTGCGATTTTTGTTGTAAGTTGCAGCAAAAAGTAGAACCCATCCAACTTTTCCTGCAACTTGCAACACGGCAAAAATGACAAAATCGCAAGTTGCTACGGGGTGTTACACGGTGCGATTTTTTATGCAACTTGCAACATTCAGTGGTTTGTTGCAAGTTGCAAGAAAAATCGCATCGAGTAAAGGCCTGGCGAAACGCTTTCAACATTTCATTCAACATCGTGAACGATGTTGAATGAAATGTTGAAAGCGTTTAACAGCACCTTTAGACAAAAACGGGTTAATGATAAGGCTATTTTGGCCTGGCTGAGGTAGGGATGAGTAGGGATGATAAATAACACCTAAAAAATTTTTTTTGATAACTACATGTATGAAAAAATAGACACTGTACTTGTTTTCAGCAGCTCTTTGATTGTTGACATAAGTCAAATTATCTTGAGTTCTCGAAGGTGCTGTCAGAAAATTATCACCACACACATTAAAAGAACCTGGCCAATTACTGGCTGTTTCAAGAGGAATCGATCCACCACCGCACATCGGATCACAAACAATTTCACCTATAGGACAAAAGTTCGCAAGTTGCTAAAGGCCAATCCATGGTGTTAGCCAGCCAGCCGTCCAGCTGTCTTTTGGACGGCCTTTGTAAATTTTAAATGGCCATTTGAAAAAGACAGCTTTTAGGCGTCTGTGCATGTATATAAGATTGAAACATACAATCATTGACAAAATTCTTGAATCGAAGCTAACATGATAAGTTTACGTAAGAATTGAATCCAATTTTTAGTATATACTGTAACTTGATGGGTGTAGCCTGATGTAATATAAAAATAATACCGCAGCCCTACATAGTGCATATTAGGAGTTATGAAGAACAACACAACCATCTGCTGGGTGGTGAAAATTTGTCAGTCTGCAGTAGATTCAGTTTTTTGACTGGGAAATCATTGGAAAGTCAGCAAACTTAACATATTTGCAAATGTCAGTAGCAACTGGCGGAGAAATCTGTTGTCACACACTTTTCAGATAAAACTTGTCTGCGAAGCACGCAATTGGAGCAAAAAGTTTATTTAGTTGCACGTATATTTGAAAATTGCATTCTTTAGCTCTTAAGCCCTAATCAAACGAGAACGCAAGTTCGCAAGTTGGCAGTCACGCTATCTCAGCCAGCCGCTCTGAATAGTTTCCCGAAAATATCATGTACCGTGACGAAGTTAAAACTTGTTTAAAACACTCATGAAACCTTTATTTTGTTAATTTGGGGAGTTCGACGACCCCCACGGAAATTCTGACTGCCAACTTGCGATGACTTGCGTTCTCGTTTGATTAGGGCTTTATGATTTTTTTAATTCTCTCTTCTGATTAAACTTAAGGAAAACTTTTAATGCGAAAAAAAATTTGGGGTTACCGAACTCGTTTCTTAAATAAATTAAATTAAATGTAAATTTACAGCAAGTTTGAAAGTCACTGTACTAAAGCAACATATGAAACAGTTTATTTATTAACAGCATTTAACGCCGTAATCTTAATTATTCTACGTATAACGTCGGTTTTGTTCTTTTCCAAAATATTCACGAGCACTGTCTGAAGTTAAACGTGCACTTTTTCCACAACAGTATATATCCCTATGCAGTACATTTAAAATTTTCCTTCACCAAATAATCAATAATCTCACCTTGTTTAATATCTGCCACCACAGCAAAGCAATAAGCAAGAGTTGCTCGTAATGTTGTTGGTCCAAAGTGCACAATATTTCGCCTGAACAAGCTCTCTTTGGTCAGAGAAATACCAATAACAACATGGCTGTTCACAATGTTTAACAACACCTCCAAATCGAAATTCTCTAAATCCACCGTCCAGCCAAAAAAATCATTAATCCCACCGCCAAACTTCGCCGCTGCCTCCATGGAGGTGAATAGGTGCTTTTTGTTTGGAGCGGAATGCGTTCGTGTACACGAAACTCTGAATCGTGGAACAACTTTGACCCCTTCAGTCGTTTGTAATGGATCAGGCTCGGTATTAAGGTGATTCCCCAGTAATTCTTCCTAAAATAGAAATTTGCTGAAACTTCCCAGTCTTAAAGTCGTTCTCTGATAAAAATATTGTTGGCAAAGGTTTTTGCATAATCCTAAAGATGTTATGGTAATTAGTAATCTGCAACGTTTCATTTCAAAATTCCTTGAAGAAAAGGTGATATTTTACGTGTGAAGTTTGTATATTGCATCACCGCCATTAAAGTGGCCGAGCTTGAGAAGAATGAGTCAAGGAAGCTTATGGCGTCATAGCCTCAATAACAGCAATGACCCTTTTGTTGACAACAACAATGATCTTTTGTTTTTGTTGAGTCTATGACGTCATAAGTTCTCCTCAACTCATTCTTCTCAAACACGGCCAATTTAATGGCGGCGCTCCAAAATACAAATTCCAATACACTAAGGCCAGACTCTTTTTAATTGTTGGATTACGGATTGACTCGTAATTTCCGAAAAGGAGGGGAAAAAATTTTTTTCCTACTCATCCGTTCTTGTGTGTAAAGTGAAGATCTAGTACTGGTAACGTTGTTTTTTCCCTGGTGAAACTGCTAAAGTTGGGCCAGCATGCAGGCTAATCTTTAGCACGCATGTACAGTACATGCAATGTGACCATGTGTATGCCTCACGGTGAATGGAGATTGTCTCTTTTTCGTTGTAAGTTTAAGTTGATATTGTTTTAGTTAAACACAATGTTTCATTGTTTCTACTATTAAAAATGTATTTATTTATTTATTTATTTATTTATTTATTAACTTTACAACCATGAAAGAATGCAAATATACAGGAAATAAAGAGTGCAATACTTGAACATGATTGAAGGAATGATCAACAGGACACGAGTCCCATGTGAAGACCAAGAATGACAAGGTTTAATAATATGTATGTCAATATTGTTTCCAATATCTACTCCATTTACAAGGATTTTCCATGTAGGCTTATATATATATATATATATATATATATATATATATATATATATATATATATATATATATATATATATAGCATATACCTCGCAGGTGAATAGTGCTTTTCACGCAATCTGATTGGTTCCTCTAGCTTGGGATATCCTGCACTATTCACCTGATGCAGTGAGAACAAAAGATGTACAATATTTCAAAATTGATTTTTGTGTCTGCCTGTTAAGACAGGCATCATGTTACCCTGCGAGCAGAGCCTTCTTTTCCTTATTTCTTCACTGGAGAGATGAGAGAGAGGAAGAAAAGTAGGGGTAGCATCATGTCATCATGCATCTTGTAGCTATCTATCCATCTATCTATTTATGTACAGTATGTCGACAACCAAAATTTCGATTTTCTATTGTCCTATTGGATCATGTATATGATTTGCCAATCTTCAACAACAATCGTAGCTCCAAGGCATAAGCCACTTGCTTCCGCTTGTATGTGTTTTAATTTTATTTTCTTTCAAAAACCAGAAATTAAGTCACTCATACCAAAATTATACAAAAATATTGCATAATTTTGATAAATTGTATAAAATATATATAATGAGCACAATCAAGCATTTTTTTGCTGCAGTACACAGAGAATCTTGTGGTCAGATTTTTGTTAATTTCTCATCCAAATTTTAATGAAATTCAACCAAAATTGATTGGATTGGTCCTTGGTCTACGATCAATCTTTCCACAAACTTTCATGAAAACTTGTGCAGTATTTTGTGAGATATCCTGGTAAAAGACAGACAGACAGAAAGACAGACAGACAGACAGACAGACAAACAAACAAACAAACAAACAAACAAACAGACAAACAAACAAACAAACAAACAAACAAACAAACAAACAAACAAACAAACAAACAGATGGATAGATAGATAGACAGACAAACAGATGGGCAGACAGACAGACAAGCAGTCAGACAGACAGACAAACAAACAAACAAACAATTGACAGACAGACAGACAGACAGACAGACAGACAGACAGACAGACAGATAGGCAAGCAAGCAAGCAAACAGATGGGCAGGCAGACAGGTCCAGACAGACAGACAGAGAGACAGACAGAGAGATAGACAGACAGACAGACAGACAGACAGACAGACAAGTAGACAGACCAGGGTTCGAGATTTGCGGTATCCCAGTATCCCGACGATACCAGTTTTTAATTTTGGATACCAGATGTTGAAACCTTGGTATCCCATTGGGATACCAAGGAAATCTTGCTAAAGTACCAATATTAACCAAGATAACTATATCATAGAAATTACTTTAAGTCAGAAAGAAGTTGGCACCCATTTCAGCATGTTTTTATTCCATTTTCGTTAACATAATGTAAGTTTAATCACGGTTTAATATGCCGTAGCTGGCATGTAATATTTCACGAAAATCTGACCTTCTGCCCACGTTCCTCCCACCAGCGGTCTCCTGTCTTAGCACCGTAGCTACTTCATGTTAGACCTCAGTAACCATGCAAAGGAGAGAAAATACCCAATCAATGCCCAAGTCTGGTGATGAGATTATTGAAACTTGAAAGTATTTGACAGCCGAGATTATAATCAATTCAATAGACCTTTCCACATGAAATGAATGGATCACGTGATCTTTCTTTTTGACAAATCTGATTGGCTAATGTCCAATGTTTGTCTGAAGTTTTGGATGTCTGAAGTCAGTTGCGAGAGCCAATCAAATCTCTCAATGTGTTATCCATGCACTTCATGCGGAAAGGTCTATTGAAGTGGGAAGCTCACTCTTCATTTATTGTAAGTTCTTAGTTCATAACATCTGGATATTAAGAAGCAACGTGTATTTTCTGGTATCAAAAATTTGGATACCAAATTTTCATTTGGGATACCAAGTTCAGAGATGCTGGTATCCCTCGGGGATACCACTGAAAAATTTTAATCTCAAATCCTGGACAGACAGACAAACAAACAAACAAACAATTGACAGACAGACAGACAGACAAGCAGACAGACAGACAAACAAACAATTGACAGACAGACAGATAGGCAAGCAAGCAAACAGGCGGGCAGGCAGACAGGTCCAGACAGACAGACAGACAGACAGACAGACAGACAGACAGACAGACAGACAGACAGACAGACAGACAGACCAACAGACAGAGGTGAAAAGACAAAACCTTGCAGAGTTAATTAGTATTGCAGAATTATGCGCAGAAAACTGCGAAATGCAAAACTGAGGAATACCTTAACTTCAGGTTTTGCTGTTGTTGCACTCATACTGATTTCCGAATGGTAGCCGGTGAATTCCTTCCAAATTGCCAGCGCTGAACTCCATTTCACGTCTTCCGACAAGCGGTAGAATCTTTCTAGAATAACGTCCACGGACTCGTCGCCTAAACAATCGAAGTCCTTGAAGTCTGCAACGACGACGAAGAGGTTTTCGACGGAACGAAGTTCCCTTATAGTCATGAGGTTTTGGCGTGAAACTTTGAAATATATTCGACCTCTGCCTTGCCAAACGCGACAGTGTAACTTCTTCTCGCATTCTGTAGCACAAACTCTTTCTAGTCCGATCGTAACCGTAGCACAAATCACACACAACTCTTCGGAGTTTAGGCCGAATTCACCTTCGCCGTCCGCCATCTTTAATGATCTGGTGAGTCCAAAATGCTTTTTGCCAGCAAACACATGTGCGGTTCACTAGGTCAGTACTTCGAGTAACCCAAACATACGTATTAGAATATACTTTGATCAGTGAACTTTGACCTGCTTAACAATGCTCAGACAGACAGACAGACAGACAGACAGACAGACAGACAGACAGACAGACAGACAGACAGACAGACAGACAGACAGACAGACAGACAGACAGACAGACAGACAGACAGACAGACAGACAGACAGACAGACAGACAGACAGACAGACAGACAGACAGACAGACAGACAGACAGACAGACAGACAGATAGACAGACAGACAGACAGAGAGACAGATTTTCCGGTTATTAATCCATGTCCTATATTCACGAATTTATTGGTTAGGATATTAGGGTGTGTGTTGGGGTCAGGCTTTCATGAAGTACCTGGGTTATTTAGGACATGGAATTATTACATTCCCTGTCCTGACCAAAAGGATTGCAGGCTCTGTGTACGAGATTTTGCCATTTTGGATTTTTTGGAACGAAGGAAGATGGCGGACGGTACGGACAAACACCAACATTCGATATCATCGGAATTTAAAAGGTATATATACGAAATTTTTAATACAGACGTCATTTGTAAGTTTTAAGCAGATAGTTAGAAACCTGAGCATGAGTGATATGATATTTTGTTAAATCTATGCCATGGCCTTCACTCAAATAATTAAAATCTTTAAACAAATTGTTACTATAAACTCATTAACGGAAAGTGTGGTCTTGAGGTCCATATACATAAAGGACTGAGGTCCAGGGACGTAGCCAGGATTTTGAAAGAGGGGGGGGGAGCCGAAATCAAAATGAATTTTTAGGCGTGTCCGGGGACATGCTCTCCTGGGAAATATTGAAATCGAGCGTCGCTGAAACGGCCATTTCCTGGCTTTTGGAGGAAGATTTTACAGACTCTAAAGGTTAAAAAACGTCATATGAAATACTCAAAACACGCAAACGTCACATAGATACTCAAAATGCATACACTCAGTAGATTGAACACACTGTTTACAGTTTATTTCCTGACACATTGGCTGTTTTATATCAAAAGGGGGAGCCACGGCTACGTCCCTGCCGAGGTCTGATATTTTCAATATCAGATTGATTGTTCAATTCTCGCAGTGCCCCCCCCCCCCAGTTCCAGGGATTTTGGTATTTTAAACTGCATTTTCCCCACTTAATATGGGTATATGGAAAAAGGGAATTCCCAATTCCCTATTCCAGCGTCAACATTAACAAATAATTGCATGTGCTAGGCGAATAATCAAATTACACAATAAGTAATGCACAAGTAGATTTAATCATTTAATACATTTCAATTTAATGATGGACCCGCCTTCAAAGACAGTCATAAGCTTTGAAAGATTATTCTTCACCAACCAGTCACTAATGTAAATTGATTAGTTTTCCCTTAAGTATTGACAGTATTTTAACATATTCTTACCAAGCTGATCAGGGTGCTTGCACACTGGGCACCAAACCTCTGGCTTAATTTTACCCCTCACTCGTCAACCTTTTCCCTGGGAAATTCATGAGACCAGGTGATCAACACATTTCCACCCCTTTGGTAGTGGTGGCAGAACATGTTTTATATTAGAGGGGCTAATTCATTAATAGCATGATAAAAAGTGTATCCCCCCCCCAGCAAATATTAGGCCTTTTTAGCCCCATTGTTGAAGATATTGGGGGGGGGGGTAATTGGAGGGCTTAGCCCCCTTCTTAGAAATATTGGGGGATTATAGCCCCCCATTCCACTGTCGTTGCCTTTGAGGTTATGTTTCCCCAGGGGGTTGTCTGGGGCGGGGATAATTGCAGTAAGAATTGAACCATGCATAATGGAAAGCAGTCAAGGTTAACCCATTGCTGCCTAGGATGTCTGAGGGTTCTCTTTGATGAGTAAAATCATCTAGTCAGTGGTGTTAGACAGCAAAAAAATAAAGGGGCTGTTTTTGGCTGGCTGAGGCAGGAATTGGTTAATAAGAGGTTTATATAAACAACACACCTTACATAGACTCCTCATTGTTTTCACCTCTGTTTATTTGTTTGTTTGTTTGTCTGTCTGTCTGTCTGTCTGTCTGTCCATCCATCCGTCCATCTGTCTGTCTGTCTGTCTGTCTGTCTGTCTGTCTGTCTGTCTGTCTGTCTGTCTGTCTGTCTGTCTGTCTGTCAGTCAGTCAGTCAGTCAGGATATCTCACAAAGTACTGCACACTCATGTTTTTGTGAAAGTTTGTGGAAGGATTTGGTCGTAGAAGACCAAGAACCAACCCATTACAGTAATTTGCAACTCAGTTTTCACCAAAGCATTCGGAAGTTCGTTCCGAAGTTCGCAAGTTCGTTGGGGAGTTCGAAGTTCCTTTTAAACTACGCATTTGATTGGTTGATTGGTTCCTAGCAGCCAATCAAATGCGTAGCCTCAAAACGAACTTTGAACTTCCCAACGAACTTGTGAACTTCAGATCGAACTTCTGAACATTTTGGTGAAAAATGAGTTGCAAACGACTGTAGATTTTGGTTGGGATTTGAATGAGAAATTAATAAAAATCTGGCCACAAGATTCTCTGTGTAGGAGAAATGCTTGATTGTGCCATTATCCTTATTTTATGGAAACATTTTTGCATAATTTTGGTATGAGTGCAATCCAGCATTTTATTCATTTTTTCTTTTTAAACATCTTTAAAAGTGCATATAAACCCAATCCTCTGAATACGTTCTACATAGAGCAAACAGTTGTTCAGAGAATATTTTTTTGATTGGAGCTATTCTTCAATGTTTTTTGGCGATTCGCATTTCTAGTATGGTAATGAGATGATGTCTATGTAGGCATTTGGCTTTCTTTCTCTTTTTGGCAAGATAAACTACCTGAGAATTTTTGTGGAAAAACGCACACAATATGGAACATGTTGTTCAAACACACCATTAATGGAAGAATTGGGTCATGTCACTGCAAATAAATATTGTATAGATAATGACGACTACTTTGACGTCATCTCATTACCATTTTGAAAACAAAAATCTCTATTAAAGCAATAAAGGTTGCTGCAATCTAAAAAATATTTCGTTGTTCAACTAATTTGCCAAAGGTAGAACGTATTTAGATCATAAAAAATTTGGGGTTATATGCACTTTAATAACCCACTGCATGGTGGAGGTATATGCAGTCTCTGAGTGCCCTCCCTTTATTTCCTCAATGTGTAGCTGCAATGATTTGAGAAGTGATTATGATGCACTGTTGGTAGAGAAGGCTACCATTGAAAGAACTGTTAGCAGGAGACAAGAACATCAAGAAGCTAGTCCAGGATATCAAGGCATTATATAAGGTGAACTCTAGTAACAGTAGCCTGCGAGCAGGCTCTTGTGGAGGGCGAGAGCCTGCACGGATGCTATAGAATTTTTGATATCTGCGTGCTAAATCATGACGCAAAATTCTCATTTGGTCGGTTTGCCTTATAACGTCAATTATAAATGCAAACCGTAAGTATAGGATAAATACCCCTTAAAACACGATTGAAGAAGGTTTTCTAAAGATAGCATTTACCGAGTGTCGAAGGACATTGTTATGTCAAATGTTAACGGGATTTTATGAAATAATAAGACTCCAAAGCAACCTTTGAATAATAGTTTATTAAACAACTTGATAAGTACGTAAAGGTTCATTGAACACATACACAGACTTCTACAAGCTTGTTTGAATAATTAGTGTGAATAATTAGTACCAGATCTATCATTACAGCATTGGGCATGCGTATTGATGCAGTATCAATCCCACATTTTATGCTCAACGTTCAGCGTAATAAATTGCTGACTCAACCAACAGATTTTGATGATTTTCATTGGTTTGCCTTCCTCTCGTAAACTATACATGGAGTGAAAAGCAAACCCTTGTTCTCCTTCCCGTATGTTGGCGCTACCGGCGTTACCATACGAGATAGTTGTAGCAGGCACCTTATGAATTGGGCAATTATTAATTCATAGGGATTATATATATAAGCCCGGGGATTATATATATAATTCCTATGAATTTATAATGAGGGATTTATGGGATATAAATCCCGCAAAAAAACTAACAAAAACGACTTTATCGTGTTTTAAAGTGTGTTATTAACTTATTCATAAAGGTGGATGTTGTGTAGCATTGTACTGAAGTCTCAAAAAGAAAAGATCGGATTTTGGAATAAAATGCGGAAAAAGTGTACACTCAGTCAAACCATTATCTAGACTTGGAGTGAAACGAAGAAACGCTGTACATATTGCAATAGATTCCGTAAATCTTGCAAGAAGGAAGAGAAAATCGCCAAAATACCAGTATGCCAACCATATTAAGAATAACAATGACGAAATATTCAATAATGCAGCACGCACAATGAAAATTTTTTCGATTCAGTGCCGGATTAACCTTCCCGGGGCCGGGGGCAAAAATATTTTAGGGCCGGTCACAAACTGAGAGCCATCCCCGGAGTACGGTGAACTGAAAGCGTAGGTTGATCGGATCCCTCAGAGGTTCGTACTTAGGCTGCCTCAGGCGCCACTCCCCTCCCGCTTTCAAACAGAAGGGGGTCCGTGGCTGAGATAGCGTGTGATTTTCTCAGGCTAGTTCGGACTTTCAAAGAGATACTGCATAATTTTTTTATTCAGTCATTTTTATGGGCCGGTCAGAATCTGGGGCCCCCTTTGCCCCATAGGTAATCCACCACTGTTCCGATCGATCAGTTTCTCGCAGTCGACAAGAAAGAAATGCTATTTGTCTTTCTACACGTTTGACATGTATTTATGGGTTGATTGTATCGGATGGAGGATTGAATTGTATGGATTGCATTGTATGGAGGCCGTGCAGGCTCTCTCCCCTTTCTCCGATCTTAGCAGCTAGCTTTCTCATTAAGGCCCTGTTAACGGTGCAATTTTTCATGCAACTTGTCTGTCTCGCAACAGACAAGTTTAATATTGCACCGTGTAACATGCTGTGCAATGGTCAAAATCGTTGCGAGTCAAGTTGCAACAATCGCTGCACAAAGTAGAACCAGGTTCTACTTTCTGCAACGATTGCAGCAATTGGTTTCAGTGTTGCACCGTGTAACACCCCTTCAGCAACTTGTCTTGCAATATTTTGTTATGATTTAGCACTCAATCGAGCCTCTCCACAGTCTACCCGCTTTTATCGAAATCGAAATCATTGGAAAAATTGCATAAACGCGTTGCAATGTGTAGCACCCCCTGTCTTGCAACTGCAATGCTGCACGAGTCATCATTACGAGCTGACAAGTGGCCTGAAAAATTGTACCGTGTAACAGGGCCTTTAGCCATATACTCAGTCGGTCATTTAGCCAACTTAACGATCTAACACGGTGTTCAACTGTACGAGACATCACAATACATAATTCTTACTTGGTATACATTACATACTCTAGCACAACTATTGCAGGTATGATGGTGCAATGCAGGTCAGAGGGGTAGAGTAAGCAGCTGACATGCGAACTGTGAGCAGTGACGGTGCCAAACCTGCAGGGACCAGCCGTTTCTCACCTACCAACGGTACCTCCTCCATCCCAAAAATCAGCAAGGACTCCCGTCCAAAACGGGGAAATATTAAATGAATAGAACAGATTAGTTATACAAAATTTTAAAAAACAAAACAAAAAACGAGCTAGTTACTCAGCCAGACCAATGTATTACGACAGTACGACCACGTAGAGCTAGGGTAGAAACAGATGATTGCAACCAACGGCTTGCGAATGACTATGAGGATAAGCCACCAAGCCACTTACAATAAAAAAATCTGAATACTGGATGAGAGGCGTTTAGTTCTAAACGTCCCTCTTGAAACAAAGGATTTCGAGCCTCGAGGTGATCATGTAATTATTATAAGTAATACCATGACATAAGGGAAATTAGTGAGTAAGGCCCCGTTCACACTATACCGGATAGTGAAATAAAAGTAGCGTGCTGCATGCTTAGGCAGTGTTGAAACACCAATGGAAATATAGTAAGGTTAGATATACTGCCGAAACAGAGAACATAGGAGTCTAACGTTTCGAGAACATAGGAGTCTTCGTCAGAGTGAAACGTGGATACCGGATATGTTTTCGTGCCGGTGTAAGAGGACCAGATGCCCCCCCCCTTCAGAATGCCCCCCCCCCTTCAGAATGCCCCCCTCCGACACAGAAATTGTACCGGAACAGGCGTTTTGTGTGTGTACAGAAGGCCTATCCGGTATGGTTTTCGTGCCGCCACAAAAGCTATTCTTCCTTCCTGTTTGAATACGCTGTATGAGCGCCTGTACGCAGGCTAGGAATCATTCGCGATGCGATTGCGTAATATACGAAAATCTTTCCGTACAAACATCCATACACAATTTTCAACCAAATACTATACATAGCTCGGGAAATGGACTGGGCACGAGTAAAGACACAACTAACCCAAGACGAACGCCAAGAATAATGTGCTGCCTCGCTGACGCTCGGCAGCAATAAAAGTTACAATGAAAAGAAAGTAACTAGTTACAGTTACAAAGTAACTCCAAATATTTTGTAACTAGTTACAAAGTTACATTCATGTTACTAGAATTAACAAAGAAATTACTGGTTTTTAGATGCCAGTACCATAATTATGTTTTTACAGCTAAATATGGTTGTCACTAAGCAGAAATAGTCAAATTGTATATAATGTATCTTTATTATTATATCAAAACCATTTTTGATCAAGAAAGAATGACATCCTCAACTGAACATCAGTAACTATAGTCACATTTTTAAAACAAATATTGTAACTAGTTACAGTTCTTTAAAAAAGTAACTAATTATAGTTACTTCTTCAAAAAGTAACTAGTTATAGTTACAGTTACTTCAAAATGTAACTAGTTACTGTAACTAGTTACTTGTAACGAAGTTACTCACAGCCCTGCTTATAACTAGCTAGCATGCAACCATAAACGTCATTAATATAATTCAATACAGTCCCATACTACAGTTGTATAAAGTGATATTTCATTACAACTTTCATTTTAAAATAGTGTTATGGTATAATAATAAAGTGTATAAGAGTTAAGATAACACGAATGTAATTAGTTTATGATTATTTCAACAATTGTTTTCAACTTACAACAAAATCATTGTTGCGTGACAATGTTTAAGGTGGGTGGTAATACGTGCGACAATGCTTTTCAACTTGCAACGCAACAAAGTAGCGAAAAATGTTGAAGAAAGAAAAATGTTGCCCGTATTTAGCTCATCTTGAGAATGAAGAATACATGCCGACCACTGTGCTCTACCTGCGCAAAATGAATCGAAATGAAAGCAAGGTTCCAAGGTAAAACAGCATCTTAAGCTGGATTTCCAGTAGGCGTAAAATATCGCGCGCTCGACTTTTCTATTGTACGAATTGAATAGTTTTCTACTTCGTTCCACATGGAAACTCACAAGACAAAAGAAAAGTCCAGCTTTAGGAAGGTCGGAAGTAGATTGCTGGCCAACACACTTTATTATTCTACCATTGGTTTGTCAAAGTTCCAACAGCCACAATGAATGCGCCATGATCCGTTCACTTTCTTCCAAACTGTCATTGTTCTAGTCAGTGAAAAAGACAACATGTCCAGTGTATCTGTTAGAATTATTGACCATGACAGTGAGTATATCACCACGACAGTGACCATGACAGTGACCATCACCATGACAGTGACAGTGACAATCCCAGTGACAGTGACCATAACAGTGACCATGACAGTGACCATGACCATGACAGTGACAGTGATGACAATGACAGCTGTGACCAGACCATCACATGCATGATAGTGACCATGACCATGAGAGTGACCATGACAGTGACAGTGACGACAATGACAGCTGTGACCAGACCATTACCATGATAGTGACCATGACAGTGACCATGACCATGACCATGACCGTGACCATGACAGTGACCATGACCATAACAGTGACCATGACCATAACAGTGACCATGACAGTGACCATGACGGTGACCATGACAGTGACCATGACAGTGACCATGACGACAGTGACCATGGCAACAACCATGACAATAACCATGACAGTGACCATACTTCAAGAGCTACTGCTTACTGAAACTGGATTATATATATATATAAACAAATGGAGGTAGAACGACTCAACAAATTTGATTAGGCATATTTATGGATTATATTATGCATATAATAAATATGCCTAATCAAATTTGTTGAGTCGTTCTACCTCCATTTGTTTAATATGCTCTGGGTATCCATTGAGCACTCTGCCAAATGTTATTATAACCTACTCAACCTATATATATATATATATATATATATATATATATATATATATATATATATATATATATATATATATATATATATATGAGAAACTGAGAACGTAGGAGTCTAACGTTTCGAGCGAAGGTCCTTGGCTCGAAACGTTAGACTCCTACGTTCTCTGTTTCGGCAGTATATCCAACCTTACTACATTTCGATTGTTGTTTCAACACTGCCTACGCAGCACGCTACTTTTCTTGTAAAACTAACTTACTTGCTTTTAAGCATCAGATGGCCATCCTTGTCGTAGTTGTATCCAACATAAACAGATGTTGTAGTGTCGTCACTCATTGGAAAAACATCCAGAACTTGATGCTCAACCTTTCCCATTTGATGTCGACCTTGAGCTCCAGATCGATAGTTCTTCTTCCATGCTAGAAAATAAAATATGAAAAACTTTTAGGCCCCGTTCACACTATACCGGATAGCTTTTGTGCCGGTGTAACAGGACCAGATGCCGCCCCCCTTCAGAATGCCTCCCCGGGCATCTGGTACTAGGACCAGATGCCCCCCCTCAGGACCAGATGCCCCCTTGTGAAATCCTTTAAAATACTTCTCAAACCAAGTTCGAAATGTATTGAAACTTGTTTCGAAACTAACTTTTAGATGGTTAAATGAGTTCGCAAGCGTTCGATAGACGTTGAAATGCCTCCCAAAGCGCCATTGAAATGTTAATCGCGGTTGGCAATGATTAATGGTTGTTTTTCTATTTTTGAAACAGTGCTTCGGAGAAAAACCCGTGCCGAAATAGTGCCTTTTTCAGAGTATGCCAGACCTGAAAACCGAGGTCTATTTCAACGTTTCGAAACATCAGCTCAACAATGTTACAATCAATAAAAACGAAAGTTGAATATCTATTTAATAAATTGGAAATTCGGCAAATTCTAATGCGCTTCCGCGTGCTGGCTTTCGGACTTTCTCTCCTCTCATTATTTTGCCGACAGTTTGCCGACAGTTTGCGAAGTCCAATTTCGCATGCAGACGTCTGATATTTTCTCCTACTGAGTGTATATGGCTATCAGACTATTCCACGTTATTTGATAGTTATGGTGTCAAAATAATGAGAAGAGAGAAAGTCCGAAAGCCAGCACGCGGAAGCGCATTAGAATTTGCCGAATTTCCAATTTATTAAATAGATATTCAAGTTTCGTTTTTTATTGATTGTAACATTGTTGAGCTGATGTTTCGAAACGTTGAAATAGACCTCGGTTTTCAGGTCTGGCATACTCTGAAAAAGGCACTATTTCGGCACGGGTTTTTCTCCGAAGCACTGTTTCAAAATTAGAAAAACAGCCATTAATCATTGCCGACCGCGATTAACATTTCAATGGCGCTTTGGGAGACATTTCAACGTCTATCGAACGCTTGCGAGCTCATTTAACCATCTAAAAGTTTTATCGTTAGTTTCGAGACAAGTTTCAATACATTTCGAACTTGGTTTGAGAAGTATTTTAAACGGGATTTCACAAGGGGGCATCTGGTCCTAGTACCAGATGCCCCGGGGGGCATTCTGAAGGGGGGGGGGGCATCTGGTCCTGTTACACCTGCGCGAAAACCATACCGGATAGGCCTTCTGTTCACACACAAAACGCCTGTTCCGGTGTCCCAGTAAATTTGTCCCCCCCCTAAATTCGGATCCCCCGGTTCAAATCTCCTGGTAGATTTGGACCCCCGGGGGTCCGAATCGGGGGTCCGAATCTACTAGTAAATATGGCCTCCGTTGGCGGATTTGGACCCCTCTCCAAAAGTTAAATATATGTAGTGTAAACACAATAATATAAAGGAAATTCATAATAGCGAACAGTCTGAAATTTTTTTGTCACTTTATATTAGTGATAAGGAACACAAACCGTAAAATAGAAACCACTACCAGAGTTAGTAAAAGCGATCTCCACGCTCTCCATTTTTAGCGATGTTTATTTATCCTTGTAGTTGTATACATATTTTCCATTTGGTAACTTTCTAGTTTTTTGTAGTACTTACTCAGTTTAATAACAGTGTTAAGATTTTTGAATTTAGATGTTACTGGCAATATAATTTTATTTGATGCATAATGTCGCCCAACAATGTCTTTTATTCGCTATTGCAACACAATAAACTCGACTATGTGAGGGCTATTATTTGACTATAACTGGCTTTGGATATGAAAATTAATGAATGTAACATATTCATCGTTTTCTGGGTTGTTTTGGGTATAAAAAATGTTTAAAAAGGGGGGTCCAAATCCGCCAACGGGGGTCCATATTTACTAGTAGATTTGGACCCCCCGGTCCAAATCTGCTAGGAGATTTGGACCGGGGGGTCCAAATCCGCTGTGACACCGGCAAAATTTCTGTGTCGGAGCCGCTGCGATCTCGAAAGAGGTGCATCTTTTATCGGGTAGGTTTTTGTGCCGTTTCAGCTCCAGTGTGAACGGAGTTCGAAATCGTTTCAGAAGTAAATTAACAGAATAGAGCGTGGTGATTGGTTGTATCACGGGTTGTATCGTACGGCATAATTATTTGCCGTTTCGTGCCGAAGCTGTTCACTCTATACCGGATAGCTTTTGTGCCGGCACGAAAACCATATCGGATAGGCCTTCTGTTCACACACAAAACGCCTGTTCCGGCACAATTTCTGTGTCTGAACGCCGCTGCGCCGCTCCGATCTCGAAAGAGGTACATCTTTTATCGGATAGCTTTTTGTGCCGTTCCAGCTCCAGTGTGAACGGAGTTCGAAATCGTTCCGGAAGTAAATTAATAGAATAGAGCGTGATTGGTTGGTTGTATCGTCAGGTTTTCGTGCCTGTAAATTCGTCTGAGTCAGACGGATAATACGTTTCTCTCTAACGAAGGGCCTTCGCTCGAAACGTTAGACTCCTACGTTCTCTGTTTCGGCAGTATATCTAACCTAGCTTACTATATTTTGATGAATGCGACGATAATGCGTGTTCGAGTTACACGACGAATTATCGTCGAATTTCCGAAATTCGACGTTTAACTCGACGTCGCATTTACGTCGCATTACCGACAAGTTAATTACTCGGGCTACCTGTGGTAGAACGAGTCTAGCTTTCGGCTCCGTTTGTTTTTATTTTTTTCGCCACACAAAATGGCATTATTGCATCATCCCGTCAGGCCTTGCGAAACTGTAAAGTGTTGCGTGTTGTGTGGCACAGTTGCGTGCTCGGTTTTTTCGAGTTCTTTTGCCTTTGATCGAATTGGGTTGAGGTGTTTTCCGACGGTATTGGTGAATTCATGAGTAGTTGATCAGTAATGTTGCTGACAAGGTTTGTCCATGAAGACAGAATAGACGAATTTATTACAGACGCGGAAAATGTTGACATCAGTACCTAGGAAGTTTAACTTGAGGACTAGAGACACAAGAAAGGGCCACAGTATATCAAAGAACATATACGTACTGTTTACCTAGTAACGGCTTTCTCCTTGTTTGAATAGCTAAACCTTTTGCAAGTGACCGAGTTATAGTTGAAGAAAGGCTTTACAATGTTTTAATACAACTGCACACGCCGGCGATCGCGGTAGACCTAAGATGACGAGCTATTTCAAAACAGGTGCCACCTGGCTTTGCTGCTTTATAGTCCGACAACTACAAAATACCGCAGTATAATAATAACCACCGAATAGAGCAAATACCGGTAAGAAGATATCGCGTGTCGTATTACATTTGGAAACGCGTGTTTCAAAACATGTTTAAATATTTTCTGTTTGTCCGAATTTAAATAAATTCTATATCGAAATGATCGCTTGATTCTGCCGAATGCGACACTATAGGTTTTGTCTACTAATTACATTAGCAAACCTTCGGCGCTTCCTGCACCGCTGCAGTTCATATAAGACCATAGTTCTATTTGTGAAAATCTATGCAATTATGCATTGCCATTGTCATGTAGTCTTGCTAGAGTACGCACAGGCTACGAGAAGCTTTCAGAAATCAGTAGCCCGAGTGAACGCCTGAGCAGGCGTCTTGTTCGAATTAAATTCGTCTATTGAACCGACAACCTTCCGAATGCCAGCCGGACACACTCACAATTGAGCCACTGGAACTCAGATGGTAGATCGAGGTTGTTTGTTCGACAAAAAAATGTTTGCCGTTGTATGTTCAGTTATAGATGCACAGATGACGTCACAACGCGGTAAGAACAATCGTATATGGTATGTGCATTTGTTTTTATACAAAAATTTAAAAGGTTTTTATCGAAACTCTTGGCGGATTTTTCGGGGCATGAATAAAGAAAAAAGCAAGTCAGTATACAATATTTTAAACCCTCTATAAATAAAGATTATTTTATTGCATTGCATTGCATTGCATTGCATTGCATTGCATTGCATTGCATTGCATTGCATTGCATTGCATTGCATTGCAGTGCAGTGCAGTGCAGTGCAGTGCAGTGCAGTGCATTGCATTGTATTGTATTGTATTGTATTGTATTGTATTGTATTGTATTGTATTGTATTGTATTGATCTGACGTGTCCATGTGTCTGTCCTCTAATCGGATCATGGGCAACAACCCGCATACACGCAAATACGCATAGCAACCAGCGTACAACACGCAAATTAAACACGCATAGCAACCAGGGTATTGTATAAATATATAGTATATATGTATATATATATATATATATATATATATATATATATATATATATATATATATATATATATATATATATATAGTGTACATGACCATACTTTCTTTCCCGACGAACATCTCTGCTCCGGCAGGCATCATTTTACAATCATCTGTGTAGAAGGTTGCCATTAATTTGAAATCACCATTCTCAACTGCTCGATCTATTTTTCTCAATTGATCTTGAATTTCATTCTTGATATCTAAAAAATAAAACACCACAGCCCAATCTGAGAGACAGCTTTACAAAGCTTAAGGACATCAATGTAGATTATGATCTCCGAAATCTTGAAACCGATTTAGCACTTCCAAAGCCAAACACAAATTTTCTTAAGCGTAGTTTTAAATATAGTGGTGCAATGCTCTGGAATAATTTTCCAACAGAGGCAAAGAAAGAAAGGTACCAAAGATAAAGCGATCGGAAACCTTAAATGTGAACGAGATCTTGGTATTTGGATGACGCAAGATTTAACATGGTCAAAACAGGTTGCTGTCCAAACCTCAGCTGCAAACAGAGTGCTTGGTTTGGTACGTCGTTCCTTAAGAGAGGTCACAGATCCCTGTGTCCGTCGTACAATCTACCTTGCAATCGTACGTCCACATCTCGGGTATGCAACTCAGGTATGGTCCCCGCAATCTGTGGAACTTATCAGACGCGTGGAACGGGTTCAACGGCGCGCTACCAAAGTAATTCTGAATCTTCCATTCCAATCATCAGTAACTTACAGACAACGACTGCTGACATTAAACCTACTTCCAGTTTCCTACTGGCACGAATACCTGGACTTAATCTTCTTCTTCAAAATTATTAATAACATGGCTATAATCGATCCCGAAATCTTACCTACTCCGTACATTCCTAACAGAACAACAAGAAACAGCTCGACTCCTGACATCTTACAGTTTTCGCCCGCGAAAATGTAAAAACTCTTACTTTCCAACGTTCCTATATTACAAGAATGTGCAGGACTTGGAACACTTTACCATCCCAGTTACGTGTAAAAGGGACCGCTTTCTCCATTTTTAAAAGCAACCTCCTGTCCTACTACATAGCAGCAGTACTTCAAATTTACAACCCTGAAGACCCCAGATCATGGAAATCGATTTGCACAAAATGCAACTCAACCCGAGGTCTCAACGAAGCGATCCGTTGCTGCATCTGATGTCTGAAACTTATATTATTATTATTATTATTATTATTATTATTATTATTATTATTATTATTATTATTATTATTATTATTATTATTATTATTTACTTATTTACTTTATTTACTTGGGACCGCAGTAATTGGCATTAAGCTGTTGTGGGCACCCTGCCACGTAATTGTAAATTTGTTATTGTGATTTAATTGTAAATTTACTTATTTTATATTTTATTATTATTAACTTTACTGAAATCTAATTACTTAAAGCAGACTCACTCACACAATACACCTATGTACTTATTATCTATAGTATACCAACGTGGCAAAACGTAATAAATAAATAAATAAAAAAGGCAACAACCCTAAATCAATTTAAACATACAGTTGCCAGCTTACCTACTGACGTGGAGACATGCTGACTGACTGCTAAAATATTATGTACGTGGATTTTAGATTTTCTTACATTAATTTAAATTAGTCGTTTGTGTTTTTTATGTAATTAGGTTAATTTAGTTAAGTTTTAAATTATTAGTTAGCTTTGTATTTATGTATTTAGGATAACTGACTTATTTTGTAAATATACGCCCTTCCTGGAAATCAACAGTAGAATCGTTGTAGAGGTTAGCGTATTTAAATAAAGTGTATGTATGTATGTATGTATGTATGTATGTATGTATGTATGTATGTATACACAAGACCTCATCTTCCCGCCTTCAATGCTGTCACTGCTATAAATAAATTAGGGGGAGTTCAGCTCAAAATATTTGACTGCTTTCACAAATTAAGGTCGGAGCAGGGATGGATTAACGTCCCGTTTACATGGACGAGAGTTGTCCTACTAGAAAGGTCTCCCTATCCCCCCGAGCATGGCTAAACGCTTTCAACATCGCATTCAACATTGACCACTGTTGACGATATTAGGGGCCTTAAGCAAGCTAGGACGACGACGGCAATTAAGTTACTACACTTAAAAGAAACCATGGATCAGGACATCGTATATTGTATGCTTTAAGTATTTTGTAATAACTTTAAAAAGCAGCCGTAGAGTATACGTAAACTAACAGCTTTTGCCGTTCCTTGCCACAACGCAATCTCGTTCCCAGAGCCCACATTCCCCACCCGGAAAACGAGAGTCTGGGATAATCCGTTTCAAATCGTTACGTTATTGGCTGAATAGTGAGCATGAGTTGGTCTGAAGTGACCGGAAGTATAATTAATAAAACCAAAATAACAAAGATGTCGGACGACAAGACTCCAGTGTAGACGTTGCCGCGATCGATATCTTCACCGTATGTGTGTAGATGCTGTAATTCGAGCTTCGCCAGCAACCCCATTGACTTGTTTGGGGAAAAGTCAAACAAGGAGACATACTATCCAGATTCTGCTCGGATATTTACGCATGCGTACCTCAACCAGCATAGGCGGCGGAAGATAGCCTTAGTAGGGGTGGCTGAACTTCGAGCGCCGAAAGCGCGAGAAACCTCTAGCGGGGTCCGGGGGCATGCTCCCCCGGAAAATTTTGAAATCTAAAGTCTCTGAAATGGCATTTCCTGCGTTTTGGGGGAAGATTTTACAGAATCCTAAACGTTATAAAACCTTTACCGCCCACAACAATTTTTTTCATTATTCTTCATTTTTTTCGGCCTTTCTTAATTCTTGGCATTTCGATATGGCTCATTCATTATACTTCTGGTCAGCAGTCATCAAAAGCTAATACGTGGAGTATTTCATGAAATGAGTTTGAGCTATCACACGGCACGATTTTTCTTACGATTTTCACCAGGATTGTCACCCTGCAGTGATATGGAATTTTCAAAATGCTGTATATCGAAGATGTATAAACTTATTCAACGTATAATCACCCTTATCTTCGGCGCAAAGGTGGGGGGGGCTCAGCCCCCCCTTTTTTCCACTTTTACAAAGTTGGGGGGCTTTAGCCCCCACAGCCACCCCGGTTCCGCCGCCTATGTCAACCAGAATACAAGAATCCTGTGATTTGAAACGGATTATCCCAGAGTCTCTCGTTTCCCGGGTGGGGAATGTGGGCTCTGGGAGGGAGATTGTGCCACAACGTTGTCTTGAAAACGTGAAAACGCTTCAGTTGACGTTGTATGTGCAACGAGGACGGTGTTGGATTTACTCTTGGGACTGCAAAATATTCAACGTTTGGTTTTGGTTGAAAAATACTATTGTACTTGGGTCATCGTCGTGACGTACGTTCGCATTGTGCTCGCTTATTAAGGTTCCTAATCAATGATGTTGAAAACACGGGTGGCCAAACAAATTCACTGACATCGTGACGATTTGAACGCGGGTCCATAATCAAGCCTAAAGACGGCTTTGATATGTATATTCAAGTTTACGTGTATCCTACGAAAGTGCGTGAATGCGATATGTAATTATATCAACTTAGGTTAGATATACTGCCGAAACAGAGAACGTAGGAATCTAACGTTTCGAGCGAAGGCCCTTCGTCAGAGAGAAACGTAAAGAGTGTAAACAAACAATGAGCTTATATATACGAAAGGTAATCATGTGACCAAAAGTGAGCCAATCAGATAAAAATGACAATAACAAATTGATAATGAGATGTGAAAAATTAGCCAATCAAAGCGAAATGACAATAACAAATAGATAATGAGATGCGAAAGACATTTGCTATTCATACTATATGAATGATGGTTGATTAATGAGGCGGGACTGATTTTGTCAGGAAGTCATTCAATATTAAATGCAAAATGACACGAAAAAGCAAAATTGCCTTTGCTTTTTTCTGTAAATATAGCATACAGATCACAGGGTAATCGAAAGTCATTGAAAGATTTTCGTGACATAAAATCAGCCCGGTAACCGGGCTAGCGGGTGTCCCAGTTAATTTGGACCCCCCTAAATTCGGACCCCGGTCCAAATCTACTAGTAGACCCTTGGACCCCCCCGGGGGTCCGAATCTACTAGTAAATATGGACCCCCGTTGGCGGATTTGGACCCCCCTCCAAAAGTTAAATATATGTAGTGTGAACACAATAATATAAACGAAATTCACAACAGCGAACATTCTGAAGTTTTTTTGTCGCTTTAGATTAGTGATAAAGAACAAACCGTAAAATAGAAACCACTACCAGAGTTAGTAAAAGCGATCTCCACGCTCTCCATTTTTAGCGATGTTTCTCATCGTATCCTTGTAGTTGTATACATATTTTCCATTTGGTAACTTTCTAGTTTTTTGTAGTACTTACTCAGTTTAATAACAGTGTTAAGATGTTTGAATTTAGATAATGTTACTGGCAATAGAATTTTATTTGATGCATGTACGTCAGCGAACCAAATTTTCGAACCGTGAAAATGTTGCCCAACAATGTTTTTTATTCGCTATTGGAACACAATAAGCTCGACTATGTGAGGTTTATAACTGGCTTTGGATATGAAAATTAATGAATGTAACATATTCATCGTTTTCTGGGTTGTTTTGTGGCTATCTACTAGGAGATTTGGACCAGGGGGTCCAAATCTACTGGGGGGGGTCCAAATCCGCTGTGACACCGGCCTTCATATGAACGTCTCCTTTCGGCTAACCTGGCTGACTCGTGTCACGAAATTCTTTCCTCGGCCACAAAAAGAGATTTTAATCAACGTTAGGATTCGTTTACATCTAAACTAAACCAATTCTTCTTTGTAAATTTAGTTTATGCGAGTTTCAAAACCACAGTAAGTTCCTAATCAATCGCGTGATCCCAGTTTACCGGGCTAGCCAGCCCCTTGGTATAGCAAACATTTGGGCCATATAATTTCACTGGAAAGCATCCATATATATATACAAATGCCAGGCCATAATATGGCCAAAAATCAGCCATAATATTGCCATAGCACGACAAATGTCTCGGTCGGCTGTCACGCTTCAATATCGCTCGATTGTCATGCCCTTGTCTCGCCGAGAATTTTCGTGCAGGAATAGATATATGCCGCTGGATATGTTTAATCGAATTATGGAAGAATAATAGAGTTGAATTACAATGGAGAAATGAGAAAGCTAGAAAAGCTTGCTAGATTAAAAACAGTTTCACTTTGTAGCTATACATACCAGTCATTTTCTTGAATCTTTATGTTTAACCACGGTGTTTAACTTCGGTGTCACAAAAGTCTTGGATGTTGATACCGACAGCTGATTGCATCTATATAAACGATTAAATATAAAAACAGTCGTGTACTTATGCCCACGTAAAACTAACATTTCTCACGGAAAGCATTAACCAATCACGTTTAACCAGATTTAACAGATCAACCAATCACCATGAGACTGGGAAACATTAAAACATTATGACACTTTGATTTACCAACAAAATATTTTCTGAACGGTACATGGAGATTCCGTAAACGGTGTTAGATTCCTTGTAAAATTCTGCATAGGACAGTCTACGAAACAAATGTTCGACTGTAAACAGTAATTTGTTTATATTTTTTAATATGACCGTCACTTAGCGCTTGCTTGCTGACTCAGATCAAATGACACCTTGATTTGCCAACAAAATATTTTCTGGCTCGGTAGACGGAGATTCTGTAAATGGCATTAGATGCCTTGTTAAATTCTGCATAGGACAGTCTACGAAACGAATGTTCGACTGTAAACAAAGTAATTTATTTATATTTTTAATATGATCGTCACTTAGCGCTTGCTTGCTGACTCAGATCAAATGACACCTTGATTTGCCAACAAAATATTTTCTGCTCAGTAGACAGAGATTCTGTAAACGGGATTAGATTCCTTGTTAAATTCTGCATATGACTGTGTACGAAATGAATGTTAAACTGTAAAAAAAGTAATTTATTTATATTTTTTAATATGATCGTCACTTAGCGAGCCCTTGCTGACTCAGATCGAATGACACCTTGATTTGCCAACAAAATATTTTCTGCTCAGTAGACGCAGATTCTGTAAACGGCATTAGATTCCTTGTTAAATTCTGCATAGGACAGTCTACGAAACGAATGTTCAACTGTAAACAAAGTAATTTATTTATATTTTTTAATATGATCGTCACTTAGCGCGCGCTTGCTGACTCAGATAAAATGACACATTGGTTTGCTAACAAAATATTTTCTGGTCGGTAGACAGAGTTTCTGTAAACGGTATTAGATTCCTTGTTAAATTCTCCATAGGACAGTCTACGAAACGAATGTTCGACTGTAAACAAAGTAATTTATTTATATTTTTAAATATGACCGTCACTTAGCGCCCGCTTGATGACTCAGATCAAATGACACATTGATTTGCCAACAAAATATTTTCTGCTCGGTAGACGGAGATTCTGTAAACGGGATTAGATTCCTTGTTAAATTCTGCATAGGACTGTGTACGAAATGAATGTTAAACTGTAAAAAAAGTAATTTATTTATATATTTTAATATGATCGTCACTTAGCGCGCGCTTGCTGACTCAGATCAAATGACACATTGATTTGCCAACAAAATATTTTCTGCTCGGTAGACGGAGATTCTGTAAACGGGATTAGATTCCTTGTTAAATTCTGCATAGGACTGTGTACGAAATGAATGTTAAACTGTAAAAAAAGTAATTTATTTATATATTTTAATATGATCGTCACTTTGCGCGCGCTTGCTGACTCAGATCAAATGACACATTGATTTGCCAACAAAATATTTTCTGCTCGGTAGACGGAGATTCTGTAAACGGATTAGATTCCTTGTTAAATTCTGCATAGGACTGTGTACGAAATGAATGTTAAACTGTAAAAAAAGTAATTTATTTATATATTTTAATATGATCGTCACTTAGCGCGCGCTTGCTGACTCAGATCAAATGACACATTGATTTGCCAACAAAATATTTTCTGCTCGGTAGACAGAGATTCTGTAAACGGGATTAGATTCCTTGTTAAATTCTGCATATGACTGTGTACGAAATGAATGTTAAACTGTAAAAAAAGTAATTTATTTATATTTTTTAATGATCGTCACTTAGCGCTTGCTTGCTGACTCAGATCAAATGACACCTTGATTTGCCAACAAAATATGTTCTGCTCGGTAGACGGAGATTCTGTAAACGGCATTAGATTCCTTGTTAAATTCTGCATAGGACAGTCTACGAAATGAATGTTAAACTGTAAACAAAGTAATTTATTTATATTTTTAAATATGACCGTCACTTAGCGCGCGCGCTTGATGACTCAGATAAAATGACACATTGGTTTGCCAACAAAATATTTTCTGGTCGGTAGACAGAGTTTCTGTAAACGGTATTAGATTCCTTGTTAAATTCTGCATAGGACAGTCTACGAAACGAATGTTCGACTGTAAACAAAGTAATTTATTTATATTTTTAAATATGACCGTCACTTAGCGCGCGCTTGATGACTCAGATCAAATGACACATTGATTTGCCAACAAAATATTTTCTGCTCGGTGGACGGAGATTCTGTAAACGGCATTAGATTTCTTGTTAAATTTTGCATAGGACAGTCTATGAAACGAATGTTAAACTGTAAACAAAGTAATTTATTTATATTTTTTAATATGATCGTCACTTAGCGAGCGCTTGCTGACTCAGATCGAATGACACCTTGATTTGCCAACAAAATATTTTCTGCTCAGTAGACAGAGATTCTGTAAACGGGATTAGATTCCTTGTTAAATTCTGCATATGACTGTGTACGAAATGAATGTTAAACTGTAAAAAAAGTAATTTATTTATATTTTTTAATGATCGTCACTTAGCGCGCGCTTGCTGACTCAGATCAAATGACACCTTGATTTGCCAACAAAATATGTTCTGCTCGGTAGACGGAGATTCTGTAAACGGCATTAGATTCCTTGTTAAATTATGCATAGGACAGTCTACGAAACGAATGTTCAACTGTAAACAAAGTAATTTATTTATATTTTTTAATATGATCGTCACTTAGCGCGCGCTTGCTGACTCAGATAAAATGACACATTGGTTTGCTAACAAAATATTTTCTGGTCGGTAGACAGAGTTTCTGTAAACGGTATTAGATTCCTTGTTAAATTCTCCATAGGACAGTCTACGAAACGAATGTTCGACTGTAAACAAAGTAATTTATTTATATTTTTAAATATGACCGTCACTTAGCGCCCGCTTGATGACTCAGATCAAATGACACATTGATTTGCCAACAAAATATTTTCTGCTCGGTAGACGGAGATTCTGTAAACGGGATTAGATTCCTTGTTAAATTCTGCATAGGACTGTGTACGAAATGAATGTTAAACTGTAAAAAAAGTAATTTATTTATATATTTTAATATGATCGTCACTTAGCGCGCGCTTGCTGACTCAGATCAAATGACACATTGATTTGCCAACAAAATATTTTCTGCTCGGTAGACGGAGATTCTGTAAACGGGATTAGATTCCTTGTTAAATTCTGCATAGGACTGTGTACGAAATGAATGTTAAACTGTAAAAAAAAGTAATTTATTTATATATTTTAATATGATCGTCACTTTGCGCGCGCTTGCTGACTCAGATCAAATGACACATTGATTTGCCAACAAAATATTTTCTGCTCGGTAGACGGAGATTCTGTAAACGGGATTAGATTCCTTGTTAAATTCTGCATATGACTGTGTACGAAATGAATGTTAAACTGTAAAAAAAGTAATTTATTTATATTTTTTAATGATCGTCACTTAGCGCTTGCTTGCTGACTCAGATCAAATGACACCTTGATTTGCCAACAAAATATGTTCTGCTCGGTAGACGGAGATTCTGTAAACGGCATTAGATTCCTTGTTAAATTCTGCATAGGACAGTCTACGAAATGAATGTTAAACTGTAAACAAAGTAATTTATTTATATTTTTAAATATGACCGTCACTTAGCGCGCGCGCTTGATGACTCAGATAAAATGACACATTGGTTTGCCAACAAAATATTTTCTGGTCGGTAGACAGAGTTTCTGTAAACGGTATTAGATTCCTTGTTAAATTCTGCATAGGACAGTCTACGAAACGAATGTTCGACTGTAAACAAAGTAATTTATTTATATTTTTAAATATGACCGTCACTTAGCGCGCGCTTGATGACTCAGATCAAATGACACATTGATTTGCCAACAAAATATTTTCTGCTCGGTGGACGGAGATTCTGTAAACGGCATTAGATTTCTTGTTAAATTTTGCATAGGACAGTCTACGAAACGAATGTTAAACTGTAAACAAAGTAATTTATTTATATTTTTTAATATGATCGTCACTTAGCGAGCGCTTGCTGACTCAGATCGAATGACACCTTGATTTGCCAACAAAATATTTTCTGCTCAGTAGACAGAGATTCTGTAAACGGGATTAGATTCCTTGTTAAATTCTGCATATGACTGTGTACGAAATGAATGTTAAACTGTAAAAAAAGTAATTTATTTATATTTTTTAATGATCGTCACTTAGCGCGCGCTTGCTGACTCAGATCAAATGACACCTTGATTTGCCAACAAAATATGTTCTGCTCGGTAGACGGAGATTCTGTAAACGGCATTAGATTCCTTGTTAAATTATGCATAGGACAGTCTACGAAACGAATGTTCAACTGTAAACAAAGTAATTTATTTATATTTTTTAATATGATCGTCACTTAGCGCGCGCTTGCTGACTCAGATAAAATGACACATTGGTTTGCTAACAAAATATTTTCTGGTCGGTAGACAGAGTTTCTGTAAACGGTATTAGATTCCTTGTTAAATTCTCCATAGGACAGTCTACGAAACGAATGTTCGACTGTAAACAAAGTAATTTATTTATATTTTTAAATATGACCGTCACTTAGCGCCCGCTTGATGACTCAGATCAAATGACACATTGATTTGCCAACAAAATATTTTCTGCTCGGTAGACGGAGATTCTGTAAACGGGATTAGATTCCTTGTTAAATTCTGCATAGGACTGTGTACGAAATGAATGTTAAACTGTAAAAAAAGTAATTTATTTATATATTTTAATATGATCGTCACTTAGCGCGCGCTTGCTGACTCAGATCAAATGACACATTGATTTGCCAACAAAATATTTTCTGCTCGGTAGACGGAGATTCTGTAAACGGGATTAGATTCCTTGTTAAATTCTGCATAGGACTGTGTACGAAATGAATGTTAAACTGTAAAAAAAGTAATTTATTTATATATTTTAATATGATCGTCACTTTGCGCGCGCTTGCTGACTCAGATCAAATGACACATTGATTTGCCAACAAAATATTTTCTGCTCGGTAGACGGAGATTCTGTAAACGGGATTAGATTCCTTGTTAAATTCTGCATAGGACTGTGTACGAAATGAATGTTAAACTGTAAAAAAAGTAATTTATTTATATATTTTAATATGATCGTCACTTAGCGCGCGCTTGCTGACTCAGATCAAATGACACATTGATTTGCCAACAAAATATTTTCTGCTCGGTAGACAGAGATTCTGTAAACGGGATTAGATTCCTTGTTAAATTCTGCATATGACTGTGTACGAAATGAATGTTAAACTGTAAAAAAAGTAATTTATTTATATTTTTTAATGATCGTCACTTAGCGCTTGCTTGCTGACTCAGATCAAATGACACCTTGATTTGCCAACAAAATATGTTCTGCTCGGTAGACGGAGATTCTGTAAACGGCATTAGATTCCTTGTTAAATTCTGCATAGGACAGTCTACGAAATGAATGTTAAACTGTAAACAAAGTAATTTATTTATATTTTTAAATATGACCGTCACTTAGCGCGCGCGCTTGATGACTCAGATAAAATGACACATTGGTTTGCCAACAAAATATTTTCTGGTCGGTAGACAGAGTTTCTGTAAACGGTATTAGATTCCTTGTTAAATTCTGCATAGGACAGTCTACGAAACGAATGTTCGACTGTAAACAAAGTAATTTATTTATATTTTTAAATATGACCGTCACTTAGCGCGCGCTTGATGACTCAGATCAAATGACACATTGATTTGCCAACAAAATATTTTCTGCTCGGTCGACGGAGATTCTGTAAACGGCATTAGATTTCTTGTTAAATTTTGCATAGGACAGTCTACGAAACGAATGTTAAACTGTAAACAAAGTAATTTATTTATATTTTTTAATATGATCGTCACTTAGCGAGCGCTTGCTGACTCAGATCGAATGACACCTTGATTTGCCAACAAAATATTTTCTGCTCAGTAGACAGAGATTCTGTAAACGGGATTAGATTCCTTGTTAAATTCTGCATATGACTGTGTACGAAATGAATGTTAAACTGTAAAAAAAGTAATTTATTTATATTTTTTAATGATCGTCACTTAGCGCTTGCTTGCTGACTCAGATCAAATGACACCTTGATTTGCCAACAAAATATGTTCTGCTCGGTAGACGGAGATTCTGTAAACGGCATTAGATTCCTTGTTAAATTCTGCATAGGACAGTCTACGAAATGAATGTTAAACTGTAAACAAAGTAATTTATTTATATTTTTAAATATGACCGTCACTTAGCGCGCGCGCTTGATGACTCAGATAAAATGACACATTGGTTTGCCAACAAAATATTTTCTGGTCGGTAGACAGAGTTTCTGTAAACGGTATTAGATTCCTTGTTAAATTCTGCATAGGACAGTCTACGAAACGAATGTTCGACTGTAAACAAAGTAATTTATTTATATTTTTAAATATGACCGTCACTTAGCGCGCGCTTGATGACTCAGATCAAATGACACATTGATTTGCCAACAAAATATTTTCTGCTCGGTGGACGGAGATTCTGTAAACGGCATTAGATTTCTTGTTAAATTTTGCATAGGACAGTCTACGAAACGAATGTTAAACTGTAAACAAAGTAATTTATTTATATTTTTTAATATGATCGTCACTTAGCGAGCGCTTGCTGACTCAGATCGAATGACACCTTGATTTGCCAACAAAATATTTTCTGCTCAGTAGACAGAGATTCTGTAAACGGGATTAGATTCCTTGTTAAATTCTGCATATGACTGTGTACGAAATGAATGTTAAACTGTAAAAAAAGTAATTTATTTATATTTTTTAATGATCGTCACTTAGCGCGCGCTTGCTGACTCAGATCAAATGACACCTTGATTTGCCAACAAAATATGTTCTGCTCGGTAGACGGAGATTCTGTAAACGGCATTAGATTCCTTGTTAAATTATGCATAGGACAGTCTACGAAATGAATGTTAAACTGTAAACAAAGTAATTTATTTATATTTTTTAATATGATCGTCACTTAGCGCGCGCTTGCTGACTCAGATAAAATGACACATTGGTTTGCCAACAAAATATTTTCTGGTCGGTAGACAGAGTTTCTGTAAACGGTATTAGATTCCTTGTTAAATTCTGCATAGGACAGTCTACGAAACGAATGTTCGACTGTAAACAAAGTAATTTATTTATATTTTTAAATATGACCGTCACTTAGCGCGCGCTTGATGACTCAGATCAAATGACACATTGATTTGCCAACAAAATATTTTCTGCTCGGTAGACGGAGATTCTGTAAACGGCATTAGATTCCTTGTTAAATTTTGCATAGGACAGTCTACGAAACGAATGTTAAACTGTAAACAAAGTAATTTATTTATATTTTTTAATATGATCGTCACTTAGCGAGCGCTTGCCGACTCAGATCGAATGACACCTTGATTTGCCAACAAAATATTTTCTGCTCAGTAGACGCAGATTCTGTAAACGGCATTAGATTCCTTGTTAAATTCTGCATAGGACAGTCTACGAAACGAATGTTCAACTGTAAACAAAGTAATTTATTTATATTTTTAATATGATCGTCACTTAGCGCGCGCTTGATGACTCAGATCAAATGACACATTGATTTGCCAACAAAATATTTTCTGCTCGGTAGACGGATATTCTGTAAACGACATTAGATTCCTTGTTAAATTCTGCATAGGATAGTCTACGAAACGAATGTTCAACTGTAAACAAAGTAATTTATTTATATTTTTTAATATGATCGTCACTTAGCGCGCGCTTGCTGACTCAGATAAAATGACACATTGGTTTGCCAACAAAATATTTTCTGCTCGGTAGATGGAGATTGGGGAAACGCCATTAGATTCCTTGTTAAATTCTGCATACCTATAAGTCGGATGACAAGTTCATTTTCCAACAAAACATTTTCTGATCTCTAGACGAAGATTCTATCAACAGAATCTTACAGTAAAATGTTTTTAATAATTTGTCATATATGTTATACATTCTATAGAAGGTTTCGGCCAACCAATTGACACACTGCAGAAATGACTTGTATTACCTAAGGACGTGCTATAACTATTGTGATTATAGTGAAGTGGCTACCTAATTTTTGGCGCCGGTTCAATTTGCCAAGATATGTACGAAATGTTGCAGACTCCCAAGGAATACTTTACCTTATACTCTGTACAGGTCGTTACTGAAATAGAGCAAATTATATGTGTTTGACACATTAGGATTTTCTGGTCATTGGTCAGAATTCGAAAGACATAATTTCACAGTTCATATTTAATTTGATTAATCGAATCGAGCTTTCTCAATTTAAGACTAAGTGGCGGAAAATGCCGGAAAAGGTATTAAATATTGCCATCGTTAGCGGCGAAAATCCTCTTATCATTATGCCTGGGGTTCAAAATACAAGAGCTTTAATTCTGCATCCTATATAATAGTTACAAGGAAAGGGATTAAAGGCGCAAAAACTAGGCAATCGTGTGCTAAGTAAATTGCAAGCATAGATAGACAGACAGACAGACAGACAGACAGACAGACAGACGGACGGACGGACGGACGGACGGACGGACGGACGGACGGACGGACGGACGGACGGACGGACGGACGGACGGACGGACGGACGGACGGACGGACGGACGGACGGACGGACGGACGGACGGACGGAAGGACGGACGGACGGACGGACGGACGGACGGACGGACAGACAGACAGACAGACAGATTAACTTATGGCATTTAACAGCGAAGGGACTGAAAGAACGTCAGAAGATGACAACATTTCTTTATTCTGTACCGGAAAAGAATCGCTTGTCGCCAAGTATGTAAGTATTAGGGCTAACTGTAGTTATAACTGTCAACTGCAACTTGTTAGCTATGGCCTGATTCTTTCTCATTCTCATTATATGCTGTTCCTAACGTTAACTACTCGTTTAACTGGGTGTAACAACACATGATCAATACAGAATAGAGTTTAGTATTCATTGGTTTCTTTTAGATACAAGGGCAATTTTCCCATTTTCAAAAATTCAGCGCAATGAGAAAAGAAACGTAAGCTGTGTTATTTCAAGCCATTGAATTTTAAATAATGCCGCCGGTGATACATTCGCCGGAAATATTTATTAAGCATGTAGAATCTTCTGTGTCTTCCTTATGTTTGACTTTCTTGATTGCATAATTATACAGAGCAAAAGTAGATGAATGGGACTGGATAAAGCAAGCGCACTTCGATTTTCTGGAGCACAAAGGCATCAGGAAGAGGACCCAGACATTTGTGTTTTCTGACCTTACAGATGAGGTATTTTCAAGATAAATTATATTACAGATATGCACAGTCACATGAGATGTTAAAATGATTCAGCGGTAATATTTTCCGCCTTTCTCGTTAATCAGGTGCTAGATGCTGTATCGGAAACGCTAATGTTATTAGAGTGAAACGGAAAAGGTAACAGTTCTAACGAAAAGAATTACAAAAACGGTAATACCGATAGAGAAAAGGATAAGGATAAGGATAAAGACAAATATAAGAACGATAACGACGACATTGACGAATGACCACGACGGCTATTATATGCACTTATGCAAAATTTAACAATTCTATATGGTTTGTGATGGTTTGTCGACAATAAAAATAGGAACCAAAGCACGTAAACTCACACCATAATATTATTGCAAACAGAAGTAAGGTTATATCATTAATTGTGGTTGTCCAACATATTGCAGAGATCTGCAAGCCTTTTTCCTGCCTCCGTTCACAATCAATTATAATCTCCAACTTTGCCGGCCGAATGCAAGCAACAAAAACAAGTAAGATGCATAAATATCCTATTTAGTTTTCTGCGCCGAATTTTATTTAACTGCTTAATGTCTAGTTGCAAGGGGGTTTCCTCATTAAATTTTCAACTCTATTTATCTCTTTTCTATGAATTTTACTACCAAAGAAATGATTATATATTTTTAATCCTTCTACCCGAAGCTGTGGCATTAGTACTAACAGAGTTCAAAAAAATCACACGAAAAGAAGCTTTGGAACAAGTTTGATCTGAGTCAGCAAGCAAGCGCTAAGTGACGATCATATTAAAAAATATAAATAAATTACTTTGTTTACAGTTTAACATTCGTTTCGTAGACTGTCCTATGCAGAATTTAACAAGGAATCTAATGCCGTTTACAGAATCTCCGTCTACCGAGCAGAACTGAATATTTTGTTGGCAAATCAATGTGTCATTTGATCTGAGTCAGCAAGCAAGCGCTAAGTGACGGTCATATTAAAAAATATAAATAAATTACTTTGTTTACAGTTGAACATTTTTTTCGTAGACTGTCTTGTGCAGAATTTTACAAGGAATATAATGCCGTTTACAGAATCTCCGTGTACCGATCAGAAAATATTTTGTTGGAAAATCAAGGTGTCATTTGATCTGAGTCAGCAAGAGCACGTTATTGATGGTTTGCAATCAATCTCTTGAGATTTGGAAGACAAAGAAACGGCGGCCATGTTGGAGGAAAACATACTCCAAATACAATAGCTGCTAATGAGATTCTTTTGTTAAAGTTCCTCCAACATGGCCGCCATGACGTCAAGTGCAAACCAAGAATAGACGGACGGCCAAGGCTTCAAAATATTACTTTTGATGGCATTTTTTGTTACAAGCAGGCAACCATGCCAAATCGTATCGGATAGTGCATACTTTGAAGGTGAGGGGGGTTGCCATCTGTAATTATTGAGTTATATACTAAAATATAGAGCTTTTTGAAAGTACAATGTGATGGATGGGATATCTGTAAAGAGCTCTCTAATATACGTTTGTGTTTTATTTGAATTGCTAAATTCAGAATGCATCCAATCAGCGTGCGTGCTAATTCGCATAACTCACAATCATAAACAAACAAGAAACATGGCGCAAATTCACCTAAATATAACACTTCGAAGAACAGCCATAACAAGCAGCCAACTTTTTGTTACAAGCAGGCAACCATGCCAAATCGTATCGGATAGTGCATACTTTGAAGGTGAGGGGGGTTGCCATCTGTAATTATTGAGTTATATACTAAAATATAGAGCTTTTTGAAAGTACAATGTGATGGATGGGATATCTGTAAAGAGCTCTCTAATATACGTTTGTGTTTTATTTGAATTGCTAAATTCAGAATGCATCCAATCAGCGTGCGTGCTAATTCGCATAACTCACAATCATAAACAAACAAGAAACATGGCGCAAATTCACCTAAATATAACACTTCGAAGAACAGCCATAACAAGCAGCCAACTTTTTGTTACAAGCAGGCAACCACCATAGAAATGTAGCTTAGACATTGATCAAGATAACTAGACCAGTTGCCTTTCGTGTATCACAAGATAGCACTGTTGAACCGCCAGAACCGGTGAGTAAAATGTCTAAGGAACAATATAAGTAACACTACACTGTAGTGCAAAAGCTCAGCTTTCTAACAGTAGATACATGGCAGTATCTGCAAATTATCAAAATAAAACGAAGTAATTTACGAATATGAGACTTTCCTGTAGCTGCCAGATCTAATAATTTTCTGATTCTTTGCAAGCTTATGATGTTGTAGCTTTTCTTCGAAGTGTTATATTTAGGTGTATTTACACCATATTTCTTGTTTGTTTATGATTGTGAGTTATGCGAATTAGGTTAATCACAACTTCACGCACGCTGATTGGATGCATTCTGAAGTGAGCCATTCAAAAACACCAACGTAGTTTGCATGACTCCATAGAAATCCCATCCATTCCAATGTGTTTTTAAAAAACCATAAATTTTAGTACCGGTATATAAATTCAAAATTACGGCTGGCAACCCCCCTCACGTTCAAAGTATATACTATCCGATACGATCTGGCATGGTTGCCTGCTTGTAACAAAAAATGCCATCAACGGTGTTTTTGAGACACTTTTATCGAGGTTGGCAGGTGTCCCAGTTAATTTGGACCCCCCGGTCCAAATCTACTAGGAGATTTGGACTGGGGGGTCCAAATCTACTAGGAGATTTGGACTGGGGGGTCCAAATCTACTGGGGGGTCCAAATCCGCTGTGACACCGGCCGTCTATTACAAAATAGATATTAGAAAATTTAGAAAAATAATTGAAATCACATATTTAATATCGCTAGACGCAGAATTGTATAAGGAAATCGAACGGTATATTTGGATTCGCTATCTAGCGAGCAGAAAATTATTTAGATGGAGCGCGGCTTGTTTGTTATTAAGTCTTAATAGGTTTATAATATGGAGATAATGATATTAAAGTCTAGCATTGTTAAAACCGGTTTGGAGGAAACTGCGGACGCGGACTACGGACTGCGGACTGCGGACTGCGGACTACGGACTGCGGTAAAATTAAACAAAAGGTCCGCTATGCGTACATGTATCTGCGCCAAACCCACCACTGTGAGAATCTTGTCAAGATCTCGTGTGATCTTGGAAAATCTTGTAAGATCTTAAAAAAAATCTTATAAGATTTTTACACGTAGATCTTAAGATTTTAGCGAAATGATCTTATAAGATAATTAAAGAGAAAGTACACGTTCTCTGACCAAAATAATTTTTTATCATGACTCACAAAAACTGTGGTAGATCACACTCGCAAGTTTACTATAAGTCACGTTAAAAATACTTACCGGTTTTATCAGCAATATCCCCTGTCTCCGAAATGTTTTAGTGCAAAGCTTTGTCGGAAATATAGAATTTAACGGCTAACTGCATGAAGGTATATGCCAATACGGCTGTTGAGCCGGACACCGCGGGTCTAAAGTAGACCCCTGAATCGTCTGTAGGTTTGTGCCATTTTGGAAACTTATACCGTTAGATAGAGCGTTAATTCTGGACAACAAATATGAATTAGAAAAAATAGAATAGCAACGGAGAAAAATATATTTGAACTGAGATGTGCGTCAAATATCAAATGGCAATTATCGGGTCAAACGCAATCAGTCATATTTAAAGTATCTCTGAATCGTCTGTAGGTTTGTGCCATTCACGAAACTTGTACAGTTAGATAGAGCGTTAAACACTCTACAACATATGTGAATTAGAAAAAATCGTATAGAATAGAACCCTGAAAAATCATAGTGTTTTAGTCAAAAACGTTGTCGGAAATATAGAATTTAACGGCTAACAGCCGTATTAGCTGGATATATCTTCATTGCAGTTGAGCCACCGGATACCTCGTGTTTAAAGTATACCCCTGAATCGTCTGTAGGTTTCACGAAACTTCTACAGGTAGATAGAGCGTTAAATTCTGTACGACATATGTGAATTAGAAAACATGGTATAGAATAGAAACGGAGAAAAGGCTATTTGAACTGTCATGAGCGCAAATATGAAATTGCATTATTACGCTATTTACTTGGCGTACGGTCAAACGCGGTCATATTTAAAGTAAATCCCTGAATCGTCTGTAGGTTTGTGCCATTTGGGAAACTTGCACGGTTAGATAGAGCGTTAAATTCTGTACAACGTATGTGAATTAGAACAAATCGTATAGAATAGCAACGGAGAAAAATCTATTTGAATTGAGATGAGCGCAAATATCAAATTGCAT
The DNA here is from genome assembly GCA_035771165.1 of Paragorgia papillata. Lineage (NCBI taxonomy): Eukaryota > Metazoa > Cnidaria > Anthozoa > Scleralcyonacea > Coralliidae > Paragorgia > Paragorgia papillata. The sequence goes on from JAWNZC010000004.1 coordinate 150,052, forward strand.
TATTATGCTATCTCTTGGCGTACGGTCAAACGCAATCATTTTAAAGTATCCCTGAATCGTCTGTAGGCTTGTACCATTAACGAAACTCGTACAGTTAGATAGAACGTTAAATTATGTACAAGATATGTGAATTTGAAAAAATCGTATAGAATAGAACCCTGAAAATCGTAGTATTTTAATCCAAAACTTTGTCGCTTCGGAGGACTTCGTGATATGGCGAACGAAATATTGTAAACACGATCGGATTAAAAATACTTGTTTCCGTCGTTCAAACTGACAGCTCGTAGTTGACGCCAAAAAATTCTGAGCTTCGATTGTCCCCAATCATGCCCGATTCACTTGTCGCGCATTGTTTACAGCTACACAAAAAAGCTAACATACACACATACATACACACAACACGATAGCAATATATCTGCTGCGCAGATACAAAAACCTTGAGGGAAACTTAATACGTTTGAAACAGATCGATAATCATTATTTCTTTTAAACATAATTTTTTCGCGGTTAAAACCTCTAATTTAATACGCGCACTAGCTCTGAATTATTGAGATTATTATATACAGGTTCTTTGCAGCTATTTCTGTGCCGCGCAAGTGTAAAAGAGAAGTAACTTCTTACCAAGTCTGTAAAAAGCTTGACAACATGTTCCTGTAGACGCTGGTTCGTAATTTTGTAGCCTGCGCCGCAGACGTCTAAACCCCTGGTTATATCCGTCTGCGAATTAGCGACAGAATTCTTGTTCTGATCTCCTGTTGAGTACTTGAATATGAGTACTAGATCATGATTGGTTCGTGCTGAAAACTTAACCTTAGATCGCTTCTGATTGGGTACTATTCTAAGCGCCACTTCCGGCGAGCGTTTTGTTATGACGGCTACATATAGGGCTCGGGTTAAAGCTTGTCAATTGTGGAAGCAAGATGGCTAGTAATTTCAGAACTACGCATCGTTGAAGTATGTTGTGTACGTATGGTGTTAGATGTTGAATGAGCTTTCGTGTGATGCATAGTTCAAGATTCTGCGTTTTGTAAAACTTGTTAAAATGTGCGACATAATATTTCTCGTTGCTCGAAATAATATTACAAATAGACAGGAAATTGACTTGTCACAAGTGTTATAGAACACTCAACTTTAGTTTTCTTTTGAAATACTTGACCTCTCCCTGTGGTGAATAAAACCGTCTGGCGTTAGCCAGAATAAAATACTAAAGACTCGTCGTCGTCGTCAGGCTTCAAAGTGTTAACGCACAACATTGAGATACATATCAAGCAGAAGCTATTCAAAAGTGCTATTCGGGGTAGAAATTTCAAGTTTCTAGCTAAACGGGAAATAATTTAAAAATGGGATTTCATTGTCATTTTGGTTTATTGCGTGAATATTTGTCTTGGTGTTAGATGTCATCTTTAGACTGTACTCTATATCTACATTTTTAAAATATTATTTTGAGCAGCGAGAAATACTTGTATTATGTCGCACATTTTGGACATTTTAACAAGTTTTACAAAACGCAGAATCTTGAACTATGCATCAAACGAAAGCTCATTCAACATCTAACACCATACGTACACAACATACTTCAACGATGCGTAGTTCTGAAATTACTATATGTAGCCGTCATAACGAAACGCTCGCCGGAAGCGGCGCTTAGAATAGTACCAAATCAGAAGCGATCTAAGGTTAAGTTTTCAGCACGAGCCAATCATGATCTAGTACTCATATTCAAGTACTCAACAGGAGATCAGAACAAGAATTCTGTCGCTAATTCGCAGACGGATATAACCAGGGGTTTAGACGTCTGCGGCGCAGGCTATAATTTTGTTGATATCTAGAAAGACCGCATTACACGTCGAGGCTATTGTGTTGATATTGCGTTGACATTTCCGAGTTTCCTGTTGTTTACAAGCAAATTATCTGCTCGAATTTCTATCATATATAGCATTTCTGTAGAAAAAAGCTGAACTTGACGAAGACGAAATATTAAGAAATCGATTGGAAATGACAATTACTGTGTTATACTTCGTTTGTTTTGTTTTGTAATTAGTTCCCTCTCACGAGGCGAGTGTTTCAGTTACGTTGTATACAGAGCTATGTATGCACTGTTCTAATCTAATCAATAAACAGAACTATAATAATAATAATAATAATAATAGTCTTTATTTAGTGAAGGTATAAACATCTTTTACATGAAATGTATTCCGCTAGATGGCCTTCAGTTGGGTGTAAAGTTAGTATCAATTAATTAGTGTGTTATGCAATTACAGGTTAGTTTATATTTACAAGATACGCATGCAAATTCTTCTAGGTGAAGCACATTATTGTTTTGTTTTAAAAAATAGTTTTTTAATTATTTTTTAAATGTAGATATGGTGGTTCTCTCAGTGTCTTTTAAGTAGTCTGGTAGAGAGTTAAACAACATAGCTCCACTGTACGAAATTTTTGTTTTTCCAAACTCGGTTGAGACTTTAGGAATTTTCAGATCTGTTAATGATGATCTTGTGTTTACGCTATGTGTTTCTTTAACGAGTTGGAATAGGTCGTACAAGTTCGATGGAGCTTTGTTCTTTACTACACTGAACAGCAGAATTAGTTTTCTTAATTTAATGAGACTGTGTATCGGAATCCAATTCAGTATTTTAAAAAGTTCGACAGACGAATCATCAGTTGATGCTTCCAGTATAATGCGTGCCGACCTTTTCTGTAATTTTAGAAGATCGTGCAGCCTTTCATTTGAAGCACACCCCCAAACCGTACAGCAATAAAGTAGGTGTGGGAAGATTAACGACTCATAAAACAATATACGAGAGTGATGCTACTATCTCAAAGCTGCAGTTAAAGGGTTCGATGATAAAATGAACAGCAAATGCAAACATTGGTAATCCTTACGATGTTTGAATATTTTTGCTCGGCCTTTTCATTCACGTATTTTTCATTCACCTAACTGTTTGATCTTTTCAAACAACATACTGACAGTAAAAGCCTCTGAAAGACGTTGAAGGTATATAAACGCACTCACATGCATGGCAATCCGTGGCCGTGCGGTTCTAATACAGTTTCGTTTAATGCGTTCTGCGAGTTGCCTTAATAACAACAAAACATTCGAAACATGAGCAGTTGCAATCACCTAATGAATAACGATTACTGTTATGTTTTCCTTTGTTTTGTAATAGGTTTGCTCTTGCGACGCATGCACCCATGTCGAATTTACCTTTCGCATATAGAAGTAAAAGACTGAAACGGGAACACTGTTTTAAGGTATATTTCGTTGTTGAAGATTCCCTCGGCCCCCACCCTAAATGATTTTGTATTCAGGTTTAGATGGTCTGTGAAATATCCTAACACGTAATGTGTCGAGTTAACGTATTAAAACGGGTCTTCACTCTTCACAAACCCGTTCATATCATGTCAGATATTTACCGATTAAATCACAAGTTTATATACACGTGGTTGGCCGCGCACTGACGGTGCATGTGTTTACTAGCAGAGGCAAGATGTCGTTTAAGCTTCCTGAGAGGAAACTAATTACAAAACAAAACAAACGAAGTATAGGGTTAGGATAAAACACGGATCCGGATTGGCGGAATGGCGGATTGGGATAAAACGCGGCGGGGGCATGTTTTGACATGCTTATTATCATCCTCGTACCCAGGGTATTATCTCCGCTCCCCCCGTCCCCCACGCTGCGAAAATTATTTTCGCAGCGTGGGGGACGGGGGGAGCGGAGATAATACCCTGGGTACGAGGATGGCTTATTATTTGGTTTCAAGTCAGTTTTAACACCAATGTCTAACACTTTTACCGCCATTTCCGGCCCAGATGGTGGATAAATCGGTAAATGACAGGCACTTGTCTTCGCCTCGTGTCTGTATATGTATATATATATATATATATATATATATATATATATATGTACTATTTACAGAATGAGTGGCCGTTCTGTATCGGGGTATACAGACACGAGGCGAAGCCGAGTGCCTGTATCCCGATACAGAACGGACACGAATTCTGTAAATGACTTCTAAAACGATCCGATTTGGTTAGTTCATTGGCGTAGTAATTTTTCTAAAAAAAACGTTGTCTAAGTCGAGAAAATCAAAGCTAAAACTTATGTAATTAATGAGTTTTAGAAATATATATATATATATATATTTCTAAAACTCATTAATAATTCATGAGGAAAACACAAAGAAAATCCATGTTTAATGAGAAAATCAAAGCTAAAACTTATGTATTAATGAGTTTTAGAAATATATATATATATATATATTTCTAAAACTCATTAATAATTCATGAGGAAAACACAAAGAAAATCCATGTTTAATGAGTGTCTGTATACGTGATACAGATTCCTCTTGATTTACATAAGTTTTAGCTTTGATTTTCTCGACTTAGACAACGTTTTTTTAGAAAAATTACTACGCCAATGAACTAACCAAATCGGATCGTTTTAGAAGTCATTTACAGAATTCGTGTCCGTTCTGTATCGGGATACAGGCACTCGGCTTCGCCTCGTGTCTGTATACCCCGATACAGAACGGCCACTCATTCTGTAAATAGTACATATATATATATATATATATATATATATATATATATATATATATATATATATATATATATATGTATATATATGTATATGTATATGTATATGTATATGTATATGTATATATATATATATTTCTAAAACTCATTAATAATTCATGAGGAAAACACAAAGAAAATCCATGTTTAATGAGTGTCTGTATACGTGATACAGATTCCTCTTGATTTACATAAGTTTTAGCTTTGATTTTCTCGACTTAGACAACGTTTTTTTAGAAAAATTACTACGCCAATGAACTAACCAAATCGGATCGTTTTAGAAGTCATTTACAGAATTCGTGTCCGTTCTGTATCGGGATACAGGCACTCGGCTTCGCCTCGTGTCTGTATACCCCGATACAGAACGGCAACTCATTCTGTAAATAGTACATATATATGTATATGTATATGTATATATTATATACATATACCGTAAAGTTCCCAAAGTAACGATGTCGTTACTTTGGCCATTCATATCGCTACTTTCGGGGGGGGGGGGGTCGTTACTTTCGGATGGTAAAAAAGCGTATCTAACGTTTCATAATTAACTCGAATTGTGTATAAATATTAAAGTTAAACATGAGACAATGTAATACATTTATTTCGTATCTTGTTAAAAAACAACAAGTTGACTTTTGTTTGAAATCAGTACTTTCGGGGGGTCGCTACTTTCGGGGGTATCGTTATTTTCGGGATTTATTAGCAAACACTGAATTTTATCATTACTTTCGGGGGGTCGCTACTTTCGCGTTTTATCCCCCAATCCGCGTTTTATCCCCTAATCCGCGTTTTATCCCCTAATCCGCGTTTTATCCCCCAATCCGCCATTCCGCCAATCCGGATCCGCGTTTTATCCTAACCCCGAAGTATAACACAGTAATTGTCATTTCCAATCGATTTCTTAATATTTCGTCTTCGTCAAGTTCAACTTTTTTCTACAGAAATGCTATATATGATATAAATTCAAGCAGATAATTTGCTTGTAAACAACAGGAAACTCGGAAATGTCAACGCAATATCAACACAATAGCCTCGACGTGTAATGCGGTTTTTCTAGATATCAACAAAATTACGAACCAGCGTTAGCCGTCTACAGGTACATGTTGTCAAGCTTTTTACAGACTTGGTAAGAAGTTACTTCTCTTTTACACTTGCGCGGCACAGAAATAGCTGCAAAGAACCCGTATATAATAATCTCAATAATTCAGAGCTAGTCCGCGTATTAAATTAGAGGTTTTTACCGCGAAAAAATGATGTTTAAAAGAAATAATGATTAAGTTTCCCTCAAGGTTTTTTTAATTTTACCGCAGTCCGTAGTCCGCAGTCGGTAGTCCGCAGTCCGCAGTCCGCAGTCCGCAGTCCGCAGTCCGCAGTCCGCAGTCCGCGTTTTCCACCAAACCGTTAAAACTCGTGTTAAAGCATAATTTTACTTGAAGAAATGTAGTTTGTACGAACGTAAATGACCTAAATATTTTGTGTTAAAGTTGGATTGAACGAGTTAAAAGACCGGCGAAACATTAGTCTGCGAAGCCAGACTGCTAGCAGCTCGACCGCGCCCCCCTGGAAGCGCCATTGCGAAACATTGCTGTGCCGAATTGGCAGCTATCTTAATTGGCAGTGAATTGGCAGCTGGCGAATTGGCAGCTAACTTTATCCAAACCAATAGATCGTTTTCACTCACGTGATCGGTGGCCCCATTGGGGTGGTGAAACAATACAAAATATTTGAATAAGAAAGAGCTAATTCCCATATCGTACACCAATATGGCCGCCATTTCATTGTTTTGGTACACCAATATGGCCGCCGTGACGTCAGATGAAAACGATCTATAGTGTGAACGGGCCCTAAATGTCCCCGAGGGGGCTTGAGGGGACATTTGATTACTGATTTCCCGACATGTCGAGCTATCATTTCCTTCAAATTATGAAGCTTAACCACTATTAAAACCACCATCTGATTGGACAACCTTTTAAAACAAAACCTCACCCCCATACCACCCCCCGGTAGTCATGCCCCCCGGAAACCCTAAACCTAATCACAACCCTCCGGAAAAATAGGATTTTTACCTTTATGTGTTCAAGTTTAACATCCCGCTTGTGGGATGGTTTTATTAGATGGTTAAGCTTCATAATTTGAAACCGATGATACCTCACATGTCATGGTATTAGTTTCAATAGTTTGTAATACTTATAATAATGCATTTCTTTGTTGTGTAAAAGAGTAGATTGGCACACTGCTAAAGAAAGGGTGATGTGAACATTGTTAACAGAAGAGTTGACACCGTTAACTTCCACAAACCCTCTCTCGGCTTTCGGGGACATTTAATCACTAATAACCCTCAATTACATGCATATTTACTTACAAGTAGCGTTAATATGAGATTAATAAGTCTTTTATTTTTTTAACATTGGAGGCGAGGGAGGAAGAGGAGGCCAAAGATATGTTTCTAACAACTGAAGGTGATGATAACTGGGATCCTGAACTGAAGGCTTTTGAAATCTGGAGTCGTGCAGATGACGTAGAAGAACTTGAAGGTAAGACGACGGTATTACTGGTGACAAACAGACGAAAATTGTCGTAACATTTTACATAGTGTCACTAAGACGAAAAAATCGTCAGTCTTTTTTTATCTTATCATAAAGTACATTTAAAATGAGGGTGAACGGCGTTTGTGGTTTGTCAATATCTCATCTCGTTCAAGAGATATGCACGTTTTGGTAATATGCAAATTTATGGCTGATGACGTCATGTACTCCAAACGAGCGAAATGAAAATCGTAAAATAAGGAATATCTCTGGAAATAAACAATAGAACGTGCTTAAACTTTGTATGCTTATAGTATCTAATAAAATACACTTCTGTGTGGAGCTTTTGTGATTGCCATGGTAAGCGCATGCTCTCAGGTTACTCTAAACCTTAAAAAGGGAGTTATCATTTTTGCCTCATTGTTTAAAAATAGATAGATTTAAACGTTTGAATTACAATGCCTACATAAGCCCTAATCGTCACATTTATTCGCTGGAGTAAACGCTACTTGATTGCTGATAAATAAGAAAATTTAATTTTATTATTGGATGGGGCTAGGAACCAGCAGTTTCCACGAAAACAACTAAAGTTCCACAGTGAAACGTATTTTATTTAATACTATAAGCATGCAAAATTTGAGCACTTTCTATTGTTTATTTCTAGAGATATTCCTAATTTTACGATTTTCATTTCGCTCGTTTGGAGTACATGACGTCATCAGCCATATAATTTGCATATTTCAAAAACGTGAATATCTCTTGAACGAGATGAGATATTTACAAACCACAAACGCCGTTCATCCTCATTTTAAATCTACTTTATGATGATATCAGAAAAAGACTGACGATTTTTCGTCTCAGTGACACTTTAAGGAGAGAAAGGAAGGAAGGTAGAAAAGGAGGGGTGGAATGAAGACAGGACGGAAGGAAGGAGGGAAGGAGGGAAGGATAGAATGGAAGAATGGAAGAAGGGAGGAAGGATGGAGGGAAGGATGGAAGAAAGGAAGGACGGTAAGACGGAAGGAAGGATGGATGGGAATGGAAGAAAGGAACGGAAGGAAGGAGGGAACGGAAGGAAGGAGGGAAGGAAGGGAAGGAGGAAGGAAGGAGGGATGGAAGGATGGATGAAAGGAAGGACGGTAAGACGGAAGGAAGGATGGATTTAGATTTAGATTTATTAACTTTATTGCTTATAGGAGGGTGGAAGGAAGGAAGGCAGGGGAGGGGGTGAGAGGAAGGGGGGAAGGAAGAAAGAAACGAAGGGAGGGGGTAGGAAGGGAAGGAAGGGATAGAAGGACGAAGGGTATGAAGAGGAGAGGGAAAGAGATAGATGAAGGATGGATGGATGTGGATGAATGAATGGATCAATAGATGGACGGAAGGATGAATAAGTAAATACATTTACAGTACTTCTGCGAGGATGTCCAATTAGCGAAAGCTTGTACTGTATTGTATAATGGAGTCCTGTTCGGTTTTAAAATAGATTTTGTCGTTTGTTCTAGATATTATTGTGGCATTGAAACGAAAGAAAGCAGCTGTAACTGCCGAGTGTTCTGAAGTGACAACACTGCTCCGAAGTATTCAAAAATAAAGACAGCTATACATGTATATGGTTGGACGGTTTGTCAGTCCCCCAGCGCGGGCAAGAGGTAATATTCAAGGCAAAAATAGTACAAACACAAGAAAAGCTATCGGTAGATAAAGAACAGCACTGTACTATCTCAAACTCATTAATAATTCATGACGAAAACACAAAGGAAATCAGTACCGTGTCTGTGGTTTGGATATCGGAGGAAGAAATTACATAAATTAAGCAAACTTTCATCTTGATTTGTTTGAGATGCTATATCATACACGAGGAGGAGTGTTTCATCAGAATATCCAAACACCTCGAAGTTTGTTCAAAAACCTCGGCTTCGTCTCGGTTTTCAACAAACGTCTCGGTGTTTGGATATCCTGATGAAACACTCCTCCTCGTGTATGATATATTACGTATCGCATTGCACTGTACTGTACTGTATTGCACTGTACTGTCACAGAATAGAAATACGACCAGAAGTCCAACTCGCGTCGGAACCTTTGAAGTTTCTATCCTCGCGCATGTCGCCTCGCGCATCTTGATTCCTCGCCATCCTACGCCATCCTACGCAATCCTGGCAAGTTCCCCCGGCAGTTTGGACCTTCGAAAGAAGGTTAAAACTGCCGGGGGAACTTGCCAGGATGGCGTAGGAAATTGCGTAGGATCGCGTAGGATGGCGTCGGATGGCGTAAAATATCGCGCCTGCGCATTGAAGAAATGCGGACAAGTTGTCACTCGAGTTGGACTTCTGCAGTGTATTTCTATTCTGTGGTACTGTGCTCTAGTACAAGCACCAACCCTGAACTGGAATTCTACAGTGCCTAGCAATTTTTCTCGAACCAACATAGAAAACATGCATTTTCAGCAGGATTAAACATTGTATACTGTACACATGACTGAACGTTATACGGTCCAGCTGTTTGTCAAACCGGATGTTCTCTCGCGTGTGACATTGCAAAAAACACGAACATTGCAATTTTCATTGGCTATTTGCCCGGATCAATTATTAGCAATCATCATTTACAAGTTAATCTGAATTCATAAGATGAAAACAAAGGAAATCAGTACCGAGACGGTGAACTGGATTCCCCGGTCTTAATTAGCATAGAATTTTGCCAACTTTCAACCTGATTTTTCATAAAATACTGATTTGTTTGAGAAGCTAGATCAAGCACTCGAAAGAGTGTTTCATCCTCTATCCAGTCACCTCGAAATTGGTTAAAAAACTCGGCCTACGGCCTCGTTTTTCAACCACTTCTCGCTCTGACTGGATATCGGATGAAACACTCTTCCTCCTGTTTGATCTATTACGTAACTGCACTCGCTTGTAAATTGCTTCCGGATCCCCAAGAAGCAGAATTTCTGAACGCTTCAGGTAAGTGTAAATGTTCCTCTGCATCCGATATGATATTCATGTAACACTCAAACACAATGACTTTGTACTGTAAGCTAATCTTTCTTACATGATCATCTTGGTCGTGCTTCAACGCGGAAAGACTGGGAGGGTCCTTTTGAGTCATCCATTTTAGTGACAACCTTGACGGTCAATTCAGGATAATCCTGAAGTGAATTCTAAGTGAGAGGAACTCACAGTGGTAACGGTAAATTAGCCATTTCCCAAAAGAGTTGAAGATTGGTTAAGAGCATTGAGCGCCGGTGTTCTTCGGATCGTTTGGAGGAACAGTTTCATTGTCCTGTCCCTCCAAACGATCCCGGCCCAAGTACCCTAGCGTTCCTAACCCGTCACCAGTCTTCAACCCTTCTGGGAAATGGCTAATTGACATCTGACACAACCTCGTCCCCAGGGCCATTTGTGGGGGCTGGGCCAAGAACAAATGGCCCTGGCACAGGCTGAGCTATCACCACATCTGATTGGTCGAGATAACATTGGATGTTTTAGGTATTCTGATTGGTAGAAACAAGGCGGGCGGCAGGCTAACTCGCGGGCATTTGTTTATAGGGCTCAAATTATATTAAATCTACCCAAAGCAGGGAACGCAAGAGGTGCATGATATGATAATGAAAATGTTAGGAAAGCTGGCGAAACACCCGTAAAAACGTCGGAAGAATATGTAATGATGGGTCGTGTCGTCTCTGTGCCCTGGCTGCCATACAACGAAGTCCATGGCACGGCAATTCAGAGTGTTTTCTAAATCGAGCGAACGAAAGACTTGGTAAACAAAGTCAAAAAGTATTTTGGCTGCGAAAGGAAAGTACACCACAGGGCAGAATTTACGTGTTTGGCCATTGAGAAACAGGCTTTTTTTCAAACAAGAGTTCTCTACTAAACGAAGCCTAAATGTTTTTCAAAACGCTGAATTGAATCCACCGAAAACTCACGAAAACAAGGCGGCCCGGCCAGACAACGGCAATCCAGTTTCTTGCGAATTTGATACAACGGTGAAGCAAATGATAAATAATAAGCATTTACAGATATTTATTAAAAGTCTATTTATTTTAATAATCCGACAATGTATTTGGAAATGAATGTTTTGATTGTTTTCAGTTTGGGTCAGTCAAGCTGAACTAAATATTCAGAAAAAATTGAGCCTGACTAGGCGCGATAAAGTTAGTGAAGCCTGGGTCCGAGTCAAAAATGCGTCAAAATATGGCGCATTTTTTGCAGCCTGTGCCAGGGCCATTCATGGGGCCATTTGTTCCCGCCATTTTGTTTTTGGCCGCCATCTTGGCCCAGTCCCAGTCCCCACAAATGGCCCTGGGGACGAGGTTGCAATACATGGATCGCGAATCTCGCAAAATGAGCGTATTTGGTGCATTATGAGATACTTGAAGTGAGTAAAATTCTTGGCTAGCGCTCTTTTATGTACCATGAAAGGAAAGGAATGACGGTGCAAACTCGTAATACTTGAAAATTAAGTGCTTCTAAATGTTATTGAAGTCGGTTGAACGAAATACTGGAACGGAATCCCAAATAACACGTGTTCCACTTTCATTTCACCAAAGCACACTTTACTTTGTTTAAAATTGGTGCCAACGTTTCTATGGTTGTAACAAGAAACAACTAACTTGTATACACACTTAAAATACTCATTAATAATTCATGAGGAAAACACAAAAGAAATCAATACCGTAGCAGAGGTTGTAAATCGGATACAACCTCGTACCCAGGGCATTTTGCCTCCACGTCGGGAGGTCGGCGAAAATGGCCCTGGCATCGGCTGGTCACGTGACACCCAGAATTTTGGGGTGTTATGGCAAGAAAATTTATGCGGCTTTTGTGTTTTGCTCTTTGTATAATACGTATGCATGAATAATAAATAGAAATATTCAACGCTTTGTCGAGTCACTCATGTGAAGCCTTCACCAGAAAAGCAACTGGGCTAGCATTATTCATCATGATACTCCCACGATTATCCAGAAGACATGTAAATGTCATGAACAAACATACATCTAATGTTGTTCTTGACTATAACCAAAGCTATCGTTTCCATTCTTTGAGTAAACTTTGCAGAGTGGATCCCATTGCAATTCAAATTTCCTGAATAAATTATACTCTATCTGAATTAATCGTGTTCTTAAACCGGCCAATCAGATTATAGAATCGACCAGCCGATGCCAGGGCCATTTTCGCCGACATCCCGACGTGGAGGCAAAATGCCCTGGGGACGAGGTTGAATCGGATACAGAATCGTCCTGATTTACATAAACTTTAGCTTCGATTTTCTCGGATAAAACTTGATTACTTAGATGCATTTGTATTTTCAGATCGGCTGCTCATGCTGTATCTATTAATTAAACAAAAAAAGATCCATTTTTAAAACGACAATGAATAAGTGAGAACACGAGTTACTCACCTCCGGTATCCCACAATACAAAGCACGCATATATATATTTATTCTTGGTTTTTATCTGTCACGGAAGCCATATTGGTGCACAGAAACAGTGAAATGGCGGCCATTTTGGTGCACAATCACTGATCTCAAATAATAGACTTATTATACTGGATAGAGCATCCGGTACTCGCTGTGAAGTCGGAATAAATTAGCGGCAGCCATTTCAGGTGGGATCCACTTGGGTTTCGTACAGCCACTTTTAAGTTCTCCCATAGCGACAGGTACATATCACAAAAATTTAGCTGGTTTTCGTTAAAAATCCAATCATTTAAAGCGAAAACCAGAGGCGAAAACTATGATTCAGCAATATTGTGGGTCCCACCGGATATGGCCGCCGCGAGATTTTTAGCCTCACTTCCGACTTCAATTTTTGCCACGCGCGAAACAATAGATGCTCTATCCAGTATAATGAGTATATTATTTGAGATCAGTGTGCACAATCTTCAACTCTATTCTTATTCAAATATTTCGTATTGTTTCATCACCCCAACGGAGCCAACCTATCACGCGAGTGAAAACGATCCATTGAGTATCCGCGTAGTGTTTTACGGCTCTTCCGACTCCCCCGGTAAACTCTCACTTCTCTTAAGCCCGCGAGGTACACTGGACCTGGAGTACCAATATGGCCGCCAGTGGCCTCAAAATGTTTCCCGCTGACCATAAAGGATGAACAATCTGTTATATAGAAATCAGTGGGGCGCTATCGTTTTCGCAAACGCAGCAAGCACGTCGTCAGAGTTGGAAAAATTATTCAACCTTCCTCTGGGATGGGTTTTTAGGTTTAGATAACCTTCCTCAAAATATATAGCGAGAATTTTGTGTTTTGCAACGTTCACAAATACTGCGTGACTTTTACAGTACCTTGGTTTTCCTAGCCGGTAAGCTTTGGCATACTACAATAGCTACTAATAACTGACCGCTGCTGACTGATACAGGGCTGCAAATAAATTTTTTTTCTTGACAGGACATGCGTCTGATCCATTTCCAATTTTGGTCAGACATTCCTAAAATTTGTTCGGACATAAAACCTTTATCACTACATTTTGTCGGACATATAATTCTTCAGAATACAGTTCTGAGTTCATGATATGAAGCCGGTTTTCGTGGCGGTCGTCTGACTCGTCTGTTTAGCGTCGCGCGCGTGTGTTATACTTATACATTGTTTTAATTAACTCCTTGGTACCAGAGTAATTAAATACTATCAGTTTCTCTCAGACCGATTCAGTTACGGAAGATTTAAAATTCAAACATGTTCAATCCTAGTCGATAGAATTACGAAAGGAAATCGGAATTTTTCTCTCGAAAAGAGAAGTTTCTCTTTCAACATCATAAAGCCGAATTTCTTAATCAGATAATATATTTTATTTGCACGGACACTATGTCCGATGACAATTTAGTTTTGTTCTGACATTTGCCAAATTTGGTCGGACATTGTCCGATGTCCGACAGTAATTTGCAGCCCTGCTGATAGCCTGCCAACTACCCTCGACTGCTGCGAAGATACAGACATCACAGCAGACATCAGCGTACAATGTCTCACACATGTAACTGCTGCCACTGCCAGTGCTGCATAATTGTTGGTTAGCCAATGTTTTGCTGCAAATCGCATTTCTTCTCGACACCTTGCTTGATCAATTGTAACTTTCTCAGATTACCGAATGTGTTGTTTCACGTGTTTTCACTTTAAACCTTCCTCACTAAAGTAAACCTTCCTCACTAAAGTAAACCTTCCTCCGGGTGGTACCCGCATACCCGCAGCTTTTTTCCAACTCTGCACGTGCTTATTCAGTCATAAGTGTGAATCAAGCTTTAACGTTCACATCACACACAATATGCCAATATAGTTTGTTTATTTCTTCAGATTCTTACAGATCTCGCACTAAATTATTTATTTGAATATCTTTCCCTGATTAACTGCTTTTTCACCGAAATCGCCCTCCCACGCTAAGTAGTCGTTAAACAGTTTCTTGTCCGCCTCGCTGTTGGGATCGAGTTTCTTGAAGTCGTAAGATGGAGAGTCGACTTGGAAGTCATCGGAAAGCTAAACAGAAGAAAATCAATGGAACCAAATTAAGAGCAAAATTTAGTTAACCCTTTCGTGACTGGGAGCTCTCCACTCGACAAGTAAAATCGTCTGCCGTTAGCCAGACTAAAATTTCTAAAGTCTGCATCAGTCCCAGACAGGGACGTGGCCAGGATTTTAAAAGGGTGGAGCCGAAATCAAAATACATTTTTAGGGGGGTCCGGGGCATACTCCCCCGGGAAATTTTGAAATCGAGTCGCTGAAATGCCATTTCCTGGCTTTTGAAGGAAGATTTTACAGACTCTAAAGGTTAAAAAACGTCCTATAAAATACTCAAAACACGCAAACGTCACATAGATACTCAAAATGCATACACTCACTACTCAGTATAGATTGAATACACTGTTTACAGTTTATTTCCTGACACAATTCATATTGCATCAGTTTTGTAGTTAGATGTCTGTTGTTATATGTTTTCTGATGTCTGTAGCCCCTGGCTACGACTTATTCAGTCATAATTCAGTCAGGAAGGAGTAAGGTAGTAATAGTGGGAAAATGCAAACAAATGAAGAAAAAATTTTTTAATTTTTTATTTCAATTTTTTAACAAATAGAAGAAATTTTGGTGGCTACATTTTCTGAATATCAACGTGTAGCATAGTACTCAAATAACACTGAATAAAAGTTAACTAAAGTTTACCTTGATCAATCATCCAAAGTTACAATCCATTTTGTTATAAAGGCCTTGCATGGTCGCGTGACTAACAACATTTTCAAAGAAACTGATAATACATTTTGGAAACCTCGTAAACTCGTAAACCTCGCAAAACCTCGTAAACCTTTGCAAACCTCGTTAAGAACATTGCAATATATACCCAATTTTGTGTACATTAAAGGGGGATTGGCAATAAAAATTAAGTTTGGTTAATTTGAAAGGACATGTAAAATTGTAACAGAAGATCTTTTACAACATTTTCGTATCTTTCTTCGTTTTCAAGATATTTCAATTTGTTTATTAATATGTATAAGATGGTCTCTGACATCATGAGCAGGGTAAAGTATTTTCACACAGAG
Source organism: Paragorgia papillata (assembly GCA_035771165.1). NCBI lineage: Eukaryota > Metazoa > Cnidaria > Anthozoa > Scleralcyonacea > Coralliidae > Paragorgia > Paragorgia papillata. Next base: position 165,684 of record JAWNZC010000004.1, read on the forward strand.
CAAAATCACTTACATATCTATAATTGCTCAACATGAAATGTTCAGCGTCACAAGGAGTTTTTATGTGCACACTTTCAAATGATTTCGTTGAACAAACTTAGAGATATAACTGGTTTTGCCACATGTGAAAATATTTTACCCTGCTCATGATCTCTAAATTCACGATTTTAATTGGTCAATATCGGTCACGCGCCCGAAGTTTCACTCCCCTCTGTTTATTTGATATTTAATTCGTAGTTACGTTCGGGATTCAATCGGAATTCGTTCGCACATACCGGTGACGATATTGTTGTAGGACAGCGGAGATTCGTATTAATTTTAAAAGATGGCGATCATGGATGGAGATTCACTGGAAATATGCAAATATCAGCCTCGTCACGTACTTCCCACGCGCCCGAGTTGGAGCCTGGGGACGAGGCCGTGCAAATATATAAAGACTACAAAGGTGAAGATCCGGTACGAAACAAGTCAAATAGCATTCTGCTGTGTTCCCTTGATCTCATCATTTCTATCCAACTTATGAAGTGAAAGCCAAAACTGACTAAAAACTATGTATCCTGCAATGCTCTTTAGAGTTACGAGGTTCCCAAAAGCTGTTATCAGTCAATATTTGAAAATGTTATGTCAGTCACGTGTCCATGCAACGCCTTAAAGGATATTGGCAATAAAAATTAAATTTGTCTCATTTGAAAGAACTCGTGAAATGGTATAAGAAGACCTTTTACAATTTTTCCGTATCTGTTTTGGAAATATTTCGACCAAAGACAGCGTGCTGTCCGCCATCTTGTCTAATTAACCAGGAAATTGATGACGTCACAACCAGGAAACTACTGAAAAAAACAACCTACTACTCCGTGGGTGACCAAATTTCCACGGAAGGCTTTTTAAATGCTGTGGGTCAATTTAAAATGGAAATAGCGCAACAAAATCGAGTTTCTAGCTTGGCAAGATAAAAATTTCACTTTACCCTGGTTATGATGTCACATGCATATCGAAAATAATTCCAAGATGGCGGACAGCAGGCTGTCTTTGGTCCAAATAATTCCAAAACCAAAACAGATACGGAAAAATTGTAAAAGGTCTTCTAGACAAACTTTATTGCCAATACCCTTTAATAACAAAATGGCTTGTAACTTTTGATATAAAATAAGGTGTCCTCTACGCACTCTCTGATTGGCTGGGCTCCGTGCATTTATAAGAGTATGAAGATCGTGAATGATGTAACGTGGCGTGGAATAGAATGGCGTCAGCTGGCCGGAAAAGCCATGCAGCCAAATTTCAAAACTGTCCAACTATTAGCTTGTTTTTTCCCCTTCTTATTTTATAAAACAAATAAAACATGCCGCTCCTGTACATTTGTACTCTTATGAAGTTCGTTTGACGTCATTTGAACACGAAAGAAGTGTAAAGGCAGTAAGGCACTTGGCTATGGCCTCGTACTTCTACTCAACATATACACGGAGCTTTACGTTTTATTCTTAAATTGATCAAGGTGAACTTTGGTTAACTTTTATTCAGTGTTACTCAAGGTTGCACGCCAGACTGACCTGTGTTTCTTCTTCTTTGTTCGGAGTTCCTTCATTTATATTCAGCCATTTTGAATAATGCGGTATATATCATTAGCGTATCGCAGGTGCGGGTTACGGGACCGAAGGAAACCCGAGCGCGTTCCGAAAATTAAATAACGGTCGGAAGGAAGATAAATAGAAGGGGAGTGAAACGTCAGAGATTTTGTAAGGTGATGCTGGTTGACCGTTGCTAGGAACATTTCCGTTGCTAGGAACATTTCTAATTATGGTCGATATACATGTATGATGTCACTATCCAAATAGTGAAATAAAAGCAGCCTGCTGCGAGGGCAATGTTGAAATACAAGTCGAAATATAGCAAGGTTGGTGTACTGCCGAAACGCATTGTCTAACATTTTGACTTTATATTAAAGGGCCTTGGCTCCAATCGCTCGAAACGTGAGACATCTACGTTCTATGTTTCGGCAGTACATAAACAAACTAATACTATCAGTAGATCGAAGGCGGATTTCAGTTGATATGCGAGTAAATTAAATAATATTACAATTTTACTTGGACGAATACAGCATTCGAACAGTATTTTCTTTCTCTGACTCTGTCTTTGCAAGTGGTTCGCTGTTGGCTAGCGATTATGTTTTATTAAATAGTATTTACTAGACAGGAATTGAGGAATATCAGAAACGCTGGGACGGTTGGGTCATGGGTTGTAACTTCTGGCAACTTATAAACGTTTGTTAAACTTACCTCGCGTGAACAACCTATTAATTGATGTTGACACTTGACAGATCAAGTGCTACGAGCATAGCTAGATTTCAAAACCCAAATAATACTCCTTCACGTGACGGTTGTTTCACTCCCCTCCTTTTCCCCCCCCTCCTTTCTCCGCCCTCGTAAACGCTCGGGCCTCGGGTTTCCTTCGGCCCCGTAACCCGCACCTGCGATACGCTAATGATATATACCGCATTATTCAAAATGGCTGAGTATAAATGAAGGAACTCCGAACAAAGAAAAAGAAACGCAGGTCAGTCTGGCGTGCTCCCTTGTGTTACTCGAGTACTATACTACACGTTGATATTTAGAAAATATATCCACCATTTCCAAAATTTTTGATTTTCTAGAAAATTTTTATGTTGATGGCCTATAATAGTATTTTCTTCACGGGTATTTTTAATTACCTCAAATCCAAGCCCTTGTCCTCTGAATAACCACACTCCGGAAATACTGCTCTCCTCGTTATCGCCGAAAATGATCATGCTTGCAAAAGCAATTTTTCGTAGTTTGTCCAAGCGTTGCATCATGCCTCCGACTAGATTACAGCTCATGAAGATCTTTTTCAGCTCGTCGGGATATTTGTATTCGCAGAACCAGATCGAGCAGTTTTCCTTGTCGAAATGTTGCCAGAAATAGGGAATGGCCTCGGTAATCGTATCCTTGTTGGAATACTCACGTTTGAAGGCATCGAAGTCGAAGGCACTAAAACGGAAACGGTTTCAATTTAAACTTACAGTACAGTAAACACCCACGTGTAAGAACCTAGATTTTTTCAAGTCTGGCAAAATAGGTTCTTATATTTTGGGGTAATTACTGACAATTTAGGCAAAATAGGTTCTTAATAGGTTCTTAAAATTTCTTTAAGGGAAATGCTATTGTTATATGACCAGATATATAAACCACTTTGTTATAGAGAGATTATACTGTATGTATGTAATTTCTGTAATTTCTGTAATGATATTTTTATGGAAGGGCCAAATATATAGCAAATTTATATTTTATAGTCCCACATTTTGGCTACAGCACTGTTTCATTATTCAGAGTGACTCTTCATATAAGAACCTTGTGGCTTTGGTTGGCTAAACAGGTTCTTATATTTTGGGGTATTAAAATCCAAAATTTCTGCCTACAGGTTCTTAAATCACTAGGTTCTTACACGCGGTGTTTACTGTACTGCTCAGGAATAACCTAACAGTGCGGTTGAGGTTAAGTTAAACAATGATAGAAATGGTAATAAACTTTAGTAAAGCACAATAAAATTATCTAGTAATACAGAAAACAGTCCATGTTTTGATTCATAGTGATTTGGAGACAGTTTAACTAACACTGAACAGAGTTATATTACGATTAAGCTGAGGTTAAACCTAGGTTTGACCTCGGTTTTTGTTAGGTTATTTCTGAGCAGTACTGTAAAGAGCTTATGAAACAAAAATCAAGCCTATGTCGGTACCGGACGAATTCGAGACCGGTCTCGAATTCGTCCTATTTCGCCGTGTAAACAGGCGGAACCGTACTAATTCGAGAACGGTTCCGAATTTGTCTTCCGTATAAGCAGGTGGAACACTGGAACCGTACTAATTCGTTCATAATAAAAATAGATGAAGTAATATTTAAAACACGTGCAGGAGTGTTTTATCAGATTTAAAAACACGAGGGCGCAGCCCGAGTGTTTTAGATCTGCTAACACGTGATGCGAGTGTTTTGGATGGCTTCAAAAACGATTCGTTATTGGATGTTATGTTCATTAGTATTCTTTATATAAAATTGTATGTTCGTCTGACGTCAAGAAGTTTTACCAGGTATAAAACCACGGACATGGTACTGATTTCCTTTGTGTTTTCCTCGTAAATTATTAATGAGTTTTTGAAGTACTATTTCAAAAACTCGTTCTGCGTGTTTGATCACGGTATCAAAACACTCGAAAGCTATGAATCTCTCGGGGCTTCGCCCCTCGAGATTCATTAGCTTTCTCTTGTTTTGATACCGTGATCAAACACGCAGAACGAGTTTTTGAAATGGCTTCTCAAATGAAAGACAATGAGCCACTGTTGTGGGACTTGTGGATGTTTTGTGATACAATTTTACTCAATCGTATCGTGTTTCCTGTTTAATTAACATAAATGAAACTCTAGTGTTTGATGAAGAAATAGATCAAACACTAGTGTTTGATGCAGTGCTTTACCGGGGTTTCACAGCCCATTCACGTGACGGAATGGAGCTGTCTGATTGAGTAAAATTCTCATGAATTATTAATGACTTTGAGAAGAGTTTTTCAACGAGTCACTAAGAGTATTCCAAACATTTACGACGGAATAAAAAAAAGGTTCTACGCAGTGCGTCAGTTCTGGGCTTTGGTAAACGGTACAAACATTTTGATCTCGTATTATATCGGCTACTAAAAGAAAGTGAAACTAGCTTGTCACAAAGGTAATCTGGTCCTCGTCCATCAATGATTTTTCTAAAAAGACTTAACTTGTTCAAAATACATAATTTATCAATTGGAACCCATCCAAGTTGTTTGAATACAGTTAATGATCCTAATTCGAGACCGGTTCCGAATTCGTCCGGTACTGTGTAAACGGGGTCTTAAAATAGTTTTTCGTCTCCTTGCTTCGTTTTAAGGTGCCTATGACATTAAAATCAAGTTTGCCTTATTTGAAAGAACACATAAAATGACAAAGTGACATCGTTTGCAGCTTTTCGTTTCCTGGCTTCGTTTTTGAGATACTTTACTTTGATATGCAAATTAAACATGTTGACGTCACACGTGCATTACGACTTACGAAGAAAGGTTATATATCTTTGCTATTCTCAAACACAATCACTTGAAAATCTACACGTTTGGTGTTCTGGCAGAAACGCTCATACATGCTTCCTTCGAAGTAATTTGATCATAGTTAATAGAACATATACATGGTTTGGAAGCTTTGTCTTTCAACATGAAGCATGGTCATGTTGAACTGACAATGGAGTTCCTTATATGGAAGTAAATTCTATGGACACGTGACGATGAAGCAACTCACTAATTAAACCCGAGCGTTGCTATTGGACGACTGCTTCATTATACAGAAAATACAATACCGTGAAATTGCACAAATTTCCATAAACAACACTTTGGACGAGTTTCCAAACCATGTATATGTTCTATTAACTATGATTTGATCGATAACCATATACAACTTTTTCCGCATTTACAACACTACGCATCTATTTTGCACTTAATTCTCTTCGGTATTGCATAAAAAAATTATACAGTGTCCGCCATTTTGGAATAAGGTCTATAGGCCGAGTGTTCTTTGTTGTTCTCGAGTGTTTGTAACCCCTGGTAAAACACGATACACCAGTTTATGAAATAGCTTCTCAATCGTCTATTATAGTAGAATTCGCGAGAGGACTTGGTGATATTGTTGCATATTAGATTTATTTATTTATTTAAGTTTTGCCACAAGGTCCAACAAGAATAGTAATTAATTAAAATTAAAAAAAAAGTACTTCATTACTCACAGTGAAAGTTAAGTTACAACGTAAAATATAAAATAATGTGGCAGGGTTGCCGCAACAGCGATCGCCAATTACTGCGGTCCCAAGCAAAAAGGAAAGTCCATATTAATTATTTAGGTTAGACAATGGTGTATATTAGTACCCACTGGTCTCATGTTGAATCTATAATTAAGAAATGTGGTGAAAAACGGTTCTTTGTTTGTGCCGTTTACTATCAAAGAAACAGCAGAAAATAACGCTAGTCCGGTGTTTTGACGAAGTTAAAGGAAGCGAAGACCAAGAAATACAAGATTGATTTTGAATGCCATATAATAAACTACTTAATAACCTCGACCGTTCGGTCTTTACGGTAAAATATTAAACCTCGGTCTTGAACGTATTAACCTCGCTATCGCTCGGTCAATACAGCAAGACCACTGATCTCGAAATAAAACTGGATTAAGTATCTATTGTTTACAAAATGAAGCCGGAAGTCACCCATTACTAAGGGACCAAGTGATGGTCTTTCTAGCGTATTCTGGCACCGATATAAACATTTTGTTGAATGAGATGCTGAATCTTTGAAAGAAAATATAGTTCAATATTCTTGATAAAGACATTTTTCAGCATGTTTGGTCCCTTAGTAATGACGGATTTCTTTTGTTTAGCTGGCTTCATTTTATGAACCAGTGGACAATAGGTTGCACTATCCAGTTTTCTTTTGAGATCAGTGAGCAAGACCTCGGTTTAATATTTTACCGTAAAGACCTCACTCTCGGTTATTAATTAAGTAGTTAATAATTCATTAGTTATTAATAGTTCATTAATAATTCATGAGCTAATTAGCCAATCAAAGAAAAATATTTGGTCATGTGTACGAGTTTGGTCATGTGCAATAGGGGAGCACGGATGGCGTGTGCTGCTAGGGCGCTGCCTCTCACCAATAGTTAAGCCCGGTTAGACAGGGTTAGTACTTGGATGGGTGACCGTCTGGGAACAACCCCGTTCTCGAGCTTGAGACTCATGTGAGTAGAGTTTAGTTGGTCTCTCCTGTGCTTCGAGGGTTTTTCGCCGGGTTCTCCGGTTTTCCTCCCTCCATAAAATCAACACCTAGGGCTTAGCTGGGATCCGTGGTCTGAACTGTGTCGTATGGCGGCTGCTTAATGCGCCTTTGATATGCCTCGACACGGCCACGTTGAAAAATCCTTAGGAGAAATTTGATTGTAAAGATACACGTTTGATGTATTCTCATTAATTTAATAAAGACCATTATTAAAGGGTATTGGCAATAAAAATTAAATTTGTCCCATTTGAAAGAACTCGTCAAATGGTATAAGAAGACCTTCGAAAACCAAAACAGATACGGAAAAATTGTAAAAGGTCTTCTTATACCATTTGACGAGTTCTTTCAAATGAAACAAACTTAATTTTTATTGCCAATACCCTTTAATAACGAGAAAGAAGCATAATTAAATTTGAATTTGAACAGTCAAACTGAATTGTTTCGGCACCTACGTATTTGGTAAACCAGCAAATGGGTCTTTCTTTTTCGGCTCTTCTGCGGGGTCTTCTGGTTCGGCTTCTTTCTTTTTCTCCTTCTTCGGCGTTTCATTCTTTTTGCTTTCTTTCGGTGGCTTGCCTTCTTTCGCTTTCTTTGGATTCATTTCAGCGTATTTTTGTGCTTGCAACGAAAGGAACCACAACTTAGTAAACACATTAACCAAGACTAATTGTATTAATTAAACCGTTCCTTAAAGGGCAATAGCACTAAAAATTAAGTTTGTCTAATTTGAACGAACTCATAAAATTGTAATAGAACATCCTTTACAACTTTTTCGTATCTCTCTTCGTTTTCAAGATATTTCAATTTGTTTCATATGTAAATGAGATGGTCTCTGACGTCAGGTGTAGGGTAAAATATTTTCACATGTAGCAAAACCAGTTATATCTCTAAGTTTGTTCAGCGAAATCATTTGAAACTGTGCACATAAAAACTCCTTGCGACGCTGAACATTTCATGTTAGATATGTAAGTGATTTTGCTGCTCTATATGAAATTATACAATACCCTAGTTGCTATGCGTGTTTTCATTGGTTGTTGGCCATGATCTATTAGAGGACAGACACATGGTCACGTCAGATCACGTCAGCTGACTTGCCTTTTTCCTTCTTCATGCCCCAAAATCCGGCACGAGTTTCGACAAAGACCTTTTAAATTTGTATTGTATAAAACAAATAGATTCCATTTTTTTGTTGTCTGTTCAGTTATAGATGCACAGAGGACGTCACAACGTGGTAAGAACATCAGTGACCCACTCGACTGCGTCTCGTGGGCCACTTTTTTGTTCTTACCACGTTGTGACGTCATCTGTGCATCTATAACTGAACAGACAACGGCAAAATGGAATCTATTTGTTAAATATTTTACCCCACTCCTGACGTCAGAGACCATCTCATTTACATATCAAACAAATTGAAATATTTTGAAAACGCAGAAAGATACGAAAAAGCTGTAAAGGATCTTCTATTACAATTTTATGAGTTCTATCAAATTAGACAAACTTAATTTTTGTTGCCAATCCCTTTTAAGGTGCCTATATGACCTAGCCTGTGTACAACCTGAATACATACACTCTGCAATTCAGTCTGTGAAAATTCGCACCAAAGTTTGTCGACCCTCCGCTGAGCTTCTCAGATCTGAGAAGTAGATTCTGAATGACCAAATCACAAGCCCTGTCTGTCCCTGGCAATCTGCCCTGGCAATCTGTCCCCCGAGGAGATATCTCGGTGTTAGTTTATTTCCATGTGAAAAAAGTAAACCGTTCACGTGAGACCGAGATAACTCGGGGATTAGATAGGGATAACTCGGTCCGAGCGATAGGGTAACCGTAGGGCCAGAGTTAACCCTACCTCCATGTGAACGCTTTCACCCGAGTTATCTCGGGGGTTAGGGTCTGTTCACGCGCCATTCGCGTGCGTTTAATTGTCGACGTTACTGTCGTGTTCTTTTGTTCACGTGAAAGCTAGGGTTATCTTGGGAGCCAGGGACAACTCTGTAGTTGCGTTTTATCATGTGAAACTGGGTTATCCCTACCCCCCGAGATAACCCGGTTTCATGTGAATAGGCCCACAGAATCTACTTCTTAGATCTGAGCTCAGCGGGGGGTCGACACGCTATCTTGTGAGTTTTCACAGACTGAATTACAGAGTGTATATTCAGAGTATATTCAGAGTGTATATTCAGGCTGTACACCGCGGGGGAATTACATATTTAAAATATTTCTCCTCCTCAAAATTGTAATATATCTTCTTTTGCAAAAATTTCATCTTCATGGAGTTTTTTGCGCTTAAACCCTGTACCAGTTTCGCATTGTTTTGAAAACAATTCGGGCGATTTAACTTTGATAAAACCATTGAACAAATCTACTGAGTATTTTCACTACTGTAAATACTGTTGTGCTCCGAGGTAACTCAAGTTTGGAAAATCCTCAACTTTACGCGCAAAAAAGGCCGTTTACGATGATTTTTTTTCAAGAAGAGATATATTACAATTTTGTTCAGGAAGGTCTAAATATTATAGATGTGTAAATCTCCCCCAAGTTTCCAGAAAATAATTCGTCAAACCAAAAGCCACTCATTCGTTCAAGTGTCATCACATTCAATTGTGATCAGGCCACTACTCTATTATTCTAATCATTGTGGCTTATAAACATCTGTTTCTTGGTCTAAAATGTGTCGTTTCAGAATCTATCCACGTATACCTCCTATGGAAAATATCCAGATTTATAATTAAGTTGTTTCTTACGCATGCTCTCTATAATCTGTAGACCATTTCACAAATGAGTTGAAGGACAGTTTCATTGTGCTTACACCATTGAACTCTAAGTAAACTGGAACGCTAACTCCATAGGTCAGGCCCTATGAATGGATGAAGGTAAAAATCTTTAAATGTTAGTTTTTCTGAGTTTTGAGCTGAAATACTTAACGCTGAACGTTGGGCTGTATATGAAACTGAAGCTATTGAAAAATGCTATTGGTATAGTAACTTCACGACTTTAGCTAAAAGGGAAATAATTAAAAAATATAAAAACAACTGCCATTTTGTTTGCGGAACGTTACAAAATGGCAGTTGTTTTTATATTGTTTAATTATTTCCCTTTTAGCTAAAGTCTTGAAGTTTCTATACCAAATAGCATTTTTCAATAGCTTCAGTTTCATATATAGCCCAACATTCAGCGTTAAGTATTTCAGCTCAAAACTCAGAAAAACTACAAGAAGTTTCTTAGTGTTATTTCCCAGCGAAATATGGTCGAACATTTACTACATTTTAAAAAGTTTAAAATAACGAGGAAACTTATACTATACATCAAATTGAAGCCAATGCTATTTCTCAAAACATACGTATAAAACGATGTATTTCAATCCATTGTTTTGGAGTAATTTGTTATCGTCCCAAACAAAACAATGGCAGGATGAAAATTAAGTAACTTGAAGCACGGGAGCTACCTGCAAAGGGACTGGCACTGGCTTCAAAATTCCCCCCCCCCCCCCTGAGTTATCGTTCCAGTCTTCTTATAGTTCAATGGCTTACACTACCAAGCATGAAATCTGTCCCTCCAAACGATCCCAAGTATCCTAGCGTTCCTAACCCGTCACCAGTCTTCAACGCTTTTTGATACGAAAACGTATAAGAAGTTTTCCGTTCACACTATCGTTTTCGAAATCGTTTTTTCCGTCGACACTACAATGCTGAAATGACTCTGAAAACGCACAATATCCGGTCGAGCATGCGCAATGAAAGGCCGTAGGTGACTAGAACCAATCTGATCTCATGGTCATCGTGACGTCAGCATTTTCAAAAAGCTTCAGTTTTCGCCGTCCGCACCAGTGCAGGAAAACGGCGTCTCTGAATGTCTTCACTCAGGAGAGCCAGACTAGTTCCTAGTCCTCTTTTCTCTCGAACGTATTTTGGTGACGTCACAGAATAGGCATCGAGCGAGAGGACTAGCGGAAAATGTTCATCTTTATCTATCATGAATCCTGCTGGAGCTCGGATTCTTTAATCTTTATGAACGAGGGCACTTAAACAAACTTCTTCTTGACTAGCAGACAGCAAACGAGTAGGTTTCTTTGTTTTACATTACGTTAAAGGGTTGTTACATACGAGGCTTTATAAAGTAGTGTTCGGCGTAGGAAGTGATTGTGTTGAAACACATTTATACAAATCGAAATATGCTTTTTAACGTTTCGGCAGTAGACCAACCTTGCTATATGATGTTATAAAGAATTGTGCAGACCGACGTGAGTGTTATCTGCTTTGGTTTTCCGCCAAACGGCCGTTTGGTGCCTGTATAATTTGGGGCCAGTTTTGGGGCCAGATTTGGGGCCAGGCAAAACATTTTATTCCAGGCCTCTCACAATTCGGTCTGCCGCTCGACGTTAAAAAGAGAGGCCTGGGAACCAGGCTGCAGGAGAGCGTTTGTTGTTGGTTTTAGTTTAACTTGTCAAAGTGAGAACCATCACACATCCTACTGTCCTAGGCAGCAATGGGTTAAACATAAACCTATAATTATGCAGTACTAAATAAATAAATAAAACATATACTGTTCTTTACCATCAAATTTGGCCATTTTAGTGCAAAGAGTAACCTCTCCGAGAACTTTCTTGAATTGTGGTTGGTTGATCAATGTTGTAAACCATCTGTTTACATTGCCATATGGTTCCCTGAACGATGGTTCCAAAACCTGAAATATCCATACAAATAATGTCATTGACCCATTCCTGCCTGAGCTGGCCAAATACGGCCCCTTTATTGTTCGCCGTGGTTATAGGTCCGACAGCGGACCTTGCTGTTCTCCGGTTATAGGTCCAACATTGACAGAACGCGTGCGCAATACAGTTTATGTCGACTTTGCCTGTCGGATCATTTCAACAACTAGTACAAGTCCAACATTGTTTGGTCTTTGGTTTGAAAGATCCGTGGAACAGAACACATGGATATTTACCAATAAAACTGAACTCGTGTAGCGCGGTGATCGTCTTCGTCGCACAGAATAATATGTATTTTTAGCATATACCTCGCAGGTGAATAGTGCTTTTCGCGCAATCTGATTGGTTCCTCTAGCTTGGGATATCCTGCACTATTCACCTGCAGGCAAAACAAGATGGCGACCAGTTTTGCTTTGTTTACCGAGGCAGGAGATTTTGTTGATAAACAAGGGTGATGTAGTAGAATAACGAGAAAAGTCAACAAAATTAAGTAGAAGAGTGTCCACAGGTATGTTTCTTTACAATTTTCTAGCCATTAATATATTCAAAAGCTGTAAAAACTGTTTTGTCGACAAATAATTGAGTACACCGAGTTGCTGGTGGCCGACGGCGACGGCCGTGTCTTGTTTATACTCTTGTATAAAAATACCGAAAAATATAAGAATGTTAAACTTGTTATTTAATTTATGAGGTATATGCTAAAACAATTATTCACCTCAGTGTCGGTGAATAGTGTGGATATTCACCTCGCCGAAGCGGCTCGGTGAATATCCAGCACTATTCACCTCCACTTCGGTGAATAATTGTTAAATATACCAACGTTTCTCGTCCGTAAGACTTTCTCCTAATTTACGGTACATTTACGGTATTCGACAGATAAAAAAAGAAAAAGAAACGTAGATACTCGTTCATTCATTCAAGGAACCTAAACTAAAACCAGTTCGAAGCAGAAAACGTAAACTTCCGAGAGTAAGCTTAATTTAAATTCGATCGCAGTAACGCTATAGTTTACACTCGTAATATTTTTCTTTGTGACTTTATCGGATCCTCCCGTGCTGTATCATTCAGCGTTTGAGATTCGATTAAGACAGAATAATGTCGGACCTTGTACTAGTTGTTGAAAAGATCCGACAGGCAAAGTCGAAATAAACTGTATTGCGCACGCGTTCTGTCAATGTCGGACCTATAGCCGGAGAACAACAAGGTCCGGTGTCAGACCTATAACCACGGCGTTTATCGTTTTAGTCTGTTTAACGCATGCCTTGAAGTTAACGTTTTTCCAAGGCTAGTTGGCCTTCGCTGTGACATGATTTTGAAGGACACCAGGGCCAGTTGACAAGAGTATCGAGGCCGGTGTTTTACCAATGGAAGAGGCCTAAATTTTAACCCTTGTTCTATTAGCAGTGCCGTAAAAGTTACATAATTTTTGTAACTAGTTACAGTTAGTTACATCGTTAGAAAAGTAACTAGTTACCGATAAAAGTTACAATGAAAAGAAAGTAACTAGTTACAAAGTTACTTAAAAAATTTTGTAACTAGCTACAAAGTTACATTCCTTTGTCCGTGTTACTAGAATCAACAAAGAAATATTACTGGTTTTTAGATGCTAGTACCATAATTATGTTTTACAGCTAAATGCCTAAATATAGTTGTCACTAAGCAGAAATAGTCAAATGTATACATAATGTACCTTTATATTATTATATCAAAACCATTTTTATCGAGAAAGAATGATATCCTCAACTGAATATCATTAACTATACTAGTCACATTTTTTAACCAAATATTGTAACTAGTTACAGTTCTTTAAAAAAGTAACTAGTTATAGTTACTTCTTTAAAAAGTAACTAGTTATAGTTACAGTTACTTCTTCAAAAAAAGTAACTAGTTTCAGTTACAGTTACTTAAAAATGTAACTAATTACTGTAACTAGTTTCTTGTAACAAAGTTACTCACAGCACTGTCTATTAGTAATAAGTATTTGGCATTAATCTTATTTAGTCCAAAACACTTTGGTACTCAATTACAGTCGTTTGCACCTAAGCGAAAATACCACCCATCAAAACAAGTTTTATGTCAACGTCAGATTTAAATGTTTACCTTGGAAACGTATTAACTTCGCTGTAATGCGACGTAAATGCAACGTCGAGTTAAACTTTCAGTCGATTCAATTTAGTAAACTCTTACTACTCTTAAGCCCAGAAGCTACACTGGACCTGGAGTACCAATATGGCCACCAGTGGCTTCAAAATGTTTACTGCTGACCATAAAGGATGAGCAATCCAGTTATAAAAATTAGAGAGATCAGTGACTTTACTGTGCATCCCACAAGCTTCCCAAAGAAATGTTTGACTACACTGTTCTGATTGAGGTGAGTCCAAAAGCTGTCAATCTTATACACAAACTGAAAGTTGTCTAGTAACAGGAAATATGGAGTCAGGGCTCGCAAAATTCTGAAAAAAGTGGTTGCCCTTGGGGCAGGCAACACTAAAAATTTGGTTCCCCGAGGCCATTTCTTACTTGCCCACCCTAAATTAGATGAAAAATGAACTTATGAACCACAACAAAAACTGACGTTTATTTAACGATAATTTACATCTCTAAAGTGATACACACGGCGACCATGTTTTTCGTCCCGCGTGGGCTGGCGTGGCGCTTTTTTACCCCTTGCGAAAAACTTGCAATCAAGTAAATAAACTGGACAATTTTAGCGAAATGTTCTGAAATTGTACAAAAAGGTATCCGATCGCTATCTTTGCTGAGTTACTGTAAATATTTTATTATCATCATCAATATTTCGTTCACTTTCAATACATTTTGACAAATCATCTTTTCACACAGCTTTATTAACACCCAATGACGAAACAACAAGAGATTACAAGAATTTTAAAAGTGATCAAAACTCAAAAGTGTGGTTGCCCGTTGGGACATTAGTCAAGAGATTTTAGTTGCCCGACACAAATTTTTGGTTACCCCGGGAAGTCGGGCAGGTGATTTTGCGAGCCCTGCATGGAGTACAGATTACAGAAGCAGCTTACTAGTGTACAGTACCTGCTTGTAAAGCATAAGCATGTTACAGGCAACTGTGATGTCAGCAAGACTGATTCGTTCTCCCACAAGGAAAGTCCTTGTAAGGAGGTGAGTATTGAGGAAGGTCAAGCACTTCTTGATTTCTTCAATTGCTTTGTCTGTTGCCTAAATTCATGGTGGAGAAACAATTGGTTAACACTTATGCCAGTTAAGTGAGTTAACCCTTTCAAGTATGGCTTTCAGAGACTTGCCTTGATGAGTAAAATCGTCTGGCATTGGACAGAGTAAAAACATGAAGTTGTTCGACAACAATGATATGCATTGTAAAAAAAACCAACCAAGGGTCTAATCCTAACCTGTTTATTATACTGTATTAGACCATATGTAGGAAAAACCCATGTCGCTGCAGAAGGCAAGATCTCATTGTCAGCAAAATTGATAAATTGTTGGATTAATGCAGCATCTGTATTATTGGCCCCTCTTAACTGTTCATTGGCAACTAGACAAAAAAAAAAGCAACAAAAACAAAGTTGAATACTGTACATGTACAGAATATGTCAAAGTGGTTGAAAATATTGTTGGCAATGTTTTTGCATATTCCTAAAGATGTTATGGTAGGTAGTAATCATGCAAAGTTTCATTTCAAAATTTGTTGAAGAAAAGGTGGTATTTTACGTGCAAAGTTTGTAATTTGGAATGCCGAGCTTGAGAAGAATGAGTCGAGGAAGCGTATGACAACAACGATCCTTTTATTATTTTATTATTAGTAGAGACCAACAAATACACAGTATTAAAACTATGTGGTTTTATTTGTGATATTAAAGAAATATTATATTGGTTTTCTGTTTATGTATCGCTACGATCACTATAAAAATATTGGAAACTTATTTAAAAATAAAGTATGAAAGAGATTTATACATGAAACTGGTTTGCCGACAATATTTTCATCAGAGAACCACTTTAACCTGTTCATGCCTACACACAAGTAAAAATCTCAACAGCTTGCTAACACTAGGATATCTTTGCAACAGGCTGGTAGCAAGGCTGTTAACAAGTTGTAAACAAGCGGTTGTCACCGACGATCGCATGTGTATAAGTAATTGATGAAATTCATTCAGATTGTTCCAAGCTACACTGATGAGCTGTAATACAGCGAAACACCGTGTCTGTAGATTGAACTATGTACGCTCCTTCACTTCGGTGTTGTTGAGTACTCTGTGAAGTTGCCGTGGGTACCTATTAGCGATAAAGCAATGCTCACTACCCTTGTGGAAGTTTGAGCACTCTGGGCCCATGCACACTTCACGCTATCTGAATGTACTTCACCGATGCTGTCCCACATGCGGTTGTCACCGACGATCGCATGTGTATAAGTAATTGGTGAAATTCATTCAGACTGTTCCAAGCTACACTGATGAGCTGTAGTACAGCGAAACACCGTGTCTGTAGATTGAACTATATATATATACATAGATAGAATTAGATAGAATTAGATAGAATTAGATAGAATTAGGTAGAATTAGATTGAATTAGATAGAATTAGATAGATAGAATAGATAGAATAGACAGACAGACAGACAGACAGAGAGAGAGAGAAATTTATTTAAACTCTGAATTTCTTCAGTGCAACGCACTGCTTTACAAGAAAGCTGGAAAAAAAAAAAGTAGTTAAAAAAAAAAAAGTAGTTCAAAGAACTACATGAACTGAGGAAGCAATGATTGCAAGTGACTTTTAAAAGTATTCAAATTGTCAATGCACCTAATACTTTCCGGTAATTCATTCCAAATTTTAGCTCCAGAAAACGCAAAGCTTCTTCTTAAGAACTCAGTTCTAGGCTTAGGTAGAACACACGTCATTTTTCACCCTCGAAATGAATAATTGTTGTTGTCATAGGTCTCAAAATGGTCTCGCAAGTAGGAAGGAGTCAAATTATTTAACAACTTAAATACCATAATTAACATGTGGTCTTTCCGTTGATCCGACAGTGTTTTCCAATTTAATTGGTTTCTGATAGACAGAGAGACAGAGAGACAGAGAGACAGACAGACAGAGAGACAGACAGACAGACAGACAGACAGACAGAGAGACAGACAGACAGACAGACAGACAGACAGACAGACAGACAGACAGACAGACAGACAGACAGACAGACAGACAGACAGACAGACAGACAGACAGACAGACAGACAGACAGACAGACAGACAGATAGATAGATAGATAGATAGATAGATAGATAGATAGATAGATAGATAGATAGATAGATAGATAGATAGATAGATAGATAGATAGAATGCAAAAAATCACATACCATAATAAGCAATGGCATTGCTTTCAAAAATACAGCTTCCAGTCGATGCCTCAAAAGCAGGAACCTATTATGGAAAATATACTGCTATTTCTACTTTGGATTAACAAATTTCACACTGAATTATGGAACAGAAATCAAATAATGCCAAACTGCAATTAATAACAGACAGAATCTGTACATTTGTTCTGTTGTGCATAAATAGTTGCTTAAATTGATCGTGAAACAACTGACCTTTCCTAGTGGGAACTTTTTCAGAAAAGCATCGGTCTTGTTGGTCTCTCCGAGTTTGAAATTGGGCGAAAGATCAACCTTGGCACCGCTGTACTGAGCAGCTATCAGAACTTTGGCAGCCCTAAAACTATCCTGGTAGGTGTACAAAGTCTACCAATGAAACAAAAAGGTTGGTTTCAATGAAAATTAGGATACTTGGTGAGCGATGTTCTTCGAAGAGAAAGGTCCTAAGCTCATTAAAAAACGTGAGATGGAAAGGATTCTAAAAAGAAATCGAAAAACTTACTCCGGCAGCCATTGCTGAGAGGGTTTGAGAGGAAGAGACTGGAGTAGGATTTGGTTTTTTAAATATTCCGCCGGAAGTAAGATTGTATGTTAGAACTTCCGGAATGTAAAATGTAGCAAACACATTTATACAATACCGTGGTTACCATGCGTGTTTTCATTGGTTGTTGCCCATGATCTATTAGAGGCACTGTTATATTATACAGGTCAGTGATTAGAGGACAGACACATGGACATTATACAGGTCAGTGATTAGAGGACAGACACATGGACACGTCAGATGAGGTCAGCTGACTTACTTTTTCCCTTCTTCATGCCCCAAAATTCGGCAAGCGTTCCAATAAAAACTTTTTAAATTTTTGTATTGTATAAAACAAATAGATTCCATTTTTTTGTTGTCTGTTCAGTTATAGATGCACAGAAGACGTCACAACGTGGTAAGAACATCAGTGACCCACTCGACTGCGTCTCGTGGACCACTTTTTTGTTCTTCAATGAACGTTGTTCTTTTACAATCCATGGTGGCAGCAAAGCGCACAGTTGCTATTTATAAACCTAAATTAAAATGCGTCAGTCAAACATTGAGAAATTGAGGCCATGTCGTCCACACTAATTGCACTAATCTAGCCTGCGTGCAGTCCCAGCTGACTTGGAAGTCTGGGACTGCACGCAGGCTTAAACACTAATCCGTTTTCAAACGAAAACAATTGAAACAAAAACGGAGACCTCGTATCGAAAACGTATCAAACGTTTTCCGTCCACACTATCGTTTTCGAAACGTTTTCGCCGTTTAGTAAAACGCTAAAATGCGGACAAACATGCTGAAAATCAAATTGACAATTGACATCTGTGCTGAAGCGCAATTATTTTTGCGCAGTGGACTGCCTTTCTGGATCTTGATACTCACCCAATCCCATTTTTGTTGGGTGCCATCCTGTTTTTAAAGGTATCACCTCAATCCAATTCATTGTAGGTTGTGTTCGCCCAACCATGGGGAAAACATGACACGATGACAGTCGTTGGACCCCATAATAATGCTTGATTTAGGTCAGCTATTGTTTTGAAGTAGAGTTACATATTCTATTATAAATTTATTATATAAAATAGAGTGTTTTATTGATTTTTTCGCCACTAATAAAAGTGATAATCTCACATGTGTGATTATTTATGATAATCGCACATGTGACGATTATCGCTGAATCAGCATTATAGTTTCATGCAATTTTTGCAAGGCAATAGGACAATTTTTTTATATAATAAACAGAACAATACATGGATGCTTGGAAATATGAAATTTATTTCTCGTGTTGACCAGGATATGTCACTCGTTCGCTTCGCTCACTCGTGAGATATCCTGTGAACACTCGAAATAAATTTCATATTTCCGCACATCCATGTATTATTCTCTATGTATTCGATTCTAGTATTCTAGTACTGGTAATTGACGGATATGGATTACTGAACAAGAAATAACTGGGGTATAAATAACAACTTTTATATTCCGTTTGGTGCATCTCAAAAATCTCCAGATTTTTCAAAAAGTTTTCAGTTCAGCGCCCGCGGCCAAAGATCAGTCCGGTGCACCAGTCGTCGCATGGTGGAATTTGGTCGACAGTACAATATCGGAAATTTCTTTAGACAAGTTTGATTGGCAAAACACTTCATTCATTTCTGGTAACAATGAAACATTTATTGCAATGAATAAAAGTGTGTTATTTCGTCGGATCGAGTAGGCTATCATTAGATTTAAATTTGTTTAATTTATTTAATGAAATTTCTGGGTCTTTTCCGCTAATAAAAATATGAAAGCTGATTTCAATATCACTGAACCGGGTTCCCATTGGTCGTAACTTGTACACGTGGGAGTGCTTCAAAACGACACACATGCTCGGTTTACAGAGTTGATCTTGTTTCGTCACCTGGCTGTGTTGGTTTTGATCTTTGGCGAATAATTGTTGCTGTGAACTTTGGAGAGGATTTTCTCAACCGCTATCAGTTCGGAACGTATTCGAATCGCGTCGAACACGAAATGGATCCAATTTGGATTGGGGCGATCCTAATTCTGGTTCTTCTCCTGGCGCTTGTGTTCGCATTCTTGTTGTTCTACAAAGAGCAAAGTTTCGAAGACGCTATCGCCTCGCAGAAAGCCAGCAGCGAGACGCTGATTCAGTCGAGCAGACCTGTGGCAAAAGTCCTTAAACATCGAAAGAAACCGAAGAAAGAGTCGAAGACGAAAATCGAAGAAGACATCGGACTGGAAAGGGTCACGAAAGAAAGCGGGTTGTTCGCCGAGCCTGCTGTGGTTCCAACGACACTCGACGACGAAAATCCTTCCTTTCCCTTCGAATCAACCCCCGAGAGATCGAGCGCGATCACCGAAAGTTCGGAGGAGGAAAAGCCAGTTCCAAAGCCTAGGAAGAAACCGAAGGATAGAAAGAAATCGGGTCGCTCTCACGCTGACGAGGCACCGGTACAAAAAGAGCAAGAGCCGCAGAAGAAGAAACCGGTTGTAGAAGAAATGGTTCTGGAAGAAGTCGCTCAAAAGGCCGAATCCCAACCCGATTACGAAGCCGAACCACCTATGGATGTCGAAGAGGTGATTTTGCCACACCAAGAAGTTTCTGTTCAAGCTCCACCATCCACAAACTCGTCAAAGAAATCGAAGAAATCCAAAGCTGCGAAAGACAAGAATTTGCCCACAGGTATGCGCTATATACTTCAATATTTTTAGAAGTATAATCCGAGTTATATTTTTTTAGTTTTAATATATAAACGTTTGGGCGCTTTTTTCTATATTTTTAATTGATACTCAATGAACTGTTCATTGTCGATGGGAGATTAGATATTCCTGGACGAAGGGACTTTGGTAGTAAAATGGTTATATTGTTCTCGTTAAAGTGAAGCCATGAAGCTTTAGCCCATGCCAATTAGCACGAATTAAAGAATGGGTTCGATTTTTTCGGATTGTGAAAAACGGACGCCAATAGGGTTTTTTTTTTTTTTAATTTTCGACACGCATTGGCACAGCTGTGGCGTATAGATTTTTAAAGTTTGTACAAAGAGGCAGTGTTGATCTTTTGTCTTGGATCTATTTTTCTGTCATGAATTATTAAGACCCACTAGAACTTTGATGTTAATATTGTAGCTTGTGATTTACAATTAAATTCCTATGAATGGAGCTTTCGATTTTCAAGAAACTGGTCCCGTGCAGAATACGAATTTCGTAAAAACTGTTGAAATTAAAATAGTCGCATGTCAGTTATAAGAAGGTATTTTGCAACAGTCTCTGTTTTTAGCGTTTTGTTTACGACCTCAAGCGGCTAAATGCCTTTGTTTAAATGATCTGTGTAGCGAGTTTTAAAAAAGACGTGGCATATAATATGTATTGAATTTCAATTTTACATGCAAAGATAAAAATGTATAGTACCCCTGGTAAAGGTGTATATCTATTGCCACTAATTTGAACTTTGTGCACAACCAGGGCACTGTTTACTTAATATAGACATACAGATAACAGATAAAATTATGGTACCGTTTTTTAAATTACACTACTAAAATTATGGTGTGACCTAAACCCATTGAACTATAAGAAGACCGGAACGATAACTCAGGGGGGGTTTCATTCTCGTCCCCAGAGCCTCTCCCGTGCTCGTGCGTGAAAAAGGCTCTGGGGGAATCCATATATCATCGCGATCTGATTGGTTGTTCAAATTCAAAGGGATAGAGCTTTATATAGTGAATGTTTATAAATAAACAGTATTTGAGACATGAAAACTGACAACGAAGCACAGTTTTAACCCTTTCACTCCCAACTTTCTGGGAGCTCTCTCATTGACGAGTAAAAAATTGTCTGGCATTAGACAGAGTAAAATAATAAAGTACAGAAAATTCCGTATTTGGGAGTGAAAGGGTTAATCTGAACAATTTAATCGAACATTTTTCAAAGCAATCAACCCGTTTCCCCTTATATAATTAAATCAAACACAGAAGACAGACAGCAATTTGAAATCGATAGGCGATAGACGATATTAGACAGCACACTGCTGGCTGTTCGTGCATGGTACATATTAATAAGAATCTCATTGAAATATACAAGTCAAATATAAACGAACGGTGCAACATATTACAGAGAACTACCTTCACTAAAAGAAGCCGTAAATACGAAGAAATTCTGACGCGGCTCTAATATTGCCAAGCTCTGAAGCGAACTCGTAAATTTTAATGCCTTTTGCCCTGCCGAATAAACGTGGTGATGAGCCACACTCAACAGGGACTTTTTTCGAAGGGAATCTACCACAATCAGGATTGTTCCAAAGTCAAATGAGTCAATACGAGACAGCCAAACCACCAGAATCGAAAACGAAAGGAGAATTATATTCCAAACAACTGTCGATGATCTCGTCGTGTCCAACTCCCAAACCGCTAACTTAAACGCATGCGCTTTAGAAAGAACACCAAAGAATCTTGGTGTTCCAGTTTGGATTCCCCCAGAGCCTTTTCTGCGCGCCAGCACGGGAGAGGGTCTGGGGACGAGAATGGGGGGGATTTTGAAGCCAGTGCCAGTCCCTTTGCAGGTAGCTCCCATGCTTCAAGTTACTTAATTTTCATCCTGCCATATATTTTGTTTGGGACGATAACAAATTACTCCAAAACAACGGATTGAAATACATTGTTTTATACGTATGTTTTTAGAAATAGCATTGGCTTCAATTTGATGTATAGTATAAGTTTCCTCATTATTTTAAACTTTTTAAAATGTAGTAAATGTTCGACCATATTTCGCTGGGAAATAACACTAAGAAACTTGTAGTTTTTCTGAGTTTTGAGCTGAAATACTTAACGCTAAACGTTGGGCTTTATACAACAACCTAAGAAAAAGGACCAATCTGATTGGCTAAGAACTATGCATTATTAATGTACGCATGCACAGCTGATGTAACAAAGTCGCAAAAAAATGTTGTTTTATAAAAATTTGATCAAATTACACGTTTGAAGATACAAGTTGGTGCAAAATAAAGTACATTTAAACTGTCTGAGGATTACACATAACACTCAGTGATGAGACACAGCCATCAAGTCGTTGTCCGACGACACAGACATACTAAAATTATCGACATAAATACGGTCATTTAATACCTTTGTCTCCGGTGCACAACGCAATCTACTCCACAACTTCAGAAATTTTCTGATACAATTTCCATTCCTCTTCATGGAAATACTGTTCAGCCATACAAATCCAGGAGATATCAGCCATTGTCAACAAGATTTCCAAACACAGAACATATAATTTTGCTCGTTAATAGTATGCGTGCTTCTCGGCCTTCTCCAATGATAAATGCTTTCCCGGCTGAATTTGCAGCATAAGAAGCGTCCAAATATACATGGGACAGCAAGATCCTGTCCAGAAGAACTAATCTGTTTGTTCAATGATAAATATTTTGGCCAGAAATACCCAACGAAGATGCAATCACACAAAGTTTGAATAAACTTTCAATTTGTCATGATCATGATTTGCATAAATTATACGTGACGTAACTGGAACACGCTGTGGCGTCATATGTGCGTTATTACAGTGCACACGCACAGAAAAATGTCATCTATTTGTTAAATATATGAAACTGAAGCTATTGAAAAATGCTATTTGGTATAGAAACTTCAAGACTTTAGCTAAAAGGGAAATAATTAAAATATATAAAAACAACTGCCATTTTGTAACGTTCGGCAAACAAAATGGCAGTTGTTTTTATATTTTTAAATTATTTCTCTTTTAGCTAAAGTCTTGAAGTTTCTATACCAAATAGCATTTTTCAATAGCTTCAGTTTCATATACAGCCCAACGTTCAGCGTTAAGTATTTCAGCTCAAAACTCAGAAAAACTAACATTTAAAGATTTTTGGCTTCATCCATTCATAGGGCCTGACTTATGGAGTTAGCGTTCCAGTTTACTTAGAGTTCAATGCCTAAACCATACTTCCTAGGCTTGGCTTAGCTAAGTATAGGTTAGTTACTGAACCCGAGGTAAATAACTTATGTAGTTTTTGGGTAAATAACTGACGTAGTTACCAAGGTTGAGGTAACTAACCTACTTAGTTCACGATCGCAGAGGTTGCCTAAGAAAACTGATATACTGAGTTCGTTATCACAGAGTTTGTCTAAAAAACACTTCGGTCGCGATGATAAATCCTTTATCACATATGTGACCATTGATTTAAGGTTATTTTCCCAACCACACATAAATCAAGTTAATTGCCCCAGGCTAATTAATATATATTAGCCCGGGGCATTAAGTTGATTTATGCGTGGTTGTGAGTAACTATTATAAATAAACAACCGCAGTACATCAAAGAAAACCGAAGTTATCGTGAACTAACACAAGTTAATGACTTGTTAGCCTTAATCGCTGCCTAGGTTGCCTGAGGGTTTTCTGTTGATGAGTAATGCCTGGTCTCCATAAGTCATAAGATAATCACCTGAAGCCATCCAATCAGTTTGGGTGATTCAAGATATCTCTAGTCTCATTGGAGAGATTTAGAGCATGTGCTGCTAATCTGCTGCCTTTTCACTGATCAGTCTAAAGTTAAGTCTGTTGGATGGTGGTTAGTACTTGGATAGGTGGCCTCTTATAACCCCATCACCTCTACTGTGTTATAGCTATACAACCAGGGAATGGTATGCGATGGAACGTGCACACCTTGGCACATTTTCTGAGCTCCTCAGGAACAGGCTTTTAGCCAGGTGGGCGTCCAGCTGTCCTATGGACGGCCACTTTTGAAAATTCAGGTTTTTGGACGGCCACTTTTTGTATGGACAGACAGCCTAAGCAAAATATTCTCCTCAAACAACAACTACAGGTTTCCCCCTTTCTGATGTTTCTAGATTTCTGTTAGCTAAAGATGTTTTAATTTAACTGGTCGTTTGTGTTTTCAGACCTTTTTATTTTTCTCAAAAGTGCCCTCAAAACGCGGGAAACGCTGTTTCAGAGACCCAAAATTCAAAAATTTGGACCTCCCCAGAAATGTCTCGTCACAAATTTTTTTTGGACGGCCAGTTTTGAAATCCTGGCTAAAAGCCTGCTCAGGAAATGTGATATATCACACAATTCAATCAAGCTTCTGTGTAACAATTAAAAACATTGTATAGTAACAATTACAGTCAAACTGGCTGTTCTCTTGTTGATTGACAAGTTGCTGTGAGCAATTTGCAAATGTTTCGGGAATATTTATTTCTGAAATTCAGAATTGGTAAAACTTCAGCTGATAATTGGAAACTTTCAGGCTGATCAGTTATTGGCTGATTGCATTGATATATATATATATCAGTGATCATTTTCTTTATTAAGAAAAACACCAAATTGTAGAGAGGTGTGTGATCACACGTGCATGCTTCTTCACACACCTGATGTGGATAAGGCGTGTGCGCCATCGCACAGCACAAACTGTTCTTGGTTGGTTTTCTACAAGGCTGAATTTTCTAAGCAGAAAATTTAGCCTGGCAGTTGAAAACCGAAACATCTTTGTAATAAAAAAATTACCTGTGCCCACATCAAACTTTATTATTAATGTTAGTGTTTGTCAAGTTTCTATTATTATCTCATTGAACCAATCATGTTTATAATCTAAATCAGTCTCATGGTGAAAATGTCAAAGTTTGACATTGGCAAACATGGCACTTACCGTACATGTAGATGGTCAATGGTCATCAGGTTTTTAACTCAAATACAAGGCATCAAAGATAGATAGATAGATAGAACTTTTATTTAACCACGCTAACCCTGTCAACCGAAGCTGATTTCCACAAGGGGTGTGTAAAAAAGAAGTACAGAAGTATAATATTTAAAGCTACTGTACTGTATTCACAAAATATGAGATATAGTGTCAAATAAGTAACATAATTTATGAGTAAGTAATCTATTTACAGGGTTTTTTGGTTTTATATATCAATGTTACTAAAAATGTGAGTAGCAATTTTCTTTTGAAAACATGAAAGGGATTATGATTAACACTAGCATTTATAATTTAATAACGATGAGCTCTGGAGTAAAGAAGCGAAGGACTGCTATTTTCTCATTGACAGGCTTGTGGTTGGTTGCCCTTTTAGGGCTTTCTTCCTATGAAAGTCTGTATACTGTCCAAAAAAATTGGCACTGGAATTGAATTTTATCCTCCCAGAGTCCTGGGAGACAATTTCTAATGATCACTGCATGATTCTTCAATGACTCTGATTGTGAAATAAAATTACCATGTGGCAATGCGAGGATTGCAAGAAATAAAATCTCATTGGTCCCCACCATGGACCCCATCTACTGTGTTAATTAGTGAAGTTCTACTGTAGTATTTATTTTACCAGCTTGTATCACAAGATTTTTGGCACTTTCTTGCCCACAATCTTTTGGGAAACCCTGACATTATATTTGTCTGTTTAGAATCCTTGAATGTTGAATTACTGGTTGAAACATTGGATTCAGCTAATCTCACCAATAATGAAATCCAGAAACTTGTTGATGTACTTTTGGACAAGCAAAAAAATGCTGAGCAGTGGAAAACAGTAAGTTTGAGTACAAAATATACTTTCTCTAATAATTTATGAGCAAAAATTATCCAATAAGAAAGACCAGACAGTCATGGCTGCTCCTTTTTTAAATCTAATTTAGAGTGGTGGTAGACCTGATCCATTGGACGTTCTTAAAAAGCAGTTGAGTGAAAAAGAAGTTGTTTATCAGGAAGGTATGTTTAAGATTTAAAGTGCTTATATCACTTGTGGGGTTTTAATGTATTTAAGGTTACGTTACACCATAGAAATTTAAAAATACAAAATAATTTGCGTAATTAGCTGCCTTAAGCCAAATGCTGAAAGGTTTTGAAAAGTTTATTTCGTGTTTAAAGCAAAATTCATTAAGATATTTAGCGATGAAAATTGCAAGTAGCTCGTTTTCCTGTGAAATTTAAATGTTCCAAGGCTTGTTTCTTCAGCTTTAAATTTCAGCTAAACTGCCGTATTCAAAGACTTTTGTTGAACACGGGTTTTGGCCGATTTTTTTCAAATTTTCACAATGTATTGGAGACAATAAGAGCTTCAAAAGTGTGTGCGGTAGCTATACGGTTTTTTTTTCATATCTGAGTAATCGACTACGATTCATGGTATACCGTATTTTCTGGGCGATAACCCGTGGGTTATCTCTTAATTTTACTAGGAAACATAATTAGTACAGGTAATAGGGTGGTGCGGGTAATCTGTTGAATTCTTAAGACGACGCCATCATGAAGACTGAGACCAAGGATTCTACTTTCATCTTTCAACTACTGGTACTGTACTTTTTTTAAATTTTGTGGTCCCAAACCAAGGGAGCACGCCAGACTGACCTGTATTTCTTCTTCTTTGTTCGGCGTTCCTTCATTTATATTCAGCCATTTTGAATAATGCGGTATATTCGAATGTAATTAATGAAGGAACGCCGAACAAAGAAGAAATACAAGTCAGTCTGGCGTGCTCCCTTGGCCAAACCTATTATTAGCAGCTGCGGGTTATCCGATGGTGCGGGTAATACGCTGATTTATTTTTCCAAAAGTGACATTTTTGTTGCTGTGCGGGTTATATGCCATGCGGGTTATCGCCCAGAAAATACGGTACACGCAACTTAACTGAGGTTGCAAAAGAATGCCTTATATCTCAAAAATAACAAAAAAACAAACCATAGCTTAAAACTATTTTTACATGATTTGATTGAAACTGTAGTTCAACAAAAGTTGCGGCGCAAAGCGAATGTGTTTTCAGAATTTTATCAAAACAAAACAAGTTTAAATACTTTTCAAAATTGTAAATCAACTGTCCAATTCTACAATCATTTTGCTATAAACTGTAAAAATTTGAATTTGATTGCTTTTAAACTCAACGCGCAGTTGCATTTTTCGCAAAGCACTACTCCAAGGTGTTACGTAACCTTCAAAAACTCATTAATAATTCATGAGGAAAACACAAAGGAAATCAGCACCATGTTTGTGGTTTTATACCTGATAAAACTTCTTGACGTCAGAAAGAATACTAATGAACATACAATTTTATATAAAGAATACTAATGAACATACAATTTTATATAAAGAATACTAATGAACATAACATCCAATAACGAATCGTTTTTGAAGCCATTCAAAACACTCGCATCACGTATTTTATCAGATCTAAAACACTCGGGCTGCGCCCTCGTGGTTTTAAATCTGATAAAACACTCCTGCTCGTGTTTTAAATATTACTTAAATAGAGCAGAAAAAATCAGTTAGTAAGTTATTTTGCCATTTTTGATTTAGTCAAATAATTCCTGACATATTTCCTTCTGAACATGCCAATTCTCAAAAATTTCCGTCATTCATTTTAACACCTGGGGGCCTGGGACTCAGGAATGAGTCAATCCAAAACAACTACGTTTCGGCTTATTGATTCACAAAAACACATATATTTGACTGAAAAATCGAAATGTCAAGCTCACACCTGTTTTCCAGTACGCACGAGAGTTCCAACTAAGAAGACAGTCAGCTTAGGTTCCTGAGTCCCAGACCCCCGTGCTTAAAAATGAACGACGGAAATTTTTGGCGAAAAGCCGAAATTGGCATGTTTAAAGGCTTATATCTCAGAAACTATTAAAGTAAATCAAAAACAGCTAAATAACTTACTAACTAACTTTTTTTGCTCTATTCAAATACGTTAAA
This sequence comes from Paragorgia papillata, assembly GCA_035771165.1. NCBI lineage: Eukaryota > Metazoa > Cnidaria > Anthozoa > Scleralcyonacea > Coralliidae > Paragorgia > Paragorgia papillata. Next base: position 193,788 of record JAWNZC010000004.1, read on the forward strand.
ACCCCACAAGTGATATAAGTACTTTAACAATAATGTAAATTTCATATCTTGGGTGTCTGCTGGGCTGGACAATTTGGACATTTCTACTTACTGAACTCTGGGTACATCAGGGCTCGCAAAATCGCCTGCCCGACATCCCAGGGCAACCAAAAATTTGTGTCGGGCAACTAAAATCTCTTGACTAATGTCCCGACGGGCAACCACACTTTTGAGTTCTGATCACTTTTAAAATTCTTGTAATCGTGTTGTTTCGTCATTGGGTGTTAATAAAGCTGTGTGAAAAGATGATTTGTCAAAATGTATTGAAAGTGAACGAAATATTGATGATAATAATGAAATATTTACAGTAACTCAGTGAAGATAGCGATCGGATACCTTTTTGTACGATTTCAGAACATTTCATTTTTCATCTAATTTAGGGTGGGCAAGTAAGAAATGGCCTCGGGCAACCAAATTTTTAGTGTTGCCTGCCCCAAGGGCAGCCACTTTTTTCAGAATTTTGCGAGCCCTGGTACATGTATAGGCACAAAATAGAGATCAACCAGAATTTCGACTCAGGAGAAAACTTGTCTCTTTTTTCTCAATGAGCATTACACCATCCTGGTAGTGGTAAGTTTCACCAGCAGTTTTAATGGTCAAAACTGCTCATGGAACTTAACAGGATGATGTAAGATGAGTGATGGTCACTGACACGATGGTGATGATTAAGATGCCTTGGGACCCTGATGCTTCATTTTTTGAAAATAATTATTTTATTTATGACTTTTATATTTCTTTTAAAAGTAAAAATCTTGCTCAAAACTACCCAAAAATGCTGGAACTTTATGAGACCTAAAAATTCAAAAAAAAGTTGGGTTTTTTTTTTGCAGGGGTGGGGGTGGGGGGTTGGATGGCCCCTGGGCCCTGCTAGCCCTTAGAAGTTTCTTGCGCCTTTGGCGCTCATCTTCACTCCTCCCCATTTCCAAAATCCTGGAAAAGTGCTTGAAAATATCTCTGTGATCATAAGCAAATACATGTACAGTAAATAGACTCTGTTATATACTTGGCTATCCAAGGTGTAAATATGGCATGTTGCCTATGGCGAAGGTGTTACGTTGGAGGATCTTTCATCAGAGTAAAATGGGTGGGTTAATATATATTTCAATCACGTTTTACTCTGATACAGAGCCTAAGCAAAATGTCTGAACTTTTAACCATCGTCACATGTACTTTCATTTCAGAACATTCCAGAGCAGATAGTTTGGCTGTAAAGACAAAAGAGATCAGGTTGGTTGAGACCAAGTTAAATGCTTGATGTAAAAACAAATTTTTGTGAACAGAAAGATTACACTTAAAATGTACAAAGTAACATCTTTTGCAGTTTTTCATTTCCTTGCTTTGTTGTTGAGATATTTTAGGTTTGATACACAAATTAACATTTTCTATTATCAAACCAAATTGATTTGAAGGAGGCATGTACACGCGTAAAAATCTCGCAAGTTGTTACAGCATTGTTGCCTGAACATTGATAAATGAACAACATTGTTCATCATTGTTTCAACAAGTTGTTACAGCTTGATGAAACAACAACCCTTGTTCACGCATGTTGTCACAACCGAAGAACGTGTTGATACATCAACCATGTTCACCATTGTTGTAACATTGTTGTTCATCGTTGTTATTTCGTCATGCTGTATAACAACATGTTGTACCATGTGCGAACAACGTTGTTGGCTATAAAAATGTGCTGTTGGAACAACTTGTTCATGACTGTTGATTTATCCGTGAACAAGTTGTTCGAACCATAAGTGAACAACTTCTTGACAACTTGTTCACGGCGAGCAGCACAACATTGTTCACGACGAGCAGCACAACATTGTTCACGCCTGTTGACAACCGTGAACAAGTTGTGCGTTTTTACGCGTGTAGGTGTGTTTCTCCTACAACCTTGCTCTCTTACTTTTCTTACATACCTTGGGAAATTTTTGACAACTATGGCGTCAAGCTTGCCATTTCACCAATGTGTACATGTATCCTACAAGATACATGTAACTCATCTATCGTGAACGCTGGTTCAAGCCTCATTATATTGTTATTATAGTCGGTTTCAGCTTGCTTTTGAAATTCGTTTGTCAACATTCGTTGAAAGGTTGGGAACTTGGTACGGAAGTTCGCGAAGTTCGTTGTGAAGTTCGAATTTAATAAGCTTTGAATTGAATTCCTTTGGTAAAATCACAGAGAAGATTATTTGTTGTATAGAATATAATAATAAATACTTGGTTAAGCAGAAACAAATTGCCGACTTAAATTTGTGTCTACCTCGCAACGTAGTTCGGAACATTGCAACGTAAGTTCGGAATGTTCATTTCAATTATACGTATCGGATTTCAAAAGCAAGCTGAAACGGACTATAATTGAATCTTTTCTCTGGTTTTATAGAGAAGAACTTCTTCAAGAAAAAGCTAAACACAAGAGCACTGAAAATGGTGCAAATCAGAAGATAAAAGCTCTGGTATGTCAATGAATAATTATTCTGGTTTTAAAAGAGCTCTGGTGTGTTTTTTAATGTGGTTTTTTTTTCAAAGTAAGCTGGATGGTGGGGGTTTATTTTCTTTCAGTTCTTCATCTATGGCTCAGTTAATCAAGTAAATTTTTATTTTTCAACATTGGCATTTGTAGCCAGATGCAGTGCTAAATAGCGCAAGGTTCAAATTAACTATTGGTTTGTGAATTTTAAAAAAGTGCCATGAATATAATGTACAGGCGCAATGGAGCGAGACAATAACTTGCAATAGTATAATTTCAGAGGTGAATATAAAGATTCCGGACATTTGATTGGTTAAAAATTTCTTCATAAATCATTATATTCACCGCGCCAGTCGGTGAATATAACATCACAAAATAACATCACTAGAAAGAGGTTTTCGAGGGGAGTCTGGGACTTTTTTCCAACTAAATTGAGTTAACTCGTTCCAGTCTCCCCTCGGAATTATGATTTTGCTGAATGTTAATTTTCAAAATGGCGGAGTTTTTTTTAAAAATGGCGACCGTACTTTTAAAGCGAACATATCGTCAAAACTGCTCAAATAACTGAGGACAAATAGACTGTATACATCGAATAGCTTGGAGATACAACTGTCTAAAGGTAAGGAAATGTTTTGTCGTAATTATTTTTTATTTTGGAAGAGTTTTGATCGTATTAAGCCGTGCTTTTGAAAGTGACTGAGTGAAGAAAAGATTCAACATTCAATTTCCAAAGATCAAGATAAGATAAACTAATACATTTATAAACGTGTGTTTTAACTTCCTTGGATATTCACCTCCGAAATATTATACTATAACAATTATTCACCTCAGTCTCGGTGAATATTGGTGAATATATTTACCTCGGCTTCACCTCGGTAAATATTCACCGATATTCACCTCGACTTCGGTGAATAATTGTCAATTTGTCATTTGTTATATACCAAAGACTTTCGTTTGCCAAAGATGAAATCCTATTGGTCAAATCATGGTCACGTGTTGTTCAACAAACTCAATGTTTCTTTCTGCCGATGGAAACATTGCACTGTTTCATTCCCTCTGACGTCAACAACGAAGAAGGAAACAGTGCAATGTTTCCCTCTGACGTCAGCTATAATCATGCGTTGTTCACGTGAATACACAATGATTATTGCATCAGATCAAGAACTTTGGATTTTTCGGAACATTTTGAAAACAAGAGCTGTTTCGAGCTTGTTTGGTACGAAATAGTCCATTTCCCAAAGGAAAGAATATCTATACATATCTTCAAAGAAGGTGTGAAGAAATTCTGGATAAATTTAAAGCTGTTCTTTGTACTTGTTGAGTCTGGTGTATTTGTTCAGTTGAATTGAAATACGAAGACAAAGTCAAAGTGTTTTGGTAAGTCTTTTTGCCTTTTACAAGTTTCGAAGTGTTTTAGTCTTTTTGCCTTTTACAAGTTTCGAGTCCGTTTGGTATTTTGTATTTTAAAAGTCTTTGGTATATAACAAAACGCTTGTTGACTTTTGCCTCGAGAAACATCGAGTTTTACGGTCCCTCTAACAAACATGATTTTTCCGGTCCCTCTAACAAACGGTCCCTCTAACAAACATGATTTTTCCGGGGAAAAAATTATTCGTTCTACAGAATGTTTTTAAAATCGGCCAATTGATTACTCATACTTCAAGAAAAGTTTTAATGAAAAAAAAATTGGGCGTCACCAAAGTTTTTTTCGAATTAAATTAGTTTGAAGGGTAATTGGCAGCCATTTTGAAACGTCATCGTTGCCATAGCAACAACTGTTGCTATTTATTTAGTAACAGTTTTTGATTGTCAGACTGTTTAACTATGCATAACATTTAGTTTTATTCTTTTCCCGAATTGTTTAATCATGTGTTGTGGACTCTCAAACTTGTATTTTCCATTTTTCAAGAAACTGTATGGAGCCACCTTAAGTTGTGACTTTCTTTACTCTTTAGTCCTGAGAAACACATCAAGAACAAAAACAATCTCTTTATTGTTTTACTCTAAAGCCCTAATCAAACGAGAACGCAAGTTGGCAGTCACGCTATCTCAGCCAGCCTCTCTGAATAGTTTCCCGAAAATATTATGAACCGTGACAAAGTTAAAACTTGTTTAAAACACTCATGAAACCTTTATTTTGTTAATTTGGGTGTTCGAACGACCGCCACAGAAATTTGTGACTGCCAACTTGCGATGACTTGCGTTCTCGTTTGATTAGGGCTTAATGCCAGACAATTTGCTATGGGTTTAAAGTGCTTATGAAACGAAAATTAAGGTCTGTCTTATTTGAAACATGTTTGAAAGTACTTTTGAAATGACAAAGTAACATCTTTTGCTGTTTTTTGTTTCCTTGCTTCGTTTTTGAGATATTTCAGTTCGCGTTTTATATGCGAAACTAACCAGTGACATCACAACGTGCATAATGACTTACTGGGCAAGGTTATATATATCTTTGCTATTATCAAATGGAATCATTTCAAAGCAATCATGTGTGTGATTTTCCCTTACAACAACAAAAATATACATTTTCAACTGATTCCATTTAGTAATAGCAAAGATATATAACCTTTCCCAGTAAGTCATTATACACGTTGTGATGTCACTGGTTAGTTTCACGTACGAAACAAACTGAAATATCTCAAAAACGAAGCAAAAAAACAGCGAAAGATGTTACTTTGTCATTTCAAAAGTACTTTCAAATAAGACAAACTTAATTTTCGTTTCATAAGCACTTTTAAGCCCTAATCAAACGAGAACGCAAGTTGGCAGTCACGCTATCTCAGCCAGCCGCTCTGAATAGTTTCCCGAAAATATCATGTACCGTGACAAAGTTAAAACTTGTTTAAAACACTCATGAAACCTTTATTTTGTTAATTTGGGTGTTCGAACGACCGCCACAGAAATTCTGACTGCCAACTTGCGATGACTTGCGTTCTCGTTTGATCACGGTTAATGGTTTGATTAGGGCTTAACAGGTGATTTACCCATTCCTGCCTGAGCCGGCAAATGAGTTGAACAAGTGGTCAGCCCATTTCTGCCTGGGCCATTGAACTTTAAGGAGACTTATTGTTTTACTTTAACGCTTGATGGTTTTACCTCATCAAAGGGAGAACCCTCAGACATCCTACTGTATGTAGCAACTGAACGGATTATGTAAGAAGTAATTAACCCATTCTTGCCTAAACTGGCCAAACACGGTCCTTTTATTGTTTTACTCTCAGTGTAATGCCAGACGATTTTACTTGTCAAAGAGTGTGAAGCCCAGATACTCTAGGCAGCAATGGTTTAACAAGTGATTAACCCATTCCCTTGGCCAAAAACACCCTCTTTATTTGTTTACTCTAACGCCAGACAATTTCACTCAGCAAAGAGTGGACCCTCAGACATCCTAGGTAGCAATGGGTTAATATTCAAACACATGTAAAGAGTTGTTATTTGACAACGGATTTTTCGTTTTGTAGCAAAAGGACAACGAAGCATTGCAATTGCGAATGAGTGCTAGCCATAATAGCAACGCTCTGGAAACGCAAAGACTTCAGGCAGCTTTGCAGGACTGCAAGGAACACCACGGTCCATCAGATTGGCGCGATTTACAGGAGTCGGAAAATCAAAAGACTAAATTACAAGAAAAGATTGCTTCTTTGGAGAGTGATTTGAAAACAAGGGTACGTGTTGTTGTTTGTTACTGTAGCGGACTACAATTTTTAAGAAATGAGTATTTTTTTTTACTGCTTTTTCAAAACAGGCGTATACATGTATGTGTAACGTTCGTTCACTTGCGGTTGTTAAGATGAAGATCTAACGCTAACATTTCAAGTGAATGATATTGATGAATATAATCATAGACTACCAACAAAATCGAATGATTAAGATCACAGTTTTTGCAAATTTGTGACCTGAAAAAACCTCTAAAAAGAACCCCCCAGAACCAAGGCTCGGCCTACGACATGCAGTAGCCCAAGTAAAAGGGACTTATCATGCATGCGCTGACGCGAACCACATTAATATCTGCCTAAGAGTGACAAACTTGTTGTTTAATACCGCGTTCACACTATACGGATAACTTTTGTGCCGGCACAAAAACCCACTGGTATAGTGTATTGAACAGACTTGGCAGGAAACAACAAAACTATCCGATACAAAATTCTTAGATTACGTTTACACTATAGAGCAAAAGTTTCCGGATTCGTAAATGTTTCCGGATTCACTTCGTACCACAACAGTATTCGCAGATTCGGCCCTTTACACTAAACTCGAAATTCCTTTAATTCAGTTAATTAATACTGTATGTTGACCATGTTGGTTCCACCGCAACCTCACATGACTACGAGCGGAAGAGCATCCGAATTCATCGGAATAACCGTTCACACTACGTATTGTCTCGGATTCAAAAGTATTCGGATACGAAGTTTCTACACTTTTTTTCCGGATTCGAAATCTCCGGATACGTGATCAAACCGGAAAGTTTTTATTCCGGATTCATTCTTTTGTGTGTAAACGGCAAAACGAATCCGGTACTAAAACGTTCCGGATTCGTCACGAATCCGAAAACTTTTGCTCTAGTGTAAACGGGGTCTCGGTCTAAAAAAAGTCTCGCCCAATAATTTTTGAATATCTGTAATGTTCCTTCTGGGTTGTTTTGTTTTTTTGTACTAAACGTCCGATGTTTTGCTGTGTATTTTTAGATCGAAAATGAGAACCTACTCACGAAAAAGGCGGCCGAAGCCAACGGCAGAGTGGAAAGCTTGGATACTTTGCAGCACAGTCTTTCTCAGCAATTGCGCGAAACTGTTAAAGCGAAGAGCGAGAGTGAACAAAGACTGCAAATATCCAAGAACGAGCTCGCCCAAGCCCAAGGGCAGAAATCTGACGCCGTAAAAAATGCCGAAGCATTACAAAAACGTCTCGAAGACGAAGCGTCGAAAAAGACGGAGTTGGAGAAGATGTACAGTGTCAAACTAAAAAGCGAGCAAGACAAACACGTTGAAGAGAAAAACGTAAGTTAAAATGGGATGAGTAGGACTTAAAGTGTCGTCTATGAAGTAAAAAATTAATTGACGTTTTTGTTGTCTTAACTCTTTCCTGTCCGAATTGGTCTTTAGCAGCCTAGACCATAGTTAATAGAAAATAGACATGGTTTGGAAACCCGGAAAACTTCAAAGCGGTTAACAATGAAGCTACCATTCATGTTGAAAGGTACATGAAGGTGCTAAATCCTTTGTTTTAGGTTTATTAATATTTAAACAGTACGGTTGAGTGATTGAACCCAAACGTTGCTATTGGATGATTGCTTCATTATACAGAAAACACAATATGTTCAGTAACCGTGAAAGTGCAAATATTTCCATAAACCTGAATAAAAACATACAACAATGTCTTTTGTGAGCTTCCAAACCATGTCTATTTTCTATTAACTATGCCTAGACCTATATAGGCTTCTATTTCCTATTTGGGGGCCTGTGGGCTATAGATTTGAGGAGGATGGCCGAAAGGACTGGGGAGAGACAACGGGAAATAGAAGGCCTAGTAGATTTCCCAATCAAAAGTCAAAACTGCCCCACTCTAGATTCTCAAAGTTGGTGGCGCCAAATCTCAAGTTATTGATATTTTTGTCGAGTTAATGGAAGTTCAAGGTACTGTATTGTTGAAGCATTTACGATCTAAATCGAGTATTCCTGGCATTCTGTGAAAGTTATTTGATTTCCCGAACGAATCGAATGCATTTTATGTCAAATGAAGGTGAATTCGTGAGTGTATAAATGTAAACGTTCGCCACATGCATGGGCAATGCTTCATGATTTTCTGTTGATGTTTCTCTGAAGATGATTCTGAAATGGTAATATATTTGCCAGGAGTATTTTACGCTTGAAAGATGTCATATTTTCATGTGTCTAATAGTCGAATCCAGAGCGTGAAGTTGATAGGAATCGATCAGAGGACAATTGCTGAATATAATTTTAACTTAATATTATGGTTGTAAAATATAGATTTGATATTTAAGTGGTGGCTCGATGCCGATGGTTGTAAGACTTGTAACTGTGAGAAAAATGAATAAATACAATGGTCTGGGATTTGGCAAATATACTGCACTAGGCTTTTCCGGAGCATTAACTCTGCTTACGTCATGAAGCGAATTTAGTTCCCAGTCCCATAGGCCACAGCTCAGCCACGGAAAAGCCTATGACTTCGCTATTAAGCCAAGGGTGCGTATGTTTTCGTATGCGTTTCCGTTTTAAAGGGAAGTGCTGCTCAATCATGTCTAGGCCAGCCTGGTTCCCAAGCCTCTCTTTTTAACGTCGAGCGGCAGACTGAATTGTGAGAGGCCTGGAATAAAATGTTTTGCTTGGCCCCAAATCTGGCCCCAAAACTGGCCCCAACTTATACAAGCACCAAACGGCCGTTTGGCGGAAAACCAAGGCAGATAACACTCACGTCGGTCTGCACAATTATTTATAACATCATATAGCAAGCTTGGTCTACGGCGCCGAAACGTTAAAATAGCATATTTCGATTTGTATAAATGTGTTTCAAACACAATCACTTCCCACGCCGAACACTACTTTATAAAGCCTCGTATGTAACAACCTTTTAACGTAATGTAAAACAAAGAAACCTGCTCATTTGCTGCCTGCTCTCAAGAAGAAGTTTGTTTAAGTGCCCTCATTCATAAAGATTAAAGAATCCGAGCTCCAGCAGGATTCATGTGATGATAGATAAAGATGAACATTTTCCGCTAGTCCTCTCGCTCGATGCCTATTCTGTGACGTCACCAAAATACGTTCGAGAGAAAAGAGGACTAGGAACTAGTCTGTGTCTAGGCTGGGTCTTTAGTATTTTATTCTGCTTAACGCAAGACGATTTTATTCACCTCTGGGGAAGCCCTCGGACAGGAATGAGTTAAGGTTACATTAGATGACGAGAGTATGTTTTGGGTGATTGATTAGCGCGCGACGAATTTTAGCGGTATGTATCTCAAATTTCCAGTCACTGAAAAGGACAAATAATTGCTGAACGTGAAAATATAAATTTGATGAGTATTCATTTCAAACTTTTCCTGTTTTTATAACGAGTTAACGAATATACACACACTCGAGATAAATTCAAAAAATAAATTTACCGTTTAACTAAAAATCTTCCTGCATGCCATATTTTCAATCTTGAATAGTAATCGCACAAAACCGTGTGCGCTTGTTGTATACTTTTTAGTGGTTATTTAGATGCACGGCATTCTTTTCAGATCTGCGTTGGCTAAAACGGCAAAGAGACCAAAATTCACTTTTAACGAGAAAATATTGTAAAATCATATGGCGACCGACTAACACAGAATAGTCCATAACAAAACTAATACTGTAACAAAATTTGAAAAAAATTCTAGTGAAACCCGAGATTTAAAAAATCAGTTTTGTGCGCCAGTTCCGTGGGAAAATCAATGGTGGAGAACTCGTTATAGGCCAGGGAAGTTTAAAATAGATTCTCACTAAATGAAACTTAATCAGCAACCATTTGACTTTCTCGACGGAAAATTTGAGATTCATAGCCCTAAAATTTGGCGCGCGATGGCCAATTTCCCAAAACAATGAAAAACATCTAATGTAACCAGGTAGCAATGGCTTATGGACCTTATTTAAAAATGGCCGCCGAATTAAAATTCTTTTATACGCATACAAATTAGCCCTTATGACCTCGTTTTAAAGTAAAAATTATTTTGAATTTCACACATGGAAACGAGTTCATAAAGGCTAATTTATATGTATATAAAGTAATTTTAATTCGGCCGCCATTTTTGAATAAGGTCTGTGACGTACGCAAACGGTCATTGATGCCTAAGTACATTGTTCTTTTCCATAGTTGTTCATTTGCCTACGTTATAAAGCGTTGGTACCGAGAGCTCATATTTTTTCCCAAAAACAAACTTGCCATAGCAAACTTTGGGAGTTTATAGCTCGACAACTATACGACAGATTTTTTTGAAATATCGAATGTAGGAATATATACATTTTTTTAATATACATTTTAATTATTTTTTGTTGTGTTTCATTACAGCTTCTTGTGCAACAACTCGAATCAGCCAGTGGCGAGAAGAAGGATAATATCCAGCTAGCTGAATTACAGGTATACACTGTGCCAATTATTTACAATAAAAGTTACTTGTTTGTGTCTGCATGGGATAGAGTTGGTACATGTTTGTGAAGATTTGTCGTTGATGTGGTGGAGTTGAAACCATGGGTGTTTGTGTTTGTGTTGGTGGTCTAGTTGGTGTTGGTACTGGTGTTAATACTGATGTTGGTGCTTGTATTCGTGTTGGTGTTGGTGTTGGTGTTGGTACTATTGTTGGTGCTGGTGGTGGAGTTAGTGTTGGTGATGTTGATGCTGTTAGTGATGGTGTTTGGGGCTTGTATTCGTGTTGGTTTTGGTGCTATTGTGGGTGCTGGTGGTGGAGTTGATATTAGTGCAAGTGGTGCTAGTGGTGATGTTGATGCTGATGTTCGTGTTGATGCTGATGTTAGTGCTGGTATTGGTGCTTGTATTCATGTTTGTGTCGACCAGTGCTATTGTTGGTGTTGGTGCTGGTGGTGAAGTTGGTGTTGGTGCTGATGTTGATACTGATGTTAGTGCTGGTGCTTGTATTCATGCTTGTGTTGGTACTATTTTTGGTGCTGGTGGTGGAGTTGGTGCTGGTGTTGGTGCAAGTGGTGATGTTGATGCTGCTGTTATAGTGCTGGTGTTGGTGCTTGTATTCATGTTGGTGCTTGTATTCGTGTTGGTGCCATTGTTGGTGTTGGTGCAAGTGGTGGTGCTGGTGGAAGTGGTGGTACTAGTGGTGATGTGAATGCTGGTGTTGGTGCACGTGGTGGTGCTAGTGCTTGTATTCGTGTTAATGCTCGTGAAACACTCTGGCGTCAGACTAAAGGGGCCGGTTCAGGCAGCAATGAGTTAATACTTACTTAATACAGAACTCGTTACTAGCTTTTGGCACGGGCTTCATAACTCAATAATCAGAGCACTGCACTAGAATTACAGGGTGGTGGGTTCAATTCTTAGCCGGAAGGCCTTGATGTTGCATTTCCGCTAATGGCCTCGGTTTGGTCTTCAAATGTGTGTTTCCCTGCCAACATCCGACACGTTTTTGATGTAGCCGCCTCCTAGAAACATGGACGTGTCAAACCAGTTTTAAAAACAGGTGTGGTGCAACACACGTTCTGGTAGCGGTTGACTACTGAGCGTGCTTACGCAATGACTAACAAGTTGTTTACGTGGTGGCGTTACAGTGTAGCTATACGTTACAGTATAGCTACACGTTTCTGAGCCAGTTGAGCTTTTGTAACCCTGTTTTTATCTCTTTACTTACTATTTAAAACATTACTTCCGTAAAGAAATAAGAATACTTTGTCACAGAGTCGGTATAAAGTTGTTTACAGTGCTTGGGAAGTTACAAGACGACTCACAGAGCTGGTGAAACACTGGGCTATCGCCTCGTGTTGTTCACGCATAGCTCGTATTTCTGAACTTCGTTGTCATGGTACAGTAACTTCGCACATGCGCGACAGGAAAAGTGTCAGATGTTGGCAAAGCTCTTTCCTTTCTTATACTATTATGTAATAGATACAGCATGAGCAGTGTTTTATCAGATTTAAAACACGAGGCGTTAGCCGCGAGTTATTGCGAGTGTTTTGAATAGTGTGAAAAACAACTCATTTAGTTAAGTTCATTTAAACCTGTACCCGCGGTAGTGCACGTTGCCTTTGACAACTTATATATTTTACTCTAAAGCTGTAATCAAACGCGAACACACGTCATCGCAAGTTGGCAGTCACGCTATCTCAGCCAGCTGCTCTGATATATCATGTACCATGACAACTGACAAAGTTAAAACTTGTTTAAAACACTCATGAAACCTTTATTTTGTTAACTTGGGGAGTTCGAACGACCGCTACAGAAATTCGTGACTGCCAACTTGTCAGGACTTGCGTTCTCGTTTGATCTGGGCTTAACGCCAGACGATTTTACTCGTATAAAATCTCGGACATGGTACTGATTTCCATTGTGTTTTCCTCATGAATTATTAATGAGTTTTGAAGTAATATATCATACACGAGAAGCCGTTTATTATCTGATTTGAAAACCCCAAGAAGTGTGTTGAAAAACGAGGCGATAGCCGAGTTTTTTTATCTCACTTCGAGGTGTTTTTAATTCAGATAATAAACGGCTTTCGAATGTATGGTATAGCTTCTCAAACAAATCAGTATTTAAAGGGCAATAGCACTAAAAATTAAGTTTGTCTAATTTGAAAGAACTCATACAATTGTAATAGAACATCCTTTACAACTTTTTCGTATCTCTCTTCGTTTTCAAGATTTTTCAATTGGTTTGATATGTAAATGAGATGGTCTCTGACGTCAGGTGTGGGGTAAAATATTTTCACATGTAGTAAAACCAGTTATATCTGTAAGTTTGTTCAGCGAAATCATTTGAAACTGCACATATAAAAACTCCTTGCGACGCTGAACATTTCATGTTAGATATGTAAGTGATTTTGCTCTGTATGAAAATATTTTACCCCACTCCTGACGTCAGAGACCAGCTCATTTACATATCAAACAAATTGAAATGTCTTGAAAACGCAGAAAGATACGAAAAAGTTGTAAAGGATCTTCTATTACAATTTTATGAGTTCTTTTAAATTAGACAAACTTAATTTGTGTTGCCAATCCCCTTTAAAGAGAAATTTGAGGTAAAACTTGTCTTAATTTATTGGCGTTACCAAATTTCACAACAACGTCTCGGTAATTACTGATTTCATTATGTTTTCCTCATGGATTATTAATGAGTTTTTGAAGTAATAAATAGTACACGAGAAGCTCTGATATAAAAACACCTCGAATTTGAGGTTAAAGTTGACTTAATTTATGCACGTGTTTGATCACTCTGTCTCGGTACCGATTTCCTTCGTTTTTATCTTATGCCGGAATTATCAATGAGTTGAGAAGTAGTTTTAATATATGCTATTTTAATTTTCACATGCCTCGGTTGCCTTTGTTCTTTCCAGGGAATATATCCAATAGCCGCAGCAAAACAATAGATTAATATTCCCCTCTAAGGCTACGTCCACACGTATACGTTTTCGTAGCGTTTTCATATTGTTCTCCGTCCTCAAGGGAGTAGAAAACAATGGTCTACTTGCCTGAAACAATATGAAAACGCTACGAAAACGTATGGAGCGTTTTTCACTCACGTGATCGGTGGCCCCATTGGGGTGGTGAAACAATACGAAATATTTGAATAAGAAAGAGCTAATTCCCATACCGTACACCAATATGGCCGCCATTTCATTGTTTTGGTACACCAATATGGCCGCCGTGACGTCAGATGAAAACGCTCTATACGCATGTGGACGTAGCCTAAAGCCCGGTATGCACGTGCGATTTTTTTCTCGCGCTGGTAACGCAACGGGTCAAATATTATTGCGTTGCCGGTGCGAGAGAAGTGGCTACACGTGTGATAATTTTATGACGGCGTCGCAACAGTTAACTGAAAAAAACGAGAACTAGGGATACAAAAGAGAGCTGAAAAAAACAGAGCTGCTCGAATCATAATGAATATGAGCAATGATGTAGATCAGCTGGTTGCTTTAGATGCTTTAGACTGGAAGCCATTTAAAACGGAAAGAATAAAGGCTAAGTCAAAACTGATGTTTAAATTGTTGAATAAAATGGGTCCTAAATCACTTACTGATTTATTTACTTTCAAAAGTGAAATGACAAATTATGAACTTCGAGATATTGAGAGTACTCTTTGCTTACCACAACCGCGTACTAATAGCAGGAAAAAAAGTTTCATGTTTGACGGGGCACACATTTGGAACTCTTTACCAAACGAAATTAGGGATAGCAACTCCCTCATGTCCTTTGAAACTAAAATCGTTACTCACATTTTTGAATAATATTGTATGAAAAGATTTGTAAATAGATATGTTTCACTATACTTTTTTCTTCTATAGTTTATATTCTTGTACCTATATAACTTTCTTACTATATGTTACTATATCTTTGTAATCTTGTTATTGTACACGCCCCTTGTGGAAATCAGCCTAGGTTGACAATGGTTAGCGTGTTTAAATAAAGTTTTCTGTCTGTCTGTCTGTCTGTCTGTCTGTCTGTCTGTCTGTCTGTCTGTCTGTCTGTCTGTCTGTCTGTCTGTCTGTCTGTCTGTCTGTCTGTCTGTCTGTCTGTCTGTCTGTCTGTCTGTCTATCTATCTATCTATCTGTCTATCTGTCTATCTATCTATCTGTCTATCTGTCTGTCTGTCTGTCTGTCTGTCTGTCTGTCTGTCTGTCTATCTATCTATCTATCTATCTATCTATCTATCTATCTATCTATCTATCTATCTATCTATCTATCTATCTATCTATCTATCTATCTATCTATCTATCTATCTATCTATCTATCTATCTATCTATCTATCTATCTATCTATCTATCTATCTATCTATCTATCTATCTATCTATCTATCTATCTATCTATCTATCTATCTATCTATCTATCTATCTATCTATCTATCTATCTATCTATCTATCTATACTTGACACCATGATGTGTCGAAGAACGAAGCGTTGGCTTCGGCAATGCTGTTGCTGTGAAGTCGATTCTAACGAAACTAAGCGTTTAAAACGTCGTTGAATGGAAAGAATGTTATTTTTGTGACCGATTCAAGGAAAGAAAAACATCAAACTGGTCATTCTAAAGCGAATTTTATTAGCCAGTCTGAAATAAACACTGCGTTTCCTGCTAAAACCAGGCTAAAACAATGCCTATGTAATTTAATACTTTCGGCAATCGTTGCGGAAAGTTAAACCATTTTAACTTTCGGCAACGATTGCGGAAGGCGTCCGGTTACAATTGCGTTGCCGCGCGAGTGATAATACATGCGCGATTTCCTCTCTTGCGCCAGCAACGTAATGAAATTTGACCCGTTGCGTTGCCAGCGCGAGAACAAAATCGCACGTGTATACCGGGCGTTAAGGCTATGTGCACACGGTAACGTTTTCTAGCGTTTTCGTATTGTTTCAAGTAATGAGCTGATTGTTCTCGATTCCCTTGAGAACAGGAAACAATACGAAAACGCTCGGAAACGTTACCGTGTGCACATAGTCTAATAAGGCTACTTCCACACGTATACGTTTTCGTAGCGTTTTCATATTGTTTCAGGTAAGTAGACCATTGTTTTCTATTCACTTGAGGACGGAGAACAATATGAAAACGCTACGAAAACGTATACGTGTGGACGTAGCCTAATATTCCCCTCAATATTTCTTTTCTATTGTGACTCCTGTCAACCTCATCCATGTGAAAATTAAGGTCCCTCGAGGATATGTGTTTATTCAACTCGGGCTTCGCCCTCGGTGAATAAATCACATATGCCCTCGTGGCCTCAAAATAACCTCTATACATATTCTTTTCAGAAACAATCTGATGAAGCTTCTCGACATCTCACTGAGCTCCAAGCCAAACTTTCCCAGGCCGAAGACGACCACGGTAAGTCCAAACAAGCCTTGTCTACGAAAGAGGAACAGTTGAGCAAGCACGGCGAAGAAATTAATGTTCTGAAAAGTTCGAACAGCGGCAAGGACGAGGAAATTGAAAGTCTTCGGCAAAGAGTATTGGTTCACGAGAGCGAGATCGTGGTCATGAAAAACAATATGGCTCAAAATGTCGAGGCAACACCAGATGGTGACGACGACAGGTAAGCTTGAGTTTAGTTTTGTTCAATTCAACTATTTTATATAGATAGAGATGTAGAGACGTAGAGACGTAGAGATATATTATATGTATAGGATAAATACCGAGAACGGAGGCTTTAAACCAGATAGATCCCGAGGGCCAAAGGCCCGAGGGATTTATCTGGCTTAAAGCCGACGTTCGAGGTATTTATCCGACTTAAAACACGATTGAAGAAGGTTTTCTAAAAGATATCATTTACCGAGTGTCGAAGGACATTGTTATGTCAAATGTTAACGGGATTTTATGAAATAATAAGACTCCAAAGCAACCTTTGAATAATAGTTTATTAAACAACTTGAGAAGTACGTAAAGGTTCATTGAACACATACACAGACTTCTACAAGTTTGTTTGAATAATTAATATGAATAATTAGTACCAGATTTATCATTACAGCATTGGGCATGCGTATTGATGCAGTATCAATCCCACATTTTACGCTCAACGTTCAGCGTTAGAAATTGCTGACTCAACCAACAGATTTTATGATTGGTTTGCCTTCCTCTCGTAAACTGCGTGAGCGAAAAGCAAACCCTTGCTCTCCTTCCCGTATGTGGGCGCTACCGGCGTTACCATACGAGATAGTTGTAGCAGGCACCCTATGAATTTATAATGCGGGTTTTATGGGATATAAATCCCGCAAAAAAACCCAAAGAAAACCGACTTGATCGTGTTTTAAGTATTTTGTAAGACCTTTAAAAGGCAATCATAGCTTGGACAACGTGACGTATGATAGATTAACTCCTAAGTAAACTAACAACTTTTGCCGTTCCTTGCCACAACGTTGTCTTGAAAACGTGAAACGCTTCAGTTGTATGTGCAACGAGGATGGTGTTGGGATTATTCTTGGCACTGCAAATTATTCAACGCTTTGTTTTAGTTGAAAAATACTATTGTACTTGGGTAGTTGTCGTGACGTTCGCGTTGTGCTTGCTTAGGCCCGGTTCAAACGTCGTTCTTCTCATGCGCGGAACCTAATACAAGCATTAAGTGCGGCAGAAGAGCGACGTTTGAATCAAGAGCGGCAGATTGTATTACGAGCGGCAAGGCCTGTCGCATTATGCGACGTTTGAGCCACTCTGATTCAAACGTTGAATACCCTGCGAGCAGAGCCTTCTTTTCCTTATTTCTTCGCTGAGAGAGAGGAAGAAAAGTAGGCTCTGCTGTATTCGTGACTGGTTTCCATTGCGCATGCATGTCAGTTGCTTGCATGGTTACAATCTCCAACCCAGTCCCAATCAGAACAGAACACAAAACGAGAACCGGTTAAACGGGTCTTAAACGGGTTACTTCGTCCAAGCCAAACACGAATAACAGCAGAGCCTACTTTTCTTCCTCTCTCTCAGCGAAGAAATAAGGAAAAGAAGGCTCTGCTCGCAGGGTAACGTCGAACTTCTCATGTACCGAACCTAATAATGCATAAATTATTTTAATATAATATTATATTATTGCTGCCACTGATAATGCGGAAGGTTTTTGCCGGTTTTTAATAGTTTGAGGAATTAGGTTCGACGAATTAAGTTTGACGTATTAAGTTTGACGTTTGAATCGACGCCGCTCTAACGTCGAATCTATTTGTATTAGGTTCGGCGCATGAGAAGAGCGGCGTTTGAAACTGGCCTTTAGGTCCCTATTGAGTCAGGGTCAACGTCACTGGCATATGATACCCAGGTTTAACACATTTCCAAAACGGCGTCTTTGTTGTTGTACTCTACTTCAAAAGGAGAACCCTCAGACATCTTAGGCAGCAATAACAAGTGATTAAACTTGCAGACTCAAACAAGTATTAACTCTGGAAGCTGTTGGCATCGTAGTTGTTAACTGTTCTATGTTAACAATTTAAATACGTGTAATGGCAGTAGATACATGCATGCATCGCCAGGATTACCTACCTGGCAGGCAAGCAGAGCCTTCTACAGTATTCACTTTGTAATTTCTACTCCTACATTGAAACGTTCTTGCAGAGTACAGTCGTTGGAAGAGGAGATTGAAAAGCTGAAGACTGAAATAGGGGAACGAAAGGAACAATTCAATCTTGTGGAGAAATCTGCTGAGACCATGAAGAAGAAAAACAACGTAAGTAATGGTTGCATGGCTTTAACGGAAATAACAGGCTATTCCTTCTCCCTTCCCTTCCCTTCCAAACCTGCGGGCTAGCTCTCGGGGATGATTGACACTTATAGAATGTTGGATCACTGATCTATATATGTAACTAGACTGCGGGTGCCTTCTATTATTGATTAACAAAGGGCGGTCAATCCAAGATGGCAATACGCGTCCTTTCCGCTGACCTTTCTCTGACAAAATAATTTATAATTCGATTGATCGGACTGCGGGCGCGGCTGAAATCACAGTCAAATAAATATATTGGGCAGCGTACGGTCAGCGGTCGCTACCATGAGAGAAAGGACCCATCTTTCCGCCATGTTTGTTTTGTCATTTTTTGGACGGGAACAAACGTTGGGCTTTTGTAACTAGATAAAATATTGGTATTTTGATGCATGTTCATGTTGTTTTTTTCAATGTGTAGGAGCTGAGGGAGAAGAATTGGAAAGCCATGGATGCACTTTCCGCAGCAGAGAAGAACCAGAAATCTGAATTGGGTAAAGCTGTGGCCGCAGTGAAGGTAACATGGTAACATCTTTGTTGGGCTTCGTTTCTGTTCTCCAGGAGGGGCTGAATACACTCTATAGTCGTGGTTATAGATCACTTCTGTAATGTAACAATATTGAACATTTTATGTGCCTCTTGAGCTTTTTTCGCCACGTTTGTGTGTCTGCAAATCAAAATAATTTCTGCTTCATAAGGAGGCCACAAAGGCTCCTTTAGATGCACATAAAAGAATATTCAAAGTATAGTTCATGGTGTAGTTCATGGTGTTGATATTGGTGATGATGTAGGTGGTGGTGGTGGTGGTGGTGGTGGTGTCGTTGTCCATGTCCATGTTTGACATTGTTTGTGTTCATGTTGTACTAGGTGTTCGTGTTGTACTACACACGTAAAAATCTCGCAAGTTGTTACAGCATTGTTGCCTGAACAATGCTGTAACAACTTGTTGATATATGTGAACAACATCGTTCATCATTGTTTCAGCAAGTTGTTACAGCTTGATGAAACAACAACCGTTGTTCACGCATGTTGTAACAACCGAAGAACGTGTTGATACATCAACCATGTTCACCATTGTTGTAACATTGTTGTTCATCGTTGTTATTTCGTCATGCTGTAACAACATGTTGTATCATGTGCGAACAACGTTGTTGGCTATAAAAATGTGTTGTTGGAACAACTTGTTCATGACTGTTGATTTATCCGTGAACTAGTTGTTCGAACCATAAGTGAACAACTTGTTGACAACTTGTTCACGGCGAGCAGCACAACATTGTTCACGGCGAGCAGCGCAACATTGTTCACGGCGAGCAGCACAACATTGTTCACGCCTGTTGACAACCGTGAACAAGTTGTGCGTTTTTACGCGTGTAGGTGTTCGTGTTTTTATTGTTATTCATGTTGGTGGTTTTGCTGTTGTGGTAGTTGTTGTCTATGACTCTATTTTCATTTGGTGTTCATGGTCCAACGTTTCGTCACCTCGATCATCTAGTGCGATTGTAATGAAGTCAGCCTCTCTATTTATGCTCTTACGAAACCACTGATGATTTATAGATCTCTTCCAACGAAGAATAATCTGTCGGGTGCTAAGGATTTCGTTCTTTGTCGAAATTTTAGGGGGAAAACAAGGAGAATCTTGCAAAGCTCTATACAGACACAAAGGTACAATGTACATATGTAACAGTCTTTAAGTGCTATTTACAATGCGAACGACCGTATTAATCGTATAGGGTATGCATGAGATCTTAAGATCTACGACGCGGCCTTCAAAACGTTAAAATGCAATGTGAATGAAGCATTTAAATCTTCTTTTCATGTCAAACAGCTTTTATTATGGTTTCACCCAATCTTTGCATGCAATGTTTGTTAGTTCTTTCTGTACAAGTTGTCGTTGTATGTTAAGGTCTTCGTTAAGGGTTGCAGGGTCATTTCGGTAAAGCGCTCTCAATTCGTCAGAATTTATGCCACAAAAATAAACTAGATATCATTAGAAAGCTATTAATTTGTAGAATACGATCACGATGTTGTATTTGATTTTGCGATAAACACAAGCCAATAATAGTTGCGAATTTTTCAAGTAAAACCAGAGGACTTCATTCGGGGCGACTTAAACAAAGCGTTTCGTTTTGTTCCAGAAAAATTTTTGCAGTTCGATTCCGAGATAAATTTCCAGCAAACGGTGTCAGCGTTTTTTCATTTATTGTCTGGTTTCGATTTTATGACTTATTTTGTCCGAATGTTGGTCGAAAAACAGCATTTTCAACGTTGGTCGTCAATAAAATCAGCAAAACTCGACATATCAAAAAACGCTGACACCGTTTTGCTGGAAATTTATCTCGGAATTAAACAGCAAAAAAAAGATTTTGAACAAAATAAAACGCTTTTTACTTGAGTCGCCCCGGGTGAAGCCCTCTGGTTTTAATTAAAAAATTCACAACTATTATTGGTTTGTGTTTATCGCAAATTAAAATACTCATTAATAATTCATGACGAAAACACAAAAGAAATCAGTACCGTAGCAGTGGTTGTAAATCGCATACAGCATCGTCCTGATTTACATAAACTTTAGCTTCGATTTTCTTGGCTAAAACAGACCGTATCCCCAAAATAGTTGGTGAACTTGATTACTTAGATGCATTTGTATTTTAAAGTGCCTATGTCATGGTTGGGGATTTTACATATTTAGGATATTTGGAACTTTCTGAGAAGATTTGTATGATATCTTCCTCTTCTGAAATGTCATCTTCATGGACTTTTTAGCTGTGAAAGTTGACGGAAGTGACGTCAAAGAAGGAATCTGTAAAGTGTTTTTTATATAGACAAATTCCGCTTTTGACGTCACTTCCCTCAACTTTAACATCAAAAAAGTCCATGAAGATAAAATTTTAGGAAAGGAAGATATATTACAAATCTTCTCAGAAGGTTTCAAATATCCTAAATATGTAAAATCCCCAACCATTGCATAGGCACTTTAAAAAAGATACAGCATTCGCAGCCGAGCTGTATCTGATTTACTACGGCTCGCTTGCAGCTCGCCTTGTATACAAATCAGATACAGCTCGGCTGCTCATGCTGTATCTATTACTTAATAGCTTTCTAACGATATCTATGTTGTTTTTGTGGCATAAATTCTGACGAATTGAGAGTGCTTTACCAAAATGACCCTGCAAACCTTAACGAAGACCTTAATTAAAACTCAGATAACTCGGAGCTGTAGGCGGGACTCTGAAAGTGCCATATTATACGTACAAAAACATTTAATTGAGAATCAACTGACACAAAGTGCCTTGTAGCCCATGCAACAAGTACTTGTGTGACACACCTACGATTCAACTTGCTCTCAGTTATAAATATCGTGAATAACCTCGGTTATCGTGGCCATCTCGGGTCTAGTGGGTCAATACGTAGAGCATCTGCCTAGCAAATTTCGAAACTGAGTAGTTAGCCTGCGAAGTTGACGGTTTTAAAGTCGTTGGAGTCGTGTAGCCTGTGTTGGCAGGCGTACGCGCTGCTGGGGGCGAGTGAAACGGGCACGCAGGCTAGGGGTCATAAAACAATGACTTTTGTTGAGCTTCCAAACCATGTCTATTTTCTATTAACTATGATTAACGCAAGCTGCAAGCTCAACTGCAAATGGCGGTAAAGTACCACACTAACGTACACAATCTTTGCTTTTGTTTTTGTAGGTGTATTTGTGCACGATACATCCTACGATTTCTGTTGATCAGGACATGGTAAGGGTGTGGTATTTATTTGTTTAGCGTTGTACACTGGTAGGGCAATTCCTAAAACTTTTTGAAAAGGGGAGGGGTTCAAACTTAACTCTGCCGAACGAACTGTGGAAAAACCCATATAGATAAATACTGTAACTAATTAATTTACTGAATAAGTATAGGTAATCATATGATAGCGAGTATAATTAAAGGAGCAGTGTCACCATTTGCGCATCTTTTCGCGCACATAGAAATAACTTCGGAAAATGTTGGAAAGAGCTCTAAATCGGACAAGAAACCAGAGAAATGAATCAAATGATATTTACCTTCTACGGTATTCCAATGAGAGCAGATGGGCTGCGAAGTCGCTATCGCTACATGAACCACGATTTTAGCATCTTTCCATGACTCAAATATAGTCAGTGATAAGTAAATACGTTTGTGCTGACTATTCCAGGCTTTCTGTGAACTATTTGATCCCTCGTATTTTCTCTTTCGGCCTGAATTATCGCGTCTTCCACCATACACTCCGCCAAGTGCGGCCGCCATCTTGGATCAACAAACTTGAAAACCTACAGCAGTAGTTTTTTCAAGTTGGCGCGTGATTATTGCGTGGGCTTTGCGAGTGACACTGCTCCTTTAAGGATTTACACTACAACTGATATTTGAAATTTTTGCCAAAATTGCACGAAGCGTTAGGCGAGAGCAATTTGGCATAATTTTCAAATATCACGAGTAGTGTAAATCCTTAATTGTACGAGCAAAATCATATGATTACTCATTTATTATATGCATGACAAAATTACGACACGTACGCTTCGTACTCGCTCACGCCTTTAAAAACATCTTGTTTCATTACTTGACAAGAAACATTTTCACTCTGGGTGTTCTCCGTACTCATTTCAAAATATTTACATGGAATTTTTAGTTCATAGTGTACCACAAGTCGTTGGAAATGGGAAAATTTTCCATTGCAGAATTGGCCGCCATTTTGAATTTTATTGTCAACATCGTTCCCAGGGCCTTGGGAGCAGTACAATTAATAAAATAATTGTACTCCTCTCAACCAATCAGAATGTAGTAATTTTCCATGCATATAATAAATACATATATGAATAATGAATAAATACATACATAAATAAACGAATCAATAAATGAATGAGTAAATTATTGTAAATGATTGAATAAATGAATGAATGAGTGAATGAATGAATTGTGCATGAACGAACGAATAAATTAATGAATAAATTGCCGCATATTAATCCTTAACTTTATAAACTTGTTTTAGCCTTACGAGAAGTTTTTGAAAGAATATGAAACCAAAACCAAAGAACTTGGCTGTGGAACACCGAAGCCAGAAATTGACGAGGCAAGGGTATGTGTCGTTTTGAAACTGCTTTGCTCTTCTCCCCATCAAGCTCTTTCACCTGCGAACCTTTTGACCAGCGCTAAGGATCAGAGGTTTCGGAACTACTTTATGTAAGGTTCACATAAAAGTTTTTGGTTATGGTTAGGGTTAGGATTAGGCTTAGGCTTAGGGACAGCACTTGAAGAGACAACCACCATTTAATTAGGGCCCTCCGAGAATTCTGTGACGTCATTGTTGTTATCGTGTTATTATGACAGCATGATTTTGCTCGAATAACGTTTCTAACCATTTTCAAACCTCCAGGTCTCTGAACATCAATTCACAGCAAAGTCGAACTGTGATATTAAGGCAAAAGTAACAGTAGATCCACGGCGGATGCCGAAAATATGAGGACACAAACGCCCCCATACGCCTAGTTGCGCCACAGTCCTCCCATTTGTTAAATTATTCGATTTTGCTTCTGTAAAAAGTTTGTCAATTCCACAAATTCAACTCGTATTCTAGTGTACAGTGTAGTGGATGGCTGTAAAGAGCACTGAGCTATATAACTGGACTGCGGGTCCCGTTCAAAAAGTGACTGAACAAAGATGGCGGAAATACGAGTCTTTTCTCTTATGGTACGGACCGCTGACCGTATTCTGTCCGATATGTTTACTGGTAATAATTCCATGTCCTACATAACCCAAGTACTTCATGAAAGCCATACCCCAACACACAACCTAACCTAAGGATGGCAATTCGTGTAAATAGGACATGGACGTATAACGTGTTTACTTGACCGTGGGCTCAAGCGCGCCCACAGGCCGATCAATTCATCTATAAATTCATTTATGAGAAAAAGGTCAGCGGCTACTATGAGAGAAAAAGCCATCTTGGATTGGTCACCCATTGCCAGCCAATGATAAAGGGCACAGAGACATGAACAGTTCTTTTATATTGACCTTTCAATTCTTTTTCTTGTATCTTCCTCAAGTCCTCTTTCAATCCAACACCCAATTCAACGGGTTTGTTTTTTGACCATTTAGTTTCTATAATATTTTAGGTAGATGAATTGGAAGCCGAACTGAAAGAATCTTCGAAGAAGAACGACGACCTCGTTGCACAATGCGACAAGTACAAATTAACGCTAGGCTCGACAGTAAGTTCATTGTGTTCTTGTAAAACATTTCACGGAAGTTGAGTCGCGGACACGCGACCAAGTTTTCCTTGGAGCCTCGCTAAAATGAATGGTTGGTCATGCTAATCGGCGAAAATTGTTAAAGTTGGTGTTCTGCCTTAAAAGTTGGTGTTCTGCCTTAAAAGTTGCTGTTTTTTTTTTTGTTGTTGTTGTTGTTGTTGTTGTTGTTGTTGTTCTTGTTCTTGTCCATGTTCTTGTTGTTCTTGTCCATGTTCTTGTCCATGTTGTTGTCCATGTTGTTGTTTATGTTGTTGTTTATGTTATCGTTATTGTTGATGTTTATGTTGTTGTTTATGTTGTTTTGTTGTTTATGATGTTTGTTATTGTTGTTTATGTTATTGTTTATGTTGTTGTTTGTTATTGTTGTTTATGTTATTGTTTATGTTATTTTGTTGTTTTTGTTGTTTGTTATTTTGTTTATGTTGTTTGTTATTGTTGTTTGTTATTGTTGTTTATGTTATTGTTGTTTATGTTGTTTTGTTGTTTATGTTGTTTGTTATTGTTATTATTGTCTATGTTATTGTTGTTGTTGTTTATGTTATTGTTTATGTTGATGTTTATGTTATTGTTGATGTTTATGTTGTTGTTTATGTTGATGTTTATGTTATTGTTGTTTATGATATTGTTGTTTGTGACGTTGTTTATGTTGTCGTTTATATTGTCATTGTTTGTTCTTGGCGTTGTTTATGTTTATGTTTATGTTTATGTTGTTGTTTATGTTGTTGTTACTGTTGTTGTTTATGTTGCTGTTGTTGTTTATGTTACTGTTGTTGTTTATGTTACTGTTGTTGTTTATGTTACTGTTGTTGTTTATGTTATTGTTGTTGTCTATGTTACTGTTGTTGTTTATGTTACTGTTGTTGTCTATGTTACTGTTGTTTATGTTGCTGTTGTTGTTTATGTTACTGTTGTTGTCTATGTTACTGTTGTTTATGTTACTGTTGTTGTTTATGTTACTGTTGTTGTTTATGTTACTGTTGTTGTTTATGTTACTGTTGTTGTTGTTGTTGTTGTTGTTGTTGTTGTTGTTGTCTTTGTTACTGTTATTGCTGTTTATGTTGTTGTTTATATTGTCGTTGTTTATGTTAACATTGTTGTTTATGTTACTGTTTGTTGTTGTTGTTGTTGTTGTTGTTGTTGTTGTTGTTGTTGTTGTTGTTGTTGTTGATATTGTTGTTGGTGGTGTTGGTGCTGCTGTTACTGTCCTTGTTGCCGCTGCTGTTGTTGTTTTAGACGTTGCTGCTTTGTGTAATCGGTCAACCTATCTTTTGCAGGAAAATATGCTTCACGAGCTTGAGAAGAACGTGGAAATAGAAATCGTGGGCCTAAAGACAAGTGTAGAAAACAAAGACTCAGAACTGCAAAAGGTTTGTTTACATTCATCATTTTATTTTTCAACTTAATATCTTGTGTATTTTACTCTAGCTAACGCCACACGATTTTACTCGTCACAGCGAAAATCCACCGACGGAAAAGGACTAAGATCGATGACGCGGCCTTCAAAATGTTAAAATTCAAATTCATTATGAATTGAAGCTTTGAAAAAAAAAACACGATATAGTGACTATCGTATTTGATTTCAAGCTTGTTTTACCACTTTCAAGACGCTCCAGTTCTGCTAAAACGACTGCAGTGTCTGAGTTGAAGTCAACTTTAATCAACAGCTCCCAGCGTGAGCGTGTTCACTTCATGAAAATGCTCAGAGTGGCGTTGTGACAGGACGAGTATTCATTCTCTTCCTTTTTTATCAACAATTCTACTTTTTTTCGTATGTCTGTCTGTCTGTCTGTTTGTTTGTTTGTTTGTTTGTTTGTTTGTTTGTCTGTTTGTTTGTTTGTTTGTTTGTTTGTCTGTTTGTTTGTTTGTTTGTTCGTTTGTTCCTCTGTTTGTTTGTTTGTTTGTTTGTTTGTTTGTTTGTTTGTTTGTTTGTTTGTTTGTTTGTTCGTATGTCCGTTTGTTTGTTTGTTCGTATGTCCGTTTGTTTGTTCGTATGTCCGTTTGTTTGTTTGTTCGTATGTCCGTTTGTTTGTCTGTCTGTTTGTTTGTTTGTTTGTCTGTCTGTCTGTTCGTTTGTTTGTCTGTTCGTCTGTCTGTCTGTTCGTCTGTCTGCCTGCCTGTCTGCCTGTCTGTCTGTCTGTCTGTCTGTCTGTCTGTCTGTCTGTCTGTCTGTCTGTCCGTTTGTTTGTCTGTCTGTCTGTTTTCGTGTGTGTGTGTGTGGGGCCAGGATATCACACAAAGTACTGCACACATCTTGATTGCGCTCATCTTTATTTTATGCAAATCTTTTTGCTACAATCAGTGACAAAATACCTTGGGACACCTCGCATTGTTGGTACTTACCTAATATTTTTTTCAAAGTCTATCCCTCCCTCCCCCTCTCTATTCAATGTTGAATTTAAAGTAAGGAATTCAGTAACCGTTGAAACGAACCACTGATCTCGAAATAAAACTGGATAGTGCAACCTATTGTCGACTGGTTCATAAAATGAAGCCAGCTAAACAAAAGAAATCCGTAATTACTAAGGGACCAAACATGCTGAAAAATGTCTTTATGTCTTCTTAAAACGTCTTCTGTACCAAAAAAGACTATTGAACTATATTTTCTTTCAAAGATTCAGCATCTCATTCAACAAAATGTTTATATCGGTGCCAGAATACGCTAGAAAGACCATCACTTGGTCGAAAGACCATCACTTGGTCCCTTAGTAATGGGTGACTTCCGGCTTCATTTTGTAAACAATAGATGCTTAATCCAGTTTTATTTCGAGATCAGTGAAACGAACGCCTAAATAGTCGCCAACATTGAACGGGGGGCTGGGCGATACTTGGAGCGGAAAATATTGTCCTTTAGGTTGAAGTGTCCCATGTCTTTTACAACTGATTGTAGTTGGGTTAGCAGAATGGCTCTTTTCCTTTGATACCCTGACTTGCACACTTCTTACGTTGCTTCATTCACGAACTGATCTTCGTAACTCTCTTTCCAGCTCAATATATCTATCGCTGAATTTAAAGAAAACTTACGAAAGGCCGAAGAAGAATGCAAGTCAAGAGACTGCAAAATTGCCGCCTTGGAAAAGGACCTGCCAAACAAAGAGGATTTATCTAGTAAAGAGGCGGAGGTAAAAAAGGTTTGTAAGCAGTTTTAGTACATGAATTTCGTAAAAGTGCCTATGAAGCGAAAATTACGTCGGTCCTTTTTCAAATAACTCTTAAAATGACAGAGTAGCATATTTTTCAGTTTTTCGTTTGCTTGCTTCGTTATTGAGATATTTCAGTTTGTTTGATGTACTGTTTAATAAAGGAGCAGGAGTGTTTTATCAGATATAAAGACACGAGGCGAAGCCGAGTGTTTTTATATCTGATAAAACACGAACTGCGAGTTTATTGAACGGCTTCAAAAACGAACCACTTGGTAAGTTCATTGGCGTAGTAAGTTTGAAAAATAACCTTGTCTAAGCCGAGAAAATCAAAGCTAAAGTTTATGTGAATCAGGAGGTATCTTTATCACATATAAAGACACTGATTAAACTTTAATTTCTTTTGAATTTTCCTCGTGAATTATTAATGAGTTTTTGAAATGCAAATTAAACATTTTGACGTCACATGTGCATAATAGACCTTATTCAAAAAATGGCCGCCGAATTAAAATTCTTTTATATACATATAAATTAGCTCTTATGAACTCGTTTTCATGTGGGAAATTTCAAATAATTTTTACTTTAAAACGAAGTCATAAGGGCTAATTTATATGCACATGCATAAAAAGAATTTTAATTCGGCGGCCATTTTTGAATAAGGTCTGTGACTTACCGGAGTAGGCAAAAAGATTGATCATATACCAAGGACAAAGCCATTAAGTTTTGGTTTAATTTGGTTGAAATTTGGAGGAGACTTTTACGAAAATCTGACCACAAGTTTCTCCGTGTAGAAGAAATGAATGAAGACACTTTCTTGATTGCGTTCATTATCCCTATTTTATGCAAACCTTTTTGCCCAATTTCAGTACGAGTGCAATCAAGTATGTTATTCATACATATGTAGGTCTCGATAGGTAGAGCGGGAAAAGCCACTGACATTGGCTGGTGGACTCTGCATTATCATTGGTTGATTGCTTTTCTTAAACATTCCTCATGAAACATATTTATGCATAGTTTTGTTCCAGTTATGATCAAATAGCTTCAACGGGACCGCCAGCGGGACCAATGGGGCTGCCATTACAATGAACTTTTCTCGCGGGACTGCCGTTACTCCGAATGATTTTGCATACTAAATTAATTGCTAATTTATTACACCCAGTATTTCTGGGTGCTGTGACCAGCCGATGCCACGGCCTTTTCCCGCCCTCCCAATTTCAAAAAGGCCCTGAGAATGAGGTTGGGTCTCGTGTGGTAGCCTGGTTAGCAGGATGGCTCTTTTCTTTTTAATACCCTGACTTGGTCACTTCTCTCGTTGCTTCATTCACAACTTTGCATCTCTCTTTCCAGCTCAATATATCTATCGCTGAATTTAAAGAAAACTTACAAAAGGCCGAAGAAGAATGCAAGTCAAGAGACTGCAAAATTGCCGCCTTGGAAAAGGACCTGCCAAACAAAGATGATTTATCTAGTAAAGAGGCTGAGTTAAATAAGGTTTGTTCCTAATTAGCATATTTCAGTACATGGATTTCTTTGAAGTGCCGATATATTATTAATAGAGTAGGCAAAAAGATTGACCGTAGATCAAGAACCAAACGATTAAGTTTTGGTTTAATTTGGTTGAGAAAATGTGACGACAAGATTCTCCGCGTGTAGAAGAAATAAATGAGGACAATTGCGATCATTACTCGTATTTTATGCAAGCGTTTTGCATAATTCCGCTACGAGTGCAATTAACCCTTTCATTCCCATTGGTGCCATTTGGAACTTTTTATTTTTTACTCTAACGCCAGATGATTTTACTCATCAAGGGAAGCCCTCCTGGCATGGTGGGAGTTAAAGGGTTAAGCATCTTATTCGTTCATACATGTGTAGGTCTCGTGAGTTAGCCTGGTTAGCGCGATGGCTCGTTTTCTTTTTAATAATAATACCCTGAATTGGTCACTTCTCTTGTTGCTTAGCTCACAAACTTATCTTTGTATCTCTCTTTCCAGCTCAATACATCTATCGGTGAATTAAAAGAAAACTTACAAAAGGCCGAAGAAGAATGCAAGTCAAAAGACTGCAAAATTGCCGCCTTGGAAAAGGACCTGCCAAACAAAGAGGATTTATCTAGTAAAGAGGCGGAGTTGAAAAAGGTTTGTTCGTAATTAGCATATTTCAATACATGAACTTGCTCCTCTTATAATTTTGTGGGAAATTATTTATAAGTTTTAAATTTCTCTGTTGAGCGAAGCTTGCGAATAACTCTCACGATAATTATTCCAACTCAAGACACTTTGGTATACCGTGCATTAAACTACGAGCTGTACTCTGTTTTCTTTTCTTTTTCACGAGTTTGTTTGGTTTTTTGATAACTTTGACTTTCGTAACACTGTCGTTCGAAACTGTATGGCTTATCTTGCATTTCTTAGATGACTTTATTTGTCGCTGAACTGAAAGAAAGTTTACGAAAGTCTGACGACGAATCAAAGTCAAAAGACAGCAATATTAGTTCTCTTCAAAAAGACCTTTCCAGTAAAGAGTCCGACTTGAGTAAGGTCAGTCTGGTTTTGTAATTGCTCCATATATACTTCCGTTGTAATATTTTACCGTGGTCAAACATCTGCTGTACGTCTGTATGTATGTCTCTGTCTGTCTGTCTCTGTCTGTCTGTCTCTGTCTGTTTGTCTCTGTCTGTCTCTGTCTGTCTGTCTGTCTGTCTGTCTGTCTGTCTGTCTGTCTGTCTGTCTGTCTGTCTGTGTGTCTGTGTCTGTCTGTGTGTCTGTCTGTGTGTCTCTGTCTGTGTGTCTCTGTCTGTGTCTCTGTGTCTGTCTCTGTCTGTGTCTGTCTCTGTCTGTGTCTGTCTGTGTCTGTTTGTCTCTGTCTGTCTCTGTCTGTCTGTCTGTGTCTGTCTGTGTCTGTCTGTCTGTCTGTGTCTGTCTGTGTCTGTCTGTCTGTCTGTCTGTCTGTCTGTGTGTCTGTCTGTCTGTCTGTGTGTCTGTCTGTCTGTGTCTGTCTGTGTCTGTCTCTGTCTGTGTCTGTCTGTGTCTGTCTCTGTCTGTGTCTGTCTGTCTGTCTGTCTGTTTGTGTCTGTCTGTCTGTTTTTCGGTCCGTCTGTTTTTCGGTCCGTCTGTCTGTCTTTCGGTCGATCTGTCTGTCTTTCGGTCGATCTGTCTTGCTTGGCTTGTCTTGCCTCGCTTTGCTTCGCCTTGTCTTGCCTGCCTTGCCTGCCTTGCCTGCCTTGCCTGCCTTGCCTGCCTTGCCTGCCTTGCCTGCCTTGCCTGTCATTTATTCAATCTCACTGATGTTGTGATGTTGTATGGAATAGCTGCCTATAATTCAATAATTATCCAGTCGCTTACAAAAAATACAATACAGAGCAGCGTTTATTTTTATTTATCAGCGTTTATTTTTAAATAAATTGTGTCTGTCTGTCTGTCTGTCACACACACATACATACAGGCAAATAAATATAAAATATGAACACTTTTAATGATTGGTTTTATCCTGGGAATTAAGAACTGTTTCATATTTGCAGATTAATGTATCGGTTGGCGAATTGCAAGAAAATGTACGAAAGACTGGCGAAGAATGCAAGTCGAAGGACAGTAAGGTTTCTTCCTTAGAAGAAGAGCTGTCTAAATTGAAAAAGTCAGCGGAGAGTTCTAGTGATACTTCGAAAAAATGAACTAAAAAAACTGTCCGAGGAGTTGGAACGCTTCAAGGAGTTAGAGAAAAGTTTGCGCCAGGAACTGGACGAGGCCAAGAAGGAATCGAGTGTAGCAAAAGCTCGTGACGACGAAGATAAATCGCCAGATTCCGAACTTGAAAAATATAAAAATGAAGCTAGCGATGCGGCGAAGGTAAATGCCGAGCTGAGAAAAGAGTTAGAGGAAGTTAGGATCGAATATGGCGACTTTAAGTCGTCGAGTTCAAAGAAGAAACCAAGTAAGGGTGATAACGAGAAGAAGATCAAGTCACTTGAAGACCAGTTGGCTAAAGCCGCGACGATAGAGGGTGAACTACACGCGAAAATCGCAGCCTTGGAAGACTCGAAGTCGACTACGTCCGTCGATGAGGTAAGTTTTGGAAAGGACATAATTTGTTCAGTCCAGGCCACTGATCTCTATTCGACTGGATTGTTCATCCTTTCTGGTCAGCAATAAACATTTTGAAGCCACTGGCGGCCATATTGGCACCCCAGGTCCAGTGTACCTTGCGGGCTAAGAATAGTAAGAGTTTACCGGGGGAGTCGAAAAAGCCTTAAAAAACTCATTAATAATTCATGAGGAAAACACAAAGGAAATCAGTACCATGTCCGTGGTTTTATACCTGATAAAACTTCTTGACGTCAGAAAGAATACTAATGAACATACAATTTTATATAACGAATACTAATGAACATAACATCCAATAACGAATTGTTTTTGAAGCCATTCAAAACACTCGCATCACGTGTTTTATCAGATCTAAAACACTCGGGCTGCGCCCTCGTGGTTTTGAATCTGATAAAACACTCCTGCTCGTGTTTTAAGTATTACATATAATATCTATAATATCTTTCTACATTATTTATAAGATTGTACAAGTGTCGTGGTAACTTTAGTTTCCAATAGGAAACTTGCTTGACTAGTTTTTATGTGTGTTTTTGTTCTGGAGAGTTTTTGTTCTTACCATCTTTGAATATTTGTTTTTTAAGGAATCTGGTACATCGCCTGATTCAAAGGACAAGAAAAAGAAAGGATCTCGATTTTCGTTAATGGGATCAAAACCATCAAAGGTAGACAGACCCTATTTTGATTTAATAATAAATGTATTGCCTATAGCAACTGCATGGTGGTCAAACAGGGCGAAATGCCCCAGTAAGCCATTTGCACGATGACGTTGCCACGTTGGGTGACTACAACTACCAGAATGCTTTGCCAGTATTCTAGGTTTCGGCTAAAAGGGATCACTCAAAGGGAGTCGTCCAGTCCTTACGCAGCTTTTCCAAAATATGTCGTCAAATATGTTTTTCCTAAAAGCTAGAGGGTAAACCAGATTTCTGGTTAGGGTTATGGTTTATGTTGTGGTTAGGGTGTCGAAAAGATTGCAAAAAATCGTGAGACTCACTGACACTTCACGACGAATTTGGAAAAAACAAAAGTGCATAATGGAGAAGGTTATATTATGTTAGCCAATCAGATATCCTGACATGTACACTGTCTTTTCTAGTATGAAACGAAATACAAAGATATATCTGAAAAGTACGAACAGGCCAAATCAGAAAATGATGAGAAATCTTCAAGAATAGCCGAGGTTAGTACCATGGAATTGTGTGTGTAAATGTCGTTCGAAAACATTTCTGAGTTTCCAAGGAAGACTCAAACGCACAAGCGAGGGCAAGTCACTCCCGAATATCTCGTACCCCTTTGAAAATCCGAAAATTAAAAAATATCTTAAAATATCCTCAAAAAGCTTTAAAAATTCCGCAAAAAACTCAGAAAATGTTCAAAAATCTCAAAAAAAAAAAAATCCTACGGGATTTTATAAATCGCAAAAATCTCGTACGCTTTCTCTGGAGTGATTCACCCTTTGCAACACAACCTTCTGACTGCCACATTCTTTTCCAAAATATCTACGAGCACTTCTCGAGGTTGAAACTTGCATTCCCTACTACTTCTCAAGGAATAGTAGGGAACTACCTCAACGCAGCTTTCTTCTATATATTATATTAAAGTGCCTATAAAACGAAAATTGTGAAAGAACACTTAAAATGACAAAGTAACATCTTTTGTAGTTTTTTGTTTCCTTGCTTCGTTGTTGAGATATTTCAGTTTGTTTGCAAATTAAACATATTAACACCACACGTGCATAATGAGTTATCGGAGGTTATATTAAGGACTTATTAGCCGAGTGCGAGGTCTGTACGGGAAAGTATTTGCCTGAGGTTTTCGTACAGACCGAGCGACGAAGGAGCGAGGTTTGTGCGATAAAACCGAGGGCAAATACTTTCCCGTACAGACCGAGCAAACGAGGTTAATAAGCAATTTATTATATGGCTATTGGTTCATTTTATTTTTAAGTTTCGAGCGTTGTTTTTGTCTTCGGAGTTTGCTGCATTTTGTTTACACCGGTTCGGCTTTTATTTGTCGTGTTTTTACATAAACAGCTTTTAAGAAAACCAGCAGTAATGTTCCAACACATTTTATTGTTCAGAATATTTGAATAAAGATACACAGTTCTCTTTTATTTGTATTCAAATCAACTCAGGAATTTTCTCGGTCGGTCAATATCGTAAAATCCCGACCTCTCGGGAACCAATCAGCGTGCGTCGTTTTGCGTACGGACCGGAAATCAAACCCAGCCATATAATAAATAAAAATATGGATGAAGCGCGATCAGGTAAAGGCATAATTGAATAAGGAAACAGCGTTCTCTGATCAAATATATTTTATTTCGAGCTTTCGGCCACCAGTCTGTGGCCTTCAACGGGAAGAAGATAAATGGAAAAGAAAGTGTGACTACATATGTATACATGAAGCTGTGAATAATTAAGGACAAAAATAGAAGATGACAACTAATTAATGTGTTCAGTATCTACGTGTGGGACATATAAATTATTTGCGGCGTTGTTTGTTGGTAAGAATAGAATATTGTCCCGGTAATGGTTTGGCGTTATTGTCTGCGTTTTCGGTAATAGCGGTATGCCAGGACTCAAGTGACTTTCTGATGCGGTAATTCCCTTTATCAATTATGCGGCCGTTTTCAAAATCTATTGCGTGATCGTGTTTCCATGAATGATTTGCGATGTTGGATCCTTGTGTAAAGTTCTTAACATTTCTGATGTGTTCTTTCTTTCTTGTTTCAAACGAACGTCCCGTTTCCCCAATATAATTCCAAGAGCACTCTTTGCATGGTATTCTGTATACAACATCAGTTTGTTGTTTCCTGTATTTCGGTGATGGAAATTGTTGTTGTAAAATACGTAAAGGTTTGGTGGTAACGCTGATGTCGTGTTTGCGTAAAGTCCGTTGTAGTCTTTCCGTCAGTCCTTTAATATATGGCAAAACAGCGTAACGGCGTGGACTGGATGACTCGACTTGTTTAAAAAACATTCCAACTAATTCTTCTGGTGATGGCGTCGTGACGGTAGAGGTGACAGTGTTTTTGATTTCGGAAATAAATTTGGTAGGATAGCCATTAGATTTAAGCGCGTTGGTTACGTAGTTAAGCTCTTGTATTTTTCCTTCTTCGGTGTTTGGCAATGTCATTGCCCTGTGGATTAGTGTGCGTGCAGTGCTCGTCTTGTGTTTCTTCTCGTGGTGAGAACTGAAATCTAAGTATCGGTCGGTGTGGGTCGGTTTTCTGTAGACATCAATTAGAATTCTACCATTTTGTCGTGTCTTTTCCATTTATCTTCTTGGCGTTGAAGGCCACAGACTGGTGGCCGAAAGCTCGAGATAAAATATATTTGATCAGAGAACGCTGTTTCCTTATTCAATCATATAATAAATCTTTGCTATTATCAAACCTAATCACTTGTAAATCTAAATGTTTGGTATTGTAGGAGTTCACACGCTTCCTTCGAATTAATTTGATTTGATAATAGCAATGATATTCTACCTTCTCTGATAAGTCATCATGCGCATGTGACGTCAAAATGTTTAATTTGCATACCAAACAAACTGATTTATATCTTAAGAACGAAGCAAAGAAACGAAAAACTACAAAATATGTTACTGTCATTTTAGGTGTTCATTCAAATATTAATTTGAATGCTTAATTTTCGCGTCATAGGCACTTTCACTTTAAAGTGCTTATATCACTTGTGGGGATTTTACATATTCGTAATCTTTGGGTTCTCCGGAGCAAAATTGCAATATATCTTGTCAGCCGAAAATTTCATCTTCATGGAGTTTTTCACTGTCAAAGTTACCGGATGTGATGTCACAAGAGGCATTCCAAAGCAGTTTTCTTTTGTTACTTGCCACAAAAATGCCTCTTGTGACATCACATCCGGTAACTTTGACAGCGAAAAAACTCCATGAAGATGAAATTTTCGGCTGACAAGATATATTGCAATTTTGCTCAGGAGAACCCAAAGATTACGAATATGTAAAATCCCCACAAGTGATATAAGCACTTTAAACAACAATCCTCTTCTTATTAAATTGAATTTTGTGTTCCCTTCTATACTAAAATGATTTTCGTTTGCTTTCTGTCCAGCTTGAAACGAAGTTGCAGAAATCCGAAAACGACTTACAAGCTCAAGAGAAAAAATTAAAAGAGCTTTCTGATAATTTACAGGAGGTGGGTTTTGCTTTCTAATTTTATTACCTCCGTCAGGTTATGCTTTCGTCTGTCTGTCTGTCTGTCTGTCTGTCTGTCTGTCTGTCTGTCTGTCTGTCTGTCTGTCTGTCTGTTCAATTCTCAACCAAATTAAACCAAAATATCCTGGCAACAGACAGCTGTTTGTCTGTCGCCAGGATATTTTGGTTTAATTTGGTTGAGAATTGAACGAGAATCTCACGAAAATCTGACCACAAGATTCTCCGTGTAGAAGAATTGAGTGAAGGCAATTGTTTGATTGCGATCGGCCAAAATTTAAGCACGCTTAAGTTAAACGTGCTTAAAATGCGCCACCTTGGTGCGTTTACACGGTCATTTAAGCTTATAGAATAACTAACTCCCTTACTAAAACACGTACACCATTATTCAACATGGCGGACGAGCTATAGTTTTTGTTTTGGAAGCTTCGTATTGGTAACGTGCGTCAAAGAACAACGGAACGGAACTACGGAAGACATCGGTAGACGAGAAAGAGTAATAGCAAAAGAAACAAACAAACAACAAACAAACAAACAAACAAACAAACAAACAAACAAACAAACAAACAAACAAACAAACAAACAAACAAACAAACAAAGGAAACAAAGAATAGCGAGATGGAAGCTTCTACAGCAGGCAAAAAAATGCATTTTATCGTATTAATAACACCGTATTAATAGCAAGCGTTTTTCAATCCCGTGCGTTTACACGGCCAAGTTAAGCGCGATTAACTGATCGTACTCAGTTTAATCCACCTCCTTGAGGTGGTGCAAACTAATCGCGATTAATTTACGCCGATCTGTTTACACGGACATTTTAAGCCCGCTTAAAGTCAGATGTGGTTCAGATCCCGCTTAAATTTTGACCGTGTAAACACGGCTTAATTCTATGCAAACACTTTTGCATAATTTTGGTACGAGTGCATTCAAGCATTTTATTCAGGCCATGTCCATACTAATCCGTTTTCAAACGCCGAAAACGACCTCGTATCGAAAACGTATCAAACGTTTTCCATCCACACTATCGTTTTCGAATCGTTTTCGCCGTTTAGTAAAACGCTAAAAAGATCTACAGGGGTATGAACGAATAGTTCTAGGCGGCTGAAACCAAGAGAACATACTCGTGACATCATCGCTTTCCAAAAGCTTCGTTTTTACCGTCACACTGGTGCAGAAAAACGGCGTCTTCGAATGTCTCCACTCTGGAGAGCATTTTCGAAACGCTCCGTTTTCGGTCTCCGAAGACGCCGGATTATAGTGTGGACGAAAGGCCTAACCGTATCAAAAAGTCTCCGTGGGCTAGCTTGGTTAGTAAGGAGCTTCGGTGTTGTTTTTTTAAACGTCTCTAATAACCCGCTGGCGGAGGTGTACAGTTGCTGAGTGCTCTCTTGTTATATCTCAAACTCATTAATAATTCATGAAGAAAACACAAAGGAAATCAGTACCGTGTCGGTGGTTTGGATATCGGAGGAAGAAATTACATAAATTAAGCAAACTTTTACCTTGAATTTCTCTTAAAATACTGATTTGTTTGAGATGCTATATCATACACTCGGAGGAGTGTTTCATCAGGATATCCAAACACCTCGAAGTTTGTTCAAAAACCTCGGCTTCGCCTCGGTTTTCAA
This sequence comes from Paragorgia papillata, assembly GCA_035771165.1. Taxonomy (NCBI): domain Eukaryota; kingdom Metazoa; phylum Cnidaria; class Anthozoa; order Scleralcyonacea; family Coralliidae; genus Paragorgia; species Paragorgia papillata. Next base: position 231,491 of record JAWNZC010000004.1, read on the forward strand.
CAAACGTCTCGGTGTTTGGATATCCTGATGAAACACTCCTCCTCGTGTATGATATGTTACATAGGATATGTATTTAATTTCTTTTTTTGCTTGTTTCTCATAACAGGCTCAAGAAAATGGCCTCGCTAATGGAGGAGTACAGGTTTGCTAAAACTAAAATGATTTACTTTAAAACAGTAGCCGGATATGCTGAACCACCAAGCTTACATTACTTTTACTATTACTTTCCCTCCGTTTACTATAATATCACAATCTCAAACAGCAACTAAGCTGTAAAGTGAAAGTGTTACGAATTTTGTACGCGTGTCCCCTCGGATAACTTTCGAAACGCGTTAACAGGGAATGCCTGAAAACTAGGCTAGTCTCAACATAATTCTCGGTAATGACGAACCATACCGGGTATAAGGCCCTGTTTGCATGACACGAGTCATCTCCCGGGAGGGGTTAGGGTTATCCCTATATATCCCCCGAGATAACTCGATGTTAGTTTATTTCCGTGTTAAAAACATCACCAGACATTTTGGTAATTTGTGCCGCTGCTCTCTGTTGCCTAATAATATAATTATGTATTCTAATGCGTTTTGATTCTATTGTATGCATGTATGTATATGTAAACAACCTGTAAACGACTATAAGAACTGTGAAATCAAGCAAGTTCAAACGCTTTTGGAAGTACTATGCTAGGGACAAATCAGGATCTTTATGTGTTCAGGAAGTAGACTGACTCATGCCGAATGCACTGTGATCTGGAGACTTCGCATCGCCCGTAATGTTTTGGTCAATTTCTAGCACCTGTTTACAAAGATTACTATGGCTAACACTATGGATAGTGGCGCTTTTAGTGCAAAAATAAGACGAGCTAGGGAAGTACTTTGTCGTCGAGTTAAGAAAAAGTTTTTAGTTACAACTGTTGCTTAGTCCATGCTGAAGTCAGATGGATCTGGAGAAAGAAGAAATATATCACCGTTTAAGCAAAATTGAATTATTATATCTCCTTATTATTTACTGTTGAGAATCTCCATTATTATGGTCGTTAATGCGCACGCGCGCCACCATCTTGTCCCAAATTTCTGGCATTGAGATAAATGGTTCACATGAGACCGAGGTAACTCGGGGGATAGGGATAACTCGGGGTGAAGTGTTCATTGGGGAGCACGTGTGGCGCGTGCTGTTAGGGCGCTGCCTCTCACCAAAAGTTAAGCCCGGTTAGACGGGGTTAGTACTTGGATGGGTGACCGTTTGGGATCAGCCCGTTCTCGAGCTTGGACCATGTGAGTAAAGTTTAGTTGGTCTCTCCTGTGCTTCGAGGGTTTTTCGCCGGGTTCTCCGGTTTTCCTGCCTCCGCAAAATCAAAACCATCTGGGATAGGAGTGGCGCCCACCCCTGCCTTAGGGTAGCAGCTAAACGAAAGAGGGGCCTTCGGCTCCTCCGACTGCGGTCGACCTGTATGTATGTATGTATATATGTATGTTCACGTGAAGCCAGGCTTATTTCTGGGGCCAGGGATAACTCGGTAGTTGCGTTTTATCTTGTGAAACAGAGTCAACTTTGACCCTACAGCTCCCGAGTTATCCGACCATACCCCCCGAGATAACCCGGTTTCATGTAAACAGGTCTTAAGGTAGAGAAGAACTCGACCGCGGCTGGGAAACGAACCCGCGACCTTTTGTTCACTAAATCCGGTATGGTCCGTCACTCGGAATAGATATAAAGGGGATATTACACGGTGGCGAGGAGATATGGATTTTATGTTCGAGTGGCAAGGACAATATCTCACGAGTGAGCGCAGCGGACGAGTGAGATATTGTTCTTGCCACGAGAACATAAAATCCATATCTTTGAGCAACCGTGTAATGTTCTATTTATTATATGGACAATGAAATTATGCGTGGAAATGATGTTGATAAACTGGGTTTAATGCGAAAACTACAACCGCTTGACCTAAAACGTTTAGAAAATACAAATTAAAAATACAACAGCTTCTTCGAATACGTCATGTTACGTGAAAAACTAAATTAAGATAAGTTACTGGCTCAAATTTACTTAATTCGAAACTTACGGCAAACGGCGTAAATTTTGAGTTGTCGATATGTCACTCGCGAGCGTTACATACGAGAAATTCGCCACTCGGTTCCCGGATGTAGTGAAATATGGATTCTACGAGTGTTTTAGTTGTTAGTAAAACACTCTTCTCCATATAATAAATATCATTCTTCTCCACCTGAGTTTGCTGTCCCACAATAATATTCCCAATACACTTCTCGGTAGGAGATCAAATACTTCTTCTCATTGTTTGATATATCACTTCGCGTTTTGTTTCGGAGAAAATTTTGTCGGAGCCGACGTAATTTTAATGCCGTGAGGTATTAAATCTGATCTGAAATGAAGTCGTTGACTTTAATAGTTTTTCAATGACAGAGTTTTGTTTTTGAAATAGAATGTGGTTCCAAAGCCTTTAAACGAGTTGCAAATGAAACAAATGGCGGAAGCTATGAATGACGTAAGATTAAGTTATAATTTTTAAACGATAAAAATACTTAGAGGTAATGAAAATTAAGTTTTTTTGCGTCTCTAGGATCTCCTGAAAGTGATGGCTTGTATAGTTTTTTGTTGCCTCCGCTGACCATCAGCGATCGAAATGTAGTCCGCTTGCTTGGTTCATTCCATTCAATTAATTTATTTCTTCCTTCTTTCCTTCCTTCCTTTTTACTTTCTTTCCTTTTTTCCTTCATTCATTGCTTTATTCATCTTTTTCTTCTCCCCTTTCTTACGTTCCTTCCCTTTCTTCTCTATCTTTTCTTATTTCTCTTCTTTCTTTCCCTCTTCCTTCTCTTTTTTCACTTCCTTCCCTTTTCTTCCTTCCTTTTTCCCCTCATTTCCATTCCTTCCTTCCTTTCTTCTTTTCCTTCCTCCCAACCTCATACCCAGGGCCTTCTCTGCTTTCAAAATGGCGAGAGGAGAAGGCCCTGGCAAAGGCTGGTCACGTGAATCCAGAATACTCCAAGATTCTTGGAGTATTTGGTTACGGTGGGCAATTTGAATTAGCCCGTCCTGGGAGGAGCGGTTGATTTGATTCTAAACGTAGATTCGTAGAAGATATTTGTTGCAAGTCTTGTAGAGGTAAATCCGAGCGGTAAATCAGAATTTAAAGTATTGAATATTAAACGTTATCACTCGGCAATCATCGCCAACGATTCGAGGAGTGCTCGTACGGTCGAAATTTAACTTTGCACGAACAGAGGAATCCAAACAATCTCCGCAATGCGCAGTAGCGATCGTGATTCACTTTAAAATTAGTATAATGTTATTGTTTTCACTATAGATAGTTAGATATAGATAATACTTCTGATTCACTCGCACTGGAAGTCTTGACAGCCCTTCAAGACTTATTATTTTGAGAGCCATTGGGTCCGTTGAGGAGTACTGATAATGCAGTTATAATGATGATGATAGCAATGGTGGTGATGATGATTTATCCCATGACACCCACATTTCATTATTCTAACACACTGGTTAAATCATTTGTTATACTACGGTTCCGGTTTGAGCGTGGACACGCGTAATTTGACGACACACGTTTCACACGGAAACTAACATGTTGCTAAGCGGAAACTGTAACGTTACTAAGGCCAAACGGTATTGTTTCAATTTGAAACGAGCGCCAAATTTTCAAAGCAAATGTTGTCATGTTTATAACTCATCTTTTATACACAATTAAATCTTCGTCAAGTGAAGCTAAGAACTCCACAGTTCTTTTCCGATCGGCCATTTCGCTGACAAACCCCACAACGCGATGTTTTCGCGAAGAAACCATGCCGTTTGGCCTTAGTAACTTCGCAGTTTCCGCTTGGCAACATGTTAGTTTCCTGTGTGAAACGTGTGTCGTCAAATTACGCGTGTCCACGCTCAAACCGGAACCGTAGTACTGATTAGTATGCGTACAGTGTTAAACGGTTTTAATATTCAATTTTCCTACCCTCATGTATTTTGTGAGTTCTGATTGGATAATTTGCACTACGTGACACCTTGTTATGCTATGGCAACGCTTTTCCATGCGTTATTAATCGTGCAGTAAATTTAATAACACATGCACAATAAAGCACGGTTGCGAGTTTTTGAAATTGTGAAGCTATTATACCAAAGAATATAAAAGATTGAACAGCTTGGAAATTAAGAGTAAACTAGTGGTTCAGATATTTTTATAGGAGACTTGTTAAGCGAGAAGATTTAAAGTGGCACTACGACGAAAAAATCGCGAATCTAGTATTGATACCAGTAAAGTATTTCCAAATGAGGAATAACGGCGTTTTCAGTTTCTCAAAATCTTGTCTCGTTCTCGAGATATTTAAGTTTCTGAAACATGTAAATTAAGTGCTTCGTGACGTCATTTTCGCACACAGGCTAAATAAGATTAACAAAATGATCACTAAAATCTGCAAATAGCACGAAGAAATAATTCAAACTTTGCACACGTATAGTTATCATAAAAGTACATTCCACTATGCGCCTTTTTACTAAAAAATTAACGTAGTAATTTTATGTTTCTTTTCAAAAGAATATGATAATTGAACATTCGAAATATAATATTTGTGTGTCTACAAATATTCATGTCAATGTACAACCTCGTACCCAGGGTCTTGCCTCCGCTCCCCCTCCCCCCTCGCTGTGGAAAGACCCTGGTACACGCTGGTCACGTGCTGCCCAAAATATGGGCAGTACAAAATAAATTTAGTGCGGGTAGGGTGGTACAAAAAACTTTCTTGACTTACCAACCGGAGTAGTGTTTATACAAAACGCAAAACATCTGGCCAGATGAAATGTCACGACTCACGAAAGGTGCACAACGGCTTGTAGAAACAATCCGAAACGAGATATAATTTAATAAGAATGCCAAAGTCTCAAAGATCAAATTTGCGGAGTAACTGGAGTTTATGTAAATAGAAAAATGATAATAAGATATCGATTAATCGACTATATATTGTATAATTTAAGCACCCAGGTTGACGATTATTAAACGAACGGGAACATGAAAAACTTTCTTCATTGTAAACTTAAATAAACACAGCGATTTATTATAAACTAAAAACAATAGCTGTCAAAACAACTTGTTTCAATTTTAAAATCGTATCACCGGTTTGACGATCCATTTCAAAATCTAATACCAGAAAACAAAACAAGATACGTATACATGCATTTCTTCGACTATTCCAGCGAGGTCAAGCATGGACGTGACCAGCGAGGGGGAGGGGGGAGCGGAAGTAAGACCCTGGGTACGAGGTTGGTCAATGTATTGCAGTAAAAGTTGTTTTATGGTGAAAAAATAAACATTTTTGTTTTATAAATGGAAGGCGCCTGTTTACAAACGGTATCCATGGAAACAACATAATGTGAACGTTGGAGTGTATTTCCCCCATAACAATTCTTGTGCAAAGTTTGACACACTCAATTCGCCTATTACAACAAGCGTTTCCATTAAGTTGTAATTGTTGTAAGACTTGATCGGGGATAAAGTCTTCTTTTAATTGCTGATTGTTTTACTTGCAGGGTGATAATCCTGGCAGTGCCGTCTGACCATTGCCCCGGATGTGCTACAATAGAATTTTTAACTATCAAAGACTAACCCTACTAACTTGAAATCGGAACAATTCAGAAAGCTGACGTCAGCGTGTTGGGTCGAAAGACAAATTTTCACATCACTAGAATCATCTTTTTTCCCTATCAACCACCGGGATATTTGTATTAGAATTCAAATGTATTAGTTTAGTCTGTTTTTTTGGGGGGGTGGGGGTAACGCCCGTTTTCACGTAGCCAGTTGTATTGGTAATCGGTGAAAAATAGCCGTAAACCAGCTTTGTTGCTGTTACTGTAGTTGACTAGATGTCAAACTATCGGAAAATGATGTGTTCAAATTTTCGACCTTTCGATATACAGGGAGGTCGAGGAAGACCTTTCCAGGCCTTGATCCCAGCCCAAATGTGTAGTATGAAGTGTCATGAAAACAGCTCTTGTAGTCTTTGCATGCTAAGGTTGATCTTTTTCCTTTTTTGAGTTGACTAGGTGTCAAACTATCAGAAAATGCAGTTCAAATTTTCCGACCCCTCGACCCCGCTGTATTTCAAAAATTTGGTAGGTCGGAAATTTGAACCCCATCATTTTCCGATAGTTTGACATCTGGGCAACTCAAAAAAGAAAAAAGATCAACTTAGTATGCAACCCCTACGGGAGCTGTTTTCCACACCATTAGGTGACACCGAAAATTGCCAAAATATCGAGACTCCCTGAAGTTTGAAGACATTTCATCACATTTGGGGAAATATGCGAACAGATTGGGAAGGTCTTTTTTGAGTCGTCCCTTTGGCGTCCACTCGTGGTTGCCAAACGTTTTGCGCCTGCGCGCGACCAAAACAGAGCGGGAAATTCGTTCTGTAATTCGACGAGTCTACCACACGTTTGTTGCAAATTTTAAGAAAACTACTGAAATTTTTTTGAATTTAAAAAACCGAAAATAGCGGAAAATGACGTACTCTGCACTTATTAAAAGTCTATTGCTGCATTGTTAATATCTTTAAATATTCTGAGATGGCCCCTTCGAAATTTTCATGGCCATTTCTTAAAACACAAATGAATAGTCGAGTCTTATTTGGTCGTTGCTGAGTTTACTCTCGCAAACGCACGCACGCACGCGCAAACGTTTGTCAGCGGTCTTGGAAACAAGGCGGAATATTAACCGGTTACAAATACAATTGGCTGTGGGGAGACCGAGTCTGAAAATATATACGTTAACATGAGAACCGTACTAAGTTGCTCCCGGGGGTATTGTGGTGTACTTTGTGACCGCTGACCAAGACTCCCGTGGAATGTAGCAGGTGTTCTCTACGGGTATGACGCTGGATGCAATCTGTTGAGAGTAAACTCGCTATAATTTTAAAACCTGATCGTAGGGTGGGATCAGGGTTAGGATTAAGGTAAATTGCCCGCGTACGTTTTTTTTACAGTAGTCGCAATCTGCCCGAAACCAAGTTCCGGTGTATCTCTGTAGTAAACTTATTGGCTGGCGAAAAACTTCGCAATTGTTGTGTTCTTGTGTAGCAGGTCAGTTCGCCAAACGCTTGGCAGTTGCGAGCAATAATTCAAGTTATACTTTTCGTGTTCGAGTTGTTTAACTTGATTTACAGTGTGTGTAGTGAAAAATTCAGTTTGATATAAACTACTTTACTTGTAAAGAAATCTTGAAATGATACAAGACTGGAATTTACGGCTCTTCCTTCGTGTCTATGAAGTGGAAAAACTCGTTGGTAATTTAGGAGCATTCACCAAAAAAATTCAAGAGAAGCCACCATATACACGCGTAAAAACGCAAAACTTGTTCACGGTTGTCAACAGGCGTGAGCAATGTGCTGCTCGCCGTGAACAAGTTGTCAACAAGTTGTTCACTTACGGTTCGAACAACTTGTTCACGGATAAATCAACAGTCATGAACAAGTTGTTCCAACAGCACATTTTTATAGCCAACAACGTTGTTCGCACATGATACAACGTGTTGTAACAGCATGACGAAATAACAACGATGAACAACAATGTTACAACAATGGTGAACATGGTCGATGTATCAACACGTTTCTTCGGTTGTTCCAACATGCGTGAACAACGGTTGTTGTTTCATCAAGCTGTAACAACTTGTTGAAACAATGATGAACAATGTTGTTCATTTATCAATGTTGTTCACATATGTCAACAAGTTGTTACAGCATTGTTCAGGCAACAATGCTGTAACAACTTGCGAGATTTTTACGCGTGTAGTCTTCGAGCTATGAAATCTCAAAGTTTGCCATGGCTATTTCATTTCTGGTGAAATTTTGGCTCTTGGTAACCATGCCTTATGACGTTTACGCAAGCATTTGCGTACTATGCGACATCAACTATGCATAAGAACAATGGATTTCAGCATCCATGACAATCGGGGTACGTCACAATCTCGTTCCCAGAGCCCACGTTCCCCACCAGGGAAACGAGAGACTGGGATAATCCGTTTCAAATCACAGGATTCTTATTATTCCGGTTGAGGTACGCATGCGTACATATCCGAGCGGAACCTGGATAGTATGTTCTCCTTGTTTGACTTTTCCCCCAAACAAGTCAATGGGGTTGCTGGCGAAGCTCGAATTACAGCATCTACACACATACGGCGAAGATGTCGATCGCGGCAACGTCTTCACTGGAGTCTTGTCGTCCGACATCTTTGTTATTTGGGTTTTATTATTTCTACTTCCGGTCACTTCAGACCAACTCATGCTCACTATTCATCCAATAACGTAACGATTTGAAACGGATTATCCCAGAGTCTCGTTTCCCGGGTGGGGAACGTGGACTCTGGGAACGAGATTAGGTACGTCATAAGGGGCATTGTTACCAAGAAGCCCAAATTTCTCAACTAACCATGGCCCATGGCAAACTTTGGCAGTTCATAACTCGAGTACCCTATACGCGAGATTCTCTTAAAATTATTTGTGAATGTTCCTACCGTGCTCTCGTGTCTACATATTAAACACATTTTTTTTAAAAATAAATTCTATTCCAACAAAAGGCCAATAAGTATCATGGTTACTAAGGTTTATAGTTTTGTTATTTTTGATTTTGTTTCGTGAAATAACGTTTTCAGATTCGTATATTTTGGTTAAGGGCGGCGCCGTTTCGACGGCTCAACGTTGGTGTACAGCGGGCGTTTTCCTTTGACGTTATTGAGTGTTCTTCGTTTGTTTCTAGGAACTCAATAGACCTTATTCAAAAATGGCCGTCGAATTAGAATTCTTTTATGTGCATATAAATTAGCCCTTATGATCTCGTTTTAAAGTAAAAATTATTTTGAATTTCACATATGAAAACGAGTTCATGAGGGCTAATTTATATGCACATAAAAGAATTCTAATTCGGCGGCCATTTTTGAATAAGGTCTATGAATTACCGCTGGGCACCAATTTCGAGCAGACAAAATAAATCGTATCCTTTCTCGAAAACAAAATTAGCTATCGTAAAACTACGAACGTTTTTAAACATGACATTTTACGGAATTTTACTGTAAAATTATTTATTTTTGGAGTGCAGGAGTTTTCCTTCAACTCGAGAACGAAGTAGAGATTCTAAATGCAAGTTATATATGTTCTCCGCAGTTCTTTCAAGTAAAAAATAGTTTATTTCGGACTGAATTTTTCACCGCATATCAATTTAAACTTCTAATGTAATTTCCGCAGTCTTGACTGATTTCTTTTTCTTACGGGTGCGTGGTCTGTCATGTGAATTAAATCGTAGAATATCTGTAATATTGAATATTGTTCAAATGAGAAATAATTAGATTCAACAAAGTGCACTCTGAAGTGGTATTTTAAGATTATTAAATTGTCGAAATATCGAGCTAATGTGGCTTGTTTATTTTTGTATCTACTGTGCATGCCCTAGTTTTTTAATATTCTTTCTTTTATAAGAAGCGTTGCACATGCATGCAAGTCTTTCCACATAAAAATTATTTTAGAGCATGAGGACATACCACTGTTTGATCGGTAAAAAAATGTTAAAAAAACAACCCACGCAATTCCCGCTAGCTTTTAAAGCACTGTATATTTGATCACCTCGACAGGTTCTTACAGTATATAATGGGAGTGCTATATAGATGCCAACATTTTGGCCTACAGGTTCGTAACCACAATAAAGAATTCGAAGAGCTCCTAAATTTAGGGGCTGTTTACATGGGAGCTGGGACGGGACAAGTATAAGCGGACGGGACATTTTTCATCCGGGACGTTTATATGAGAATGTTTTCAGGCGGGACAATTGTTTCACAACACAGCTAAAAAGTTGTAAAACCATAGAATAACAGTGAAATAGAATTGGACGTATTATCACGAGTTTTTGGTACGGCACTCCTAAATTTCGGCGCGTGGACCACTTTCCATAAAACGGCCTCCACCAAAAATGTGTCGTGTAAACTAGGCAGTATAAACAGGGCCTATTTAATAATAAAAACTCTGAAGAATTGCTTATTTACCCGTATCATTGGTGTTTAAAATCTAAACTAAAACTGCTAAAAAAAAAAGATCTTGCCGAAGCTAAAATGGTGGGAAAAAATTTCACACATAGTTGCGTCCTGGGAAAAAAACATTCTTCAGCAATATGGGTACCGAAAAAAAAATTCATGCCCAAGTAAGATTACCCCCCCCCCCCCCCCCCCCCAAAAAAAAGTCAAATGGTCGGCCCCTAACAACAGTGTGTTTAACCCTTTCATGTATGGCTTAATTTCCCGAGACGTCTCCCCTTGACGAGTAAAATTGTCTGGCGTTAGACAGAGTTCAAAAGTTAAACTTTGTTGTTTCAACAACAAGCCAACAAAGCGAATGAAAGGTTAAACGTAAACATTATTAAATATCTCCGTCAAACCGAGTAACTCGGCCAAACTTGCCTCCCTATATAAAACACTAAATTACAATCCCTCATTCACCAAAATCTTATACTAACCATTCTGAGACGTGATAGCTTCCATTTGATAAGGCAACACAACAATACAAAATAGCTTTCTCCGCAAAACACGTTTCAGTCAAAGCAATTGCCTTTTACTCTTTGGGAACCATTCCAGAACACAGACTGCATGCTCTCTTTCAAACGCAAACAAGAACGTTTTAAAACGCAAATTATCATCGAGAGCTATTGTCCTCTTTTTCTTAAATTATCCCAAGAGACTTTCTCCTTGAATTTGAAGTTACTCAAAAAACTCCGTCGACAGTGCTACCAGGGGGGGGGGGCAGGGGGGCAGAGATTTTTGCCTGAAAAATTTAGGGGTAATATTGAATTTTCAGTCGTATTTTTCAGTCTTAGTTTAAGGTATGAATTTTGCTTGAACATTTCACAACAATACATATCGAAATTCAGTGCCCGAAATTCCCGCGCGAATTTTTATTTTTCAAATATTTTTGGGGGCAATTAATTCATTTGAAAGAAGCATATGTGAGTGCGTTTTTCACAGAACACCGAACATGTAGCATTTTCAAGTGATTATATTTGATAGAGTTAAAGCTCTCGCGTAAGCAATCACCTCGGGGATGTGGAAAAGTGGTTGTAGTTAGAACTGGTCGCTTACGAGAGTATAAAACAAAAAAATGTCCAGTTTGTAAATTTAAAAAAGCAAGGGGAAAACCACTCATTTCAATGTAATAACTTTCAAAAACTCAATAATTTCCCATGAAAACACAAAGGAAAATCATGACCGTGACGTGTCTAGCTCTATATGTGATAGAGACACGCTCGCTACTTTCACTTTTTCTTCGATTTTGCGGCTCAGACAACTTCAATTTTCAAAATTGATTTCTATATAGAGGGTATTACACGGTGGCGCGAAGATATGAATTTTATCTTCGAGTGGGGGAAAACAATATTTTACGAATGAGCGTATAGCGAATGAGTAAAATATTGTTTTTGCCACGAGAAGATAAAATTCATATCTTCAAGCCACCGTGTAATGTTCTTTTTATTATATAGATTCAATGCAAAAAGTGGTAAAATTCTAAATGGCGTCATCGATATCTTCACTAGTGAGGATATGGAAAATACGACACTGTATATTTCAAATAAATGAGCTTATTATATGGATAGTTTTTTAATTTGCGGATTTTTCGGCAAAGTGTACGAGATTTTTGAAGTGATTTGCCCCTCGTAAAAAAGGTGGTCCTTGGGAGAGCTGGTCGCTTACGAGAGTGGTCGCAAGGAGAGCTTGCTTCAACTGTATTTCATTAGTTTCTTTGGCACTTTAAAGAAGCCGCTTTTTCGCTGTCACCGCGTTGAATGGAAGATTCCATCTTTCGTTCTCCTCGTGGAAATATTCTTATCATTGCACTCATAAACATTCATTATTTGTATAATATATAACACCGAAATAGATTGTAGTCGTTAAATGGATGTATTGGTTTGGGACCATTCCAAAATAGGAATAGGCAAATTAACAAAGATGGGACGGGACCCTAGGACGAGACGTTTGCCACTATATTTTCCCTTTATCTCATTTCGTTTATATGAAGAATGTGTTTGCTGGGACGTTTTTGTCCCGTCCAGCCTAGCCAAACGGGATCCCGGCTTGACAGGGACAATTTTCGCCATATTATTAAATGCCCTGTCCCACCTAACTGGGACGACATGACGGATACCGTTGCAAGTATTTATTTTGATTCTTAAGCTGTTTATTCGATACAAATGAGTGATTGATAACGGCTAGTAGGAGGACATCAGCTGTTTATAATTTAACAACTTTATTGGGTATTAGCAAAAGTAAATATTACAATAATAAGACTAAGTTATAAGATAAAGAAATGTTAAAAGAAAATGAGGAAAATAGTGTACCCAATAGGGAGAAGGCGCAAACGGGACACTTACCGAAGCACGTCTAACTTTCTAACGGGTACTCCTGATCAGGAATAGGGTCCTCTTAAAACTTGAGCCATCAGAACAGTTTTAAGCGCTAATAAACATGAATAACAATATTCGTGGGTATTTTTATAAATACCCACGAATATTGTTATTCATGTTTATTAGCACTTAAAATTGTTTGGACGAAAATGGGGTAAATAAATATATTGGCTGCATGTAGCTTCAGACACAATTTAAAGACAGCTCTTCTCCACGAATACCTGTTCACAAGATAAAAAAAACACGAAGAATTGACTTTATTGGTGCTGTCTTAGCTTGTTTTCATTTCTTAGCGTGTTTTTCACGTATATGTAACGAAACTTGAATTGCATCCTCTGCCCACAAATGTTTAAGCGTTCTAGTTACTTCATCTGACCATATTTGCCTCTACTTTTTAGTTGTAGACGAATTGACTTTGTAGACGCCATGCCTTTGTTTTGAAGAATGTGCGCATGCGTAAGTGGCTTTTGGTCCGCGGCCCCTAAATTTAGGCGGGCCGAGGCTACCCCCTAACATTTTGGGTACGCGGGGACCGATGTTGTACCCGTTTACATGACATTAATCAGGGTCGCCGTGCCAAAACAAATTGGTCCGCCGGCCGGAATTTAAGGGTGCCGTACCAAAATCACTTGTCGTGTAAACGGGGTGCATTTAAATGTGCAAGTCCGGCAGACCGCAAACGAAAGTATTACGTGTGTTGTAATTTTATGCGATGATAGTATATTTTCACCGAAGCTCGAAATTATACATTGGAATAGTTTTTATGCATTTACTGGAAATTCCATGCGTTTGAAAAGCGACACATGTATCAGACACTAGTTATAGATGTTTTATTTGTGTGGGGCACATGGATAAAACATCTGATCTGGACGCATTTAATTCGTTTTAGACATCGTTCTATATATTAATCATAAAGGAGAGTAATTCTGAACAGTGTTGACCCGAATTTTGTACTCGAGTCACAACTTGCTATTGTTTTCACACAGTTTCACGCTTCACAGTTCTATCCCTCTTTTATTATATACAACTCTAGTCAACGCGCCATTTTACATGTTCCCGAACACGTCATCGGTCCACGTGATATACAATACCTACAGGGGGAGGGGTAGGACATCAAAGTTCGTCTCACTCTCCCCTAACAAATTTAAATGTTAAATTTTTACACAAAAACAACAAACTTAAACTCATCAGTCATTGTCTTGCAAACATAGTTTAATTTTTTCTTCAGCATCCTTTGCAGCTTGTCTTCTCTTTCGTTCTGGTGGGGCATCGACTTTGGTTTCTGTACTTGCGTTGTGTAAGTTATCTTTCACTGCACTCCTGATCTCTAAAGGACACATCAGTTGAATCGGACGTTCTATGTAGTTTCCCTTGTGTAGCAGGATTACTCCTCTAATGACTCCGTCCCTTCCGATGACATATCTAATTACTTTGCCTTTCATCCACTTCCCCCGATTCTTTTCTTCTCCAACGATCAAAACGACTTCACCAAGTTGGGGTACTTCGGACTGACCTTTGTTTATCCTGTGCGACTCCATCAAACCATGTACATACTCTGTTCGCCATCTGGACCATGCATGTTGTCTTGCAAGTTCGAGTCGCTTTTGCAGTCGGCTTGTTTCCTCTTCGACTTCGTCGGGTTCTTCAATCGTGTGAGCATTTTGGCCCCAGAGGATAATGTTTGGCGTCAAGGTCTGCTCCTCTCCATGGTCGCTTTCAACATAAGTCAGTGGACGATTATTCAGGTGTCGTTCGATGTCCATGACGACTGTTTCAAGTTGGCCAAACGTCAGGTGTGTTTTCCCAAGGGTCTTGTAAAGGGTTTTCTTGATCTCTTTGATTAAACGTTCGTACATTCCCCCCCACCATGGGGACTTTGCCAAATTGAACGTCCAGTGAATCTCTTGAGCCGCCAGGTAGTTGTGCAGACGCTCGCTTCTTCTTATTGTTTTTATCCATTTCGCCGTTGTCTTGAATACGGCCGCGTTATCAGATATTATACGCCGTGGTCTGGTCTTCCTGGTGATGAACGAATTAAGTTTTCCTTGAAACTCTTCTGCCGTTTGTGAATGTGTCAGCTCGAGGTGGACAGCTCTCGATGTCGCACACGTGAAAATCAATACGTAGCATTTCCCTTCTTCTTTCTTCTTGATTTTGTGCACCAGAGGACCTGCAAAGTCCACCCCAGTAACTTCAAAAGGTCTTCCTGCTTTGGTTCTGAATTCAGGTAGCTGCGAAGTTGCAGGGGGTCCATACGGCCTTGTTGAGTAGATCTTGCAGACATTACATTTCTTTATAGCTTTCTTCACTTTTGTTCTCAGTTGTGGCACCCACCAGTTCTCTCGTAGTGACGCCATTGTATTGGCTACACCCAGATGCATAATCTTCTGATGTGTGTGTGATATGAGTTTCTTGACGAACGGTCCTTCGTTCAGGTAGGTTGGCTGATACCCAGCAATTCTTCCCTTGCATTTTAGGGTGTCCGTAGCTTCGTCTCTAATTAGTTGCCAACCCGGGGTCTCCAAATTCTCTGGAATCCTGCTTTGAACTCTTCTTACCCAGTAATTCTTTGCACTTTCGATTTCACCAGTATCTATTGGTCCCTTCTTTCTCTTCAGCGTCCGCTTCTTCGCCCGGCTGTTATTGACGAATCTCAAAACCCATGCTGTCACTCGAAGGGTTCTCCAATATGAATTTCTGTCTAACAACAAGTCCCATTCGTCTGGTGTGTTCTCTCTTGCGTAGTGAACGGTTTCTTTCAAGGGGTGGCTTTCTTGACAAACATCGTTGGTACTCTTGAGCTTCGGTTGTTCTGGCCATTGTTCTTTGTTTAATAGCCACTCAGGACCTGTGAACCATTCTCCGCTTACCATTCGCTTGATACTGGCGCCTCTACTGCCCAGATCTGCTATATTTTCTTTGGTTGGGCAATACTTCCACTCAATGCCAATCTCTGTGGTGATGGATGCTATTTTCCTGACTCTGTTTGCCACAAATATCTTCCATGATCTGCCCGGATTCGATATCCAGAATAGTGCTACCAAGCTGTCCATCCATGTGGTTACTGAAACAATGGGCCATCTCTTCAGCGCCGAGCATAGATTCCTTGCCATATTTGCCGCCATTTGACCACCGACCAACTCTAATCTTGGGATCGATGTATTTCTCTTTGAGATTCGGGATTTGGAAGCCAGTAAACCTTTCACCGTCCCTGTAGCGTGTTCGATTACCGCAATTGTTATGCAAGAGCAAGCAAGATTGCTGGCATCTGCAAAAATGTGGAGATGAACAGCCTTAATCCTCTGCAGATTTTTCGCTACACTTCTTGGCACTTTTACATTTCTTAGTTGTCTCGTCCACCTGACCCAATCTTGTTTTAAAGGCTTCGATACTTCGGTGTTCCAACTCTTATCCTCGTCGCAGGCTTCTCGGAAGATCCTCTTTCCTTCGACCACGGTTGGTGAAATTATCCCAAGTGGGTCGTAAATCTTTCCCAGATGGCTCATGATGGATCTCTTTGTGACTGGAATATCTTCAGGATAGGCTGGTACTTCAAGCGACAGTTCATCTTCCTTTTTGTCCCATGTTAATCCAAGGATTCTTGATGGGTTAGGCATTCCTTCGCTCTCCAAGGCTTCAACATTAGATTCCCACTTATGTAACGGAAACATTCCACTCTCCAGGACTTCTGTTGCTTCCCGCTTGAATTTCTTTAGTTCCAAGAGATCACTCCCCGTCTGCATCACGTTGTCCACATATGTGTTTTCTTTCAAGGCTTGGACGGTGTTTTGCAATTCCACTGGTTGCTGGTCTAGGTGATGCTGTAATGTTGCTCCCAACATGAACGGACTTGCTTCTGCTCCAAATGGAACTCTAGTGAACCGTAGATGTTCCTCCTTCCCATCAATCTTGAACAGGAATCGGAAAGCGTCACGGTCTCCTTCCTTGATACCAACTTGTAAGAATGCCTTCTGAATATCAGCTACAATCAGGTGAGGGGACATTCTTGCTCTGACCATAATATTCCATAAAAGCGGTTGAAGTGGAGGACCAGTAAACATGCATTCATTCACACTGTTGGCAAGTGGGTTTGGTTTCGCACTCGCATCGAAGACCATTCTTACTTTAGTGGTTGTCGCATTTTGTTTCACAACTGGCTTGTGGGGCATATAGAACAACCGTCCACCTGTTGGTTGCTCTGGTGCTCTTTCTATGATTCCTTCTTTCAGCTGGTTTTCAATTATCTCTTCATAGTCTTTCTTCAGGTCTTCATCTCGATCAATCTTCCTGCAGACGTGGTGCAGCCGTTTTCTACTTGGTTCCAGGTTATTGTTGGAAAGAGTCTTCCCTGGGATCCACGGTACATTGACTTGATATCTCCCCTCTTCCGTCTTGACTATGTTCTCTTGAAAATCACGATATACATCCAGCTGGTCATTCTCGCCCCGATCTTCCACTCCTAAAACATCCAGACTGTACAGTCTCTCGTAGTCAGTCGGTTCTCTTGCAAACATGCAATGGCCACTTGGGTAATCACCACCATGGATGATCCAGCCAAATGTAGTTCCTTCCACAATGGGATCTCCGTCATTGCCTTTGTAAATCTGCTCTGTCTTGATCTTGCAGTAAGTCTTGTCTCCCAAGATCATGTGAATTGGATACTTGCCTTCTGCTGTCATGTAAAACCTCTTGTCCTTTGTATGTTCATACCCGAGTTTCAGTTTGTTCATGTTCGGTCTTCTTACAGTAGTGAAATCTGCCAACTTTGATCCAGCTAATTCAATCTCTTCGTGGGCCTGTCCATCCATTGATTTGATGGTGACTTGGAATATGGGCATGGACTGTTTTCGTGTTCCATTGACGGTCATAATCTCCCTTGTCTCATGTCTGACTGGAGGCAGGTTGAGTCTCTTGGCAGCCTCTCTCGAAATGAAATTTCTTCCAGATCCAGTATCCAAATATGCCCAAAATACCTCTTCCTTGACTCTTACCGGTATTATTGCTGGTAGTGTTGTCTCCTCAGCTGCTGTGGTGTATCCAGTTAGGACAGTTCCTTCTCCATCATTCTTATTTCCTTGGTTGCAGAGACTTGTGTGGTGTTTGGCACCACAATGGTAACATCCATGGCTGCGACACTGATTACCTCTATGTCCGGATGAGGCACAGTTAAAACACAGGTTGTTATCCACAAAGAAGGTCTTTCGCTGGGTTGTTGTGACAAAAGACTTACACTTATCACTCCAGTGGTCTGACTTACAAAACATACAATGAGGGGTCTTCTTCTCATCCTTTGATCCTCCCTTCTGCGTGTACATGCTTCGTTCCTTTGAATCCTTTCTTCGGAAGTCATTTGGGGGTCTACTGCTTTCCTCTGTTTTATTTCTTCTCAGCCACTTTTGTAAGTTGTCGATTAACTTTTCCATGTTCCACTCTTCCCAGTTGTCATCAGTTCTGACTAAGTCGGATTTAACATGAGGTAATTTGTTGAGAGTACACATCACAAACCCATCCAATTTCTGCTGTTCGTTAAGGGTCAGCAAAGCGTCGTAATTTCTACTCAAACTCTCGTAAAATGCTTGTACTTTTTCATAAGAAGATCCTCTGACAGGGGCTAAATTTACAATCTCGTCGACATGGGCATTTACTACCAACCTTGTTTGTCCGTATTCTTTCTTTAGTCGTTCCCAAGCAGTCCTATAGCCAAGCGATCCAGGTTTGAGATTCGAGATCTGATCTCTCACCTTGCCAGACACCATTTCAAGTAAATAACCAAACTTCTCTTCGTCGGTGATCGGTTTGCTATCCACTTGTGTTGTGAACATGTTCTCAAATCTCACCCAGTCAGCTGTAGTCCCTTTGAATGGTGTTATTCTCAGTTTGGGAAGTTTGGCTTGAGTGGTTTTCGCTGTCTTTTCCATCGCCAGTTTCCTTTCGGTCATCACGAGTTCGTCTTGTAGTTTCTCTCGCCATAGTTGTCTTTCTTGGTCTCGAATTGCTTCTCGGTGCTGTTCTTCTTCCTCACGCTTTGCTTCTCGTTTTCTGTTCTCTTCTTTGCTAGCAATCTTGTCCTTTCTCTTGGCCAGAACGTCTGACAACTTGTTGATCTCTGCTATCCACGGTAAGTACTTGTCTTTCGCGTTCTTCTTCCATTGTCGAATTGCTCTCGCTGTATAAACACCACGCTCAAGTTTCACTTCCTGCATACGAGACACCAGGTTGTATATTTCATCAAGAATAGATGTTGTTCGCTTACTTACCGTGTCCATTTCTTTGTAGTCTTCCTCGTTGATCAGGTCGTCGGTCTGTTCAAGATAGTATTCTAACTTCTCGACTGCTTTGTTTATTTTTACCTCCATTTGTTGTTCTTCCTCGTTTAGTTCGGGGTCCTCCATGTTCGACTCCTAATCCAGACTGTAAAGTTTTTTTTCTGCGCGGGGAACGTTAAATAATAATACAATTTCTGCGCGGGCGGCGGAGTATATATACGCACGGGTCGTCAGGCACGTCCATCTAAGGGGCCCCAGAAGCATGTGACCCGTAATTTTTTGCTGCCGTAGGCAGCACACTAATCTTGACATGGGTTACCTATGTCTCGTGCCCAGACCTCTTACCGGACCTATGTATAGTCAACGAGATCTCGATATATGTGAAAATTTCCTGGATGTTAAGTTTTATGACGTTTTGTGACGTAGTTTAGTTTGAACGAGATTGTTTACATTCCATACTCCAGAGGGTTATTCGTTTTCACGGAAGTTGTACGGAATTAATGTTCGGAACTTCTCAACGCCACCACGAATATGGTATTTTCTGAACTCGCAACGCCATGAGGTGAGTGAGTGAGCGTCTGTGAGCTGTGCCAATAAGTTCTCGAACGATCTGTCCTGCCAGTCGGGAATTTCAATTCATTTCATTGAGGAGATATTCTGTTTTCAAGGTAAGACGACTAAGATAGTTCTGTGTACTTAGTTTTTCTTGTTTGTCCCGTCTTTAAAGGCTCACTTAAAACGGCATTTGGCTATTAAAGATCAAATTGTTTTGTTTGTGAATACGATTTACCTTCTATTTTAATAGGTGTATATTGGTGTGAGTTCAATTTTCTCACAGGAGCCATTGTGTTCGCGCTGATCAGTATTCCGATCAGACATTATCTGCGTGTGGGTATCACGCAACTCAAATCAAACGAAGCCATTGTGCTCGTCAAAATCAAACCTAGCGAAGTCGTGGTGCTCGCTAAAAACAAACCTAGCGAAGTCGTGGTGCTCGCTAAAAACAATACACAAACGAAGGCATAATTTGTGCCTGTTGACTGTTGACAACATAAAAACCTTTAAAATATAACTCAACATTTTGCCTAAATGGGAGTGACAATTGAGCAATATCGTGCCCGAATTGGTTCACACAATAATGTAAGAGTCAAACAGGATTCAACACCACTCGAAGATATAAACATTTGTGGAACAATGTTGATGTTATTTCAGCTGGTAATAAAAAATTATGGTATTACTAATATTGGTGCGAATATTTTACCTGAGTGTATTTTTATATTTGCCAACAAAGAGGTTGACAGAGCAATATGAAAGTTTGAGCGAAGTGATAGTGTCGTTCACTCAAATGTCATGTTACAATGTGTATGTTCCACTGTTGTTGAGAATGGCAAATGATGTTGAAGAAAATCCTGGACCCACAGTATATGATGTTGTGGACCCAAATAGAACAATATGTGCTGATTTTAGCCAAGGCAATACCAGAAAGTTTAAACAAAATGCTGGTAAACAATGTGTAGCCATGTCTTTGACTGCAATAATACATAATCAAATGACAAACATTAATGCATGGGATTCATCATTCCTAAATGTAATATTATGTGATGGAAATAGCCTTTATACTTGTATAAGCAATTCTATTAATAAAACCTTCTTGCTTTTAACTGATGTGCCAGAAATGGTTTCAGTTTCTGATAAAATGTATTCTTTGCAATACAGTGACCCATTTGCTGGTGATTTGTTTATGGCAACTAACAATCTACCTTATTATTCTTTGGAGAATGCACTCAATAGTCTATTTTTGGATTCTCAGTTAAATTATCAACATTGCCTGTTGACTGTTGATTGCAACACTGTTGCAATTTTTAAGACTTCTGAAGGAAACTTTAAAGTTTTTGACTCTCATTCAAGAGATTCATATGGCATACCACACCCATTTGGAAAATGTGTACTAATTTCTATTGAAAGTATAAATAACCTGGTGATTTATTTCCAAAATACTGTACCTCGAGGGAATGTAACACCCTTTGAAGTCAAAGGTGTGGCTGTTCAGTTAATAATTACAACCTTCTGTACTATAAAGTCTCAAATCAAGTTTCCAAATAATTTATACAATTGCACAAAACAATAAAAGCATTTCATATCGCGCTATAACCTCTTGCATTTTTAAACGCAGATAGTTAAACATGGATAGTGTTTGTATGCGGACGGATATTTTACTGTCTGGGGACACACTTCGCTAGCGAATAATGTCAGTGGGAACACTATCCGCTGGGACACCGGAATCAGTTACGAGGCATTATCGCTGTCATAGAAGTTCACAATCACATCTCCATTCACCCTTTCCAATCCGTTCCAATACTTCCAACGCACTCACACAGCCTTCGAGGTAGCGCTACTTGCTCGTACCTTATATCAGGGTTCTGCTCGCACGACACTAAAGTCGAAAGACAACTTTGAAATGCAATCAAGTGCACATTTTCGGCCGCTCCACTCACTGTCACTTCAATAACTTTATATACCCACCAAATGCAAACCAAACATCAACAACATGTACAACATGCAACATGGTCACAATGTATGCACCACACTCTGTATGCAGTCAAAAACCTTGCCGATTATATTCAGCTGCATTTCGCATATATGCTGCATTTTCCAATTAAAACAATTGAAAAAATGCGTACACAGCGTACACTATGTTATATTAATAATTATATTTGGCATTTACACTCGTTGTAAATAGATTAAAGTCAAAGCTATGGCCTTGTATGGGTACGAAATTCCAGTGTTGTAAAGATAAACATTGTAAGACCCAACACTATGTTAGCCTGATTAACATGTCCGTTACAATTTATACAATCTGAATCAACCCCAGGGTTCACCTTTGAAATTTTTTTTCCAATATATGCCTATACCCTGCATGTGTCTATTACAACTAATATAAACCTAAAATAGGTCAATTTATGCGCATTCTGTTCATTTATGCCCATTCTGTCAATTTATGCCCATTCTCCTCCTTTCAGGCAGCACTTCCTTGCGATAGTAATTTCTAGTTTAATTCTATTGTCTTACTTGGAGATGGGATTTCCGGCATTCTGAGAGCATTTTGAGTGAAATCCAGACTAAACTATGTGTATTAACAGCATATCTTGTCAAAATTGTTAATTTCTCAGTATAAATCGCGGATTGAGTGACCGCACTAAATTTTGCGCGGGCGGATTTTAATCACGAACAAATTGCGCGGGGAACGCGTTCCCCGCGCGGACCAAATATTACAGTCTGGGACTCCTTCGGCTTTGTTGATATCGACGATAACACACGTTGTTGTTTCAAATCCCAATTGTTTCACTTGTATCCTGGTCACGGCACCACTATGACCCGAATTTTGTACTCGAGTCACAACTTGCTATTGTTTTCACACAGTTTCACGCTTCACAGTTCTATCCCTCTTTTATTATATACAACTCTAGTCAACGCGCCATTTTACATGTTCCCGAACACGTCATCGGTCCACGTGATATACAATACCTACAGGGGGAGGGGTAGGACATCAAAGTTCGTCTCAGTGTCATATCCAGAGATTATTTGTTGGGCACACCGGTCAGTGACGATATTCGAGCACTGAAGGCGCGAGAACCCTCTAGGGGGTCCAGGGGTATGCCCCCCCGGAAAATTTTGAAGTCTCGGAAATGCCATTTCCTGCATTCTGAGATGTGTTTTTGAATATTCTGAGGGATGATTTTTAAATTCTAGGGTTTTTGGGAAAAAAAGAGCTCAGATTGTAGTACATAGTCTATATTTTTGGGGCACCTCGATTTGGGAGCCCAAACGGCCGGCCCTGCTGAACAACTGCATTGAGCCAAAACAAACTTACTGTAACTACTAAAAAAATATAAGATAAATTTAATAGATAAATTTAAATAAAATAACAGTTATTATAATACTGTTTATCGTTTAAGAGATGAATGTATTGAGACCATCCTACATGTTTACTTTTTTAACGTTCAACTTTGTTTTCGAAAAGTGATGCAATTTTTTTCTTGCCCAAACCCGATGTAGGATATTTTTTTCTCTTTGTGATTCAATGCATGCTTTTTTTATCGTCCCAAATCACTTGCAGGATTTTTTTTCTGAAATCACCCAACCCCCCCCCCCCCCCCCCCCCCCCCAAAAAAAAAAGGTCAAATGGTCAACCCCTTATATACCAAAAATTATTTGCCATCCATGAAATCCTATTAGTCAAATCATGGTCACGTGTTGTTCAACAAACTCAATGTTTTTTCTGACGTCGAAAGAATCATGCGTTGTTCACGTGAATACACAATGATTATTGCATCAGATCAAGAACTTTGGACTTTTCGGAGAATATCTATACATATCTTCAAAGAAGGTCTGAAGAAAACCTGGAGAAATTTAAAGCCTGTTCTTTGTACTTGTTGAGTCTGGTGTATTTGCTGAGTTGAATTGAAATTAATACGAAGACAAAGTCAAAGTGTTTTGGTAAGTCTTTTTGCCTTTTGCAAGTTTCGAGTCAGTTTGGTATTTTCAAACGCTTGTTGACTTTTGCCGCGAGAAAGCCCGAGCGTAATGAAGCCCGAGGGACCGCCGGTAAACCAACGCCATTCAACATGTGTATGTTGATTAAAGTAGCGTGCAGCGTAAATATATTATAAGGTTAGATATATACTGCCGAAACAGAGAACGTAGGAATCTAACGTTTCGAGCGAAGGCCCTTCGTCAGAGAGAACGTAAAAGTAAAGAGTGACGTTTCTCTCTGACGAAGGGCCTTCGCTCGAAACGTTAGATTCCTACGTTCTCTGTTTCGGCAGTATATCTAACCTTATACGATATTTCGTATGTTGATTAATCCTTTCGTTCGCATTATACGATTTTACTCGTCAGAGGGAGTCGTCTTGGAAAATCATGCATGAAGTTCTGAAATTATGTTAATTTGTGTATACAGCTAAATCAATGGACAATTTGCATTATAGCAATGCATCATGGAGAAAATGGTAGTGCTTCACTTGCAGGCGAAATGGCCGCCAACGAAGCGAGCATTTTGCTTGTGAGAAGAATGGATTCTTTTAAGCACATTTTTTGTAGCGCAGGAGAATTTCGAAAAGGGAAATGTATTTGGGGGACTATAAAGAACGTTGTGTGCCAAAGACAGCGAAATCAGAGACGAAATGGACGAGAAAATTGCTATAGAGCTATTGAAAGAGTGAAGAATATGCGAGTAAATACGTTCCCGAAGGGAGGTTGTTCTCGACGTTTTCAGGTGAGTAAGCTTAGTGAACATAGGACAGCTCATCGTTTTGCCTCACAGGCATGCGTGTGTTGTTGTTCTATCGCGATCTCGTATTTTCTGAATTACCAAGTGTTCTGTAATGATTTTTTCATTTGTTGAAATTGACAACCTTTGGCGATGATGTCTGTCATTCGTTCGATTAAGGTTGTCCTGGCCAAAGCCAAAAGGCTAAAGCCAAAAGGTCAAAGCCAAGCGCGAAAAATGCTCGTTAATAATTCCCAGAGAGGCAAGTTTGGTTTATTTGCATGATTTTTCATTTCACATCGTACTTTTCGCGCTTGGCTTTGACCTTTTGGCTTTGGCCAGGACAACCTTAATTGATTTACGGCTGTATATGAGAAGTGGCAAAGGCAAAAGCAAACGCAACGAATATAGAAAATCCATCCAGGCGTGCCAGTTATCCGGGGAGAAGTGTTTTTATTGAGAGATGTTTATCCCGCCTTCACGCCTTGTCGTGACCCCGGCTTATTCTCGTCAGGACGGAGTAGGAGGGGGTGTTTACATGAGGCCAGCCAGAACTCGGACAGGCCTGAATTTTCGCATTTCGATTTTTGTTTACATGAGAACGGCTTTGAAATTATATAGACTTGATTTCGCTGTTGCTTCAAGATTCGTGTCAATTGTCTTCCAGTTCGTGACCGCCCGAGAAGCATTATGCATCAGTCAATTCCAGCTGCGACCATCACCCCCCGGGACAATCCCCAGGCATTGGTAAATTTTCATTTTTTTCGTGCAAATGCCCGGGGGTAGAGCAAAAAAGAAGGAACAATGCCCCACCCTTGGGACGAAAAAGCAAAACAAATGCCCCACCTCCGGGCCGACAAATTAGTCAATTTCAAAGAATGTACTAAATTAACTACATGCTTTTTAACAATTTATATTTATACCTCTGTTCATTGTTCTTTTGGGGATTTTTTTAAAAAAAAACAAGGAAAACTATCGTGTTCACTTTCAACATCGACTGTGACACACTTGCTTTATTGCAGAAAGTTTTTCATTGTAAAATACAATATATATAATATGGACTGAAGGAAATTCTTAAACATTGATTCACACTTGAAAACCAACATTCAACAATAATATAAGCCAAGACACAACAAAGCTCTCGTCCTTGCCGATAAAGTCGTCCATTTTGGCATATAACAAAGGAAACTCGTGGCCGCGGTCTTTTCTCCGTGAGCGACAAATGCCCGGGGGTAATAACCCGATATTGACAAATGCCCGGCCCCTGGGTGAACACGCAGCTGCAAATGCCCGGCCGTGGGGACAAGTAAGCGTGGAAATGCCCCACACTGTCCGGGGGGGGGGGATGGTCGCAGCTGGAATTGACTGATTCATTATTTCATGTGGATTTGACTTCATGTGGATTTGACACCAATCTCATTTGAAACAACGTATTGAGTTTGAGAGGTGAAAGTATGCTTATATTGCGTCGGTTGGCAAGCTTAGATTAGGCCGGCGTGAACTGAATCTCGGACCGGACTCATGAAAACGATCTACAGTAAAACCACTACAATCGACCTAAAGTCAGTCCGGCCTGAGTTCGGGCAAGCCTGATGCAAACACCCCCTCACTGCATGTGTACTGCATGTATCTTTCCGCAAGTTCAATTTATTTCAATTCTATTATAGTAAATACATATTAGTGAAAGTAGTAGAAGAATATATAAATAGACATATTATTACATGATATGAAAATTAATCTGGAGAAAGTAGCATATGCTTTCGAGTTTTCGAATGTACATATGTAGGTCTCGTGAGGTAGCTTGGTAAACTGGATGGCTCGTTTTCTTTTTAAACATCTCTAATAACCCGCTGGCGGAGGATTTGGTAAAAGTATGATATTTTAAAGCCTGAATCAAACGAGAACGCAAGTCATCGCAAGTTAGCAGTCACGCTATCTCAGCCAGTCGCTCTGAATAATTTCCCGAAAATATCATATACCGTGACAAAGTTAAAACTTGTTTAAAACACCGCCTCATGAAACCTTTGTTTTGTTAATTTGAGTGTTCGAACGACCGCCACAGAAGTTTGTGACTGCCAACTTGCGATGACTTGCGTCCTCGTTTGATTACGGCTTAATACCGTGTATGCTTTGGCGAAGCATGCCTGCATGAGATGATGAAAATGTCTGGAATTTATTAATAACAATCGAAATATAGTACGGTTAGATATACTATTACTGCCGAAACAGAGAACGTAGGAGTCTAACGTTTCGAGCGAAGGCCCTTCGTCAGAGAGAAGGGCCTTCGCTCGAAACGTTAGACTCCTACGTTCTCTGTTTCGGCAGTATATCTAACCTGAGTATTAGGCCGCGTTTACACTATTACGGTACGGTGGTTGGTCCGGATTGGGGTGAGCGTTCCGTAGCAAAAAAAATCTTCTGTTTACACTATGACGGTACGGTAAATTTACCATAGCGTAGTGATTTTCAGCCGGAGTGCTAAGCGTAGTGACTACGCTACGGTAAAACCACTCCGGAATAGTGTAAACACAACAAAGCAACGTAGTGATTTTTCAACGGAAGACTGACCGTACCGCAATAGTGTAAACGGGGCCTAATTAGTCTCTGATTCTTCTCCTCTGCCCCCTATTCATGTGACGCACCATAGCCAATAAAAATCACTTCCTGTTTTGTATTGCGTGTGTCTAACCAAATCAGCATATCCTCTCATCTAGAATTACCAATAATCAGTAAGTGTGCATGGCCTACAATTAACAATAATTGTGAATTTTAAAGAACTAATTCCCAACCCCCCATCCCCAACCTCGACCCCAACCTCTAAACCACAGAATAAATACTAACCTTACCCTAACCCTAACCACAACCCCCCGGCATCCCTGAACCTAACCCACAACCTCCCAGTGGCCCTAAACCTAACCACAACCCTCCCTAACCACAACCCTCGGGAAAACCTTCCGATGAACCATTTGCGGATATAGTGCGATCACCGCCTCAATTTATTTACCATTGAAACAACAACCATACGCTTCATGCTCACTATTATTAGCTCACATTCTGATCGGTTCTCTTAAACAAACATATTGGGTGGGCGGTATTTCGCGTTGCCCGCCTACTAGCCTGCGTAGCAGGCGTTACTGAACTCCCTAATCCCGCCAGCTACGCAGGCTAGAATTAAATACGGCTTATTTATTTTGTGACTTCACTATGCTGCCTGTATTTATTTACTGCCATATATTCGTCATTTCTATGACTTTCTTTATGTAGTTTACCGCATGACCCGGAGCTGTGTTTCGCTAATAAATCATTTTATATAAACATGACTGCATTCTCGTGTAGTTCATCACGTGCGAACCCTAATGCTCTACCGAGAACAGGGTTTGATTGGGAACGCGACACTATAGTAATGACAACAATTAACAAGTTAAGATATTATAAAAAACCGTTGCAGAAAACGTTTCTTTATTTTCTTTTTTTACACAGCAGGTAAAGCGGCTTTCTTAGTACCATTCTCATCCGGGTAGTCCTCGCAAGCATCCTTCTAAAGATTCTTAAATATCATCGTCCAATTTGCCATGTGTCTCAAAACCAAAATCAAAAAGTGAAAACATTTGGTAAGTAACTCCTTAACGACTGACTGAATCAGTCTTCTGAGGCTGATGCAGAAGGGGAGAAGCTCCCATTTACTAAGAGGTTAAACCTGATATTGCTTAACCCTTTACCGGGCATGATTGCCACTATTTGGCAACTTATTACGTTTACTCTGGCTAACGCCAAGACGATTTTACTGGTCAAGTGGAGATCTCCTGGTAATCTGTCGGGTAAAGTGTTAAATTAATGTTTAATGTTTAATAAGCTTGAGCATGCACTCTACAATATTACTAGGGCAATCGCAACAGGTTTCCCCAATTACTGCGGTCCCTTAATACAAGATATAGTAGACAGATAAAATGAATATAAAAAAGGTAAAATCCTAATACAATCTAACGATAAAAACTAATTTTAAAAGCAACAACTCACACTTTTTGCAAGGGGTCTAGCATTTAACGCACACGGATTTCCAAGTTCTGGGGTTCCCGGTGTCATAAACCCTCAACAAGGCATCGTAATAATATTTCTTTAACTTAGCTTTAAAGGTAGTCAAAGAGATATGCCTATTTCGTAGATCAGTATCTAGAGTATTCCAGACCTTTGAAGATCTAATAAAATAAGAAGACTGGAAAGTTACTGTTTTTTCGAAAGGGATTACCAAACTGTTACATCTTCGTTGCATGAGCTTCGAGTTCTCCCTGAAGATGACAGGGACAACGTGAACGCCGTGGGATACTGAAACCATCCCGTTCATGACCTTAAACAGCATGACCAAGTCTGGATATTGGTGCCAGTACGTAACTGGCAATAGGTTGAGTTTGGGATTAGAGGGGGACTACAGTCAGTGTTCTTTAATTTTGTTTTTGGGGATTCCACCGGAAATCCGATGTGATGTTGACTTGTTCGTAAACACTGAAGATTGCCAAATCGTAAGATACAAGCATAAAACTCGTCGTGAAAACAGCTCCGGAGCTCCCGTAGGATTTAAATGCTAAAGTTGATTTTGGCTTTCTTATTTGAGTTGACTGGATGTTAAACTATCGGAAAATTATAATTTATGGGGTTCAAATTTTTGACCTCTCGACATACAGAGTCGAGTTGTTTTCACGACACTTCACACTATTCATACTTCATACGACACTTCATATACTACTCAAACTATTAGGCCGGGTTGGGTCAGGAAAGGTCTTCAAGTCACTCCTATTAGCAATGTCCCCGACCCTTCCACCCCCCTGTATATCGAAATGTCGAAAATTTGAAACCCATCATTTTCTGATACTTTACCATCTCTAGTCAACTCAAAAAAGGTAACTTTAGCACGCAAATAGTACGGGATTACACTGATACCGAACTAAGTAGCAGGAAACAATATTATGCCACCAGAGGCCTCTAAGGTATATTTATTTTAAACTTTTCGGAGATAGAGAAAATTTAAAAAAGAAAGTAAGCTGAAGGCAGATCAGAAAATAGCCATTGTGTTGCTTGATTTTTACGCTGCTGAAAACCGGAGAATCTGTGGTAAGTCTTTGAACGGATTCGTCCAAAACTTTTAGAAAAATGTTATAAATTTTTATGAAGTAATATTTAAAACATGATCAGGAGGTTTCTTTATCAGATATAAAACCACGGACATTGCATGGTACTGATTTCCTTTGTGTTTTCCTCATGAATTATTAATGATTTTTGAAAATATCAAAATTATACGCACTCAAATCCAAACGTAAACAATCATATGGCAATGCGCAAAAAGTCCCCCTTTAAACTTTTCTAACATTTAATATTTCCAAGAGTTGTACAAACTCGGTTCTGTCGACAAATATCGATTCCGCAAAGTTGCTATATTAGCGGCACTGACAGGCAATGTTCATGATAAAAGAAAAAAGTACCGAAAAATATAAGAATGTAAAACTTGTTATTTAATTTATGAAGTATGCTAAAACCATTATTCATCCAGTGTCGATGAATAGTGTAGATATATGCAGCATCATTCACGACCCTACTTCGGTAAATAATGACTCCTAAATAAGAGCAAGGGATTAAGTTAACTTTGAAATTTATACTTGATTAAAAAAGTAATTGAATTGTTTTAGTTCTGTTGGATTTATCTCCTTAAAAAATGATAAAGGGTTAAATGAACTTTGAAATATCGACTCGATTAAAAAAATACTTGAATTGCTTTAGCTTTATTTATATACTGACTGGCCTAAATAAGAGCAAAGGGATTAACTTTGGAATTTTGACTCAATTATAGAAGCACTATAGAAACTCTGGAGGTCTAGCAGATGGTATAGGGCCGAGGTTGTTTACGGTATTCTGACACATTTGGAATGATTCCCTCAACTTTTCAATTTTGGCAGTTTTGCCACGTTCAAAATGTTGAAAAACGCTTATCTCGCCATTCTGAGTCGAAAAAAGTTTTTTTCTGAAATAAGTCTCCAAATGCCAAATTATCGGTGAAAATTATGTTTCTGACCAGAAACTAGCAACTGAAAGGAGTTAAACCGTATACGTGTGTTGTCACAAGTACTTGTTGGGTTACAAGGCGCATTCTGTCTGAAAAAGGTTTACTTTCTGTCAACTGATATGTCACGAATGTCATATATATGAAATCATTATAGAATATAAATACTAGATAGCGAAATTCTTTACAGAATTACTGAACAGATAATGTGACAATGTTTGCTGACATCTGTGATATAGAGTTCACCTCCGCAGAGGTCTTTCGGAGATCGGAGAATTCGGGAATCGTCGGAGATGTGTCGGAATCGTCAGCTGGACATACCCGAAATCTCTCATCTCCGAAAGAACCTCTGCGCGGAGGAGAGAGACATTTGGCTTGTTGTTTGCCAACTCCAAAGACAATGAGCGCTCCTCTCTAAAGTTTTATTCTTAATTTTAGTCGCGCTTGGTAGTTTGTTTTGAAACAGAAATACTCCATTCGCAAGGTAAATATGTTTCATACGTCGTACTAGTGTCGTCGCATTAAATTCAGAAAAAGTGAATCGCTTGTTTTATGCATATAAACGCCGTGTTGTGGTTTGCTGCCGCCAAAGTATAGCAGCAAACCGCGGTTTAAGATATGAATTTGGAATCCAGAACGATTTATAGATTTCTATACAATAGTTTCATGTTGTGACTCAATCAAAATTACTAAAGTATTAGGAGTGCTTAAATGTGCTGTCTAACCAGCTGGGTAATGTCACCGGTGTGCGCACAAGAATCTGAACCAATAAAATACCACATCAGTGATACCGGGACCACCATTTAAACTGCAGGATTGTATTTTGATCTAGTGATAGACGATGTATCACCGGTGTATCACCGCCGGTGCTACAAGCTCTTACCACCATTGGCACTTTGCATGTGGTATCTCCTTCTACCAGTGGTATGATAGCAAGATAATGTACCACCTGTGTATCACCGGTGGTAAAAGCTCTTACCATCGTCTTCCTATCACTACAGTTTCCAGTACAATCTTTGCAGTTTAATAGTACAATTTGGTCGTGCAGGTCCCAGTATAATGTGGTATTTTAATGATGTGATAATTTGGTTTTATAATGTTGTTATTAAACTTCACATTTTGGATCACCAAATTGTAATTCTGTTCTTTGTATCACCGGTGATGTTCAGCAATGCTTATAATACTCAGACGATGTACCACCGGTGGCGCGGCATCACTAAAACTGATAGGGTCTATCAGCGGATAGACCGTTACATAGATAAATCGTTACAACCTGAATAAAGTATACAGACTCTTACCACCGTTGAATGTATCACCGGTGTATCACCAGTGGTATACCACCGGTGCTACAAGCTCTTACCACCGTTGGCACTTTGGATGTGGTAATCTCCTTGTACCCTGGTGGTATGATAGCAAGATAATGTATCTTTGTATCACTTTGTATCTTTGTTATCACCGGTGTGCGCACAAGAATCTGTACCATTAAAATACCACATGATACCGGCACCACCATTTAAACTGCAGTATTGTACTTTGATCCAGTGATAGACGATGTATCACCGGTGTATCACCGGTTGTACAAGCTCTTAACCACCGTTGGCACTTTGGATGTAGTATCTCCTTGTACCATGGTGGTAATCAAGCAAGACGATGTACCACCGGTGTATCAACCGGTGGTAAAAGCTCTTACCATCATCTTCCTATCACTACAGTTTCCAGTAGGTGCAGGTCCCAGTATAATGTGGTATTTTTAATGATGTGATAATTTGGTTTTATAATGTTGTTATTAAACTTCACATTTTGGATCACCAAATTGTAACTCTGTTCTTTGTATCACCGGTGATGTTCAGCAATGCTTATAATACTCAGACGATGTACCACCGGTGGCGCGGCATCACTAAAACTGATAGGGTCTATCAGCGGATAGACCGTTACATAGATAAATCGTTACAACCTGAATAAAGTATACAGACTCTTACCACCGTTGAATGTATCACCGGTGTATCACCAGTGGTATACCACCGGTGCTACAAGCTCTTACCACCGTTGGCACTTTGGATGTGGTAATCTCCTTGTACCCTGGTGGTATGATAGCAAGATAATGTATCTTTGTATCACTTTGTATCTTTGTTATCACCGGTGTGCGCACAAGAATCTGTACCATTAAAATACCACATGATACCGGCACCACCATTTAAACTGCAGTATTGTACTTTGATCCAGTGATAGACGATGTATCACCGGTGTATCACCGGTTGTACAAAGCTCTTACCACCGTTTGGCACTTTGGATGTAGTATCTCCTTGTACCACAGTGGTGGTAATCAAGCAAGAACGATGTACCACCGGTGTATCACCGGTGGTAAAAGCTCTTACCATCATCTTCCTATCACTACAGTTTCCAGTAGGTACAGGTCCCACGAGTATAATGTGGTATTTTAATGATGTGATAATTTGGTTTTATAATATTGTTATTAAACTTCACATTTTGGATCACTAAATTGTAACTCTGTTCTTTGTATCACCGGTGATGTTCAGCAATGCTTATAATACTCAGGCGATGTACCACCGGTGGCGCGGCATTACTAAAACTGATAGGGTCTATCTGCGGTTGTTACATTGTAACTTTGTATCACCGGTGAGGTGATACAAAGACATCATATCCGAGCTGATAAATCGTTACAACCTGAATAAGGTATGCAGACTCTTACCACCGTTGAAATGTATCACCGGTGTATCACCAGTGGTATACCACCGTTGGACTTTGATCTAGTGATGGACGATGTATCACCGGTGTATCACCGGTGCTACAAGCTCTTACCACCGTTGGCACTTTGGATGTGGTAATCTCCTTGCACCATGGTGGTATGATAGCAAGATAATGTATCTTTGTATCACTTTGTTCTTTGTATAACTTTGTATCACCGGTGAGGTGATACAAAGACAATCATATCCGAGCTGATAAAAATCGTTACAACCGTTGGACGTATCAGCGGTATCACCGGTGTGCGCACAAGAATCTGTACCATTAAAATACCACATGATACCGGCACCACCATTTAAAACTGCAGTATTGTACTTTGATCCAGTGATAGACGATGTATCACCGGTGTATCACCAGTGTATCACCGGTTGTACAAGCTCTTACCACCGTTGGCGCTTTGGATGTAGTATCTCCTTGTAACCATGGTGGTAATCAAGCAAGACGATGTACCACCGGTGTATCACCGGTGGTAAAAGCTCTTACCATCATCTTCCTATCACTACAGTTTCCAGTACAATCTTTGCAGTTTAATAGTACAATTTGGTGGTGCAGGTCCCAGTATAATGTGGTATTTTAATGATGTGATAATTTGATTTTATAATGTTGTTATTAAACTTCACATTTTGGATCACCAAATTGTAACTCTGTTCTTTGTATCACCGGTAATGTTCAGCCATTTAAACTGCAGGATTGTACTTTGATCTAAGTGATAGACGATGTATCACTGGTGTATCACCGGTATATCACTGGAGTATCACCGGTGCTACAAGCTCTTACCACCGTTGGCACTTTGGATGTGGTATCTCCTTGTACCATGCATGGTATGATAGCAAGATATCACTGGTGTATCACCAGTGATATAGGAATCTATCAGCGGTTGTTACATTGTAAAGACATCATATCCGAGCTGATAAATCGTTACAACCGTTGGACGTATCAGCGGTGTATCACCGTTGGATGTATCACCGTTGGATGTATCACCGTTTTGTTTTCCGTAATTCCGTGACAGTGCTCACATTTATTCCCCTCGGTCGCGTTCATTGTTCAACGAGTTTCGTTGTAGCTGGTAATCATCATAATAACGTCAACT
This sequence comes from Paragorgia papillata, assembly GCA_035771165.1. Classification (NCBI taxonomy): domain Eukaryota; kingdom Metazoa; phylum Cnidaria; class Anthozoa; order Scleralcyonacea; family Coralliidae; genus Paragorgia; species Paragorgia papillata. The sequence goes on from JAWNZC010000004.1 coordinate 265,372, forward strand.
AATTAAAGAACTAATTTTCAGTTTCACTGCAGTTTAGAACATTATTTTCGTTTTTGTGATGTCACCGATTTCGATCTGCGTTGTCCGCGACCGGGCTGACTAAAATGCACGGGGGCTGGAAACGAGACTGCCAATCCCCTTATCAGTCCCTCTCATTCAGATTGATACGAAAAAGTCAAAATGGCGGGAAAGAGAGGAGCCAAAAATCTTGACTTACTTTCATTTGAGAAACTTTCATTTATGCATTATCATGTGGAACCCCAGGTTTTCCTTGAAATCTCCAGGTTTTTGGGCTTCCTTATAAAAAATCCCCAGGTTTCTAGTTCCTATAGGTTGAGAGGTCTGAAAATCTGGTGACTCACTGAAGCTTGGAGACAAATTAGGAAAAACAAATTTGACGACATATTTTAGAAACGCCGCGAAAGGACTGGACGGGTCTGTTAACGAAGTTGACCCGAACAGCGACCGACTATATTTCGCGCCATATTTGGTGCTGAACAATAAGCGTTGTGGGGGGGGGGGGGGGGGGGGGGGGGGGGGGGGGGGGGGGGGGGGGGTGGGGGGGGGGGGGGGGGGGGGTGGGGATTTTTGAGTTGTTGTCCCTCTCTCCTCCGCAGAGGCTCGGAGGTGGAGACGCGCGAGGAATGATGGGAAGAGGGAAAGAAAAGTAGCCTCTGCCAGATAATGTTGTCAATATGGCGCCCAAATTCCGTGATGGACTAGGCACCAGACTCGGAATTTCAATATTATAATCAAATTTAACTTAACGGAAAAGTTGGAAATCCATAAATTATGAACAAAAGACACATTTAAATTGCTGGCAGACAATTCTCAACTCGAGAATGTTAATATTGTTACACAAGGACAGGATTTTCCAGTTTTGAATTATGCAATTAAACATGTAAACAAACGCTAACCGGGAAAGTTTATATCAAAAGACACTGAACTGTTGTAAACATAGATCTTACCTATGATAAGTTTCACGTATACACGTAGTGCATGTGGTACGTTTGCGAGCTTGGTGTAATGTAGAAAGTTAGCGCTGAGAATATTCCAGCGCTGCATGTTCGTCGGCTTTGTTTATCAACGATTCAACGTTCGATATTAAAACGTTTGTCAGTCTGGCAGCGTTTCGAATTTTTTTGATTCGTTCCGCAGGTGATTTCCATAGAAGAATTCAGGACTAATAACGTCCAGAACAACATTCTAGACTTAGCTCTTGAAGAAAACATTGTACTTCGTGCAAACTATCGTCGCTATCTCCCATGGCCAGAGACGGCAGATTTGGTACTTGACTGAAATCTCTTCGTATTCGGTTCGTTTGCCGACTTCGAATTCGGTGTTAAAAAATCCTTCTCCGGCGTACTTGCACTTATTGCAAAGCATTCTATATCTTCTTCTGCATTATGGTTATCGTAAAGAGAATAAACAAGTCTAAATTAATTGAAATATCTAAATTGATTTAAAATGGCAGACACGTAAATAACAGCAAAAATCAAATAAATTCCTTTAATCGCACTATTTCTTCACGAAAATCGTCATGCTAACCTTTGATACTTAGATCTTGAAGGGAGTGCTGAATTTCTCTCAAATCGTCGGGTTTTTATGCCATTTACCAGAGAACCGCAAATCCTGCCAGAGAACCGCACATTATCTGGCAGAGGCTTCTCACCTCTTTTTCCACCTTCCCGACGTTCTCCGCGCGCTTTACGATTGCCCGCGCGCCTGCGAATAGAAGCCTCTGAAGTTTCTATCCCCGCGCATGTCGCCTCGCGCATCTTGATTCCTCGCCATCCTACGCAATCCTGGCAAGTTCCCCCGGCAGTTTGGACCTTCAGAAGAAGGTTAAAACTGCCGGGGAAACTTGCCAGGATTGCGTAGGATGGCGTAGAAAATTGTGTAGGATCGCGTAGGATGGCGTAAAATATCGCGCCTGCGCATTGAAGAAATGCGGACAAGTTGTCACTCGAGTTGGACTTCTGGTCAATCCTTATTCTGTGCGGCTTTGCCTCTGCGGAGGAGAGAGGTTGTTGTCCCATGACGTTGCACTACAGTGTGGTTTAGATCCTTACGAGTGTAGTGGATAGAGGGTCGTTTGGCTCTGTTTACAAAGCTTATTGGACATCAAAAGATAAAGAACTTGTTGTAAAATAAGGTTTTTGTGTTTTGTTCGAGTAAAGTAGAAACTCTGTATGATTGCGTTCAGGCTGTTGTCGTGCCTGATTGACACTGCTATAAATCATCGAACAGTAGATAATCTCCGAGCTGCGATTCGTTTGCGAACATTTACTGGTAGCAGAGAGTGGTCCAAGCGACAAATAGGTACGTAAAGCTATGTTTGATTGAATATTTGAATTTGATGGCTTAATAGTTGTATCGTACGTTTCAAGCATTGAAACGAGTGTACTCTCAAATACTGACATTCTTGTTAAAAATATTTAGTATTTATAGACCTGCTGGAGCGAGGGGAATTCGATGAAATATTACCTCGAGGTATGATATATCCCGAGGGCGAAGCCCGAGAGATATATCATCCCGAGGGGTAATATTTCATCGAATTCCCCGAGCGAAAGGTCTATAAATTATATATTATATCGAAACAATTAATCTTTCCAAAAAAAGCTTAAATAATGTTAATAAAGTTCGCTTAGCTTAACTTTTGTCCGCTTTTCATTGTCTGTTTCCATTCTTTTGTCGTCTCGAGGCTTCTGGATGCATTGTTTGTTGCTTTCTTTGTATTCCCTGAATCCTTATTTTCTTGTAACCTGACAATCTTCTTGTCAACATCTGAATGTTCAGGCGAAACGTTTTCTACTTTTCTTATCTCGCCATTATAATTCCGCCATTGTTGACAGCTTCGTGAATCGTGCGTGACATTCACGCGTGGTACACGAACTCGAATACCCCGCCACAGCGAAGTGATCGTCGTTGTTGTTGGGGCATTTGACCCGGAATTGGAAGCAAGCTAAAGGACGCGTCTTCATTTTGCTGCTTGATGCCCATCTGAACATTCACTACCAAGAGCTTGTGAGAGGACATCGCTGCAACGCTTGAGTTGTGATGTTGATGGTCTTCGGTTGTAATGCTGAAGCGACTGCTCGTTTCGGTGGCCTGAAATAGACACGATGTGCCGGTTGGTCAAGCCAGCATCGGACCAAAGGGTAATGGATGTTGCTCTCACACAGTGGTTAGTGTAGATGGTAGACAAGCCAGCAGCTGAACTGATGATTTTCATCATATCGCCGAGCTTATTTACACCGAGAGGACGATATTCGTACCAGACGATATCGGCCGACGACCACTGGCGCTTCGGATACTGAAAAAAGGCTTCGCAGGATGGATTTAGTTTGGAGCTTCAGGGCGCTGTAGCCATCATTTTGTTGTGGGGGTTTGTACATTCATTTCGTCCCATATGCTTGAAGCTTTCTGTGTCATTTATTCCACCTGGATGGTTTTTCGATGATTCACAATGGGCCATCGTTACATACTCTTCGCCAGTCGGATCTTTAGCGAACACGAAGCTTTGTTTTGTTAAATTTCTTTGACCTTCGCGACCTCGACGACACCAGAAGAGGGTTGTGTGAAACCATACATTTCTCTGCAATCCAAGGGCGTTGGAACAGTCGAGTACATCACTGATCTTCAGCTTTACCAGGTCTTCAGCCTCAAGCGCAGGTTTGTGTTTCACGCTTTGTTTACCTTGTTGTTTCAACGATTTTATCTTTATAGCGTTGAGCAAAATGTTGGACCTTTTGAATGTCAGGTTTCCTGCTATTGTTATGCCTTTGTTATGCGGTGGCCCGTTAAGAAACCTCTCCAAACCATTTCGTATTCCCAGAAGTGTGGACCTGCTGTAGTCCTTTCCGTCCTGGGTTTTTATTTCAACGTAAAACAAACGCAGGTTGTTGTCCAACGTCTCGCTGTCCATTTCATTTAACTTAGTCAATACATTGCGATGTTCAGCCCATTCTTCAAAATGTAAACGTTTAAATATTAGGTTCTGTGTGAGCATTAAAGTGATACTAGATTTTAAATTTCAATATTTTGTATTTAATTTTTGTTAAAGAGAATAAAAGTTTTATAAGTTTCGTACCTTTAAAAATGTTGACGGCGTAAATTGTTTTGTACTTTGTACTTTGTACTCTGGGCTTGCGAGTTCTCGACCAACTCGTCTAATTCTTCCTCAGTTGTACTAACAAACCTTTGCTTACTGTTTCTGTTATTTTCGCGTTTATTAAATATATTCTCATCTACAATATCCAAACTTGAAAGAAAATTATTGCCCGACATTTTTTAAAAACCGCTGTGGCGGGAAATTTCCGTGTTTGGATACTCTGATCCAAACATGGGTATTGACCAATCAGCTCGCGCGTAGTATACATGTTATTTTATAATAAATAATCCGTAAGAAAACGCACTAATGACTTACTATTTTGACGTATGAATATTATTCCTTTTCTTTGCACACAAATACAATTGTTGTCCTCGCATCTTTATTAATTACTATACTTATTGTGCCAAAATAATTAAAGGCACAGTGTCACCATGACGCAAACTTGAAAAACTTCGTGGACAAATTCAAGTTCACATGATTAAAATTATCGCGAATATCACACACGTCAAAACTTGGACTAAATAATCCGTAAGAAAACGCACTAATGACTTACTATTTTGACGTATGAATATTATTCCTTTTCTTTGCACAATACAATTTTTGTCCTCGCACGAAACTATTAATTAAGCGCTAATTTAATACCTGACGCTGTGCCTTTAAGATAAATATATCAATTATGATGCAACTTCAGAAATATATAATCTGACAGCGGTATACAAACCTGGACTTTTTATGTACATTGCAGACACCTTGAGCCGAGCTTATCTAAAGTCACCAGCAGACGCATCCGAAGTCGAACAGGAAGAAGAATTTATACATGCATCTGTCGATTAGCCCTGAAAGACTAGAAGAGCTCCAGGAGAGGACCCTAAGCGATACAAACGTTACAGAACCTATGAAAGACCATTGAAGAAGGCTGGCCAGACAAAAGAGTTAAAGTTCCACGTTAAACGAGAACCTACTACAATTTTAGCGATAAATTGTCCGTATAGAGACGATGGAATTATCTTCAAAGGAAAAAAAGAGTTGTTGTATCCACCATTAATTAATCAGATGCTAACAAAAATACATGCCAGTCACGTGGGAGATGAAGGTTGACTGCGACGTGCAAGTGAAGTTCTTTTCTGATCAGGCATGAATACTGCCATCAAAAAATATGTGTCTGCTAGTGTGAAATATGCAACGCTTATCGAAAACAGCAAACTAAAGAGCCGCCCTGATACTACAAAGAAAGCCTTCCAGACAGACCCTGGTCGAAATTTGCTGTCGATTTACTCCCACTTGAAAGAAAAGAATGTACGAAGCTGCCTTTTGCGCATTTTTAAGGAAAAGCCAAACTCAGGATTTGACGAACACTGAACACTTTTTCCAGACCTGGTTGTAAAGAATATAAAACAATATTATTTCACTTTCGCTTGAGAAATATAAACATCCTGGTAGATTACAGCAGAAGTAATAATACGTCTTACTTGTGTCCCTGCGTCTTCTTACAAATGGGTCGCATACAAATGTAACGATAAATGCAACGATATAGTACTAACGTTGTCATCCCTTTTCCGATTACAAAGAAAAGACAGAAAGTCATTCAAGCGAGATTATATATAGCGAATCAAAACTCACAATGACTTGGCAAAAATCATAATTTCTAATAAAACGAAATGACGGCGTTTCTTCGTTTGCGGTGCCATCTTCAGAAATCATTGCTTTGTTGTTGGCAAGACGTTGTGGTAGACTTTGTACAGTTGTTGGCCGCCGGTTCGTTGCCTACAGTACATGTCATGTTTTGGTAACGCGGCGGTTCTTGCGTCTCGAAGTATTGCGACGACGAAAATTGGCTTTCTTGGCCATCGTTTGATTATGGCGTTCCAGGAATTTGCATACAAATGGTAAGGCATTGAAGACAGGAGCGTAAATAGAGCCGTACATGACCTGCGTCACAAAGTATCGCGACCACGACAATTGTCTTTCTTGGCTATCGTTAATTATGGCGTTCCTGGAATTGGACACATGTGGAAAGGAATTGAAGCCAGAAGCGGTATTACAGAGAGGATCACATTGCGAAACACCGCAGTAGAATGGTGGCTTGCTGCTGTCGTGCTGAATGGTGCCGAAGTTGTTTCTGGCCTGCTGTACTGTGTGGGATCAATCTCATTGATTGGAACGGAGCCGTGGGCTTGACTATATAACCGCGGGACTCGACGTCGACCGAGGTGTTGGAGACGAAAACCAACGGCGTGTCGGAAAATAATTGAAAATGTCTTGAACAAATGTCGACTGTGGCACCGCCACCCCTGAATTAACAAACCGAAGAGAATCGAACCCTGTACTTTGCGATTGTTGTGATACGGAGTTAAAGCAAAATGGAACTTTTTCTGGGCAAATTGGTTTCGTCGTGTCTTCGACATCCAAGGGTATGTCTAACACCGCCATGTCAGGTCATGCCGTTGTAACGTGCCGAGCTTTGGAGAACACTCCTTTTATTTACAAACTTAGTTACATGCAACCTTCGCTCTCTACGGTCACATACACACTGCCTGACCTAACACCAGGTCAATTAGTCTCCTGGGCTTTGTCCGGAAACTCCACCTTACATTGTTCTTTGTCTATTGTCCTTTGTCTTAATAGTGAATAACTGAACTTACATATAACTTGTTACACCATTACCTAACTTTATGTTCTTGCCCTCAAGAACATGTTATTCAAAATCTAAAAATGTAAAATTAATAAACTATATGTACAATATTCAATAATTGGTATAATACTAATTAACTAATTAGCGACTACATTTCTTTGGTGACTTACGGCGCAACACATCCGTACCGATCAGGCGGTTGTACATTTTGCCTGAGATTCCTAGGCCTAACCCGTTGGAACTGGGGAGCATTATCACAGTGAGGTTGAATTTCAGTCGTTGGCATATTGTAAACCACCTGATTGTCCCCGGTTTCTCTCGCGGGACAGACAACGTTACCGCTGCCAAATGGCACATAGCTGCGCTTCAGCTGATCATGGTGAACGACAGTAACCTTTCCGTTTGTTGATTTTATCTTATAATCAACGCCTAAGCGACCAACAACTTCGTATGGTCCAATCCATTTGGCCCCACACTTCCACCTTTTCGGTCTTTGCAAGTACACAGTCTCACCTGGCACAAATGGACACCACGCCTGAGTTTTCTCTTCGTTACCCTTTCGTTGTTTCTCCCTTGCCTTTTCTAAATTATCCCTAGCTACCTGCCTGACTTCTTTAAATACCTTCCTAATCGACTGCACATATTCTGATTGAGTGCTTGGATCTTTAAGTGGCAGCCCCAGCTCTAATTCCAATGGCATTCTAGGTGAACGTCCAAAAACTACCTGGTATGGTGACAATTGCAGCGATTCCTGCTGGCTTGTATTGTAAGCGAATACAACTGAATCTAGCCACAAGTCCCAATCGCTTCCATGTTTTGCTGAAAATGCCGCTAGCATATCTTGCAGAGTCCTATTCTGTCGCTCTACCTGACCGTCACATCTAGGATGGTAAGCCGTTGTACGAGTTTTGGTTATCCCCATCACATCGCATAATTCATGCATTAAATTGCTTTCAAAGTTTGCACCTTGGTCGGAATGCAAGACAACCGGTGGACCAAATCGACTAAAAACTTTCTCAACCAAAATCTTAGCTACCGTAACTGCTTTTTGGTCTCTTGTCGGAAACGCCTCGCACCATTTTGTAAAATGGTCCATCAGAACTAATATGTGCCGGTTACCCCTAGCAGTTTCTGGGAGTGGACCCATGTAATCTATGGCCCAAAATGTGAACGGTTCGCTTACTTCTATACTCTTCAGAGGGGCTTTGCCGTTGTTAGCCGCCGGTGTTTTCCTCTGCGTGCATGCAGTGCATTGACGAATATGGTCTTCGACGGACTCGCGCATACCTGGCCAGAAAAATATTTTCCTGACACGTTCAAGAGTTTTAGTAACGCCTAGATGTCCGGCAAACGGGCTATCATGAGTGCCCTTGAGAATTTCTATTTCTAATGCTTTAGGGACAACAACAACTGGATCTGGATGCGTATTTTTGGCTTTTAATGATCGATAAAGTAAACCCTGGCGAACAAACAACTTATCATAATGGTACCAAAATGCTTTTAGCCTTGTATCATGACTCCATGCGGATAGTTTTGGTTTTGGTTTGCCGTTTGTTTTGAACTCGACTATCTTAGAGATAATTGGGTCCTCTTCCTGAGCCTTTTTTAAATTAAGCGTTGGGTTGACAGTTATGGCGCAATTACCGTTCTCTTGGACAGAGTCTTCGTCGCCTGGCTCGATCTTAGCGCGCTCAAGATCCACTATCGGGTCCTTGTGAGGCGCTATGAGGCGAGAAAGGGCATCCGCGTTATTATGGAGCTTACCCGGCTTATGAATAATCGAAAACTGAAATTCTTGTAACTCCATGACCCACCGCTCCAACCGTCCTTTCAAGTCCATGGTGTGGAGCCATTTCAATGCGCTGTGGTCTGTGATTACCTTAAATGGCCGACCTAATAAGTAAATACGAAAAGTGCGAACACCAAATATAACCGCAAATGCTTCTTTTTCTGTTGTACAGTATTTTCTTTCTCGAGGAGAAAGGACTTTAGACGCATATGCTACCGGCCGTTCTGTACCGTTGTCATCAAGTTGTGACAATACCGCACCTAGTCCAGTGTCTGACGCGTCTGTTTGCAAAATAAATTCCCTGTCAAATTTAGGATAAATTAACACCGGTGCACAACACAAAGAATTTCTGAAGTTCTGTAAAAGCATTCTGGCATTCTTGCGTCCATTCGAACTTCTTCGCGCTTTCTTTAGTTGTCAGTTTTGTCAGTGGCGCAGACATGTTGGCATAATTCTTTATAAAACGGCGATAGTAACCTGTCAGACCTAGAAAACTTCGGACGTCTTTTACACAGCGAGGGACAGGGATTTGTTTTATCGCTTCGACTTTCGAAAGAACTGGGCTAACACCTTCTTTGGATATCATGTGCCCTAAATAGTGAACCTGCTGGGCTGCGAACGTGCATTTCGACAGGTTTAGTCGAAGGTTGTACTCTTGGAAACGAGACAAAACCGTTCTTAATCTATCACAGTGCTCTGTAATAGTACTACTAAAAACTATCACGTCGTCCAAATAGCAAAGGCAAATACTGTAGGTAAGACCCGCTAAAACTAGCGCCATGGCGCGTTGGAATGTTGCAGGTGCGGTCGCTAATCCAAAAGGCATTCGATTGAACTCATACAGGCCATTATGCGTTACAAAAGCCGTTTTTTCGCGATCGTCTGGGTGGACTGGAATTTGCCAATAACCACTTTTCAGGTCAAGGGTTGTAAAGTATTTGGCGTTACCAACTGAATCTAATAAGTCGTCTACCCTGGGCAACGGATGTGTGCGTCATTGCGTGTAATGTTATTCAGTTTACGATAGTCAACGCAAAAGCGAATTTCACCCGACTTTTTTCGGACTAAGACGACAGGACTTGACCACGGACTGGTACTGGAACGTATGATTCCCTGGTCTAACATATCCGCAATTTGTTGGTCTGCTTCATCCCTAAATGCATATGGCACTCGCCTGGGGCGCTGCTTTATAGGTTTGATTATTACCCGTGTCAATCCTGTGATGCACTAGATTTGTCTGACTAATTGTGTCGCTAAAAACTTCCCTAAAATCAGTTAACACTTTTTTTAGCTGTTCTTTATCTTCACTGCTTAATTCTGGATCTAAGTTTGCATCGATTTTTGCTGTAAGGTTATCCGCTTCTACTGAACTACAACGAATACTATCTGAATTGTCGTCTGTAACATTCGCGGGTTCAATTAAAGGACAAAATTCCGCCAATTTGCAACCTTTAGTTAACTCTACGGCCTCACTAGATGTATTGGCGATTCGTATTGGCACACTCTTACCTACTGGTGTAACGACTAAATGAGCCACATGCAAACCTTTTAGATGAGCAACACTTGCAGAACGACAAGATGATACCATGCCAACCTGTAACACATCTTTCGTCTGTACCTTACCTTCAACAATCATTTCCGTCCGAGCCGGAATTGCCACTCCTTCGCCCAAGATTACTTTCTTAACACCTTTCAACTGAGACTGCACAAGCAAAGCACTTCTCCCGCGAGAGTCTTTTGGGGGAGTTTTTGGTGGATTTACATGAGAAGTCACAACGCCATTCGATTGTACCCTCACTGCTGGATGCTCCGCCTGTATCGGGGTTTTCCCGTGGATCCCAACTAACTGATAACTACTTCGACCATCCCGCAAATGCCCTCGCACACTTAAATGATGTTGCGTAATAAAGTCCCATCCCAAAACACAGTCGTAGCGTATATTATTACTTACAAGAAAACTGCCATTATAGCTATGTCGCTGGTGGACAAATTTTACACTTCCCGAAACTTCCCCTAAGATATTTAAGTCCCCACCCGTAATCGAAGTACACCGTTCTGATTGTGACTTATCTAGTCGAATACATTCAAAATCAATAATAGCGTGAATCTTATCATTAATAAACGATCTCATTGACCCTGTATCTAAAAGTGCACTAACTCGTACACCGTCAATATAACATTCTACAAACGGATGCACAGGTAAACTGTCATCACAAACACTACTAGTAAATTTGTTACTACAGGTCTTACTCTTACTTGCTTCGGGGTGTTCTACCGGCCTGCTTCTCGGGACGCCCCTTGGTAGTTTAAAGAATTGGCGCAGTCGCGGGCGAAATGTCCAAACCCTTGGCATTCGTAACAACGCACGGTAGTTCGGTCCAAAAAGTTACGTTGGCGGCTATCACTACGACAATCACGGGCGATGTGACCAGGTTCACCACATCTGTAGCAAGAGAAAGGCTTGTCTGGTCGTCGGTTGTTGGACTGACTAGCTGCAGCGTAGAGCCTGTGGGATTCTCGCATTTGGTCTTCTAACCGTGCCTGTCGGGAGGCGAGATCGGTCATTAGCCCAACGAGCTTGTCGACTTCTGAATTGGTCGTGGAGGTTGTAGCTGTACTTGCGCTTGTGGCGTGGGAGGTGTAGCCTTCGACTGCGCGAAAACGTTGTACGAAACTCAACATGTCGGGCAGAGATGCAGTCGGGTTGTGTTCGATCAACTTTCCCTTGATGCCACTTGGAAGACCACGCATGAATTGTCGCGCCACAAGGGCAGTTTTGGCGTCGGCAGCAAGTGTAGGTTGGGCTTTGTCGAGCAGTTGTTCGAGTTCCCATTTGTAAACAGCGGGGTCTTCGCCATGGCGCAGCATACGGGCGTCGAATTGCGCAAAAAAAATTTCGCGTTCCACAAGTGGACATAAAGCTTCTTTTAACCTTTTGGCAGCGTCGGTGTAGGTAGACCTCTCGTCATCAGGGATCGCGTGAAAGTGACTGGCGGCGCGTCCACGGAGGAAGGCTGGAAGTTTCTTTATTTTCTCCTCGTCTTTCCATCCATTCGCCAGGGCACACGCGTCGAATTCCCGAAGCCAAGCAACCACGTCGTCACCCTCGAACTTTGTAGGAAGAATTGCACTTGCCATATTTCTTTCACCGCTGCCACCAATGTGTAACGTGCCGAGCTTTGGAGAACACTCCTTTTATTTACAAACTTAGTTACATGCAACCTTCGCTCTCTACGGTCACATACACACTGCCTGACCTAACACCAGGTCAATTAGTCTCCTGGGCTTTGTCCGGAAACTCCACCTTACATTGTTCTTTGTCTATTGTCCTTTGTCTTAATAGTGAATAACTGAACTTACATATAACTTGTTACACCGTGGTTGTTTTCGTACTGAAAATTCGACGTAAAAATGGACGTGGCTTCTGAGATATCATGGCTCGTGTTTGTCTGATAGAATGGTGAAATATTACGGGTTTGGATGTATGCGCTTTTCTATTTACCCCGAGTTCGTGATTGGGTTGAGGGTATATCGTCGAATCCAAGTGTTCTTGGTGCACAGATTCTGGAAAATCTCGGTTTTCTTGGAAAGCTTGGCGCCAGGAAATCTTCTGTCTTGTGCGATAATTTATAGCAAAGCAGAAGGCGGTGTTTCTTCGTTTGCATTGCCGCGTTTTCGGAAATCATTGCTTCGTTTTTGGCAAGACTTTACGTTGGACTAGTAAACTAAGAGATTGGGTTGTGGCTCAGTGCTTATTATTTGAACACCGTATACTTTGGTTTGCAAATATGGGTAGCTATTCGACACCTCTACTGGTGAAAAATATACTTAATGTTATCACGAAGCATGTAGATAAATAATTCTCATCCAATTTTCAACTAAAATATAATGGGTTGGTCTTCAATGGATAGACCATGGCGTGTCAATATAGATTAAATAAGGACAATATACTTTTTAACGAATTTCAATTACTTTTCCCAAAAGACGTTACACCTCTTGTGCCGAGCGCGCGGAGAGGGCCTGGGTACAAGGCTGCCTTTTCCGCACTTTTGAGAAGAAGGCAAATTCCGGATTCGAGGAACATTGAACACTCTTTTTAGACCTGGTCGTACCAAATATAAACAATATTATTTCACTTTCGCTGGTATAGATTACAGCAGAAGTAACAATACGTGTCACGTTTGTCCCGACGTCTTTTTACAAATGGGTCGCATACAAATGTAACGATAAATGCAACGATACAGTACCAACTTTGTCATCCTTTTTCAGATTACAAAGAAAAGACAGAAAGTCGTTCTCGCGTCTTTCTTTTATCTACTACATCAACAAAGAGACACTGTCTTTAACTTAAAAGCTGACTTCTTTTTGGTACAAGCTTCCAGGTGTTTATCAAATGGACCTTCCTAAACGAAATTGAAACAGTGGACATTCTCTGGGTATACACGAGAGGTACGTACGTTGCCACATGTCTTAATCCTTCATTGCTCTTCCAAGTTCATCAGGGGTCAAGCCTGCATGTAGCTCCCTCCTTCCATCAAAAACATGTCAAAAACCTTTCTGGTTTCCCTTCCGAATAGCCAACAATTTTCTTTTCGTCAACAAACTTTAATGTCAGTGGTCGTATTGGGGAAGCTGCAAGCTGGACATTTTCGTTAATCTCATCCTCCAAAAGGTTCGACGTGGTAGTTGGATCCGATTCCGTATAGTCTACAAATTCGTCGAGTTTTTCGTTGCATCTTAAATTAACCACGGTAATCCACGGAAGAACGTCGGGTTCGACTTCATTCTGACGAGAGGTCACTGCCGTTGGTGAAGAAACTGGCGCCGACTTGAGACAAAATTTTGGTGCTCTATTTTGTTGAAGTTTACGACACTGGGAACTCGAGTTTGGCTTCTCTGGTAAACTTGAACATTTTTCGTTCATTCTGTTCGCATCTTCCTTGCTTTTAAAAGAACCATGAGGGGATGATGTGGTAATGTGCGAGGAAAACACGTCTTGGTTACCACTGAAGTTCAGACTTTTTTTACAGCGTGGTTTCCTGGTTACCGAAGATAACGTGGATTTTTCGGAAAGCTTACATTTTGGGTTTGCAACACTTGGGCTTCGAACACCTTGCCGTGTAATATTGCAATGCATTTCAAATTCTGGATTTGGCTGTAATTCATGACTAGAAGAGTTCTGAACCTGCGACGATTGAGCAGTTACTGGAAACGACTTCGAACGAACGTTATTTGAGTGTAATTGGATGTCATCGTTCTGCTTCGAAATCAGATCTTTACGGTCCATGACGACCATGAGTTTGCACGGCCTGGCGGCGGACTCTTTGTCGATACGAACTCGTTTTGTTGGCGCTGTATTTGTCGAAGGAAGAGAGCGCTTTCTTCCGCGCTTTCTTCCGCGCTTGGACTGCACGGAATTCAACAGAATTCTGGCTGCGTTGACAACGCTTGGCGAACGTGAAAAGTCTGCTTCTATCGTCTTTACTTCAGCGTCGAATACTTTGTCTTTGTCACTGGAATCAACATGTAAACGTTTTTGTCCCGGCTCAGTTGCGTGGTCTTTGTGGCTACTACGAGAGCTGGGTTTCTTTTTCTTCCCCTTTTTGCCGACGGTGCTCGACATTCCTGACTCTCCTTCAACGTAAAGAATTTTTTTGGGCAACGACGATGGGGACATGCAACTTTGTAAAGGTGCTGTGTCTTTTGGGTGGTTTTTGAAGCCGAGTTTGCTACACAAATTCCTTTTTTGTTGTCTTCGAGAAACCCGGACCTTAATGGATGCAACTGGCGGACTTTTCGGATATGCCACGGAAGCCATTAACTTTCGCTCCATTTCTGAACTTTGGTTACTCGCAGAAGATTGCTTTAAGAAAATTGGGTTACACGCTGACGAAGTGACAAGACTAGTTGGGTAAATTCCCTGGGATTCTACAGTCCCTGGCTGGCAAATCACTGCCGACTTGTCGATTCGTCTTTTTTTTGAGAAGTTCTGCTTTTCAAAAATTTCTTTTCCTTCTTCCATTTCCATGTTGGACATCCACGTGGCTTTTGAGATATCATGGCTCGTGTTTGTCTGATAGAATGGTGAAATATTACGGGTTTGAATGTATGGGCTTTTTATGTCCGGCTTTACTCCGAGTTCGTGATTGGATTGAGCGTATATCGTCGAGTCCATGTGATCTTGGTGCGCAGATTCTGGAGAATCTCGGTTTTGTTGGGGAGCTTGGCGCTCGTATGATGCGCCAGAGAACGGCGTCTTCTTCAGGACGCTTTGGTGATGATTTCTGACGAAACGAAATGGCAGCGTTTCATCGTTTGCGTTGCCGTCTTCAGAAACCATTGCTTCGTTTTTGTTGGCAAGACTTTGTGGTAGACTTCGTACAGTTGGTGCCGCCGGTTCGTTGCCTACAGTAGATGTCATGTTTTGGTAACGCGGCGGTTCTTGGGCGTAAACGGTTCCATACATAGCCTGCGTCTCGAAGTATTGCGACGACGAAAATTGGCTTTCTTGGCCATCGTTGATTATGGAGTTTTCGGAATTGGATACATATGGAAAGGAATTGAACACAGGACCGTAGATAGAGCCATACATGGCCTGCGTCTCAAAGTATCGCGACCACGACAATTGCCTTTCTTGGCTATCGTTAATTATGGCGTTCCTGGAATTGGACACATATGGAAAGGAATTAAAGCCAGAAGCGGTATTACAGAGAGGATCACATTGAGAAACACCGTAGTACGCCTGGTTTAGAGAATGGGGGCTTGCTGCTGTCGTGCTGAATGGCGCCGGCGCCGGAGTTGTTTCTGGCCAGCTGTACTGTGTGGGGTCAAGCTCATTGATTGGAACGGAGCCGTGGGCTTGACTAACCGCGGGACTCGACGTCGACCGAGGTGTTGGAAACGAAAAGCAACGGCGTGTCGGAAAATAATTGAAAATGTCTTGAACAAATGTCGACTGTGGCACCGCCATCTCTGAATTAACAAACCGAAGTGAATCGAGCCCTGTACTTTGCGATTGTTGTGATACGGAGTTAAAGCAAAATGGAACTTTTTCTGTGCAAATTGGTTTCGTCGTGTCTTCGACAACCAAGGGAATGTCTAGCACCGCTTGGTGTGAGGTCATGCCGTGGTCATTTTCGTACTGAAAATTCGACGAAAAAATGGATTGTGGTTCATAGGATTCATAGTTCTGTGGAGATAAGTCAATTCCAATGCTTGATTCAGGAATCTTTTCTTCCTCGTGTTCGACTGGTTGGCAGTTCAATGGTAAGTGAACTAAGGGCTTTGTTTGTGGGTCGGTCTTTATTGTTTGAACATCACGTGCTTCGGTTTGCAAACATGGGTAGCTATTCGACATCTCTCCTGGTGAAAAATAGACCTAATGTTATCACAAAGCACGCAGATAAATAATTTTCATCCAATTTTCAACCAAAATTTAATATGGGTTGGTCCTCGGTCTATATGGCCATGTCTTCCACAAAGCTACATAGAATCGGTTCGATACCTTTTGAGATATCCAAATGACAAACAAACAAACAAACAAACAAGCAGATAGACAGACAGACAAAGAAATATACAAACAAACAAACAAACAAACAAACAAACAAACAAACAAACAAAAAACAAACAAACAAACATAAAACAAACAAACAAACAAACAAACAAACAAACAAACAAACAAACAAACAAACAAACAAAAAAACAAACAAACGAACGAACGAACGAACGAACGAACGAACGAACGGACAAACGGACAAACAGACAAAGGTGGAAAGATAACCTTCTGACAAGGGTAAATGTATAATAATCGGGTCACCATATGTGGGTATATATTACTGAGGCAAACATTTTGTGGGAGGCACCAAATAACGCCGGAAATATATCACAAAAGAAGTCAATTTTTACAGTTAAATAACAGAATATCAAAAAATAAAAACAACACAATAGTTAATTAAGTTTTGACCTACGTTTATAACGCACGTCATAGCCTGTGTGAAATTTGAAACTTAGCCCCGTCTTTTGCACCCACGAGCGCCTGTAACGCGGCCTAAGTTTTGAGGGAACTATACATATTCAGGTCTATTCAGTGTAACGGCCTCCAGCATTCTGGCTGTGACCATTTAGTATTCATGGATACAGAGCACTTCTGTGGGAGACCTCCCAACGTGAGAGGCCTGGGGCACATGCCCCGGTTGTCCGTGCATAATAATCCGCCTCTAGTTAAATATAAAAAAATTACCAAACACAGAATCCAAAGAACTCCCAAAAGAAACCATAAGGCTAACTCCTAAAGAGACCTCAAACGAGAAAGGAAGAATCCAAAAACGGAAGGACAAAATCCAAAGAGAATGACTTTTAAACAAAAAGATTTCTTGACAGGAGTATTTCTGTAGTTGGTTGTGTATTACTGTATTTCTGTAGCCGCTATTGAAGCGTGAGGAATGTCTAGCGATAAAAGTCCAATTCCTGATGAAAATTCGTCTGTTTGTATTGATTTGGGATAAACATCTATTGTATTATGAATAAATGCCATTTAAAGCTAAATTATACTATTTATGTACAGTTTTCAACAAAAATTTTTCTCAGGCTTCGGTAGCGGCTACAGAAATACAGGAATGCGAAACGAACTATACAGAAGAAGAGGTGGGGAGGTATTTCCATTTTGACTGTAAGACTAGTCAAAAGCTGAAAGACTCAACGTTTTGACACAAGGTTTTTGTGTCTTCATCAGGCGCGATAATGATCGACAGATGGACCTGTATTTATAATGCTATACAGACGTTGCTTCTCATATGTTTATTGATTAACTATATTGGCCTGCCCAAACGCTTTCAACATTTCATTCAACATCGTTCAACATTGTTGAATTCAACATGTTGAAAGCACAGAAATAGCATTCTGGGCTCAGCATTTGACATTCACAGCGGTAAATACGATTAAAAGTGCAAATATCGAGAATTCTCGCCTATATCTAACCAATTATAATCAAGGATTTGGAAAAAAATGTTGCGGAATAATAATTCCGCTCATCATTGCATTATACACCATGTTTATTAACTATTATTAACTGTTTATTAACCATACCTTTCACCAGGACATATTCTGTGATGACCTTCAGACTGACTGCTTTTTTCCACACTATTTTTCTCGCTATATCGTCAAAGCTGATACAGTATCCTCTTTGATTTGAACTTTTTAGTATCTTGCCTGCAAAAGTATCAAACCCAATATTTAAAATACCAATTAGAAAGCTGGACTGTATAGTCCAGCTTTTGATTGATAGTTTTTATTGAAGTGCCTTTGAAGCGAAAATTAAGTCTGTTTTGTTTGAAAGAACACTGGAAATGACAGAGTAACATCTTTTGCAGTTTTTTGTTTCCTTGCTTTGTTTTTGAGATATTTCAGTTTGTTTAATATGCAAATTAAATATTTTAACGTCACACTCGTGTATAATAAAACAAACATAATCAAACACATAATCACTTGAAAATCCACATGTTTGCAGGTGTTGTGGGAGAAACACACCCATATGCTTTGAATAAATTTGGTTTGATAATGCGGTGTTGTAACGAGGCAGCAGCCATTTATACTCTGCCTGTAAGTTAGTTGGTTGGTTTCAGTTCGTTCATTTGTTTCTGCTGAATCAATAGAAACGGCACCGCCCTATAGAACTGGGTCTCGTTCCCTTGTTATCGCACCACTGGGACACTAGTCTTATTAAAGTGCCTATGAAACGAAAATTAAGTTTGTCTTATTTGAAAGAACTCTTAAAATGACAATATAACGTCTTTTACAAATTTTCGTTTCCTTGTTTCGTTTTTGAGATCAGTTTCAGTTTGTTTGATATGCAAATTTGATTTATACGATAACTTGACGTCACAGTTTGCATAATGACTTATCGCAAAGTGTTCCATATCTTTGTTATTATCGAACAAAAGCACTTAGCGAATTAGGGTCCATGTGCGAGTGTTTCTCCTACAACAGAGTCTGTAAATTTTAAGTGTTTTTGTTTGACAATAACGGAGATATGTAATCTCTTGCGACAAGTTATTATGCCAAAGTGTGACGTAAAGTTATCTTATAAGTTAAATTACATATCAAACAAACTGAAATATCTAAAAAACGAAGCAAGGAAACCAAAAACTGCAAAATATGTTACTTTGTCATTTTAAGTGTTCTTTTAAATAAGACAAACTTAATTTTCGTTTCATAGACACTTTAAACGCTTTCTTCCGAACTTAGGGGAAGCGTTTGTGGGACAGGTGTATTTATTTTAAAAAAGAATAATCTCTGAATGACGTTTTAGTACAACAAAAACTTAACTCTTTTTCGCTCTCGATGAGGGTCATTTAGTAAAATTTGCAAGGGTATTTTACTGGATGACTCGAAGCGCGCGTAAAGTTTCATAGCTAATACACCTCTTTTCATCGTATTCCTTTGTAATATACCATGTTCATTGAAATTGCTGCCGAGGTTTTCTCATGTTCAGCCTTTGAAATGCTTTGAATAATGAGGGAAAATGAGGGAACGTTACAATAGTTCAAAGTTTCTCTTTGAAATTCATTTCTACTAATACTACCTCCTTTGACGTCAAACCAGGTCGTATCAGAACTAATACGACAAAAAAATTTCGAAAGAAATTTCGGTACACATGGTATTATTATAAGTAATACCATGGCATTGCATGACGTTGATTAGTGATTAAATTTACCCGAAAGCTGAGGGAGGTTTAGTAAAAGTCTTTCACTAAACCTCCCGGGGTTTGAGGGACATTTAGTCATTAATCAACCAAAATGCCCTGCTATCACGTTGTAATATTACGGTTTCCGAGGAAGAAGGAGAGTGAAACAAGAACGCTTTTGGCAGAGTCAACAACTTCAGAGTGAATAAATTATTGAGTTGTGATTAATACTATTGGGAATATTATATGCATAAGCGAACTTTGGCGTAAACATTAGGTATGATTAGTCACTAATCGTACCTAATGCATAAAGATTAGGTATGATTAGTTACTAATCTTATACCTAATCTATTCTTTATGCATCGGGTTATTTAGAGATTAAATGTCCCTGTGGGAACAATGAAAACCGAGGTGGCCGTGATATTATTAGATATAGTAGGAATAAATACGTAAAGTTGACTTACCCTTGTACATTGCTTTTCTCCCAGGCAGCTTAACAATAACTATAGTATCCTTCTTAAGTTCACCTGCACGTGGATTTCGGTCGATCGCAACTTTATCAAAACAATCTCGATTATACCCCAAACGATCACCATTATCGAATAGAACGTCAATCGTGTCTGAAATTCTTGAAACGATACCTGCATGAGGGAGGTAATAGGATTGAGCTTTTACGAATGAGTAATGATTAGCTCAGTTATAGCTAGGTCAGTATAGGTTACACTTGAACATGTTAGTCAAGTTTCACGTCTTTGATAACAAGGCTCAATATACGGCTTGAGTTTTTTAACAATACAGCTTGAATTTTTGGAAACGAGGGAACAGCTTTAATATGATAGTCCTCTAATCGATGATGACTTTGTAATATAGTCGAAATTTTACTATTTCATCTTTTTCTCTTGTTTTTGATTCGCATCTTGAATTTTTTAAGGTCTTCATTTTAGGATTATATTTTATATTAAGTTTCAATTGGTCAAGTCACAAGTTTTTGAGAATGAAACTTAAAAACAAAATGTCAAGTCAAGTTACAAGTCTTTGCATGAGAACATGTTTCAAGTCAAGTCTTTGAGAACAAGTCTTAATTAGTCAGGTCACAAGTCTTTTTAGGACAAATTTTAAGTTTTATATTCTCAGGGTTTTGAGAACAAACAGTGAATACTCCAGTCAAGCTACAATTTTTTTAGAACAAATGTTATTAGGTTCTATAGTCTCAAGTGTTTGGGAACAAGAAGTGAAGTTTCAAGTCATTAAGGTACAAGTCTTTGAGAACAAGTAGTAAAGTGTGAAGTCAAGTCTCCATTAGTCTTTGAGAACAAGTTTCAATTATAGTCAAACAAGTCTTTGAGAACATGTCTCAAGCCAGAATAAGTCTCGATTAGTCAAGTCACAAGTTTTTCCGAACAATCAGTGAAGACTCAAGTAAATTCACAAGTCTTTAGAACAAATTCTAAGTCCTATAGTCTCAAGTTTTTGAGAACAAGTACTGAAGTTTCAAGTCAAGTTACAAGTCTTTACCGAGAACAAGTTTCGATTATTCAAGGCACAAGTCTTTGAGAACAAATTTCAAGTCCTATATATATATAGTCTCAAGTTTTTGAAGTATAACTAAGTCTCAAGTCAACTCTCAAGTCTTTGAGAACAAGTTTCAATTAGTCATTAAATCACAGGTCTTTCAAAACAAATGTCAAGTCTTTGAAGTCAATTCTCAAGTCTTTGAGAACAAGTTCCAATTAGTCAAATCACAAGTCTTTCAGAACGACGGCCCAGTCTTTGAGAACATGATTATAAGTCTTGAGTTATACAAGTCAAATCTCAAGTCTTTAAAATCTTTAAAAACAAGTATCAGGTCAAATATGTCATGTCTAAATAGTGAAATAAAAGTAACGTGCTGTGAAGGTAGTGTTGAAACAATAATCGAAATATAGTAAGGTTAGATATACTGCCGAAACAGAGAACACGTAGGAGTCTAACGTTTCGAGACGAAGGGCCTTCGCTCGAAACGTTAGACTCGTATACGTTCTCTATTTCGGCAATATATCTAACCGTACTATATTTCGATTGTTATGTCATGTCTAGTTGTCTACTCAAGTTGACGTAATGACAGAATAATGATCATACATTGCAATATTGGTGCTTAAATTTATCGGTTTAATAACCGAGTTTAAATTAGTAGCTATATGTTGGTGCGAATTTATATCAGTTAGTTCATGTGCATACCACTGTAATACTTGTACGGAGTCCAGGCTGCCCATATTCTGGTTCCTACGTTCAGAACATCTTGAGGACTATCTGAAGAAAACAGCGAACGTGTGTGAACAACAGGGCAGATCATTATATTCTAAACTAAACTACTAAACTAAACTAAACTAAACTAAACTATAACATATAAACTGTAAACTAAACTATAAACTAAACTATAAACTAAATCATAAACTAAACTATAAATTAAACTATAAACTAAACTATAAACTATAAACTAAACTATAAACTAAACTATAAACTAAACTATAAACTAAACTATAAACTAAACTATAAATTAAACTATAAATTAAACTATATACTATAAACTAAACTAAACTATAAACTAAACTATAAACTAAACTATAAACTAAACTATAAATTAAACTATAACTAAACTATAAACTAAACTAAACTAAACTAAACTAAACTATAAATTAAACTATAAACTAAACTATAAACTAAACTATAAACTAAACTATAAACTAAACTATAAACTAAACTATAAACTAAACTATAAACTAAACTATAAACTAAACTATAAACTAAACTATAAACTAAACTATAAACTAAACTATAAACTAAACTATAAACTAAACTATAAACTAAACTATAAACTAAACTATAAACTAAACTATAAACTAAACTATAAACTAAACTATAAACTAAACTATGAATTAAACTATAAACTAAACTATAAACTAAACTATAAACTAAACTATAAACTAAACTATAAACTAAACTATAAACTAAACTATAAACTAAACTATAAACTAAACTATAAACTAAACTATAAACTAAACTATAAACTAAACTATAAACTAAACTATAAACTAAACTATAAACTAAACTATAAACTAAACTATAAATTAAACTATAAACTAAACTATAAACTAAACTATAAATTATAAACTAAACTATAAACTAAATTATAAACTAAACTTTAAACTAAAGTGTAAACTAAACTAAGGTATAAACTAAACTAAAGTAAAAATTATACTATAAGGATACTATAGTTATTGCATGTTAGGCTGCCTGGGAGAAAAGCAATGCACAGGGGTATGTCAACTTTACGTATTTATTCCTACTATACAGTGTGTATAAAAAAAAACATAAAAAAAACGGAACCCTTAGAAAATAATTAGTATTCTGTTCAAATAACCTATATTGTAGTAGTTTGAAAGCCTTAAACACCTCTGAGCCACGGATGCGTAAAAAACACGGTCTTATACACCTGGGAAATTAAGATAACTTGAAGTGTATGCATGGTGAAAGTATTTAAAAGCTTTTTCTCTTCCTGTTTAACTTATGCGCTGATTAATTATAACGCAGCGCTTTTAGAGCTTTCAAACTACTACAATAGGTTGTTTTAAAAGAATACTAATTCATTTTCTAAGGGTTCCAGTTTTTTTTATTCACACTGTATATCTAATAATATCGCGGCCACCTCGATTTTCATTGTTCCCACAGGGATATTTAATCCCTAATAAATAACCCGATGCATAAAGATTAGGTAAGATTAGTAACTAATCATACCTAATCTTTATGCGTTAGGTACGATTAGTAACTAATCATACCTAATTTTACGCCAAAGTTCGCTTATGCATATAATAACTAACAAATACATGAAGTGAACACTTATCGAATTCCCATTAGTATTAATCACAACTCAATAATTTATTCACTCTGAAGTTGTTGACTCCGCCAAAAGCGTTCTTGTTTTACTCTACTTCTTCCTCAGAAACCGTAATATTACAAAGTGATAGCAGGGCACTTCGGTTGATTAGTGATTAAATGTCCCTCAGGCCTCGGGAGGTTTAGTAAACTTTTTCTAAACCTCCCTCAGCTTTCGAGTACTTTTAATCACTAATCAACCTCAATGCCATGCTTTACTTATAAGTATAAATGCCATTACTCATAAGTATAAACTAAAGTATAAACTAAAGTATAAACTAAAGTATAAACTAAACTATAAACTAAACTATAAACTAAACTACACTATAAACTATAAACTATGAACTAAACAAGAAGGCAGTCAGAGATTGCATACCTCCAGTGAGTTATTAGAGTTGTTTAGCTACGAATGAATCAAATACTAATAATTGCACTCGTACCGGAGTGACGCAAAAATCCATAAAATAATAATAATGAGAGCAATCGAACATTTCTACACGTATAGAATTTTTTAATTCAATTAATCTCAACCAAATTCGACCAAAATTTAATGGGTTGGTCCACAAACTTTCATGAAAACATGTGCAATACTTTGTGAGATATCATGACGACAAACAAACAAACAAACAAACAAACAAACAAACAAACAAACAAACAAACAAACAAACAAACAAACAAACAAACAAACAAACAAACAAACAAACAAACAGACAGACAGACAGACAGACAGACAGACAGACAGACAGACAGACAGACAGACAGACAGACAGACAGACAGACAGACAGACAGACAGACGGACGGACGGAGGTGAAAACATATCCCTTAGTGGAGGTAAAAAATCAAATAAAAATCCTGCACTGTTTTCACGGCTCAAATAAACCTTATAAAAATATCCTACCTAAAAAAGTATTGCCCAGAATTTGTCTCACCCCTTCCCCTCCCCCAACATTTTTAATGGTCCACAACTATTACCATCAACAATAATAAACAATATAAATTGCATGGCTAATGAACAATAAACAGCAAAATACGTTCTATAATACTAAATCTACATCTCTTTTCAGTTCCCGGAATTCTCCAGAATTTGTCCTGCCTTACAAAACATTTGGAAGTTACAGTCAACTGTAAGTAACTAAGAGTTGTATACCTCGGATGTCGGCTATAATAGCATTGGCTATATGTCAGATACATTCACTCGGTTGATTGCAATCATTACAAATTTACGGGATGTATCTGAATATATGGGTATATATAATACAGTTATATGTATATATCTTAGATACATACGAAGAACAAAGGACCGACTCAACTATTAAATAATATTTGTTCATGTTGGAAGAGAGAGGGAATTCCAATTTGAAATCGTGCACCGATTACTAAGTTTCTACTAATTTTTTACACTTGAAATTAGATGACATGCGTGTTTGTGCTATACAACTGAAACCCATTGTCACAGTTTTTACATTTAATTTGCTTTATTTAATTAAGTGCCTATGAAACAAAAAATAAGAAAGAACACTTAACCCCTTGGTGACTTGGAGCTCTCCCCTTGACAAGTAAAATCGTCTGGCGTTAGCCAGAGTAAAATACCAGAGTCTGCATCGGTCCCAGAAGACCGATTCAGTCAGGAAGGAGTTAAAACGAGCGAGTAATAACATATTTTGCAGTTTTACTTCTTCTTGCTTCATTGTTGAGATATACGAGGTTGTTTGATATGCAAATTTAACAACTCCACGTCATACGTGCATAATAAGTTATCAGAGAAGATTACATATCTCTGCTGCATCTCCACGCAGAACACCAAACGTGTAAATTTCAAATTATTTCGTTTGATAATAGCAAAGAGATATATAACTTTCTTTGATATTTCATAATTTATGCATTTATGCATATGTCCGTCAAGTTGTTAAATTTGCATATCAAACAAACTGAAAAATCTCAACAACGAAACGAAAAAAAGTAAAAGATGTTACTCTGCCAAAGTGGTTCTTGTTTTCAAACAAGACAACTTAATTTTTGTATCATGTGCACATATACGTATATATGTATATTGATAATAGTTAAAGTAGTTGTTTATAATAGACAACATGAGTGCTCGATACCTTTGAAGGTAGAATTACAAGATAGATTTTATTTAAAAAATGAACGTTGCTACTCCGAGTTTCACGCGTTAAGCGGTCATCAAGCAACTGCAAAAGTTTCACTTTAGGCCAATTAAAAAATATTTCTGTTTTTCATCACTTTTTTGAAAAAATTGGGGCGGGCGGGCGGATTTTTTTTTGATTTTTGATTTTTATTAGTAGCGTATTTAACGGGTTAAAAGTTGAGATGTTTTCTATTTCGTACGCTTTGGCTGCATAGCTAACGATTACTGTCCAGTACTTTGCTCACGCGCGACGGTACAAACAAAAGCAAAAGCAAAGACATGATTTACCGCTCTTTTCTAACAACAATAGCGCATTACAGCGCCAAATTTTTGGTTTCTAACAGATAACTGACGATCAAAAAAAATAAATTAAAAAAATCGGGGCGGACGAATGTTTGGGGGCGGGCGGCGATGAAAAACAGAAATATTTTTTTAATTGGCCTTAGTTTCGTGTTTATATTGCGTGTTTATTTTATCTCACGCGTGCCACGCAATATAGACAGAAACTAAAGTGAAATTAGTACGTTTTCAGTTGCCTGAAAACTCGGAGTAGCAACGTTAATTTTTTTTAAATAAAATATTTATGTATATATGCATATTTAAATCCATATAATAATTAATAGATTGTTATTTTGGGAAAATTGTCACCGCGCATCCAGATTTTGATCTCTCTCTTGAATTAGCGAAGAATTTGGCATACGCAATGTTAAATAACTATCTATAAAGCGAAAAACCTTTTAGAGCTTTTGACTGTCTTGACTGATCTGAACGAACCGATTTGAACTGAAGCAAAGCAAACCCGCAGCGTTTTCTGGTTTACATCAATTGCGTTTGACAGGATTGCAATGTCTTGTCTTTGCCTTTTGCCTTGTCATCAGTTAATATACAATTATTGGATGAGGTTGAGCATGATAGCTTGTGTTATCAACGCCGAGGTAAGTGTTATCTGCCGAAGCCGAAGGCTGAGGCGGATAATACAAACCGAGGCTTGATAACACAAGCTATCATGCGACAACCGAATTAAATAATTGTTTTATTATACAATTATAAATATAGAAGCCTTTAAGGAGTTTTATACAAAGTTGAAAGTAAGATAAAAAGTCTGAAACTTTAACTCACAAGATATTTTACAAAAGAATGCTTATAAAATTTTAACTGAATTATTCAATATTTTTGAAAAGAAAATGTATAACCATCGAAGTGACAATAACATGGTCAGGTGGTGATCGATGTTATCAAAACGCAGGACAAACGCATCAATAAAGCGCATATAAAAAGTGCCAATAATTCTCAGGTTTCAGTTATATTTCACTGATACCACGTTGTCTGAATTTCAAAAAGGCATAGGAAGAGCAGGCGGATTTGTCAATGACAACGTTTTGAATGGATATCGTGACGGGGTTTTTTCTTCACCATTTTGGTAAATAATCTCTGCCAATATATCTCAAACATACGTTTTTAAAGATGATTTTAACAATATATATCATTTTAAAAAGAAATTAAGTGAGAATGATTTTATCACACTTAAGTTATTTAACCAAGTAATAGTATATAATATAGTATTAGTATTTCATTCCATTTTATTATATAAAATAGAGTGTTTTATTGATGTTTCCACCACTAATAAAAACGGTAATCTCACATGTGTGATTATTACTCGGGCTACTATAAGGTTTCGGTCTGTGTTTTTTTTTTTTTCTGACACAAAATGAAAAAAATTGCGCAATACTTCCCCCATCAGCCTTTGCAAAAATTGTGAGGCATGTTAATGTAGCCACGAATTTGCGAGTTCTTTCTTTTGAATAGCTTGACCTTCGATGAAGTATTTTCGAATCTTGATCTGGAAGTTGGAATATTTTGCAAGTGACCGAGTTATAGTTGATCAGTATAAATGCGGCTGACAATTGTCTTCATCATAAATATGCTTATTACAAAGGCTTATTACAATGTTTACAACTGCACACGGTTCGCGGTAGACCAACGTAAAAGATGATAAGCTATTTTGAAACAGGTTGGCCCTGGCCTTGCTGCTTTTTATAGTCCAAGAACTACAAAATGCAAGTATAATAGTATAAGTACCGAATAGAGCAAATATTATAAAGATATCATTCATATCAATATGTTGAACTGTTTGCATGTCTAGAACTCTAGATATCGTGTAGTGTTTCAAAACATGTTTAAATATTTTCTGTTTGTCCGAATTTAAATAAATTTTATATCAAAATGATCGCTTGAATCTGCCAAATGCGACACTATAACGGAAAAACGGCCTTGTTGTTTATATTTAGCCCGAGTGAACGCCTGAGCCAACCTCGTACCCAGGCTCTTTCTCGGCGCACGCTGGAGGAAGAAAGCTCTTGGTGCGTAGTCACGTGTCTCCCAGAATCTGGGAGATTATCACAAGGGACACAGGGAGCCCAACTCTGACGCCTGTGATGGTCCTTCCTCTTTTTTTGTTTTATTATATTGAGCTTCTGACTGAAAACCGAGGCCGCTTAACAGTTGTGTAAGCTGGTTAACAGTTGGTAATATGTGCATATATATGCAAATTGCAGCGCGCGGTAATTTGAAACTCGAAACAGCTGTTGGGCTTCTGTGCCACGTGAATGGCGCGTGACGCTCACTGAAAGCTGAGACGACTAAACACGCAGTGCAATAAGGCCTGCGTTCTTTGTCGTAGTAATTTGAGCTCGAACAAATTGACGTTGGCGGATCACCCGCGGTACTGCGCGCTGCAATTTGCATATATATACATATATTACCAACTGTTATACCAGCTTACACAACTACACAACTGTTAAGCGGCTTCGGTTTTCAGTCAGAAGCTCAATATAATAAAACAAAAAAAGAGGAAGGACCATCACAGGCGTCAGAGTTGGGCTCCCTGTGCAAGGGAGGGCAATCTCGTACCCAGAGCCTGCGATCCTTTTAGTCATTACCAAGGAACGGAGGCTCTGGGGAACTCCGATGAAACTTGTCATCTGATTGGTTAGTTTTAAAACAGTAAAATTTCAAATAATGTGCAAGTTGCTAACTTGTTTAAGCGATTTCTCGACGTTCTGTAACACATAATTATACCTGAGACCCAAATACAATTGAACACACAAAGAAGAACACAGGGGTTATGATGCACGAAAGTTAAAAGCCGGAATAATAATCTGAAGTTCGTTTATTACGGTGCTAGAAAAGATTTGCAAGAAACGCCGTTCCACTGGCCGCGGTGACTAGTGTTTATGAATTATGTATACACAAGATTAAAGTGCCTATCTCAGGGTTGGGGATTTTACATATTTAGGATATTTTGAACATTTTAAGAAGATTTGTAATATATCTTCTTTTCCTAAAATTTCACCTTCATGGACTTTTTTGCTGTTAAAGCTGGCGATTTTGACGGTGGCCGTGAAATTTTTTTACTGGGTTCTAGTCGCCGGAAGTGACGTAAAGCAGGGAGACGCTCTCAGACAGTAACAGTGTTTAAATCGGGAGTTTACGGTTCACCTTGGATTTTCTTGACTTTATTCAGGTTATTTTGTCAGAAATTATTTTTAAAATTATGCCAAACAGGTGCGTAGTGATTTTACTCTCGAATGAACCCAATTGATATGCTAGAATAGCGCTGTATGCCATTTTTTTTTTTGCGACAATAACGATGTACAATCCCGACTCACGGGAGGCGAATAAAAGGATAGCTTCGGGAAACGCCGATTTGTCAAGGATAAAGGTGTGAAATGAACACCGACATCTACTTCTATGACCTGTTCGTTGTTCCAAGTAGTTTGGTACTAAGACGATTCACAGAAGTTTATCACGAGGAAAACCCGTCGGTGTGGCGATTACAAAACGACAACAATAGAGCGTGTTTTTTCGGAAAGTGACAGGAACTTGTGCATGTCATCAGTCTCATATTTCTTTTTATCGAATTCGATCTTCGATCAAGAATATATCGAACTATACTTGACTTGGTAATGTCGTCTACCTCTGGTTCTAATGCTGATTGATAGCCAAAATGAGTAGACTAGGAGGTAAACATTGTTCCGGGCAATCCGGGATACGTAATCGAGATCGAAGACGAAGTATTACTGTCTAGGCCATTTGTACCTGAAGACGAATCATCAGAATGCATTATCAAGCCGTATGAAGACGAGTTTAGGATCGCAAATTTAATGAGAAAATGCAACTTGAAAAATATCTTCTACGATGGCTATAAATTCGCTTTGCGGGGCACAATAAGGTGAACGATTTGTAAGTTATGAAAGTTTGCTTTATCAGTGAATTTGTGTTAAATGTTTACGTTTTATCGAATGTTGTATACTGGTATGCCATATTTGCAATCGGCCATATTTGCTAAATCAAATTTGTATGCTGTCAAAGCCAAATGATTCGCATGTTTATATTTGTTATATATCTGGTCACTGCGTCTAGTGGGCTGCAAACATCGAAGAATTGACGAGGAGAATACCCGTTCGCTTTCCGATTTCCACTTGCGAATAAGCCAGCTGCGCACAATTCACCTAGGCTAATAGAATTGCTTCGTTCTTCAAAATTGCCACAATTCAGTGCTCGTCCAATTCGATAAACAACAACAATTGTGCGATTTCATCTTCAAACTTGAAGAAATTGACTCTGTATGCCGTATACTGTCGCCTGCAAGTTCAAATTTCAAAAGTGGATGCAAGTATTCCATTAATCTATAATCAAACAGACAGTTCCTATCTGTTTTCTGTACTGATCTTTTATTTGATAACTTTATCTTGTCAATTTTTCGATGTAAGTGTCCCGCTAGACGCAGTGACCAGATTTCCAGGCAAACAAGTGTAAAGAACTTGATCACTGTTATTAACCGTTTCAAACGCAAGCTTCGATTTACTGACATTCCTTCGCATTCGCATTAAGCAGTTCAGTGTCAGAGTAATATCGAATAGAATTAAACATGCGAATAATTTGGCTTTGACAGCATACAATTTTGTTTTAGCAAATGCGTGAAAACAACATTGCAGATAAAACGTAAACATAAATTCACTGATAAAAGCAACTTTCAATTAAACTTACCAATCATTTACCTTATCGTGCCCCTCAAAAGCGAATTTGTAGCCGTCGTACTAAAGACCTTTTTCAAGTGGCATTTGCTCATTATGATTTACGATCCAAATTTCATCGGCAACCGACTCGTCTTCATACGGCTTGACAATGCATTCAGATGATTCATCTTCAGGTATGGCCACACTGGAAGACAGTTTTACTTCGATCTCGATTACGTATCCCGGAATGTTTACATCCTAGTCTAGTCATTTTAGCTATCAGTGTTAGAACCAGAGGTAGACGACATTACCAAGTCAAGTATATTTCGATATATTCTTGATCAAAGATCGAACGCAGACTGATGACATGCACAAGTTCTTGTCACTTTCCCACGCTCTATTGTTGTCGTTTTGTAATCGCCACACCGACGGGTTTTCCTCGTGATAAAACTGCTGTGAATCGTCTTAGTACCAAATATTCCCGTTGAAACTACTTCGAACGACGAACAGGTCACAGAAGTAGATGTCGGCGTTCATTTCACACCTTTATCCTTCACAAATCGGCGTTCTTTTCACCCGGCTATCCTTCTTTTATTCGCCTCCCAGTGAGTCAAGATTGTACATCGTTATTGTCGCAAAAAAAAAGAATGGCATACAGCGCTATTCTAGCATATCAATTGGGTTCATTCGAGAGTAAAAACACTACGCACCTGTTTGGCATAGTTTTTAAAATAATTTCCGACAAAATAACCTGAATAAAGCCAAGAAAATCCAAGGTGACCCGTAAACTCCCGATGTAAACACTGTTACTGTCTGAGAGGGTCTCCCTGCTTCTACGTCACTTCCGGCGACTAGAACCCAGTAAAATGTTTTCACGGCCATCGTCAAAATCGCCAACTTTAACAGCAAAAAAGTCCATGAAGATGAAATTTTAGGAAAAGAAGATATATTACAAATCTTCTTAAAATGTTCAAAATATCCTAAATATGTAAAATCCCCAACCCTGAGATAGGCACTTTAAGGATTGCGAAATGTTGATCTTCCTGTCAAAATGTTTTTCACAAGAAATTGTTTGGAGTTATAACATATTGAAAATACGTATTTCTCATTTTGTTTGAAAACAGCAAATGCATGCAAGCAAGGTGTGATAATTTTTCGCGGCGGCAACTTGTCTTTAGAAGTGCAATTCGATGGATCAAAGCACGAGTGACAAAAACAACATCGTTCAAAACAAACACATAAAATTTTAATTCAAGGCTTCGCAAAAGAAATGTTTATCTAACTTTAAAAAGGACTGACGAGTGTTGTTTTCTTAAGCCGTTGGTCTTCTAAAAGAATCGGCTTAATTAAAGGAAAACGTAATCAGCTACATGTATATATAATACAGTAAAAACCCGCTAACAAGAACCTACATTTTACCAAATCAGCCTGGGATAGGTTCTTATATCCTTACATATTCTTATATAAATAAATTCTTAATTTCAGCCTGAGGTTCTTAATAGTGGAGGTTCTTGTTAGCGGGTTTTTACTGTATATATTCTAATTCTATACATGCAGTTTCAGGCATGGACCATGGATAGTAAAAAGACTGGATTGGAAACTTGATGGCGTAAGCATAACAACCTGGTTGCAATTGACAAGCTTAAAAAACCCGAGTATATTCAAAGTTTGGGATTAATACAGCCTAAAATGATAATCGAATTGTCTGTAAATACGACAAAGCCACAATACGACAAAATGCTCGTCTATTCTTACTCATTTTAAAAGAAGATATCAAGGTTTACTAGTTAAAATATGCATCCCAAATTCCGAGCAAAACAAAGCACAATTTGGGGACGCCAGTTTCTTCAAAACAACACAGGAATCATCAAAACAAAGATCAACAACGCTTACCCCGAACGCTCGATTGTGGCATAGGCAGGTTTGTAAGGCGATAAAATCATTTGAAACGTCAACATAGTCATCTGAATGTGAGGATATGAAGAATTTGAAGAAAAGTTCACTAAAAACCTCAGTAAAACAAGCGTACTCACGCCATTCGTGACATCACAATTTGCAACTAGGTTTCAACATCTCTCGAGCAAAGAAAAACGCTTTTCAGCCAATCGGCGGCCTGGAAACACCTCACGTGACTATTAGTTTCCAATCCACTCATTTTACTATCCATGCATGGACGCATGGTTTGTTTTTTTCCCATTGTAAAATGTCGAAAGAAAACGTTTTACAAATAACATAAACAAGACGAACTTTACCTCTTCGTCTGATGTAAATGGTGTTTAGTGTTTAAAAACTGATCCCGTTGGCTCATATAACTCGCGCATTTATGAGGAGCTTAAGGTGGGCCTGCAACAAAGCATGGGGTTTTTTCATCACTCGCGGCCGTCAGAGGCCGCGTATTTCTATTGGTCGAATTTAGCGGCCGCGAGTTTCTATTGGTCGAACAAAATTAATGCAGAATAAATTATTTTTAAAGTTATTGTTTACGGAGTTCAATGCATGGAGTAGAGACATATTCCAACAAGACGGCTATTAAAGACGCCGTAGCTCTTAATTTTTTTAAAACACATCGCTGTGGAACAAAAGAAAAGTAATAGCAAAGTAGATCCGGGTTGAAACTCCATGAATCTCTTCTGTCTGTCAGTGTCCGGCTTTATAATACAGAAGCAAGTGTCATCACTTTCATCACAAATCGAGTCCCGTCCGTCGCCTTGACGCAACAATAATGTGCCGTTCAAAACTTCAAAATATATTAATACTGCGCTTTTCGGCTAAGCTTGGAGACGAACAGTTTGATCGAAAAGTTTGAACATTGAAACGCATACGTTACCAAGGGCAATTTAGGATGTTGTCAAGGGAAAATTCAAAAGTTTAGGCAACGCCTTAATTTCTATTGGTCAAAATGTTCAAACATTCAAATTTCCCATGGGAACGTGTCAAATCGTGAAACGATCAAACTTTTTAATAAAACTTCCGGTCTCCTTTTGCAACGTGAACACGAGAAGCGCTCTCTGGATTTACTTTTGTGTCAGTATTAATTGTCGTCGTTCCCATGCATCGCCTGGGATCAGTGAATGCTGTGAATCACAAACACCTAACCTCGAATAGCGATTTATCAATGTTTCTAGAAAAATCAAAGTTGTGTTTGTCTTCCACAAATTAGAGATAGCAAACTTATAAAACTAAGATCTGACGTTGTCATGGTCCAATCTTGGTACATTAAAACTGAGACGTTAGCAGGCATCGCTAAACTGTTTCGCTACAGGTTTCTAGGCGAAAGTTGAATATTTTGAACTCCTAACTACATACCCGACAATCGTGAGATGCGTTACATTGCTTCTGGCTTTCTTATAACAGATCTTTGAGTTTTCAGTAACGTGTATAGTTGATAGTGTCAAATTTACATCTTCGCCATTCTTCGGTTCTGCTTTGAATGAGGGTGTTTACACAGACTTCCGGAAGAATGTGATTGGTTTGATTCGCGACATTTGCATATGTAATTAAGTGGGCGTTATGGATTTACCCCTAGGTTTGTTGCAGGCTCTCATTTCACAACGCCGCGTTGGGAGAGCCTGCTCGCAGGCTAAGCTTAAGGTAGCCACACGCACTAGAGCCACGTTTTTTGCCTCTGTTGAATTTGATCTTGACCTGAATTTCTTTAAATTTCAAATTTAAATTTCTGCCGCATTTTAACTGTATTGGGGGGGGGGGGGGGGGGGGGGGTGGGGGGGAGGAGTATTAAATATTCCTCTAGCTATGGATATAATATAACCTGGTGCAACTGAGTTTATAGACTTAAATACACGACCCCACAAGCTGTATGCTTTAATCCCAATCATGTTTAAATAAAATTTATTGTATTGTATTGTATTGTATTGTATTGTATTGTATTGTATTGTATTGTATTGTATTGTATTGTGTTGTATTGTATTGTATTGTATTGTGATTTGCCAGAATCACAAATACTCTCACCCCTCCACCCTAGTGATAAAAAATTTCTATCTCCCAGATTCTGGAAGTGTGCGCCAAGAAAGAGCCTGGGTACGAGGTTGCGCCTGAGCCAGCGTCTTTAGACAGATTTAGAAAAGACGAAAAATCACTCCAGAAAAGTGTACGATAGTTTTTTGGGATTTTCAAAATCCCGTGGGATTTTTTTGGGATTTTTAGGGAATTTTTGAGATTATTTTGGGATTTTTAAGAATTTTTTTTGAGATTTTTGGTGATTTTCTGAGATTTCTTGAGATTTTTGGTGATTTTCTGAGATATTGGGGATTTTTAAAGGTGTACGAGATTTTTTGGAGTGATACACCCCTCCTTCACAGATCTCACATAACGATATCCGAAGTCATTCATTTTAAAGGCCCGACAATGTTCAGCATTATCAACAGCACTGCTCATGCTATATATCGTTCTGTTCTGGGGGAGAGGGTTGAGAGGGGTAGAGATTAATGGAGGTGGGTACCCTCTCCTCCAGAACAGAACGCCTGCTAGGGAGGCTACTTCAGTTGTCATGCAAATAATACATGTTTGAACTCTTGTTTACTTTTCAATCAGACTTTTGTTTTTTAACTTTGTGGTAGCTGAAATTTTATTGAAAAGAGTCGAAGAGTTTGATTCTGGCAGTAAATAACAGTGTATTATAGTCGGCTAACCAGACTGAACACATAATTTCTTTATGCAAGAAAATATATCTAAACAAAAACATGTTGTGCTCTAACTCAAGACAGGGCAAGATTGCCTACCAAGTGCTCTGCAGTGGGGCTTATCAATTAAAACACAAATTCACTGCGAACAACACAACCAAAGGCCGTCAGGAGAGAAAAAACGCATGACTCTATTCTGAAATCAGCAGCATTTAAGTGTGACGTCACAATTGCCATATCGCGACACCCAAAAAAAACAGAGCCGAAACCTCATATGTGTTGTTTTTCCTGTGCTGAATAAAATCGTCAGGTGTTAGCCAGAATAAACCTTAAAGACTCGTCGTCAGGCTTCAAAGTGTTAATGTAGTACCTGTAGACTGTAGTTGAATTAATGTATTTGATTTATGTTGTATATCGTTATGTATTTCAAAGTAACTGTTATCAATCGTACTTGTTTTGGGGCCACGGTAAGCCCTAATCAAACGAGAACGCAAGTCATCGCAAGTTGGCAGTCACGAATTTCTGTGGCGGTCGTTCGAACTCCCCAAATTAACAAAATAAAGGTTTCATGAGTGTTTTAAACAAGTTTTAACTTTGTCACGGTACATAATATTTTCGGGAAATCATTCAGAGCGTGGCTGAGATAGCGTGACTGCCAACTTGCGTTCGCGTTTATATACCGTATTTACTCGATTAAACGCCGCCCTCGAATAAACGCCACCCTCGAATAAGCGCCGCAGTTACAAACAAAAATGTTATTAAAGGGTATTGGCATTAAAAATTAAGTTTGTCTAATTTGAAATAACTCATAAAATTGTAATAGAAGATCCTTTACAACTTTTTCGTATCTTTGCGTTTTCAAGATATTTCAATTTGTTCGATATGTAAATGAGATGGTCTCTGACGTCAGTAGTGGGGTAAAATATTTTCATACAGAGCAAAATCACTTACATATCTAACATGAAATGTTCAGCGTCGCAAGGAGTTTTTATGTGCACAGTTTCAAATGATTTCGCTGAACAAACTTAGAGATATAACTGGTTTTGCTACATGAGAAAATATTTTACCCCACACCTGACGTCAGAGACCATCTCATTTACATATCAAACAACTTGAAATATCTTGAAAACGAAGAGAGATACGAAAAAGTTGTAAAGGATGTTCTATTACAATTTTATGAGTTCTTTCAAATTAGACAAACTTAATTTTTAGTGCTTTGCCCTTTAAACGCCGCTCTCGAATAAACGCCGCATTATTCTGAGCATTCCAGAAGAGACATATTAATTGTGTTCTTAAGGTTTTAGTTTTTGGATTTTAGTTCTAAGGTTTAAGTTTACATGTAATGATTTGCAATAAACGCCGCCCTCGAATAAACGCCGCAGGTGCAAAAAATTTAATAAACGCCGCGGCGTTTGTTCGAGTAAATACCTTAATTGAACGCGGGCTATAATAAAACAATAGACAGATACGTCACAGCTTAAGCTGAATTTCCACTAGGCGTAAAATGTCGCGCGCTCGACTTTTTTCTTTTGTCTTGTGAGTTTTCATGTGGAACGAAGAAAAACGTAGAAAACTATTCAATTTGAACAACAGAAAGGATGGCGAGCGATATTTTACGCTTAGTGGAAGTCCAGCTTAACGGCTTTATTAAATTCAAGGGTGTTTTCTTAAGATTTCCGCCGGCTTCTAATCCCAAGTACCCCAACCAAAAATCAAATACTAAGCGCGAGGTCCGTACGGGAAAATATTTTGCTTGAGATCTTTTGAGTACAGACCGAGCCTTTCGGGCGAGGTCTGTACTCAAAAGATCGAAAGCAAAATATTTTCCCGTACGGACCGAGCTTGTGAGGTTAATAAGGAATTTATTATATGTCTCCACAACAACGGGAAATAATTTAGAGAAAACATTATCGTCTACAGTACGTCTTCCTGCACGTCAGCGCAAGCGGAGGCTGAGCGGTCTCATAGTCGCGATTCGATATAATTGACAACAAAACAACCAAAAGGGAAAACATTTTGAAAAGAATATAATTTTTAAGAATATAATTTTTTTTTTTTTTTTATATATAATTTTTAAGAATATAATTTTTTTTTTTTTTTTTTTAATTTTTTTTTTTTTTTAATTTTTAATTTTTTTTGTATGTTGTTTTTGTGCGGGTCCGTACACCGAGTCCGTACGGTAAAGTACGGACTCGCACGTTAGCCAATCAGCGTTCAATACGCCAGTTCGGACTCGCAAGACATATAATAATAACCCTTATCCCACAACCCTAACCTTAAAAAAGCAAATGTCCACTCAAAACATAGTTGATAGAGGGAGATGGTTAGGAAACCCGGCAAACTTCAAATATATCAGAACAAAGAACCCACTTGGAGGTTGAACGGGGATTTGACCGTGCACAACGTTTTTTAAAGCTCATTTGATATGGACAAACGACTGAACACAAACGTTTTCTATTGGAAGCACGGCTCGAAATATGTCATTATTTGTAATAAGTACTGGAATACCTCGAACCCGAAGCCAAAACAAACACGTAGTGCCCAATCTCTTTTACACTGCTACCTTAGTTCGCAAAGGTAAAAAAACAATAGTAAAACAATAGCATTTTCAACCGTGACCGTGCACAAGTACACCGTAACGTGCACATAGAACAATGGATTTTATGAAGTTTCCTAACCATCTCCCTCTATCAACTATGCCCAAAACAAGCGTAAAAGAGATTGAGAAATTACCAGAGCTCCCAGTCACCAAGGGGTTAATAACAATTCCAAAACTATCTAATTACCTCCTTTCTGACTGAATCAGTCTTCTGGGACTGATGCAGATGATTTTACTCTGGCTAACGCCAGACGATTTTACTTGCCAAGGGGAGAGCTCCCAGTTAGCAAGGAGTTAAACTGATTGACTATAAATCCTGTGCTTTGGCACACCGCGATACTCCTACAATAATAAATTATTAAAA
Source organism: Paragorgia papillata (assembly GCA_035771165.1). NCBI lineage: Eukaryota > Metazoa > Cnidaria > Anthozoa > Scleralcyonacea > Coralliidae > Paragorgia > Paragorgia papillata. The sequence goes on from JAWNZC010000004.1 coordinate 303,268, forward strand.
TAAGACGTTAATTTATTATACTAACGTGTTTTAAGCTACCTGTTGTCATTTCCCAAGTTCCAGGAGGGGGAAAGGCCGCTGCACGCAGGCTAACCAGTAACTGGTACGTGAATCGAAGTTCCCAACGACCAGCGTGTGTGCAATTGTTGGCACTCGCTGGTAACTTTGGTTTGAAAGAGAAACGAAACCACAGAATAAATATTGAGACGAAACAAACATGGTCACGTGAATCTTCTCTGGATTATAAAGACCATTATGTGATTGGTTGACAAAAAAATATTTAAGTAGACGATGTTTGATTGGTGCTTTGTCATTAAATAATATCTTAATTATCGTGGGAAATATGCTTATCTTTTTACTGTATAATAATAATAATAATAATAATTATTATTATTATTATTATTATTATTATTATCACACGTCTTTCACAGCTTTGTTCTTATGACGGTGGTGTTTTTCCTTGGAAGCTGAGTACAACCAGTAGCCTCAGGTCCCAAAAGTTTCAGCTTTCCAAGCTTCTTCTCAGTATTCTTGATTATTATTATTATTATTATTATTATTATTATTATTATTATTATTATTATTATTATTATTATTATAAATATCTTTACATCCTCAAGGATGCTCACCGGCCCACCGGCGGATTTGAGTCCAATCTTCACCGCAACGCCACCCGTAAGAAACACAAATATCTCGATTTAGTTAACGAAAAACAAAGATACTATGAAAAGGTTAAGTTCATAAATCTATCTCTGAGTGCACTTGGAATTTTCGGACAGTCATCAATGGATTTCATTGAAATGGTAAAAGACTTTAAATTCGACACTCCCTGTAGAAAGTATATAGTAAAGAAAATCATCAACATATCAATAAGAACCTCGTATTATGTATTTTGTCGACGTAACAAAGAATGGAATAACCCGAAACTAATGACATTCTAAGATTTTTATTCTCATGTAGCATCAGTTCAAATAGTCAGTGGTAAACTACCTGTAAAAGCGAGGTTTATCATTGTAATTTCTACGTTTAATGATCAATAAATAAAGTTTACATTATTACAATTTTACCACATAAATTTAGTTACAGTACATTATTAGAACTACAACGTGGATATTTTTTAACTTAACTTAAGTGTAGTAGACTAACTTACTTACTTACTTACTTACTTACTTACTTACTTACTTACTTACTTACTTACTTACTTACTTACTTACTTACTTACTTACTTACTTACTTACTTACTTACTTACTTACTTACTTACTTACTTACAAAGTACGTAGACTATTACGATACTTGTACTGAAATTTTTTTTAGTGTAATATTTTTGTAGTGGAAGATTAGTTTTTGGTGCAAGATTTCTTTTTAGTGGAAGTTTTTTTTTGCGCAAGATTTTTTTATCGTGGGCCCAAATCAGCCTCGTAGATATCCAAGCTCAAAATAAATCTCAATAATGCCATCTCGGTCCACCGAGTCGTTTGGCATCTGTCCAGTATAGATATGGCTCAAGAACAGCAGATGCGTAACAGAAAAGGACTTGCATTAATATGAAGTATCAGTAAGTTTTTATCTTCCCAGCAAATATTGTACAGATTTGCTGGTAGTGAAACGCCCATTTGTAACAATAAATGTGATAGCAGCGATATTGCTCTATCTAATTTAAAGTGGAATATTCTTGAAAGTAGACGTGAGCGTTGTCGCATTTTTAATCTTGTAAAAAAGTCTCTGAGTGGTCAATGCCTTCAATTCTTTAAAAACTCCTTTAGTTCTAACAAAGGTATTGTTCCACGATCAACGAGACAGACTTTTTTATTACACTTATGCTGTAAGTGGCGTTGTATAAAGAACAAGGATGGTGTTGAGATTACTCTAGGGAATTAGAACTACAACTAGAATTCTACAACTAGAATTCTTTTGTTTAGAAGACGTCGTCGTTGAAGTCGCCGTCGTACTTCGTTATGGCTGCAGCAAGGGGCAATGGTCCAATCGCATACAGCTTTTTATTGCTGGCTAATTCAACACTGTCTATGATTGGACCATCGCCCCTTGCCGCAGCCATGCCGCCGGCTCTTACGGCTATATGGAAACCAGGCTTAAGGTCTCTAAAACTGCCGTCAACCCACCCTTCACTCTTAATTCCTGGGTGTTCAGCGAACACCAAAATGGTGTAAATTCATTGCAGCTCTGTGGACACCGATGGGGTGTAAATTTACACCAAAAAAGTGTTAAACTTACACCAAAAAAGTGTTAAATTTACACCAAGAAAGCGTTACATTTTCACCAAAAAAGTGTTAAATGTACACCAAGAAAGTGTTACATTTACACCGTAGAAGTCTTGGTTAACACTGATTTAGTGTAAATCGCTTGTAGCTCTGTGGACACTTAAATGGTGTTTATTTACACAGTACTAGTGTAAAATAACACTGTGCACAAGCTAAAGTATACCAGTTAAGTATGCATGCAATGCTTTACAATAAGATCAGAAATACAAACCACATAATATAAAGATAAAACATAGTTTTAATATAAATTCTCTCTGATTATATTTTACATCATATGAAGAACTAGTTGATCACCACCCTCTAGACTGCCGTACTGTTTAAATATAAATGGTGTAAGCAAAAAGTTTGTCAGGATGAAATATGACTTATGAGATATTGAGTGACAGTGCATGCGTACAATAGTAGACCATTTGTAAATAGTATACCATAATTAAAGGGGTTTTCATCAAATCAAATATAAATATCATTATTACATGTGTTATCATATAAAATATCCGTGACTAATTTTAATGTAGTCAGCAAGCATTTAACTTTTTGTATTCAACATACAGTTGGTGTATAGTTTAACAAGTTTTTTAACCCATATTGTAGTCTATGTGTACACCGATTGGGTTGACAGTATTTTACACCAAACAAGTGTAAAGTTTTACATCCATTGAGTGTATCGCGACTTTTTGGTGTAAATTATGTTTTACACCAAACAAGTGTAAATTTTACACTAAACAAGTGTTGGCGGAACACCCAGAAATTAAGAGTGTTCTTGCTAAAATAATGGGAAGGCTGCACACTCAGGAAACCACCGGCCGCCAGTCGAAGCGATATTTTTCAAATCAAAATCAATTCAGGTGTCTTCTTCATCTTTCTTCATTGATACGCTCAAACCCAACAAAGTCTTACCGAAACTTGTTTCAAAAAATAGAACAGTGTTCTAATCAGGGAAAGTTGGTTTCTGAAACAAAGTTTCGGAAACTTTTCAACATACACTAGAAACTTTTGTTTCTGAAACCGCGTTTCGGTAACTTGTTTCGGAAATTTTCTCTAATGTATATGCCGGGCTTTACAATAGACGAAATCGGTGTTTCGACTGCGCATACAATCTGAGTCGGGATAAAACGTAGTTCATTTATAACATGAGGCTGAAGCAGTCGTAGTAAACATAACATTTCTGATTTCAGAAACTTATTAATGTTTATGTATTCGATAAGGATAAAACTTGCTTATCGATTATCCTTGACAATAATCCTAAACGTAGTGTCTAAAATGCTTTAATAGACACGATATAATTTGCATAGGGGCCCAAATTGAATATAGGAAACTAATTTGCATGTGGGCCTAAATGAAACTACGATTTGGTGTATCGTAGCTACAAAACATTTTGTTTCACAAAATCATCGTTTCCCAAATGCACAATGGGAATGACTCGACTATGGCTACCACCAAATCTGTTGGAAACCTAGTGCTTGGTAACTAAGCTTTACGAGCAAAACACCCTGGCGGGGTAGCCGTCGCTTACTTCTCCTCCTCTCAAAATAGTAATTTGATCTTAAGTTTTAGTTTTAAACAATTATAGTTTCTTCCATTATTGAAGAACAAAGGTGTCTCATCAATGCGTTTCGTTCTGGTGGATTAAATTTACGACTGGTTTAAACCCTTTTCTACATCAGTTATTAGCCATGATGGTGTATGGGTAGCTAATAACCTAACCTGGAACAAACAAGTACACGAACAATCTGCTAAAGCTAACAAACTCCTCGGTTACATCAGAAGGAACACACTGTACATCAAAAGCACCGCAGTGAGGCGCACACTATATCTTGCTTTAGTTCGGCCTCACTTTGGTTATGCCACACAAATCTGGGCGCCACAGTCCATTGAACTAATAAATAAGTTAGAGAGGATTCAAAGGCGTGCCACCAAGTATATCCTCAACTTGCCGTTTTTTTGTACTATCGACTATAACACCAGGTTATATTCCTTGTCTCTACTTCCTATTTGTTACTGGCATGAATATTTAGATATGATCTTGTTCTTTAAAATAACACATGGTTTAGTTAATCTTAAGTCCTCTGTTCTTTCTATTACGCTTACTCACAGGACCACTAGATCATCTAGTGGTAATGTAGTCAAATTTGTTACCCGTAAATGTAAAACTACCACCTACCAGAGATCCTTTTTTATCAGAACTTGTCGAATTTGGAACGCTCTTGCAAATGAACTGAACCTTAGTATGGATAGTCTAAACTCATTTAAATATGTTATGCTAAATTATTATTTTACATCATTGGAAACTAGTTACAACTGTGAAAATCCTCGTACGTTTAAAACTATATGTCTAAAATGTAATTCTGTCCGTAGTCTCAGCCGTCCAATTTCTTGCTGTTGTTAGTATCTGTATCTGTAAATTATATATAGTTATTTCATGATTGAGTCGGTTTTCTTTGATGTACCGCGGGCTGTATATAGCATACAGCCCTATGAATACTAATTAGATAAGAAATGAAGAAAAAACTAGGAAAATCTTTGTCCAAGGTGGAAAAAATAGACAAAACTTTGTTGGAAAACCTCCTCAATCATGAAATAATCTATTACTTATACTTTGTATAGTTATATAGCTTTATACATTAACTTATATCACGGGCCCGCTGTAATTGGCTAATCGCTGTTGCGGATCCCCTGCCATCGTCACTAAGTAACTTTTCTATGTTGTTATCTGTACATAAACATTTTTTATCTGGCAAAGCTAATAAAATAAAATAAAATAAAAATAAAATGAATTGAGATACAACAAATGAAAAGCACACATGCATTTATGTTATATAATATACAGTATTAGAGGGTGTTTATATGGAGGCGAGCCAGCCCAGGTACCTGCACGGCTAGCCCACTTTGCCGAGATCGTGCTTGTGCTTATTATTTCTTATAATACCATGATCGCCTCGGATTCTTTTGTTCTCCGAGGGAATGTAAACCTCGTGCTCATGCAAGAGGGAAATTTTTCCTTTGTCTTCTAATTTTCCCGTGCATGTTGATGAGGGAAAATTAGAAGACAAAGAAATCCTTTGTCTTCTTCTAAATTTCCCGCTTGCATATATTTCCCCTCATCAACATGCACGGGAAAATTAGATGCAACTTCTCTGATCAACCGTGTAAATTTCCTGTCGGTAAGATTCGCAAAGTTTTCCTCGGCGATCATAATATTACAAACTAATAACATGACTTTTCGGGAAATTAGCGATTAAATTTCCCCTTTGCCTCGGGAAGATTTGTAAAAGTTTCCGTCGGCTGCGGGAAATTTAATCGCTAATTTCCCGAAAAGTCATGTTTATATTTTCATCTTGTTTTTATATGAGCGCCAACCCCAGTCCGCCTAGCCCAGATCTCGCTTTGTGAGACCGACATCTCGGTTATCCGGGCTAGTTTTTCCCCGTATAAACACGATTGACCGGGCTAGCTCGCCTACCTGGGCTGGCATTAATGTTTTTATCAGCTTTTTTCGACATGTTAACAATTCACAAGTTCTGCTTGTTCATGTACAGTTCATATTTAAAACAATGAGACTTCGTGTCTGAACTGAAATTACGCAATTAGCACAACAAGCTAGCCGGCAAAGCGAGCTACAATCTTGGACAATAATAGTTGTAACAGTCAACCCCTCCCCCCGATTCAATGTTGTTATATGAAATTCCAGTCCAACATTGTCTCATTTCGGTCAACATTGAATCGGGGGGAGGGGGTGTTACAACTATTATTGTCCAAGATTGTCCTTGACTGATTTTTCTTAATATTGTATAAAATACAGCTAAAATATGATTTCAATTTGTAAATTAAAGTCAATAAAGAAATTGTGAAATTTGAGACTGTTTCGTGCAATTAGTAGAGAGATATTTGCGTTTAAAAATGTATAGATTGCGCTCTACTACGAGGCCCTTTCTTTGTTACTCAATAATATCTACGTCACTAGAACAGTATTACGAGAGAAAGTGCATTCTGTCCGTGGAAAAAATGTAGGTTTCGATACTTGGATAACTGTTGAAAGAGAGATGTATTTATAATATTACTATAGTTTAGATATGACGCTCATATTTCCCGTTGGGTGATTGATATCTGAGCCCGCTTTAACTGAATCTATATCTGACATTATGATGATTGGGGAAAAACAAGCACGGTGTATTTCATTTCATAATAGAACATTTTATTTAAGTTTACAAATTATTTCCCCAGCTAATACTATCAATGAATTGTCAATGGGAGCATAATTATTTTTATATTAAGATTAATAGCTTCAAAAACTACAGAAGACCCGCTACCTTGTCGTTGGAAATTTGAGAAATTAACGTATTGCGGCACGCGTCTTAGACGAAGCGAAATCTGGAAGAGGTTGAAATCATTGAATAAATAAATGTAAAGCTTAAGCCTCTTTTATAGAATGCTTGTCAAGCCACATTTATTCATATGCAGTTGGTTTAATTTCCCCTGCGCAATTATACCGCCTTATCCAACGGTCTACCACGGTCTACCACGGTCTACCATGGGTTTCAAAGGGAATTACATGTATATTAATTTTGTTATATTGTAGTGGTAGACCGTGGTAGACCGTGGTAGACCGTTGCATAAGGCGGTATATAACTGCGCAGGGGAAATTAAACCAACTACATATGAATAAATGTGGCTTTACAAGCATTCTATATAAGAGGCTTAACCTTTACATTTATTTATTGAATGATTTCAACCTCTTCCAGATTTCGCTTCGTCTAAAACGCGTGCCGCAATATGTTAATTTCTCAAATTTCCAACGACAAGGTAGCGGGTCTTCTGTAGTTTTTGAAGTTATTAATCTTAATATAAAAAACAATTATGCTCCCATTAACAATTCATTGATGGTATTATCTGGGGAAATAATTTTTAAACTTAAATAAAATGTTCTATTATGAAATGAAATACACCGTGCTTGTTTTTCCCTAATCGTCATAATGTCAGATATAGATTCAGTTTAAAGCGGGCTCAGATATCAACCAACGGCTGAAATATGAGCGTCATATCTAAACAATAGTAATATTATAAATACATCTCTCTTTCAACAGTTATCCAAGTATCAAAACCTACATTTTTTTCCATCGACAGAATGCACTTTCTCTCGCAATACTGTTCTAGTAACGTAGATATTATTGAGTAACAAAGAAAGGGCCTCGTAGTAGAGCGCAATCTATACATTTTTAAACGCAAATATCTCTCTACTAATTGCACGAAACAGTCTCAAATTTCACAATTTCTTTATTGACTTTAACTTACAAATTGAAATCATATTTTAGCTGTATTTTATACAATATTAAGAAAAATCAGTCAAGGACAATCTTGGACAATAATAGTTGTAACAGTCAACCCCTCCCCCCGATTCAATGTTGTTATATGAAATTCCAGTCCAACATTGTCTCATTTCGGTCAACATTGAATCGGGGGGAGGGGGTGTTACAACTATTATTGTCCAAGATTGTCCTTGACTGATTTTTCTTAATATTGTATAAAATACAGCTAAAATATGATTTCAATTTGTAAATTAAAGTCAATAAAGAAATTGTGAAATTTGAGACTGTTTCGTGCAATTAGTAGAGAGATATTTGCGTTTAAAAATGTATAGATTGCGCTCTACTACGAGGCCCTTTCTTTGTTACTCAATAATATCTACGTCACTAGAACAGTATTACGAGAGAAAGTGCATTCTGTCCGTGGAAAAAATGTAGGTTTCGATACTTGGATAACTGTTGAAAGAGAGATGTATTTATAATATTACTATAGTTTAGATATGACGCTCATATTTCCCGTTGGGTGATTGATATCTGAGCCCGCTTTAACTGAATCTATATCTGACATTATGATGATTGGGGAAAAACAAGCACGGTGTATTTCATTTCATAATAGAACATTTTATTTAAGTTTACAAATTATTTCCCCAGCTAATACTATCAATGAATTGTCAATGGGAGCATAATTATTTTTATATTAAGATTAATAGCTTCAAAAACTACAGAAGACCCGCTACCTTGTCGTTGGAAATTTGAGAAATTAACGTATTGCGGCACGCGTCTTAGACGAAGCGAAATCTGGAAGAGGTTGAAATCATTGAATAAATAAATGTAAAGCTTAAGCCTCTTTTATAGAATGCTTGTCAAGCCACATTTATTCATATGCAGTTGGTTTAATTTCCCCTGCGCAATTATACCGCCTTATCCAACGGTCTACCACGGTCTACCACGGTCTACCATGGGTTTCAAAGGGAATTACATGTATATTAATTTTGTTATATTGTAGTGGTAGACCGTGGTAGACCGTGGTAGACCGTTGCATAAGGCGGTATATAACTGCGCAGGGGAAATTAAACCAACTACATATGAATAAATGTGGCTTTACAAGCATTCTATATAAGAGGCTTAACCTTTACATTTATTTATTGAATGATTTCAACCTCTTCCAGATTTCGCTTCGTCTAAAACGCGTGCCGCAATATGTTAATTTCTCAAATTTCCAACGACAAGGTAGCGGGTCTTCTGTAGTTTTTGAAGTTATTAATCTTAATATAAAAAACAATTATGCTCCCATTAACAATTCATTGATGGTATTATCTGGGGAAATAATTTTTAAACTTAAATAAAATGTTCTATTATGAAATGAAATACACCGTGCTTGTTTTTCCCTAATCGTCATAATGTCAGATATAGATTCAGTTAAAGCGGGCTCAGATATCAACCAACGGCTGAAATATGAGCGTCATATCTAAACAATAGTAATATTATAAATACATCTCTCTTTCAACAGTTATCCAAGTATCAAAACCTACATTTTTTTCCATCGACAGAATGCACTTTCTCTCGCAATACTGTTCTAGTAACGTAGATATTATTGAGTAACAAAGAAAGGGCCTCGTAGTAGAGCGCAATCTATACATTTTTAAACGCAAATATCTCTCTACTAATTGCACGAAACAGTCTCAAATTTCACAATTTCTTTATTGACTTTAACTTACAAATTGAAATCATATTTTAGCTGTATTTTATACAATATTAAGAAAAATCAGTCAAGGACAATCTTGGACAATAATAGTTGTAACAGTCAACCCCTCCCCCCGATTCAATGTTGTTATATGAAATTCCAGTCCAACATTGTCTCATTTCGGTCAACATTGAATCGGGGGGGAGGGGGTGTTACAACATTATTGTCCAAGATTGTCCTTGACTGATTTTTCTTAATATTGTATAAAATACAGCTAAAATATGATTTCAATTTGTAAATTAAAGTCAATAAAGAAATTGTGAAATTTGAGACTGTTTCGTGCAATTAGTAGAGAGATATTTGCGTTTAAAAAATGTATAGATTGCGCTCTACTACGAGGCCCTTTCTTTGTTACTCAATAATATCTACGTCACTAGAACAGTATTACGAGAGAAAGTGCATTCTGTCCGTGGAAAAAATGTTAGGTTTCGATACTTGGATAACTGTTGAAAGAGAGATGTATTTATAATATTACTATAGTTTAGATATGACGCTCATATTTCCCGTTGGGTGATTGATATCTGAGCCCGCTTTAACTGAATCTATATCTGACATTATGATGATTGGGGAAAAACAAGCACGGTGTATTTCATTTCATAATAGAACATTTTATTTAAGTTTACAAATTATTTCCCCAGCTAATACTATCAATGAATTGTCAATGGGAGCATAATTATTTTTATATTAAGATTAATAGCTTCAAAAAACTACAGAAGACCCGCTACCTTGTCGTTGGAAATTTGAGAAATTAACGTATTGCGGCACGCGTCTTAGACGAAGCGAAATCTGGAAGAGGTTGAAATCATTGAATAAATAAATGTAAAGCTTAAGCCTCTTTTATAGAATGCTTGTCAAGCCACATTTATTCATATGCAGTTGGTTTTAATTTCCCCTGCGCAATTATACCGCCTTATCCAACGGTCTACCACGGTCTACCACGGTCTACCATGGGTTTCAAAGGGAATTACATGTATATTAATTTTGTTATATTGTAGTGGTAGACCGTGGTAGACCGTGGTAGACCGTTGCATAAGGCGGTATATAACTGCGCAGGGGAAATTAAACCAACTACATATGAATAAATGTGGCTTTACAAGCATTCTATATAAGAGGCTTAACCTTTACATTTATTTATTGAATGATTTCAACCTCTTCCAGATTTCGCTTCGTCTAAAAACGCGTGCCGCAATATGTTAATTTCTCAAATTTCCAACGACAAGGTAGCGGGTCTTCTGTAGTTTTTGAAGTTATTAATCTTAATATAAAAAACAATTATGCTCCCATTAACAATTCATTGATGGTATTATCTGGGGAAATAATTTTTAAACTTAAATAAAATGTTCTATTATGAAATGAAATACACCGTGCTTGTTTTTCCCTAATCGTCATAATGTCAGATATAGATTCAGTTAAAGCGGGCTCAGATATCAACCAACGGCTGAAATATGAGCGTCATATCTAAACAATAGTAATATTATAAATACATCTCTCTTTCAACAGTTATCCAAGTATCAAAACCTACATTTTTTTCCATCGACAGAATGCACTTTCTCTCGCAATACTGTTCTAGTAACGTAGATATTATTGAGTAACAAAGAAAGGGCCTCGTAGTAGAGCGCAATCTATACATTTTTAAACGCAAATATCTCTCTACTAATTGCACGAAACAGTCTCAAATTTCACAATTTCTTTATTGACTTTAACTTACAAATTGAAATCATATTTTAGCTGTATTTTATACAATATTAAGAAAAATCAGTCAAGGACAATCTTGGACAATAATAGTTGTAACAGTCAACCCCTCCCCCCGATTCAATGTTGTTATATGAAATTCCAGTCCAACATTGTCTCATTTCGGTCAACATTGAATCGGGGGGAGGGGGTGTTACAACATTATTGTCCAAGATTGTCCTTGACTGATTTTTCTTAATATTGTATAAAATACAGCTAAAATATGATTTCAATTTGTAAATTAAAGTCAATAAAGAAATTGTGAAATTTGAGACTGTTTCGTGCAATTAGTAGAGAGATATTTGCGTTTAAAAATGTATAGATTGCGCTCTACTACGAGGCCCTTTCTTTGTTACTCAATAATATCTACGTCACTAGAACAGTATTACGAGAGAAAGTGCATTCTGTCCGTGGAAAAAATGTAGGTTTCGATACTTGGATAACTGTTGAAAGAGAGATGTATTTATAATATTACTATAGTTTAGATATGACGCTCATATTTCCCGTTGGGTGATTGATATCTGAGCCCGCTTTAACTGAATCTATATCTGACATTATGATGATTGGGGAAAAACAAGCACGGTGTATTTCATTTCATAATAGAACATTTTATTTAAGTTTACAAATTATTTCCCCAGCTAATACTATCAATGAATTGTCAATGGGAGCATAATTATTTTTATATTAAGATTAATAGCTTCAAAAACTACAGAAGACCCGCTACCTTGTCGTTGGAAATTTGAGAAAATTAACGTATTGCGGCACGCGTCTTAGACGAAGCGAAATCTGGAAGAGGTTGAAATCATTGAATAAATAAATGTAAAGCTTAAGCCTCTTTTATAGAATGCTTGTCAAGCCACATTTATTCATATGCAGTTGGTTTAATTTCCCCTGCGCAATTATACCGCCTTATCCAACGGTCTACCACGGTCTACCACGGTCTACCATGGGTTTCAAAGGGAATTACATGTATATTAATTTTGTTATATTGTAGTGGTAGACCGTGGTAGACCGTGGTAGACCGTTGCATAAGGCGGTATATAACTGCGCAGGGGAAATTAAACCAACTACATATGAATAAATGTGGCTTTACAAGCATTCTATATAAGAGGCTTAACCTTTACATTTATTTATTGAATGATTTCAACCTCTTCCAGATTTCGCTTCGTCTAAAACGCGTGCCGCAATATGTTAATTTCTCAAAATTTCCAACGACAAGGTAGCGGGTCTTCTGTAGTTTTTGAAGTTATTAATCTTAATATAAAAAACAATTATGCTCCCATTAACAATTCATTGATGGTATTATCTGGGGAAATAATTTTTAAACTTAAATAAAATGTTCTATTATGAAATGAAATACACCGTGCTTGTTTTTCCCTAATCGTCATAATGTCAGATATAGATTCAGTTAAAGCGGGCTCAGATATCAACCAACGGCTGAAATATGAGCGTCATATCTAAACAATAGTAATATTATAAATACATCTCTCTTTCAACAGTTATCCAAGTATCAAAACCTACATTTTTTTCCATCGACAGAATGCACTTTCTCTCGCAATACTGTTCTAGTAACGTAGATATTATTGAGTAACAAAGAAAGGGCCTCGTAGTAGAGCGCAATCTATACATTTTTAAACGCAAATATCTCTCTACTAATTGCACGAAACAGTCTCAAATTTCACAATTTCTTTATTGACTTTAACTTACAAATTGAAATCATATTTTAGCTGTATTTTATACAATATTAAGAAAAATCAGTCAAGGACATCCTTGACTGATTTTTCTTAATATTGTATAAAATACAGCTAAAATATGATTTCAATTTGTAAATTAAAGTCAATAAAGAAATTGTGAAATTTGAGACTGTTTCGTGCAATTAGTAGAGAGATATTTGCGTTTAAAAATGTATAGATTGCGCTCTACTACGAGGCCCTTTCTTTGTTACTCAATAATATCTACGTCACTAGAACAGTATTACGAGAGAAAGTGCATTCTGTCCGTGGAAAAAATGTAGGTTTCGATACTTGGATAACTGTTGAAAGAGAGATGTATTTATAATATTACTATAGTTTAGATATGACGCTCATATTTCCCGTTGGGTGATTGATATCTGAGCCCGCTTTAACTGAATCTATATCTGACATTATGATGATTGGGGAAAAACAAGCACGGTGTATTTCATTTCATAATAGAACATTTTATTTAAGTTTACAAATTATTTCCCCAGCTAATACTATCAATGAATTGTCAATGGGAGCATAATTATTTTTATATTAAGATTAATAGCTTCAAAAACTACAGAAGACCCGCTACCTTGTCGTTGGAAATTTGAGAAATTAACGTATTGCGGCACGCGTCTTAGACGAAGCGAAATCTGGAAGAGGTTGAAATCATTGAATAAATAAATGTAAAGCTTAAGCCTCTTTTATAGAATGCTTGTCAAGCCACATTTATTCATATGCAGTTGGTTTAATTTCCCCTGCGCAATTATACCGCCTTATCCAACGGTCTACCACGGTCTACCACGGTCTACCATGGGTTTCAAAGGGAATTACATGTATATTAATTTTGTTATATTGTAGTGGTAGACCGTGGTAGACCGTGGTAGACCGTTGCATAAGGCGGTATATAACTGCGCAGGGGAAATTAAACCAACTACATATGAATAAATGTGGCTTTACAAGCATTCTATATAAGAGGCTTAACCTTTACATTTATTTATTGAATGATTTCAACCTCTTCCAGATTTCGCTTCGTCTAAAACGCGTGCCGCAATATGTTAATTTCTCAAATTTCCAACGACAAGGTAGCGGGTCTTCTGTAGTTTTTGAAGTTATTAATCTTAATATAAAAAAACAATTATGCTCCCATTAACAATTCATTGATGGTATTATCTGGGGAAATAATTTTTAAACTTAAATAAAATGTTCTATTATGAAATGAAATACACCGTGCTTGTTTTTCCCTAATCGTCATAATGTCAGATATAGATTCAGTTAAAGCGGGCTCAGATATCAACCAACGGCTGAAATATGAGCGTCATATCTAAACAATAGTAATATTATAAATACATCTCTCTTTCAACAGTTATCCAAGTATCAAAACCTACATTTTTTTCCATCGACAGAATGCACTTTCTCTCGCAATACTGTTCTAGTAACGTAGATATTATTGAGTAACAAAGAAAGGGCCTCGTAGTAGAGCGCAATCTATACATTTTTAAACGCAAATATCTCTCTACTAATTGCACGAAACAGTCTCAAATTTCACAATTTCTTTATTGACTTTAACTTACAAATTGAAATCATATTTTTAGCTGTATTTTATACAATATTAAGAAAAATCAGTCAAGGACTGTCCTTGACTGATTTTTCTTAATATTGTTATAAAATACAGCTAAAATATGATTTCAATTTGTAAATTAAAGTCAATAAAGAAATTGTGAAATTTGAGACTGTTTCGTGCAATTAGTAGAGAGATATTTGCGTTTAAAAATGTATAGATTGCGCTCTACTACGAGGCCCTTTCTTTGTTACTCAATAATATCTACGTCACTAGAACAGTATTACGAGAGAAAGTGCATTCTGTCCGTGGAAAAAATGTAGGTTTCGATACTTGGATAACTGTTGAAAGAGAGATGTATTTATAATATTACTATAGTTTAGATATGACGCTCATATTTCCCGTTGGGTGATTGATATCTGAGCCCGCTTTAACTGAATCTATATCTGACATTATGATGATTGGGGAAAAACAAGCACGGTGTATTTCATTTCATAATAGAACATTTTATTTAAGTTTACAAATTATTTCCCCAGCTAATACTATCAATGAATTGTCAATGGGAGCATAATTATTTTTATATTAAGATTAATAGCTTCAAAAACTACAGAAGACCCGCTACCTTGTCGTTGGAAATTTGAGAAATTAACGTATTGCGGCACGCGTCTTAGACGAAGCGAAATCTGGAAGAGGTTGAAATCATTGAATAAATAAATGTAAAGCTTAAGCCTCTTTTATAGAATGCTTGTCAAGCCACATTTATTCATATGCAGTTGGTTTAATTTCCCCTGCGCAATTATACCGCCTTATCCAACGGTCTACCACGGTCTACCACGGTCTACCATGGGTTTCAAAGGGAATTACATGTATATTAATTTTGTTATATTGTAGTGGTAGACCGTGGTAGACCGTGGTAGACCGTTGCATAAGGCGGTATATAACTGCGCAGGGGAAATTAAACCAACTACATATGAATAAATGTGGCTTTACAAGCATTCTATATAAGAGGCTTAACCTTTACATTTATTTATTGAATGATTTCAACCTCTTCCAGATTTCGCTTCGTCTAAAACGCGTGCCGCAATATGTTAATTTCTCAAATTTCCAACGACAAGGTAGCGGGTCTTCTGTAGTTTTTGAAGTTATTAATCTTAATATAAAAAACAATTATGCTCCCATTAACAATTCATTGATGGTATTATCTGGGGAAATAATTTTTAAACTTAAATAAAATGTTCTATTATGAAATGAAATACACCGTGCTTGTTTTTCCCTAATCGTCATAATGTCAGATATAGATTCAGTTAAAGCGGGCTCAGATATCAACCAACGGCTGAAATATGAGCGTCATATCTAAACAATAGTAATATTATAAATACATCTCTCTTTCAACAGTTATCCAAGTATCAAAACCTACATTTTTTTTCCATCGACAGAATGCACTTTCTCTCGCAATACTGTTCTAGTAACGTAGATATTATTGAGTAACAAAGAAAGGGCCTCGTAGTAGAGCGCAATCTATACATTTTTAAACGCAAATATCTCTCTACTAATTGCACGAAACAGTCTCAAATTTCACAATTTCTTTATTGACTTTAACTTACAAATTGAAATCATATTTTAGCTGTATTTTATACAATATTAAGAAAAATCAGTCAAGGACAATCTTGGACAATAATAGTTGTAACAGTCAACCCCTCCCCCCGATTCAATGTTGTTATATGAAATTCCAGTCCAACATTGTCTCATTTCGGTCAACATTGAATCGGGGGGAGGGGGTGTTACAACATTATTGTCCAAGATTGTCCTTGACTGATTTTTCTTAATATTGTATAAAATACAGCTAAAATATGATTTCAATTTGTAAATTAAAGTCAATAAAGAAATTGTGAAATTTGAGACTGTTTCGTGCAATTAGTAGAGAGATATTTGCGTTTAAAAATGTATAGATTGCGCTCTACTACGAGGCCCTTTCTTTGTTACTCAATAATATCTACGTCACTAGAACAGTATTACGAGAGAAAGTGCATTCTGTCCGTGGAAAAAATGTAGGTTTCGATACTTGGATAACTGTTGAAAGAGAGATGTATTTATAATATTACTATAGTTTAGATATGACGCTCATATTTCCCGTTGGGTGATTGATATCTGAGCCCGCTTTAACTGAATCTATATCTGACATTATGATGATTGGGGAAAAACAAGCACGGTGTATTTCATTTCATAATAGAACATTTTATTTAAGTTTACAAATTATTTCCCCAGCTAATACTATCAATGAATTGTCAATGGGAGCATAATTATTTTTATATTAAGATTAATAGCTTCAAAAACTACAGAAGACCCGCTACCTTGTCGTTGGAAATTTGAGAAATTAACGTATTGCGGCACGCGTCTTAGACGAAGCGAAATCTGGAAGAGGTTGAAATCATTGAATAAATAAATGTAAAGCTTAAGCCTCTTTTATAGAATGCTTGTCAAGCCACATTTATTCATATGCAGTTGGTTTAATTTCCCCTGCGCAATTATACCGCCTTATCCAACGGTCTACCACGGTCTACCACGGTCTACCATGGGTTTCAAAGGGAATTACATGTATATTAATTTTGTTATATTGTAGTGGTAGACCGTGGTAGACCGTGGTAGACCGTTGCATAAGGCGGTATATAACTGCGCAGGGGAAATTAAACCAACTACATATGAATAAATGTGGCTTTACAAGCATTCTATATAAGAGGCTTAACCTTTACATTTATTTATTGAATGATTTCAACCTCTTCCAGATTTCGCTTCGTCTAAAACGCGTGCCGCAATATGTTAATTTCTCAAATTTCCAACGACAAGGTAGCGGGTCTTCTGTAGTTTTTGAAGTTATTAATCTTAATATAAAAAACAATTATGCTCCCATTAACAATTCATTGATGGTATTATCTGGGGAAATAATTTTTAAACTTAAATAAAATGTTCTATTATGAAATGAAATACACCGTGCTTGTTTTTCCCTAATCGTCATAATGTCAGATATAGATTCAGTTAAAGCGGGCTCAGATATCAACCAACGGCTGAAATATGAGCGTCATATCTAAACAATAGTAATATTATAAATACATCTCTCTTTCAACAGTTATCCAAGTATCAAAACCTACATTTTTTTCCATCGACAGAATGCACTTTCTCTCGCAATACTGTTCTAGTAACGTAGATATTATTGAGTAACAAAGAAAGGGCCTCGTAGTAGAGCGCAATCTATACATTTTTAAACGCAAATATCTCTCTACTAATTGCACGAAACAGTCTCAAATTTCACAATTTCTTTATTGACTTTAACTTACAAATTGAAATCATATTTTAGCTGTATTTTATACAATATTAAGAAAAATCAGTCAAGGACAATCTTGGACAATAATAGTTGTAACAGTCAACCCCTCCCCCCGATTCAATGTTGTTATATGAAATTCCAGTCCAACATTGTCTCATTTCGGTCAACATTGAATCGGGGGGAGGGGGTGTTACAACATTATTGTCCAAGATTGTAGCTTGATAAAATGACTGCTCGCCATTCCTGCTACTTCATCTTTTGGTTTCAGATTAAATTCTGACCGACATGTCGGACAGTTGAATACTTCAATCTCTTTACCAGCTGCTTCCACACGATGGCGTTTTACAAACTTCTCTAAACAGATTTGGCAAAACGAGTGAAAGCAAGGCAATGTTCGAGGTTCGTTCAAAGTTTCCAAACAAATGGAACATGTGAGTAAGGATTCTAGTTGACTTGCAGTAAAGTTTTGCTCTGATCTTGGCTTCGTTCTCAGGTTGACTTAACTCGTTTATGGATAGTACAGTGTGTTTCTTGTGGGCTGGCCACATTTCGTGAACTTCGAAACATTTTTCGCATAGGAACAACTCACAAGTTGTACATCGACTAACGGCTGGCTTTTGGCAATGCGAACATTGCGAAACCTTTGCTTGTCGTTGAATCGCCATGACGGCTAACTTATTTCTGGGTACCAGGGCTGGCTTGCCACCATATAAACACCGCCTAATATTTGGGACGCTCAAATCTATTTAGCATGGCAGCCAATTTATGGATCGTTTTCACTGACGTCATCGGTGGCCCATTGGGGTGGTGAAACAATACGAAATTTTTGAATTAGAATAAAGCTAAATTCCCAAAGGATAAAGATGGTACACCAATATGGCCGCCATTTCATTGTTTTGGTACACCAATATGGCCACCGTGACATCAGATGAAAACGATCTATAGGTGACTATAGGTGTTAATTTTATGGAGGGAGGAAAACCGGAAAAACCCCCGTCGAAGCACAGGAGAGATCAACTACAATTCTACTCACATGAGTTCCAAGCTCGACAACGGGATCATTCCCACAGCACACACCATAACGAGGATGAACACCTTTGAATTTCGGGAAAACAAAGTGTTCATTTGACCTTGAAGTGCTTACTGCGCTTGCGTACGTCGTTATGCTTACGCTTATAAGGTGCCCTCCACGCACGCTCTGATTGGCTGGGCTCCGTATATTTAGTATAAGAGAACAGGGTTCATGATTGACGTAAAACGGCGTAGGGTGGAGTAGAATGGCGGCAGCTGGCTGGAAAAGCCCGCCAAGTTTTAAAACTACCTCACTTTTAGCTTGATTTTTCTTATTATTATTTTATGAAACAAATAAAACATACCGCATAAAGGTACGTTTGACGTGATTTGAACACGAAAGAAGTGTAAAGGCACTCGGTTATCGCCACGTGCGATATCTCGTGTGGCTATATCTACTGATCTACTTCTTTCGCGTTCAAATTACGTCAAACATATCAGAGTACATAGGCACGGAGCTTTTTAGGCTATTTCAAGTTAGGCTGTTTCAAGTTAGGCTATTTCACATTAGACCATTTCATGTTAGGCCATTTCATATTAGGCCATTTCACATTAGGCTATTTCAAGTTAGGCCGTTTCACATTAAACCATTTCATGTTAGGCCATTTCATATTAGGCTATTTCACATTAGGCTATTTCAAGTTAGGTCGTTTCACATTACGCTGTTTCACAGTAGGCTATTTCTAGTTAGGCCATTTCACATTAGGCCATATAAAGTTAGGCCATTTCACATTAGGTTATTTCAAGTTAGGCCATTTCACTGACTTAAGTTGAATCATCGCACAACTAGTTGAATGATTTCATAACAAGTTCAATCATTTCACATGCAACCAATAGTTGAACCATCACACAATCTATCGAATCATTGCACGATACGTTGAATCAATTCATATTTAGTTCAAATCATTGCACAACTTGTTCAGTCATTTCACTGCGCACTGTTCAGCCATTTCAATTTATGTTGCATCATTTCTGTTTAGTATCAATGCAGGCGCGGATTTAGGGGTGGTGGATTGGGTGGCTAGCCACCCCCCTTGGTGTAGAAAAAATTATTAAAAGACGCTAAATATAATTATTGCAGGTCTAACAGCTCTAGTTGAGCGTGAAGTTGCAGTTTTCATTTGTTGTTTTTTAAGTGTTTACATAAATATTTTATACTGTAAGTACATGTAACACAAAAATACAACCTTTTTTCTATACTGCGGAGTGCTCAAACGTGCCCTCAAATGGCTCTCAAATTCCTGGAAATGCCATTTCAGAGACCCAAGAACTTAAAAATTTCCTGGGGGCATGCTCCCAGAACCCCTATAGAAGGGTCGGCTTCGTCCTAGGACACCCCCCTTTCAACAATCCTAGATCCGCCCCTGCAATGATTCCTCACCGGAAAGTTGAATCACTTCATATTACGATGGATCATTTGTGTTTTTGTTGAGTCATTTCACAATAAGCTGTTCCATTTCACTGCCGTACTATTTTTGGTGGTAACGGCCGCCCATAGTATGGTTCATGGTTTCGCGTGCTCCATGCATGGAGTTATGGATGCACTTGGGAAGTTGGGAGAGCACTCAAAAATCTAGATCTCAATAACTCTTACGCTTTTTTCGTGCTCTCTTAACTTTCCGCGTGCAGCATCCGTAACTCGATGGAGCACGCCAAACCATGAACCGTTTCTTAAATATTCATCATATTCGTCTGTGTCAACAAATGATGATTATCATGATACTTAAGTGACAGGATATGTTGTTCAGGTGGTGAATGGCGCCGGTTGTTTCTTCTCCGCCGATCTATTTAAGAACAATATGGTTTCTCTTGGGTTTAACAATCTTCATTGGCAATACTATGACTGCTTTATTAATGTGGAGGTCTAAAGTTACCCGAGAGAAGGCAGAAATTGGCGTAAAGATCCATGCTTTGTGGAACACCATTGCAATGGATATTGCTTTCGCTATTGTTGGTCTTACTTTAACTACAACTTCTGTCCTTCGTTTATCAAGCGACGTGGAACTAACAACAAGTGCTTGTGATTTTCTCGGTTTTTGTCATGCTTTCTTTTACCATTTTAGTGCGATGGGAATATTGATTACGTTAATCCACAAAGTGTTTTGTTTATGGAAACCATTCGTGTACTATCGATATGTCAGACGAACGAGCAAACTTCCTTTTCTAGCTATATTTTCTTGCATTATATACGGTTTAACAATCGCCGTACTGCCTTTAGTAACGAAAGGAGAGTATTCACAAAGGACAATATATTCAACTTGCTTACTAACATGGAATGGGCAAACGTCAGTACGGCTTTCTGGATTTCTTAATCTGATCTTAATTGTTGTAATTTCTGGACATATTTTTATTCTTTTTTGTCAAACACTCAGACTTGTTAAAAATCGTCAGCAGTTGAATGTGTCAGTGTTCCACCCAACTGAATCAACAATCTTTGGTTTAGTTCTTTGCAGTTTGTTTGTCATTAGTTGGATGCCATATATGGTAAGTTAATGGTTTGAAATAATTAAAAGTAAATGGTTTGACCCGAGGCCTAGGGGTATTAATTATGAGTAAGGACAACGTCCTTAATACAATTCGAATTTAATAAGTTTTGAATTGAATTCCTTTGGTAAAATCACGGAGAAGAAGATTATTTGTTGTATAGAATATAATAATAGATATTTGGTTAAGCAGAAACAAATTGCCGACTTAAATTTGTATCTACCTTGCAACGTAGTTCGGAACATTGCAACGTAAGTTCGGAATGTTCATTTCAATTATACGTATCGGATTTCAAAAGCAAGCTGAAACGGACTATAAAAGAGGAAGGTATATATACATCTTTACAATAACGTATTCCGCCAGATGGCCTTCCTTAACTAAGTATCCTAAATTAAAAATTACTTTACAAAATACATTATAGATAATTACTACATTTGATATACGAGACGCATGAACAGACTAATTTATACTTACATAAATTACAATAAAGATCCTCTAAATGTGAAACGCTATTGTTTAAATCTAATAGATATTTTTTTACAAATTTTTTAAAACTTTGAACAGAAATGTTGTCAACGTCTTTCATAGATCACACAAAGATGATCTTGTATTAACGCTGTGTGTTTCGTTTACAAATTGAAATAAATTGAATAAATTAACTGGAGCTTTGTTCTTTAATACAGTAAATACCAATAGGAGCTTTCTCATTTTTATTAGGTTGTATATCAGAAGCCAACCTAATTTTTGAAATAGGACAACAGAAGTAGTATCCGATAACTGGCTTGTAGTAGTATGCGTGCTGCTCGTTTTTGTACTTTCAACAAATCGTTAAGTCTCTCATTTGATGAATTGCCCCATATATACTAGAGCAATAAACTAAATGTGGTTTAATTAAGGCATTGTAAAACATAATACGACTATGATGAGGTAGATTTTGTCTTCAGTTTTAATAGAAAAAGCCGCTTACTTACTATTTGAAATACGTTGGTTATATGATCTTCCCATTGAATTTGGGAGTCATAATAGTGATAATACACTCATAATACACTCCAAGAAGTTTGAAGGAACTAACCTCATCAATCTCTTGGTTGTTAGCTTCAATCACGAGCGGATCTAGGTCTTTGAATTTTCGTTTAGAGTAGATTTTCATACTTTTAGTTTTTTTGCAATTCAAAGTTTTTAAATTACCATTAACCCAATACGAAACTAGTTTAATCTCACCATTTAAATTATAATTCAATTCAGTCATTGATGTACTAGAGGCTAATAAAGTTGAGTCATCAGCGAATTTAAAAAACGTTGTACTATTTTGTAATAGAGAAAGATCATTAATAAATATAATAAATGATAGAGGTCCCAAAATAGATCCTTGAGGAACACCATGCACATTTTACTTGTAAGGGATCTGATAGAGAAGATCGAAATTGTACCCTTTGTGATTGGTTTGACAAGTAAGAATTGAACCATTGTATTGTATTTTGATCAAAATGGTATAACTCCAGTTTCTTGAGCATAGATTATGGTCTATTAAATCGCAAGCTTTTGAGAAATCAAGTAATATCAGAACATTAATATCACCATTGTCAATACTTTTTATTAAAGCCTCATATAGAATCAAGAATGTTTCACACGAGTGACCCTTCCTGAAACCATGTTGATTTTCATTCAGTAGTCTATGCTGTTGTAAGAATTTATACGAACTGTCAAATACATGTCTTTCTAATATTTTCGATAGAATAGGAAGAATAGATAGAGGTCTAAAGTTAGCTCTTTCATTTATAGAGTCACCCTTGTGGTTTGGTATAACCCTGGCTTCTTTCCATAGTGATGGAAATACACCACTATTAATACTTAGATTACATAAGTAAGTGTAAGTGATTGATTTTGAGAGAGCTGGAGCACTTATTTTGATAAAGAGTGCATCAACACCATCTGACCCAGTTGCTTTTTTAGTGTCTATGTGTTGGAGAGCGTCAATAACTCTTTGTTCGCTAATATATTAGGTATTTTAAAGTAGGTAGTTGCAGGAAGATGGTTATCAATGAAACTTTCAAATCTTGTGAAATCAGTTTGCATTGGTGGTGTTCGTTCTTTCATTTCTTGGATTATGGTGACAAAATAATTGTTAAACAAATTACTAATCTCATGGTGATTAGTATATTGTATATATTATTTACAGTTAAGAATTCTGTCGTCGTAAGTATTATTCCATAATACTTTTGGGTTTTTAATGTTATCATTAAGTGCTCGGGTGTAGTGCTCTTTTCTTGAGTCACGAATTTCCTTCACTACAGTGTTTCGACATTGTTTGTATAATATCCAGTCTTCCTGCAATTTTGTTTTCTTTGCTTGTTTTAAGTATGTATCTCGCATTTTTATGCAATTAAAGTTCTATACATACAACGTTATTCAGATCATTTTCACGTCTTCAGGACGACGTTAACTGGTAACCTGTTAGTTGAGTTTGACTTCAAACTATGCGACAAAATCTTTTTAGAACTCTAAAGCTTTTGAATGTCGAAAAACATACTTTAAGTATTCAATAAATAATATATATGCACTTCATGTCTGGTCACGAGGAAAACATTTAGTTTTGTTTTCCGGAGATTTTAGTGTTAGCTACATGTTTCCAGGGACGAAGTCGAGGGAAACATCGAGACTCTAGGGAAAATAAAACTAAATGTTTCCTGAGGATCAGACATTTGTTATATAGCTGGACTTTCGTTGAATTTTTGCTTGGTTTAGGCTGTTTAGCTAGACTTTCACTAAGCAGTTGTTGCCTGAGCGGGCAACATTATTGTTGCAATATTGCCCGCGCGGGAAACATTTGATTTGTCTGAGCCCACGTGAGCATAAGTGAACCAATAGCAGTCTGAGTTACAACCAGCAAAAACCCAGCTATTTAACAATACGTAAATGATTCGTGGTTTCTGCTATAGTAGACATCGTGATGACGGCGGTCTAGTATTGCCGGAAGCCTCATTTGCATAGTTCTATGAGTAAATATTGGACCTGTCTTCACAACGATCACCCCTGATGAAGACACTGGATCGGAGTGTTGGAACCATGAACAGTAACTTTTTAAGCTACGTTCAAAAAACTTTTCAGCCAGAGTAGCGTTAAACTATATGTCTGATTCTTCACCTGCATGGCTGTGTTGGGAATTTATTTGTTTATGTTTGTAAAAGTTGTTCGTCTTTGGTAACCGGTTCCTACATGCCTAGGATGTCTGAAGGTTTTCTCTTTGATGAGTAAAATCATCTGCATGCGGGTAAAGGGGCCATTTCGGCTGGCTCAGGCAGGATGGGTTACCGGGAAAATTTCGACGTTTTCCCTCATTAGCATGCATGGCCAAACATCCAAACAGTACTCTTTTACACAACAAAGAAATGCATTATTATAAGATAGTCATGGTATTACAAACTAATACCATGACATTTCCCTCATGTCATGGTATTATACTTATAATTAACCCATTGCTGCCTAGAATATAATATGTCTGAGAATTCTTCCGTTGACGAGTAAAATCATCTGGCGTTAGCAGAGTCGGACTGGCTTCGTATTGGGGGCGGTGCCATTAGGGAGAGGGGCGCAGTTAAAAAAAATAAATTAATAAATAATGACATTGGCCTACTAAGGTGCATTACAGACAAATTTGCCCACAAGCCTCTGTAAATAGAAATATTTTGAAATTGGTGATTGTTGTTGTCATTGTTCTATGATTAACTCATAGAAACTTTATATAAGAACGACACGAAAGTGGCCGACAGACTTGCCAGAA
Source organism: Paragorgia papillata (assembly GCA_035771165.1). Taxonomy (NCBI): domain Eukaryota; kingdom Metazoa; phylum Cnidaria; class Anthozoa; order Scleralcyonacea; family Coralliidae; genus Paragorgia; species Paragorgia papillata. The sequence goes on from JAWNZC010000004.1 coordinate 328,260, forward strand.
TAAAATATATCTTACGGAGCAGCAACTCTCCTGTCTACCCCTTGCGACCACACACAACATGAATTTAAGAAAGCAGAATATTCAGTAACAAACTACATGCAATGGACAGACATGCTATTTTATATCTATTTTAGAAAATATAGTTCATGGGGCGCAGTTGGGGTATTCTAGAGGGGGACGCATGTGCCATTGGCACAATGGCACATAGGCCAGTCCAAGCCTGGGCGTTAGACCGGCAGAGTAAAACAATATAGGGGGCATTTTTGACCAGCTCAGACAAGAATAGGCTAAAAACTTTAGTTTGTTAAGACGCTACAAGTTTGTCAATGTTATTGTAAAATGTTATTTCTATCAAAGTTTTTGTCATATTTTTTTTATATTTACTAATAGATAACCATGCTTATAATGACATATTCTGAACATGCTCGTCCGCCAGATAAAGAGAAGGCTTCCCTCTTTGGAGTTTCATTGCTACCGCTGGTGTTTAATCCATTTTTGAGTTATTTTCTACATGGCCATTTTCGAAAAGAATGTTTAAAATACTGGTGTGATTTCAAAAAACTTCTTCCATCAAATATAATCAGTAGAAATACAGACACACTTCAGACAAATACAGGTAACATTAACGTTTTATGCATGTCTCTTATGGTTGGGTAGTATTAAAAAGAGATTGATATTATGATTATTATCCCACAAATTATCACGATATGCAATATTATCGTTTCAGATCACTCTGTCAGTCTGGCTCAAAATAGTATTGCTGTTACCGTGGAAACCTCACAAGTGTAAAATAAGGGATTATTAACCAAGAACCAAGTATTAGATCGAGGTTTTGACAGTATGGTCTGATATTTTCTAGTACACAACGAGTAAACGATGTACGTTAATAAATCAAAATTTATTATGTGGCTATTCTAGATTTTTCAAGACTTAGTGTATCAATAGGCGAAATGAACGCCTGTCATACTTTTCATAAAAGCGTTACTAAGGTGGCCCGACGGCTGTTAACATGAGCCGGGCTAGCCCAGTTAACCGGGCTCACGCGATTGGTTAGGATCTCACTGTGGTTTTGCATGCAACTTGTATAAACTAAATTTCCAAAGAAGAACTGGTTTAGTTTAGATGTCTCCTAACGATGATACAAATTTCTTTTTGCGGCCGAGGAATGAAATTCGTGACACGAGTCAGCCCATGTAAACAGCCCCTAAATCATGAGAAATTACGTGTTTTTTTCATGAAAGGTTTTGCAAGGGAAAAAAATGAATGTTTTTTTTCATGAAAGGTCTCACGAGCTTCATTTTAGTTCATTGCATAGCTCTAGTGGTAATTATTGAAAAGATTTATACCTGTAGCGCTTGCGTATCTAGAGAAATTGTGTTTGTGGTAAGCGACACGGATTTTATGCAAATTAGGTTTTCTGCATTTACTGGAAACACGATTTCTTCACTTAGGTAAACTTGGAGGGTATAAAAACTTTTCAATAATCGGAGACCACCACTAGAGCTGTGCAATGCACTAAATTGCTCGTGAGACCCATGCATTCTACTGGGGGGAAACGATAAGTTCTTGTGATTTAGACTGTAGATCATTAGACCTTTCCGCATGAAGTGAAATATGTCCAAAGTTGTCCGACGTTTTGGATGTCCGAAGTTTTGCGAGAGCCAATCAAATCTCTCAACGTGTTATCCACGCACTTCGCGTGGAAAGGTCTATTAACGGTCGTGAATATATTAATTAAGATAAACTCAAAACCGGGCTTTATTTTCAAGATTTTCTTGAGAATGATTTTGAGAAAACAGTCAAAACATCGGGCTTATAAACGTTTAAATTTAACTTAAGGCCGCGCATCACGCAAAGCTCCTCCAGCCACACTACAGCTCTATTGTTGTGCTAGCTCGCGGATCGACTCTCCACAACCGCCGCCTCCTCTCCCCATGCAACTCCCAAAAGGAAAGCCGAGCTGGCTTTCGGTTGTGTCGCAAAACTTCGGACATCCAAAACGTTGGACAACTTTTCGCAGGCTATCGGTTGTGCTTGACGAGCTGACTGTTTGTCTACATTAATTTAATTAGCAATCTTGAATACACAAACGACTCTATTGTTATACTTGACGAGTTGACAGTTAATGTACATTAATTTAATTAGCAATCTTGAATACACAAACGACTCTATTGTTATGCTTGACGAGTTCTCAGTTTGTTTACATTAATTTAATTAGCAATCTTGAATACACAAACGACTCTATTGTTATGCTTGACGAGTTCTCAGTTCGTTAGCAATCTTGAATACACAAACGACCCTATTGTTGTGCTTGATGAGTTCTCAGTTTGTGTCATTAATTTAATTAGCAATCTTGAATAATCAAACGACTATTGTTATGCTTGAAGAGTTGACAGTTTGTTTATAACATTAATTTAATTAGCAATATTCAATGCACAAACGACTCTATATATTGAAATGCGTGACGAGTTGTCAGTTTGTTTAATTTACATTAAGACTTGAATGAACCAATGGGAATTTAGCTGATACTTTTGGTATATGACCCGCCCGCAAACAGAACTGTAATAGAGCTATATGCGGGCACTGTCCCTTATAAATCCGCCATTGTTTACATGAATCCGGATTGAGTTTCAATCTGGATTGACCTCATTCCGCTTCTAATCAAATACCTATCTACATGCATGAATCCGGATTGAGTTCAATCCGATTCGCATTCCGGATTGAAATCTCATTCCGGAATCATGTAAAGTCGGTGCGAGATATCATTCCGGAACGAAAAATGTGACCGAGAGGACAAGAACGAACAACGCATGCGTGTTTTCTAACATTTATAGATTTCAGATTTCAATCCAAGGAATGCACATGGCTCTTGTACATTTAGCTGCAATCCTTTGCGCACACTAAGTATTGTTTAAATTCTTGTGGAATTATGAAAGGATCAACTTTGAGTAGTAGGAATGAAGTTCTTGCTTGTTATTTGAGCAGCTGATTTAAGGTCGCAAAGCATTATGGTTAAATGTCCGCTGCCATCTTTTGATCGGTATCAGTGATCGGTACCGTTCAATCACGTTGCTTTTTGCTTGAGATTTCATTTCCGATTTCCAGATGGTGGTCAGGCAAAATCAAATTAGATCGATTTGTACAATCTAGCACAACACAAACGTACGGCATTTTCTAATCTTGAATACACAAACGACTCTATTGTTATGCTTGATGAGTTCTCAGTTTGTTTACATTAATTTAATTAGCAATCTTGAATACGCAAACGACTATTGTTAGGCTTGAAGAGTTGACAGTTTGTTTACATTAATTTAATTAGCAATCTTGAATACACAAAGACTATTGTTATGCTTGAAGAGTTGACAGTTTGTTTACATTAATTTAATTAGCAATATTCAATGCACAAACGACTCTATTGTTATGCTTGACCAGACGAGTTGACAGTTTATGTAGATTAATTTAATTAGCAATTTTGAATACACAAACGACTCTATATATTGAAATGCGTGACGAGTTGTCAGTTTGTTTAATTTACATTAAGACTCGAATGAACCAATGGGAATTTAGCTGATACTTTTGGTATATGACCCGCCCACAAACAGAACTGTAATAGAGCTATATGCGGGCTCTGTCCCTTATAAATCCGCCATTGTTTACATGAATCCGGATTGAGTTTCAATCTGGATTGAACTCATTCCGCTTCTAATGTGACCGAGAGGACCAGAACGATGTGACCAAGAGGACAAGAACGAACAACACATGCGTGTTTTCTAACATTTATAGATTTCAGATTTCAATCCAAGGAATGCACATGGTCTTGTACATTTAGCCGCAATCCTTTGCGCACATTAAGTATTGTTTAAATTATTGTAGAACCATAAAAGGATCAACTTTGAGTGGTAGGAATGAAGTTCTTGCTTGTTATTTGAGCAGCTGATTTAAGGTCGCAAAGCATTATGGTTAAATGTCCGCCGCCATCTTTTGATCGGTATCAGTGATCGGTACCGTTCAATCACGTGGCTTTTTGCTTGAGATTTCATTTCCGATTTCCAGATGGTGGTCAGGCAAAATCAAATTAGATCGATTTGTACAATCTAGCACAACACAAACGTATGGCATTTTCTAACACGATTATACGAACGCAAACAACTCTGAGTATCAAGATCATGCACAATCCTTCCTTTTTACTAATGACGGTAATAATTCCATGTCCTAAATAACCCAGGTACTTCATGAAAGCCTGACCCCAACACACACCCTAATCCTAACCAATAAATTCGTGAATATAGGACATGGATTTATAACCCTAATGACCACCATCTGGATACACTAACTTTCACGCTTATATTTGTTTGCATAGAAAAAACGGAAGTGACGTCACGTGAAAGTAAAATGTACGATCGACCTGTGGCCGGGATGACACTTGCCGATCCGAAGTCTGGGAACGAAAACAAAATGGTTGTCAAAGCGTGTGGTTCTTGCTGAATTTGCTGAAAGAAATTCTCTTTATTCGTCGACTTTAAAGACGCAATATTACTTCTTTTAAAGTCAAGAATACTTACCATGAGCTTACTAAAACGACAAGATACTGAACAAAGTGGACCTGGCTTTGTTGGGATTAAGTTTTGTCAAGAATGGTAAGCGATGTATTTGTAGAGGGAAAATATATGATACAGTATATTAAAGGACAGATAAATAGTTTAATAAACCTTCTTTTACAATATAAAACTGAATTACTGAGATATTATAGGTTTATACACTAGCCATACATGTATATTACTTGAAGATTGAGTTTATTCTTAGTGATTTCACAAAGAAACTATCAAATTTAATTAATTTGATAAATTTAATTAATTTTGTAGAAACACCACGTAAAATATTTCTTTTAAGAAATATTTCTTTCTAAGAAATATTTTACATGGTGTTTCCACAAAACTTATATTATATATATAATTTATATTTATATTATATTTATATAATTTATATTATATAAATTCATATTACATTATCGCCGTGAAAACTTTCAAAGAATTCATTAATTTGATAAGCTGCATCATGTTTAACATGTCATATTTCCTGTTTGGTGAAACACTTTTTTGTTTCTGACTTCCATCAATCATATTTCAGTTTAAAGTTAAACTCCATCTTGCAGATGACTGATGGTCACTGATCACATTATATTTGCCAAACAATGTACAGTGTTATATTTGGCTAGTGTTTCACTGCAACTCAAAATATATCATTTACCGAGTGTCGAAGGACATTGTTATGTCAAATGTCAATGGGATTTTATGAAATAATAAAACTCCAAAGCAACCTTTGAATAATAGTTTATTAAACAACTTGAGAAGTACGTAAAGGTTCATTGAACACATACACAGACTTCTACAAGCTTGTTTGAATAATTAGTATGAATAATTAGTACCAGATCTATCATTACAGCATTGGGCATGCGTATTGATGCAGTATCAATCCCACATTTTATGCTCAATGTTCAGCGTAATAAATTGCTGATGCAACCAACAGATTTTGATGATTTTCATTGGTTTGCCTTCCTCTCGTAAACTACATGGAGCGAAAAGCAAACCCTTGTTCTCCTTCCCGTATGTTGGCACTACCGGCATTACCATACGAGATAGTTGTAGCAGGCACCCTATGAATTGGGCAATTATAAATTCATAGGGATTATATATATAAGCCCCGGGCTTATATTTATAATCCCTATGAATTTATAATGCGGGATTTATGGGATATAAATCCCGCAAAAAAACAAAGAAAACCGACTTGATCATGTTTTAAGCTGATAATTGGCAACTTTCAGGCTGATCGGTTATCCAGGGATATTTATCTAAGCATTTTCTACTCCCAATATATGGGTAAAATACTCAATCTTCAAGTGAGTTTTGAAACTCAATCTTATTCTTTTTCACAATTTATCCAGATGGCCAAGAAAAAATAAAACTTCTTGTAATATTAAATATGGCACCATATATTTAATGGCATCCAGGAGGTATCCGCACTGCTCATACCTAGCAGATTGCAGCAACAGTACTTCATGTTACCACAACATAATGACACCCACAAGATCCACACTAGAACCAACTTCAATAAGAATTTGTATTATTTCTTCATTGTTAAACAATCTACAGTATCTACTAATCATTATCTTTAAAAATTTAGAATGTCTGCATATTGCCCTTGACTTTACTACGGTTCCGGTTTGAGTGTGGACACGTGTAATTTGAAGACACACATTTCATGCAGGAAACTAACATGTTGCTAAGTGGAAACTGTAACGTTACTAAGGCCAAACGGTATTGTTTCAATTTGAAATGAGCACCAAATTATTTAACTCATCTTTATACACAATTAAATATTCATCAAGTGAAGCTAATAAGAACTCCACAGTGCTTCTCCGATCGGCCATTATAATGCTGACAAACCCCACAACGTGACGTTTGTGCGAAGAAACAATGCTGTTTGGCCTAAGTAACTTTGCAGTTTCCGCTTAGCAACATGTTAGTTTCCCGCGTGAAATGTGTGTTGTCAAATTACATGTGTCCACACTCAAACCGGAACCGTAGTAAGACATTTTTCTTTTGAAAATTCCTCAGAAATTGTTGGAAATGCACTCCTGGGGCTTCTGAAATTCAGAATTTCCTGGGGGAGCACACCCCTACTCCTAGGCCCCCCTGAATGTCTTTACACTTTATAGAAACATTCTAAGACCTTACACTACATTACGCTACATTCTATAGTCTCCTCGCAGATGTCCCAACTAATGTCTGCTGAAACGAGCAACACATTCCATGAAATTACACATTGTTGTGCTAAATAAAGCCATCCTGGGCTAGTGTTGTTGTTATGTATATTTAATTTGTTTAGTTGAAAGCTAATATTTTGAAAAATTTAGCCTAGAACTTCACGAAATTTACAAAGAATATTGTTTTGACTATGTTCTTGCTGCCTATGCAAAGAAATAAGTGTGAAAGTAAGAGTGTAAGAGAAATTTAAGATTGTAAACAAAAGCTCAAAGCTAAGATGTATAGTGTCTGAAGCGATTGCCTGAATTAGTTTACTTGAAAGCTAATATTTTGCTTACTATAGCTCAGAGCTTTACAAAATTTACGAAGAATGATATTATGAATATGTTCTTGCTGGTCGTGTAAATAAATCTGTGCGAAAAGCTAAGCTACAACTGTCAGCGAAATGTATCTAGCGGATAATTTTTTATTGGGATGTCTGGTCATGTCTGGGTAGCAACCCCAATGATATTACTCAGCTTCATATATAACCCACACAGCAACAAAAATGTCACTTTTGGAAAAATAAATCAGCATATTACCCACACCATCGGATAACCTGCAGCTGCTAATAATAGATTTGGGACCACAAAATTTAAAAAAAGTACAGTATCAGTAGTTGAAAGATGACAGTAGAATCCTTGGTCTCTGCAGTCTTTGTGATGGTGTTGTCTTAAGAATTCAACAGATTACCTGCACCACCCAATTACCTGCACTAATTATGTTTCCTAGCAAGTTTAAGAGATAACCTGCGGGTTATTGCCCAGAAAATATGGTACATGTATTCATATCGTGATTCACAATTACAACATCATCTTATTGATTCTATTTACACAAAATTTTTACTAAACTATATTAAAGCAATAGTTTTCGAAATATTCGTTAAAACGGTCAGCTCAAGCCCCAAGGTTGGAGGTCAGCTTTCTAGAATGTGGAAGCCTTGCTGTGATTGGTTGGTTTAAGGGAATGGAATGTGTGGCTTGTTTCAGCAGATGTTGGTTGGGGAGTGTGCAAGCCATAAGAATGTCTGTGAAGGAGAGTATACATTCTAAGACGTTAATATGCTTTTTGCTACATTCTAAGACATTACGCTACATTCAAAGACGTTACGCAAAATTCTAAGATGTTACACTACATTCTAAGCTGTCACGCTCTATATAAGATGTTACACTACATTACCTATTACACTACATTGTATAAAGACATTACATTACATTCTAAGACGTTACACTACATTATAAGATGTTACTAAGGTTACAATGTAAGATGTAATTCTTTGGCTGTGTGCTATTGAAAATTTTATTGTATTTCGTTGGATACTGAAGTTAAGACTTTTAGTATCCAAAATGAAAATCTAGTATTCCCGGCCGTGGATATTGGGTTACTGCAAATTTCAAGCCCTGGATTTAATTGTGTGAAAATATAGCACCATGTTATGTAAAACAAGTTGTAACATGTGTGTACTATGAATTCTTCTTCTAGCAATAACATGCTTTACCCAAAGGAAGATAAAGAGAGCAAGATACTATTGTATGCAGTAAGTGCTATAAATATTTAAATGTTTTAATATTAAATCGATAATAAGCAGGCACCATGGTAACTCCTTAAGGTGACTGCGTAATGCATGTTTAAGTCAAAGGCTAACAACTTTCATATTTTGTTCGAGGTACTCCAATCTACCTTGTGAAGCTAGATAAGATGTCTTGATTGTCTTCCTAGACTTCTGTAATTAGGAAGTCATTTGAGGCAGTGGTGGTGCCAGGGTGCGACAAGTGGGCTGGACAATGAATATGAGCATCAAAGCCACGAGGAACCTCTAGGGGGGGGCAGAGGCATGCCCCCCTCCACCCTGGAAAATTCTGAAATTTAGAGTTCCTGAAATGCCATTTCCTGCATATTTTTTTTTTTTGGGGGGGGGGGGGGGGGGGGGAGGAGGTTTTATAGAATTCTGAAGAATATCTATACTGGTATTTCCCATAATGAGCCTTATTAAAACTTTTCTCCTCGGATTTGGACGAATTGGAAAATCGACTTGGAGAGAACTGGGAGGTTGTTATATAGTAACTTAGGTTAGATATACTGCCGAAACAGAGAACGTAGGAATCTAACGTTTCGAGCGAAGGCCTTTCGTCAGAGAGAAACGTGGAGGTTGTTAGCCTGGTACCCTGGCCCAATCAAAGAATATGGGCCAGGTAACCACCAAAGACTTCTTTTATTTTAATCTACTTTTAGTTTAATTATATTAATAACTTTATTGTAATAATGTGTTTTGTTATATATCAAGCGTCAAAGTCCATTTTTCTAGCTTTCTGATTGGGCGAGAGGTCCTCGCGTGGCGGTCCGAAAATCGCGATGTTTCCCGCGTAACCCATGGCAGCGGGTAACATTACATTACTTTTTCCCAAGGGGAAAATATGAAAACCGGAAGTAGATGATCAGGTCTAGTTTTCCTTTGTTTTTGACAGTTTTCCTTCATTCAAAACAATGTCTGAAGGTTTTTCTCAACATTTTTGTTGTCATATAACACTTGATATATAACAAAACACTTATTTACTGGTACCTTGGGAAAACAGTGTCTTTTGTGGCCCCTCGACCGCTCATTGTTGCCCTCGGCTTCGCCTCAGGAAACAACGGCAGTCTCGGAGCCACAAAACACACTGTTTCCCTCAGTGCCAGTAAATAAGTGTTAAATATATCCAAACGTGCAAATACATAATACTAATGATAATAATATTGGTTAAAATTTTTGCGTGTTTTTATTGGCTGTGAGTGAAAGTGCAATCGTCATCAGGGGATTTAGCCCTGATGACACGAGAATGAGATTACCGGTTGTGGTTACCTGCCAGGCTAACAGTCCTCTCCCTGTGGCACCACTACTTATTTAAGGAGCTGAGCTCCGTTCGACCCAGCCTGCGTGCAGACGCTGCAGCCCAAATAGTTGGGGATTCGGAGCGTCTGCGAATCAGCGCCAAATTCCGTGTTCTGTAATTTATTCCGATTAATTTGCAATTCAGCAATGCTTACGGGGAGTGTCAACGACTAACGAGTATTCGCTAACAACTTAAGAATCTATATGAAGAGAGAAACTCTAATCGATAAATAGGATACTTGGAGCTTCGTAGGAAGGTAATAAAACAAAAACGAACATCGAGGAGCAAAGGACGTATATACTATAACTATAAGTGTCGTATTTCACTGTGATGTTTGAAGCGATTCACAAGTTCAGTCCCGCATCTTTTTCGGCTGTTTGATCGTTCTCAAACAACATTACGCCGATTATAAAAGCTTTTAAAAGAATTAACGAACTCATTTTAGTCCGTGCTTTGATACAGTCTCGATTAATGCGTTGAAGCGGACGAGTCAAAAAGTCCGTTGCCTTTGTCTGCCTGGTAAACAACAAAACATTCAAAACGGAAGCAGTTGTAATTAACCAATTGAATATCGTGTATAAATATTTGGCCAATCAGAGAGCGTCCCCGGAATCCATGCGGACAGACGACGTCACAATCTCGTTCCCAGAGCCCACGTTCCCCACCCGGGAAACGAGAGACTGGGATAATCCGTTCACGCCATCACAGGATTCTTGTGATCCGGAAGAGGAGTAATCATGTTCATCAGCCAATGAAATATCGATGTGAAACGGATTATCCCAGAGTCTCTCGTTTCCCGAGTGGGGAACGTGGGCTCTGGGAACGAGATTGACGACGTCACAGAACAAGAATTACGGAGCTGATTCATAGACGTTCTTCTCCGGGGATTTTCCGAACGTCTATGCGTAGGCTACATTCGACCTTGTGAAGATGAGATACCTTCCTGTAAAGAGGAACGGTGACGTTTAACCTCATTGCTGGCCTAGGATGTCTGAGGGTTTTTCCTTTGGTGAATAGAATCGTCTGGTATTAGACAGTGTAAAAAAACAACAATGGGGTCATTTTTGGCTAGCTCGGGTAAGAATGGGTTAAGCATTTGTTAACCCATTGCTGCCTAGGATGTTTAAGGGCTATCTCTACAGGGTAAAAAAAAGTAAAGCTGCCGTTTTTGACTGGCTCAGGCAGGAATGGCTTAAATATGAGAATCTCTGACTGTCTTGAATCAGTGCTAAATTACCCACGTAATATTTTTCCGAAAAATAAGTTCTTTAGACTTTACATTTTTTTTAGAATTACAATACATGGCATATATAGGGCGCTTTCCAATTGACAAGGTTAGACCGGTCAGTCTGGCCAGAATGGACTTGCTTTTGATTAGGACCAAATTTTCCAGTCTGACCGTCCTAAGACTCAAACGAATCGTGTTCCATTTAACTGGACTGACCGGTCTAACCGTGTAAATGGAAAGCCCCCATAGTTACTACAGTTCCAGTCCATACCTGTATATACAACCAGTGGCGTACCGAACGGGGGTGTTAGTGTGTAATCCCCCCCCCCCCCCCCCCCCCACACACACACACTTTTCGGGGAAATGGTCGGTAAATTGATATAGGTCATACGGTTAAAACAAAATATATCGGTCGGTAAATTTAGGATTTAAAACTTTAAAATATATAAACCCGCCTGGGTTTCGTCTGTAAATCATGGGTTTCGTTGGTAAATCATGGGTTTCCTCGGTAAATTTTGAAATACACCCTCCCCCCTTTCATCCTCCACCTCCAATCAAAATGTCCTCGGTATACGCCACTGTATACAACCCCTGATATTTGCCTCGGCACTCGGCAATTGCCGAAGAAAATGCAAAGGGAAGTTGAGAATTTCTGGTTTCAAAATAATGCCGAGATACGTAAAAACAATACGTTCGGTAACTGAAGCTACGACTTTAGTAGGGTTGTTACGACGGTTATGTGACGTCTACGTCGGGTGTGAAATGCGTGTTCATTTTAAAAGACGTGGTAAGAGTTCTCGTTCGTTTACGCAGACCATTGAATTTGTTGCATGTAAAAACGAAGTCGGATTGGTGTCAACTTATCAAAATCTGTTTGATTTAACGAGATCGTACCAATGACGTTTTCCCTTGGCCTTAAAAACGTTTGAATTGAGTTTGCTACGCTGCAGACACTTCTCTCGGCCTATTTCATATCGGGCGTGATAAACGGAAAAATAACTACCAATTGTCTGTTTGTCAAACTATTAAAACAGAATCTACTTTAGCCATTGCCTTTTAATCACTTCCGTACGCATTCTGTCTTACAAATGCCGACGTGCTTGCCGAAGCGTGCTGAAGCATGCCGAAGCGATTTAAGCTGGCTTCCGTGTTTTAAGGCGGATTTCTAGTCATCGCAGGAACTGGCTCGTGGCTCGCAGCAAGTACTTGCATCTAATTAAAAGAACTCGCAGTGCTTATTTTTTCGCTCTTCGCTGCGAGCCTGTTTCAGCGATGACTGGAAAACGGGCTTTAAAGGGCATTGGCAATAAAAATTAAATTTGTCCCATTTGAAAGAACCCGTCAAATGGTATAAGAAGACCTTTTGTAATTTTTCTGTATCTTTCTTGTGTGTTGAAATATTTCGACAAAAGACAGCGTGCTGTCCGCCATCTTGTTGTAATATTGGGTCTAATTAACTAGGAAATTGGTGACGTCACAAGCAGGGTAAACCTGATGAAACTACTTCGTGGGTGACCAAATTTCCACGGAAGGCTTTTTAAATGTTGTGGATCAATTTAAAATGGAAATAGCGCAACAAAATCGAGTTTCTAGCTCATAATGTCATAAGGTTGGCAAGATAAAAATTTCACTTTACCCTGCTTATGTCGTCACATGCATAATTTGGCATATCGAAAATAATTCCAAGATGGCGGACGGCACGCTGTCTTTGCTCGAAATATTTCCAAAACCAAAACAGATACGGAAAAATTGTAAAAGGTCTTCTTACACCATTTGACGAGTTCTTTCAAATGAGATAAACTTAATTTTTATTGCCAATACCCTTGAAGCCTGTTTTCCAGTCCTCGCACGAAGGAACTCGCAGCTCGCTTTTGCATCTAATTAAAAATGACTTATAGCAAAAAAACAAGCACCGCGAGTTCTTTTTAATTAGATGCAAGTACTCTCAGCGAGCTGCGACTTGCTTCGTGCGAGGACTGGAAATCCGCCTTTAAACCACGGTGTGTTTGACCAGCTAGGCTAATCCAGGAGGAGGTGTGATACTATTCATCAACTCGAAGGATATATAATAAACATCTATAGTGATTACAAACAGAGTTGGAAAAAGTATTTAACCTTCCTCCGGATGGGTTTTTAAGTTTAGATAACCTTCCTCAAAATATATAGCGAGAATTTTGTGTTTTGCAACGTTCATAACTACTGCGTGACTTTTGCAGTACCTTGGTTTTCTAGGTTTTCCTAGGTAAGCTTTGGCATACTACAATAGCTACTAATAACTGACCGCTGCTGACTGATAGCCTGCCAACTACCCTCGGCTGATGCGAAGATACAGACATCACAGCAGACATCAGCGTACATGTCTCACACATGTAACTGCTGCCACTGCCAGTGCTGCATAATTGTTGGTTAGCCAATGTTTTGCTGCAAATCGCATTTCTTCTCGACACCTTGCTTGATCAATTGTAACTTTCTCAGATTATCGAATGTGTTGTTTCACGTGTTTTCACTTTAAAGGATGAGTGTCCAGCTAATGCCTTGCGCGCTCACAGTGCACCCTCGCGGCCATTTTTCGGGCCACGAAATTCAACAAGTGAAGCAATCCCTCGATATCTGAGCAATCCTTGCAGTAAATTACTCAATTTATGTTTTACGTGAGAGCAAAGATGACTTAGTAAGTAGTTATTGTCATATTTTTGATAATATTTGATTACACTCAGAGGGCCGTGGAGTTGTATTTCGAGACAAGTATTCGCGAAATACAACTCCACGGCCCTCTGAGTGTAATCAAATATTATCAAAAATATGACAATAACTACTTACTAAGTCATCTTTGCTCTCACGTAAAACATAAATTGAGTAATTTACTGCAAGGATTGCTCAGATATCGAGGGATTGCTTCACTTGTTGAATTTCGTGACCGGAAAAATGGCCGGGAGGGTGCACTGTGAGCGCGCAAGGCATTAGCTGGACACTCATCCTTTAAACCTTCCTCACTAAAGTAAACCTTCCTCCGGGTGGTACCCGCAGCTTTTTTCCAACTCTGATTACAAATAGAAATATAGTAAGATTGTATGGATATATTGCCGAAACATGGAACGAGCGTGAGCTCCCTTGATGAGCAATTTTGCTCTTACAGCAAATGCTTTATGATAATAAAATATTGTTTATGTAAAAAAAACATGGAACGGAGCTTCTACTTTAATTGCGAATAGTTGTATAACATGTTGATGGTCCTAGTGTTGGTAGTAATGTAATCGATTGCTGGAAAAAGCTGAAAAATAATGGATGCATTATTGGTACAGCTGTAACTTACATGTATGTACATTTTCTTCCAGTGTCGCAATTGTGATTACCAGGAAAGAGCAGACAACAGCTGTATCTATGTGAACAAAATTATGCACGAAGTAAAGTATGTGTTCTGTATTTCGTATTTTGTACTCTTGTTTTACTAATGTACCTTGTATCATAAGTTGATGCCGTGATTCATGAAGAAGTTTGCTTGATTGGGTTCTTTAAGAAAATATTTTTTCACTTTCAGAAAATACATGCACTATTGAATTTTTTTACGTTTAGTTTTGGCAAGGAAAACTTTAGTTTACTTTGTGAGAGCTTACGTTACGTTGTGAGATCTTACGTTACGTTGTGAGTTCTTACGTTACGTTGTGAGATCTTACGTTACGTTGTGAGATCTTACGTTACGTTGTGAGTTATTACGTTACGTTGTGAGATCTTACGTTACGTTGTGAGTTCTTACGTTACGTTGTGAGATCTTACGTTACGTTGTGAGATCTTACGTTATGTTGTGAGACCTTACGTTATGTTGTGAGTTCTTACGTTATACGTTCTCAGACCTTACGTTATACATGTAGGTTGTGAGACCTTGCGTCCCATTATGAGACTTGACCGTACGGTTGTGAGACCTTGCGTTACGTCGTAAGACCTTATACGTTACGTTGCGACACCTTACATTACGTTGTGATACGTTTCGTTGCTAGATCACACATTACGTTGTGAGACGTTATACGTTGCTAGACCTTACATAACGTTGTGACACCTTACTGTACCTTACATTGTTTTGCGAGACCGTACTTTAAGTTTTCAGACCTTACTTTAAGTTGTGAGACCTTATACGTTACCGTATACGTTGTGAGAAATTATGTTACATTGTGGAACCTTACGTTTCGTTGTTAGATCTTATGTTACGTTATATATATATTAAGGACTTATTAACCGAATGCGAGGTCTGTACGGGAAAGTATTTGCCCGAGGTTTTCGTACAGACCGAGCGACGAAGGAGCGAGGTTTGTGCGATAAAACCGAGGGCAAATACTTCCCCGTACAGACCGAGCAAACGAGGTTAATAAGGAATTTATTATATGACTATTGGTTCATTCTATTTTTAAGTTTCGAGCGTTGTTTTTGTCTTCGGAGTATGCTGTTTACCTTACCTGTTAAGTTTTTCGTGTCGCTACTTGGCCTTCTTGTTTACACCAGTTCGGCCTTTATTTGTCGTGTTTTTAGATAAACAGCTTTAAAGAAAACCAGCAGCAATGTTATAGCACATTTTATTGTTCAGAATATTTGAATAAAGATAACCAGTTCTCTTTTATTTGTATTCAAATCATCTCAGGAATGTTCTCGCCAAAACTTGCAGGGCCGAGAAAAAAGCGTATTGACCCGGACACAGACCGGAGGTCAATATCGTAAAATCCCGACCTCTCAGGAACCAATCAGCGTGCGTCGTTTTGCGTACGGACCGGAAATCAAACCCAGCCATATAATAAATATATGTTATTGACCGAGTGTGAGGTCCGGATAGAAGGATATTGGTCGAGTTCTTTTTTTCGCTTGTATAGACCGAGCTGCATGAAGGCGAGGTTTATACAAGGGGGGGAAAAACGAGACCAATATCTTTCTATCCGGACCGAACAAGCTCGGTCAATAAGTTATTTATTATATGGCAAAACTATAGAGCCTGTGTTTTTAAAAAGTAACTTTGATTTTGTAGCAAAATACACTTTTTATCATTGTATTGACGAATTAGCCACTCCAATATACAACATCTTCCGCCGCCACTGCCCACTAGCCTGTAGTAACTGTGGTACATGTAATCATTGTAATGGTGAAATTAATTGCTGTTTTTGTATACGTTTGTAGCGAGTTAACGCAAATTGTTGCAGATGTCATTGCAGACCCCACTTTACCAAGAACACACGAACATCAATGTCCAAGGTAGGTTCTGACATGCCTGATGCATTGTCTTATTCATTAATAAAACGGTTTGTTTTGGATTTTTTTTCATTGCTCTCTCTCGTGTTAAAGAGTTGAATATATATGCAGTTCGCGCCAAGGGACGATATGTACTATAAAGTTCCGCATTGAAATGTTTCCGCGCGGGACAGATTTAGCCCGCGGGCCGCCTATTGAGAACCCCTGTCAAGTTGGATGCAGGTCGTGGTATGATGATGATATTTCGAAAGTAAAATCTAGTTTAATATCGAGAGACTTAATTAGTTATTAACTCTTCATCTTATGTTGTTGGAATAATTATTATGGAACAGCGAAAGGTGGAGAGTAATGGTATTATTATACATTTCCCCCAAATCCTTGATTGTAATTGGTCAGAAAGTTGGTGAGAATTCCCCATATCTGCACTTTTAGTTGTATTTGCCGTTGTAATTGTTTGATTCTGAGCCCACAATGCTACTATCTGTAGTTTCTGGAGGTACTATCTGTAGGAAAATGGACTTATCATGCATGTGCTGACGTGACGCCACTGACGAGCTGACAAACCGAAGAAAAGCGCGGGAAAAGAAGCAACTGTCATTGAATTGCATTTTTTGGTTCTGAGGGAGTGATTTTCTTTATATTTTCAACTGAAACGTATAATAAAACAATTATTGAATTCGACTTTTTTGATATCAAGGATTATCAAGGTCTCAGACCGCATTATCAGCCTCAGCCTTCGGCAGATAACACAGACTTCGTTCGACATTGATAATTCTTGATATCAAAAAACTCTCATCCAATAATTGTTTATTAGGTGCTACTCCGACGAACCATACCGGCTAAGTATAGAGAAAAACTCTACTTAACCGCGGCTGGGATTCAGTTTTGGTTTACTAGTCCGACGCTCTACCGAGTACCGTTCGAGTTACTACTGTACATAGTCAAGTTGAGAGCAGGTGGTGCAATGATGGCACTTACATTTGATATTTCGAAACTGAAATCTAGTTTATTCAATGTCGAGAGACTTAACTCTTGATCTTATGTTGTTGGAATACTGCGGTCGAGTAGAGTTTTCTTTACTTAAGCCCTAATCAAACGAGAACGCAAGTCATCGCAAGTTAGCTTACGATGACTTGCGATGCCACCAGTCAAACGTCGGCACAAGTCGTTGCAAGTTCTGCACTACCGCTAGTTCCCACGCCTTTTCGCTAGTTCTCATGGTAGTTTCTATGGCGACGGAGCACGAAAGACTTGCATCGACTTGTGTTTTGTGTTCAAACGTTTCGCAAGCTCTCGCAAGTTGAAGAAAACTTGCGATGAAATTTGAACAAGATCAAATTAGTCGCAAGTCACCGCAAGTCATCGCAAGCTGGCGGTCAAACGAGACACAAGCAAGCACAAGCTAAAACTTGCGATGACTTGCGTTCTCGTTTGATCAGGGCTTTACGCCGTCTTTACTTAGGGGAAGCAACGGGTGGCGTGTGCTGTTAGCGAGCTGCCTCTCACCAAAAGTTAAGCACGGTTAGACGGGGTTAGTACTTGAATGGGTGACCGCTTGGGAATGATCCCGTTGTCGAGCTTGGAACACTAATAATGTGAGCTCCAAGCGGGACTCGAACCCGCAACCTTCTGAATGCTAGCCAGACGCTCTAACCATTGGGCCACTAGAACTCAGATAGCAAAGCAAGGTTATTTAAGGTAATTATACCTTAGACTGTGCCCAGTCCTTCGGGAACGAGTCTTAACCGCTCGGCTACAAGTACTTGTAGTACAGGTCCACAAGTCGACAGTCTAAGGTATAATTACCTCAAATAACCTTGCTCTGCTATCTGAGTTCTATGGCCCAATGGTTAGAGCGTCTGGCTAGCATTCAGAAGGTTGTGGGTTCGAGTCCCGCTTAGAGCTCAGAGTTTTTCTGAGTATTACTAACTAACACAGCTTGTTCAGCAAACAACTGACAATTATTACTAATATCAAGCTGCAATTTCTGAAACTAACTAATGTGAGTAGAGTTGTATAGTTGATCTCTCCTGTGCTTCGAGGGTTTTCCGCCGGATTCTCCGGTTTTCCTCCCTCTGTAAAATCAACACCTACATCGTGGTAGTCATGTTCAATTGGGGCATTTCGCCCTGTTTGGCCACCAGTTGCTATAGAATAAAGTTTTAAATCTAAAATCCAAATCTACCCGGTATGGTTCGTTTCGGTATTATACTCTACCTGAGTTTGCTGTCCCGCAATAATTATTCCAACAATTTAATAATAGTAGATTATCAAGTTAGATATTTCTATTTCTTGGCAGATGTGGCTGTGGAGAAGCCGTGTTCTTTCAATCTCAGTCAAGTAAAGCTGACGTAAGTTTTTGTTACAGTATATAATTACTGAAAACCGAAAACAAAACTTTTGAGCCCGGCTAGCGTAGAACTGTATCTGACTCCTCACGCACCAAGATGCGCTGGGGAAATTTATTTGTTATTTTAAAGGGTATTGGCAATAAAAATTAAGTTTGTCTCATTTTAAACAACTCGCTAAATGGTATAAGAAGACATTTTGTAATTTTTCTGTATCTTTCTTGTATTTTGAAATATTTCGACCAAAGACAGCGTGCTGTCCGCCATCTTGTTGTAATATTGGGTTTAATTAACTAGGAAATTGGTGACGTCACAAGCAGGGTAAACCTGATGAAACTACTCCGTGGGTGCCCAAATTTCCATGGAAGGCTTTTTAAATGTTGTGGGTCAATTTAAAATGGAAATAGCGCAACAAAAAATCTAGTTTCTACTCATAATGTCATAAGGTTGGCAAGATAAAAATTTCACTTTACCCTGCTTATGTCGTCACATGCATAATTTTGCATATCGAAAATAATTCCAAGATGGCGGACCGCACGCTGAGTTTGGTCGAAATATTTCCAAAACCAAAACAGATACGGAAAAATTGTAAAAGGTCTTCTTATACCATTTGACGAGTTCTTTCACGAGTTCTTTCAAATGAGATAAACTTAATTTTTATTGCCAATACCCTTTAAATTGTTTGTTTTCTTTGTAATTACAGCAAATGAGGTTATATTATGTATGTATTGGGGTGGATTGTGGCTACCGTTGGACAGAGTAAAGAATGGGCATAACAGACTACCTACCATGAACAACCGAAGAAGAAATCTACTCAGTCTCTGAAGATCAGATTTTGTTATCAGTGTGTGGGAAATTAGTTTCCAATATGATCAGTATCCTTTTACTATGAAGACCTGGAATCAATGCAGATATTTAAGATTTTTGTTAGGGGCCGTTTACATGAATCTGGATTGAGTTTCAATCCGGATTGAACTCATTCCGGTTCTGTTCAAACCCCTTTATCTGTTTACATGAACCCGGATTGAGATTTAGCCATTGAACTCTAAGTAAACTGGAACGCTAACTCCATAAGTCAGGCCCTATGAATGGATGAAGCAAAAAATCTTTAAATGATAGTTTTTCTGAGTTTTGAGCTGAAATACTTAACGCTGAACGTTGGACTGTATATGAAACTGAAACTATTGAAAAATGCTATTTGGTATAGAAACTTCAAGACTTTAGCTAAAAGGGAAATAATTAAAAAATATAAAAACAACTGCCATTTTGTTTGCCGAACGTTACAAAATGGCAGTTGTTTTTCTATTTTTTAATTATTTCCCTTTTAGCTAAAACCTTGAAGTTTCTATACCAAATAGCATTTTTCAATAGCTTCAGTTTCATATATATCCCAACGTTCAGCGTTAAGTATTTCAGCTCAAAACTCAGAAAAACTACAACAAGTTTCTTAGTGTTATTTCCCAGCGAAATATGGTCGAACATTTACTACATTTAAAAAAGTTTAAAATAACGAGGAAACTTATACTATACATCAAATTGAAGCCAATGCTATTTCTAAAAACATACGTATAAAACAATGTATTTCAATCCGTTGTTTTGGAGTAATTTGTCATCGTCCCAAACAAAATATATGGCAGGATGAAAATTAAGTAACTTGAAGCACAGGAGCTACCTGCAAAGGGACTGGCACTGGCTTCAAAATCCCCCCCCCCCCTGAGTTATCGTTCCAGTCTTCTTATAGTTCAATGGATTTAGCTCATTCCGGATTGAGTTCAATCTCGTTCCCAGAGCGCACGTTCCCCACCCGGGAAACGAGAGACTCTGGGATAATCCGTTTCACATCGATATTTCATTGGCTGATGAACACAGTGAACTCTATATAACTCTTCTTACGGGTAACAAGAATCCTGTGATGGCGTGAACGGATTATCCCAGAGCCTCTCGTTTCCCGCCCGCTGGGTAAGGGGAATGTGGGCTCTGGGAACGAGATTGGATTGAGTTCAATCCGGTTCTCATTCCGGATTGAAATCACATTCTGGATTGGAATTTCGTTTCGAATTCACGTAAAGGCCGGGTGAGATATCATTCCGGAATGGAAAATGTGACCGCGAGGACTAGAACGAACAACGCATGCGTGTTTTCTAACATTTATAGATTTCAGATTTTCCGCGGATTTCAATCCTGGAACTAAATTCTCCTGTAAACACGGATTAATTTTGCATTTCAATCCGGATTGAAACTCAATCTGGATTCATGTAAACAGTCCCTTAGTTCTTACTGTACAAGCTGTTGTTATATATATATATAAAATAAAGACAAAGTTGGTTTACTTCATAAGAACGTTTGTCAACAAACGCGATAGTCACCTGACGAGTGTGGTAAGCTTTGCTTGCCACACGAAACAAATTTGTCGTGAATAAAGTTCTTATGAAGTAAACCAACTTTGTCTTTATTTTACTATTTCGCTCTACTTCGGTATTGAGCACTCTATATGATTTCGAACTCGATACTAATTATCTGTTCACTTATATATATATATATATATATATATATATATATAGACGATCTTCAGGCGACTGTATGCGATTGACTCAGTTCGTTGTGTGATGACGCTAGCTAACTCGTTAACGGTTCGTTGACGTGTGACGTTCATCCGTCGCGTGCGTTTGAATCTTCCCGCGCTGAATTTGCATTGGTGACGGCATTTGGCGAATATTTCCGATCTTTTATTCAGCGTTCTGCTTTTGTAGGCGTGAAACTCAGAGTAAAAAGTGAGGCGTAAAACTCAGAGTAGCAACGACTACAATTTAGGATTCAAACTGTTATGAACTCTTCATAACACTCTTCAATCTACTACAAAAATAACACACTGGTATAATATATATATATATATATATATTATTTATGTCAAAACTTAGAAAACTCTACTGAAAACTGACACAAAGCGACAGCTCATTATTTTTGGCAACAAGTACTTGTGACACACGTACGGTTCAACTCGTTCTCAGGTATAAATGCCAACATTAAATACCCAGTTTGCCATCTGAGTTTTAGTGGTTTAATAGTTAGAGCGTCTGGTTAGCATCGTGAATTTTGTTTGAGTCCTGTCTAGAACCTTAAGTTTCAGTCCTTCAGATTTAGGCCGGCGAACGGCGAATTTCGCCGGTGGTTGAGCGGATTTTGTAGCAAATTCGCCGTGTCTCCATCGTATTTCGCCGTTGCTAGATAGATAAATAATCCATGAATGATTTTAAATTCCCCAACGCGTGTTTTGAAACCCGTTTTGTGTGAAAATGTTCGAAGGAAACTTGCTCTTCCCGCCATATTGAATTCTACCGCGCTGGAGTCTGGGATCTACCATTACTTATTTACCTTACCTATATTTTGTCTGTTTTTACCATTTCTCTGAGCAGTTTGATTATACAAGTATAGATACTTCAAAATGAAGTTTTTGACATTTTACACTTTTTATGTCAACCTTAAGGGATAGTACGAAAATAAATGTTGAGAAACGTGTCTGTTAATCAACCTTGAAGTGTAGTGATTTGATTCTAAGAAAAAATGAATCATATCCGACTCAGTTGTATGGCATTTTTTCCCTCTGAAATGGCTGGAAATGGCATTTGAGAGTTTCAAAATTTTCCGGGGGGCATGCCGCAGGAACCCCTAGCAGGATGGTCCGGAGGACCATGCAGGGCCAAAGATTCTCCGGGTCATCAATTTCATTCTCCAGACCCTTTCACAAAAACCTGAAACGCTGAAGTTTGCTGAGTTTTACAGTCAAACCGGATGTTCTCTTGCAAGCTACTTTGCAATATTGCGCCGCAACATTACATTGTTGATTGTCAATCTGGCTTGTGCAACTTGCAAACGTCTCGATTCCTCAGTAGATTCCTTTAAAGGTTCGTCTTTAATTCTTTTGAGTTAATATACAAATTTATGTTTAAAATATTACTTTTGGTGGGTAGGTAGTATTTTCAGCCATGCAAATGGTAGTTTAATTAAGTAAAGAAATGTTGAATTTCGGAAACAAATATTCCCGAAACTTTTGCAAATTGCTCACGGCAACTTGTCAGTCAACATTGCAATGTTGCGTGGGAATATTGCAATGTAGCTCGCAAGAGAACACCCAGTTTGACTGTGACATCGAACGACAGCTTAAGTACTAACAACAGCAAATACCATAATTTTTTCGCGTGTCTGTACTGTAATAGATGCACAGAAAACTTCACAGCGTGTAAAGAACGAAAAAAGTGTACAAGACATAGCCGAGTGAGGTGGCATGTTCTTTACACACTGTGACGTCTTCTGTGCATCTACAGTATTATACGTACTATTTACAGAATGAGTGGCCGTTCTGTATCGGGGTATACAGAACGGACACGAATTCTGTAAACGACTTCTAAAACGCCTGTTAAGGTAACTAAGTAATAGATAAATCCCGAGAACGAGGGATGTATGCTATATAAAGACCCGAGGACGCGCAGCGTCCGAGGGCTTTATATCGCATACATCCCGACGTTCGAGGGATTTATCTGACTTAATTTATTATCGAGGAGGTTTTCCAACAAAGTTTTGTCTTTTTTTCCCACCTTGGACAAAGATTTTCCTTGTTTTTTTCTTCGTTTCGTATCTAATTAGTATTCAAGGTCTTTATGCGATATAAAGACCTCGGAAGAACAAAGAAAACCGACTCGATAATAAATTAAACAAAAATAAATCATGTTAACAGCTGATAAACCTTCGAAGTAAGGTTTAATAGGCTACGATTATTAAATTAGTGATACGAGCATGTGCTTTAATTTAATATTAGTCCCACATTTTCTATTCTAAGTGACGTGGCATAAATGGCCTTACTGGTCATCATCTTGGGCAACAAATGTTTGCATCTTCACCTTGTATGAGGACGCTACCAGCGTACCTCACTCAAGATAGTTGAATGCGAAGTGTCTGACTGTCTGTACACTTGCTATACAACTGATATGATCAGTGTCTGTAAATGTGATACAGAACTGATGTTTTATTAAACAGTTCTGTATCACATTTACAGACACTGATATCAGTTCTGTACCGGGGTAAACAGACATTGATTAAATCTTAATTTCTTTTGAATTTTCCTCATGAATTATTAATGAGTTTTAGAATGTAGTTTAGACACACGCAGAAATTAAATATATATTTGTTTTGTACAACAAATGTTGAATTTTCTTAAATTTGGGAATTTTAAATGGTCAAGTGAGCTAGGCAAATAATTTTTTTTTGTGTATCCAGAATGATATAAGCAAATGGAGCAATCTGATTGGCCGGTAACAGGAAGACGCCTGTTCTGATTGGTTTGTGCGACTTCGTAACGTCAACTGTGCATTTTATATACTGTTGTAACATATATAGGTCTTAGTTTATTAGGATAATATATACAGGGTAATTACTGTACCAAGTATTTTTTGTGGGGGTTGTAAATTAAAACACCGTAAACTTCAGTTTACCTGAGTTGGAGAAATCGTGTTTTCATTAAATTTAATTAATTTATAAAGCCTAATTTGTGTACAATTTATCGCTTACCGTGAGAACAATTTTCATGATTTCTTACACTGTTAGAGTCAACCGAAAAATTTCGGCTGATTCGAACGGGATTTGAACTCGCATTCCGGTCCGCCGCTCTACCTGTTGAGCTATCGAGCCGCACAGGGATTGGAGGCGAATTCTATCCAACTTAAGTGCACGAGATATTCTCGCGACAACTTAACGCTAATCCGTGAGGAAGTGCAGCGTTTCAATTCTATTACAGAGCCATCCTCAAAGAAACATGAGAAAAATTTCCTTGATTTCTTAGGCCTGCGCTAAACGTCGCACAACAGATGAATTTAATTCAGACGAATTTAATTGTTTGAATTTTATTCGACGAAACTGCGACGTATCAACTCGGTTAAATTCGAAACACGAATTATATTCGTCTCGGCAATTAAATTCGTCTGAATCAGACGGATAATGCGACGATAATGCGTGTTTGGGTTACACGACGAATTATCGTCGCGTCGAATTAAATGTTTCTCTTCTGTCTGTGACAATTCGGTGCCATGTTTTCAAGAAATTGTTTTCAGGCTCCACGGGTCCAAGTAAAAACCATTAAATTCGATTTAAATCCGACGTTTAACTCGATGTCGCATTCACGTCACATTAGCGGATGACGTTAATTCGAATTAAATTCGTCTGAATTAAATTGCGACGTTTAGCGCAGGCCTAATACTGCTTATCGCTTACCATAAACACAATTTTTAGTGCAAAGTTTCACTTTGCAGTATTGTGATGAGTGGCGAAAATTCACACGATACAGCGTGTTAACTTTCCGTGGGGGTAAACTTACCAGGTTTAACGACATACATATACTTGTCGTAGTTGAAAAACCAGTGCAAATGTGAAACACTAGTATCAGTCTTTCATATACAACAAATATTTATGTCGCTTAAAGCTCGTAAGTCCTAAAGAGCGATTGTATGTTATCTATGGTTATGAGTATTTCTTGAAAGACGTATTAAAAATCCTATATCGAATGAAAGAAGTTTCCCCCCGGAATAGATTAGAATACCACTGCGCACGCGTGGTTTTGTTTGCAACTGGCGAATACAACAATGGCGGAGAAACGCAAAGGAGCGATCATTTTCTTCTCGAAACAACGACTTTCTAGGCTTAGCTGCATGGCTAATTAAATGTGGTCTGGACGAAAGGATTTATGGTCTGCCTAGCGGAAGGTGCGAATAAATATTAAAACCTTTCTATTCAACTTTAATATGGTTTGGCATGTTGACGATGTTGTGAATCGGTTTGTAGAGTGTTGTTGGTTCGTGTCTGTTATATTTTACACGAGTGGCGCTCAAGCAGTTTTGCACGTCAGCTCAATAACAAATTCTGTATACTGGAGATTGTAGACTGTCTTCACATTTTGATTTGGCGTTCAATAAACAACTGTACGGAGAACCCTGGCCATATATTAAACATGAATGTTTAAGTTCTACATGTATCAGTACCTACGCGAACTTAGCGCGTGATTAGGCAGACGATTCGCAAGTCTACATAACGTGAAGCTAACAACATAATCATCAGACGACCGTTATTTGTAAAGGCAACAAAAACTTATGTATCTTTACATTCACTTGGCAGATTTTAGTCAATTTTGATCTGGATCGACTGGACGTCGCACGATACGTATTACTATCGCAATTCTTGTGATGCACCAAGGATAAAAAATACAATACTTTACAATACCAAGCTTTTTATGCAAAAATTTCAAGGAGTTCAAAAAGATCTTGATGTTATTAAACAGACCGGAAAACAATAGCAAAGGGCACAATTTTTTTTGCGTTCTTCACAAGAGAAAATGACTCTTTAAGAATTCTATTTTGGGTTGTTTGTCTGAGTTTTGGCTTGTATTATTTTATTATTGGGCTTTGCTTTTGAAAATGGGCTGGCAGATTGTGGGGGTGGCAGCTCTGCCCTTACACGTGGCAAAAATCGTTATTATCTTTGACTAGCAACTTTGCACTATCCTTGGGATCTAGTTCAGATCTGAAGCTCTTCAAATATAAAATTAAGCACGAGGTTCCGGTATAAAAGGGATAGCTCCTCCCACTTCACGTATGACAAAATTTAAATCTGCTCAAAAGAAAGAAAGAAAAACAGTCTTGGTGTTGCATGGCTGCACAAGTTGAACTTTAAGGTCTTCATTAATAAGGTTTACGTTTCGGTAAAGCGCTCTCAATTCGTCAGAACTTATGCCACAAAAATAAACAAGATATCGTTAGAAAGCTATTAATTTGTAGAATACAATATTGTATTTGATTTTGCGATACAAGCCAATAATAGTTTTTTTATAGAATTAATTAATTAAATATAGAATTATCAAGTAAAACTAGAGGGCTTCACTCAGGGCAACTTAAGACCAAAGCGTTTCATTTTCTTCAAAATATTTTTTCGCTGGTCGAAATTTTGTGGAAATTTCCAGCAAAACGGTGTCAGCCTTTTTGTATTCATTGCCTGGTTTTGATTATGACCTATTTTGTCCGAATGTTGGTCGAAAAACAGCATTTTCAACTTTGGTCGTCAGTAACATCAGCAAAAGTCGACATATCAATAAACGATGACACCTTTTTGCTGGAAATTTATCTCGGAAATAAATTGTAAAAATAGATTTTGAACAAAATAAAACGCTTTGTACTTAGTCACCCCGAGTGAAGCTTTCTGGTTTTAATTTAAAATTTCACACCTATTATTGGTTTGTGTTTGTCGCAAAATCAAAGACAACATTGTATTCTAAAAATTAATAGTTTTCTAACGATACCTATTTTATTTTTGTGGCATAATTTCGGACGAATTGAGAGCGCTTTACCGAAATAACCTTGCAAACCTTATTAACGAAGACCTTAAAGATTTTGTCATAATTTCGTTTTACGAAGAAACTATTTGAAACACTGGTACTCGAAACATTATCGGTCGTTCTTACCCGTCTTCCTTCAATGTGCTATTTGAATTTTTTTTTTAAGCAGATAAGCCATGTAAAGATGATATTTGTGTAAACATAGTCTCAAGTGTTTAGTGCATGTGTACCACTGATCTCTATATAAACTGGATAGGCCATTCCCTATGGCCAGCAGTCAAACATTTCGTGCCAGTCGCCGCCATCTTACGTGGTGGAACATATGACGCATTGCGGCCTTAGAACTTGTTCCCAATCCCAAAGTTGATTGGCATAAGCAATCTTGACGTCAGCACGGTCAGATTATCCGGGGGGATGAATATTAAGTACTCTGTGCCGGGGGAGTCGGAAAAGCCGTAAAGCAAACAACAGATGCCGGTTCGTTTAGTTTTCACTGTTTAACAGCAAATACAGTCAAAAGATGGCAAGTACACAACACGAGATATTGTTAAGGCAGGCGCGCAACTAGGGGGGGGGGGGGGGGTTGGGGGGTTGCAACCCCTGCCCTTTTTAAGTCTTTAGTCCCAAATTGTTTAGAACTACCGAACGACTTTGCCCTTTTTTTGCGTTCAACCCCTGCCCTCGAAATATTCTAGTTGCGCCCCTGTAAGGCATTAAGATTACTATACAAGGTACAATTTAAGACTTGGAATTGAATTCTTCGTAGATTTTATAGTCTGTTTTACAGTTTATATTATCGTGAAGTTTCTTCGTTGTCGGCATTGAAGAAAACCAACAAAATTTAAATGTTTTACAGCTTAGTAATAGAAACAAATGCAAGAAATTAGCGTCTTAAACCTTATTGAGTACTTTTTGTGTCATTACATTCGTTTAAATTTTCTTAAAATAACTTTTTTTGTCTGTTTTCAATCTACGAAAGCTATGAACTTTAGTGGGCGCCATCTTGGGTAGTGGTCACGTCATCATACAACTGGCACGCAAAATCCAGCCTCATGCCCTATCCAGTTTTATTGAGATCAGTGGTGTGTACATGTACACGTTTACGGTTGATTGACAACTGAACGTATAAAACCCTGGGGCTCGCCCCTATTATTCCGGAACCTGCCACCCAACTAGAGCTATGTCAGGCCATAGCGCACGCTTGATTGGTTCCCTCGCCCTGGTTCCCTCCAGGGGTTCCCTCCCAAGCCCTGAGAGGAACACCGCTGCCAAACGTTTGCGCATGCGTGAATTCGCTAGAGTAAACATTGCAAGAGAAGTGGGAACTAGCCGTGGCAACAACGTTACAACCAGACAGTGAAGACTAAGTAAGACTCGACTGTTCATTTGTTTTGTAAAAAAAGGGGCAAGGAAATTATGGAGGGGGCATTTCAGAATATGTTACAACATTGACAATTATCTTTTTGGTACAGTAGTATGCTTATAATTTTAACTTTTGTGTGGGACTCTCGGACCAGTCCAAATATTTCAGTGTTTGCTTGCTCTTTTGAGGTACGAGCTCAGATGTTGTGCAGGCGCAAAACGTTTGGCAGCGGTGTTCCTGAGAGGTCAATGTCTTTTTTTACGGACAGTAAAGTTTTGGCGGGAAAATTTCTGTGTTATCTTGAGTGGAAGTAATAGAGGATTGAGCACGTTTGTTCGAAAATTTTGAGTAATACGTTCTGGGACTGGGGCATTAGTGTTGCTTTTTTGAATGCTGTTTATCTTTAAACGGGGAAAATAAACAGGAAAAACAGGTTAAAACATGAGCCCAAGCGAACAAGCTCAAAAAGTAAATGGTTTTAGATTATTTTCTGGTTATTCTATTATTGTCTTGATTTATATTTCGCGGTTATTTTAATTACTTTTTTATTAATGTTTTAATTGGTAATTTTGATTATTCCTTGAGAATTTGAATATTGTTCTATTGTGAATAATTGTTGGTTAGTTTTTATTTGGTAATTTTTATATTTTTTCATTATTCTGGGAAATTTGTATAAAAAAACTCAAGACGCATGCGTTAACTTATGCACCACGGACCAAACGTACCGTGACATTCTCGTCGATCGGACAGATTACTTGTTTCCAGGCCACTCCAATTTATTCGCATCCGTCGTTAGTAAAATCTTTCTATTTAGTCATTTCTCGTGTATATTGTAAGTCAGTTCGTTGATAAAAGTTATGTATTTACTTCGTTTGGTGCGTGTGTAAAAAATCAGTGTTGTAGCACTTCAGTAAAAAAAAATTATTGAGAAAAAGGAAGAAAATGTTCTTGCCAGGGCTCGAACCTGGGACCTTCCGCGTGTGAGGCGGACGTGATAACCACTACACTACAAGA
This sequence comes from Paragorgia papillata, assembly GCA_035771165.1. Classification (NCBI taxonomy): domain Eukaryota; kingdom Metazoa; phylum Cnidaria; class Anthozoa; order Scleralcyonacea; family Coralliidae; genus Paragorgia; species Paragorgia papillata. Next base: position 357,486 of record JAWNZC010000004.1, read on the forward strand.
ACCCGAACGTTTGATAGGGGTGAAAATGTTGGGAATAACGCTTGCAGTAGTGAGTGGGATGCGAGTTTATATTTTTTGGTGCAATTTGCCTGATCTTTATCAGTTAAAAGGCTCAAACTTGAAACTACATTTACAAAAGTATCTTAATAGCGAGTGAAGTGAGCTTACTGGTTTAGAGAGTGTTTAACAAAGATTTTAACGAAACTATATTAAAAATTGTCTAAAATTCCATATAAATACACAGGACTTTTAAATAATAAAAATATCACACGCCGCTCTGAAAATAGTGATCGAAAGCGTATATCGTGGTATATATCCTTTTGCTAGTGTGTATGATGGGATAGTTGTATAATGGGAGAGTTTCAACAGTTCTCAAAATGGTTTATACCACATATTTATATCGAGCTCATGTGAAAGTTCCCGTAGTGTAGTGGTTATCACATCCGCTTAACACGCGGAAGGTCCCAGGTTCGAGCCCTGGCGGGAACATTTTGAATTTTTTTTCTACTTAATGTTCCGCCCTAATTTTTTTTTATTGAATTTCCTTTAACCATGTTATTATCTGTAAAGAAATATTTTATGTTTATAGTAAACAATCTATCAATCTAATCTATACGGTTAAAATTTAGTATTAGCTCAATACTATCAACTAGTGAGTCCCAGTCTTCTCAACGTGTTCCAGCCGATGTACTTCTTTGATATGTTCAAGACAAAAATACGTTTGAGAAGCACCCAAAGTTTTAAGCGAACCGTTTTACACAACAAAAATTGTTAAAGGGTAACTTTTTTGAGTGTAATAAAAGAATTATATTTGGTAGGTCTCTAGAAAAAAAATTTCAAGGAAGAAATGTTCCCGCCTGGGTTTGAACCAGGGACCTTCCGCGTGTAAAGCGGATGTGATAACCACTACACTACGAGAACCGACACAAAGTTCCACCCCAAAATATTCGTAAAATAGGTTGTTAGTGTTACAATGAAATTCAACTATTCTGATTGGTCTTTTTATCATTTCCAGGTTACCATATAAGGCGAATATTATTGCAGATCACGTGCACGACTACTCCCAGGCTAACTTCGCCCCTTGATTTGTCGGATGTCGTTAACATTTTAAGGAAACCTCCAGAAGACAAGCTGTCTACTTTGCCGGCATGCAAACCAAAAGCAGGAGAAATGTTTCTTTTTACGTCCTCGAACAATCCCAGCCAAAAAGGTTTGTAAAAAGTTTGCATAATAGTTGTTTATTTTGGTTGTAATTCTATAATTTTTCTATTTATTTTTTGTTTTTGACTAATTGATATTGAATTCGAGCAAAAATTACTTTCTTGACCTTCAAAAAACAACTCAAAAATTAAATTGCCGATGTTCAAACACAAAACGGAGGCAATGATTGCGGCGTTTTTGCTCTCGCATTTGCCACAGCCATTTGTTTAGGAATATCGCCTGACAAAGTCTGGTTCGACCAGGAGAAAATGCGGAATCATTTGATTGGTCGCTTAGAAAACCACAAATTTACAATGTTCCCATTGAAACAAGGACGGCATCGGTCTTCACGAAGGTTTAAGGCCAAGGAGATAATGCCAATATACTGTGTCTGCCGATTACCAGCTATTGCAAATGCTCCAATGATACAGTGCGGTAACTGCAAACGCTTGTTCCATGGTAAGCACTGTATCAAGACACCAGACGACGCATGGCTTTCAGGAAATAAATGGTTTTGCTCCCGGTGCTTATCGACAGAATAATTTTATAGAAACTGATCTAAAAATCGGTAAAACCATTATTTTTGAATACTAAGATATGTACAGTTTTGCGTTAATATTTGTATTTCAGAACATGCATGTAACGTGAGGAATTTAAACTTTCTATTTCAACTTACCAGGACTTTGCACCATGCGTTACAGGAAAGTTACCAACAGACAGCATCTTGAGGCAACATATTGATATTGTATTACCTATAAATGTTTATTTGTAACCAATGACATATTGATGCGATATTAATACGTCCCCTTTGTCTTTTGACGTAATCGAACTATTTACAAGAGAACATTCTCACTTCTCATGACATTTAATTGTTAGTGTTAGTGTTAGTGTTAGTGTTAGTGTTAGTGTTAGTGTTAGTAGATTTTAGTCATTGTAACTATTACAGTCATTACAAGCGAACATCCTCTAGCGGAGTGCCCCTGATATTTGTCAGTGTTGCCTGGTACATATTAGTCATTGTAATAAACTGCCTACCGGTTATTATGTGTGTTTTTAGGGGGGGGGGGGGGTAGAATGGCGTTAAAAAATAGTTTATGTGCCTTTCGAGCATTGTCCTTGTGTAAATTTTTTTTCAATTGGACTAAACACAAGGACCTGGCTAAAGGCTCCGTTTACACGAAAACGTTTTTTTTCTGCGTTTTTATTTTGTTTCAAGTAATGAACTGATTGTTCTCGATTCCCTTGAGAACAGTAAACAATACAAAAACGCAGAAAAACGTTTAGGTGTGAACGGAGACTTTACCGTGTTTTACTACAGTTAATTAAATTGGGAAAAAAATTCCTAAAATTATTCCCACAGAAATAATAAATACAATAATAGACATATTTTCACTATACTAGTATTATATATGCGTAAGCTTCCGTTCCGTAAAATAATGCAACGTCGAGTTCCGTTCCGTTCCGTTCCGTAGAATAATGTGGGCCCGATTTCCGATCGTGTGCCAATCTCGAGCCCATAGTCACCCCCTTTTTGGTCAAAAGTGGTCCCTAATAACCATCGGCAAATAACAAGGTCAAAATAACCACCAAAAGTGGTCCCTAATAACCATCGGCAAATAACAAGGTCAAAATAACCACCGAAAGTGGTCCCTAATAACCATCGGCAAATAACAAGGTCAAAATAACCACCGAAAGTGGTCCCTAATAACCATCGGCAAATAACAAGGTCAAAATAACCACCAAAAGTGGTCCCTAATAACCATCGGCAAATAACAAGGTGGTTTTTCCGCGCTCTCCCGCTGACCAAAAAGGGGGTGACTGGGCTCGAGATCGATCGTGTGCAGTGTATACTCGCCATTTTAATACTGTTTGAAAAGCAGTTTTTTAACTTCTCAAAAGAAGAAAGCTAAAGCAGATTCGTTTTACTTAGAGTGGTTTTCAGAGAGGGATGGTAAAGATGATAATAAAACGGTAAGTCTTCACTGGATAAACGTGTTTCACTTTTTGTAGAAAGGGAGGAAGTTTATAGATAAGCAGTTTTAAATTTGGAATGGCTATTTTATAAATTTACACTGCATCTTCTTGTGTTGTGTTATTTGAGAATGTTTATCAAGTGGTCTATTTGATATGAATGAAGTTTGAAACATTCAAGTTAAACGAATTGGACGGTTTCATTGGACCATTATTTAGAGCGCCGATTTAATATAGTATTAAATGTATCTGGCAACAAGAGTCCTGTTCTTCCTCCGATTTTTAAATACAGCCAAGCAGGTTGAAAATACGAGGCAAAGCCGAGTTTTTTTAACCAGCTTGGCTGCATTTAGACATCAGAGGATAAACACTGACGAGTGTTGGATATAGCTTCTCAAACGAATCAATATTTTAAGAGAAAATCTACCTCAAAGTTTGCTAAATTTGACTATTAAATCTTCCTCCGATTTCTCGATACTTAATAAATATTGATTTCTTTTGAATTTTCTTCATGAATTTAATGAGTTTGAGCATTGTAAAACAAATCACACTTTGTATAGGTTAGTTACTGAGAGGGAAGTAACTTAGTTCAGTTACTTCATTTATAATATAGATGATATTCCTTGTTATATACTTATATACTGTAGTAGGTCATTTATTATGCAAGGTATATACAGTATTAGCCTAGTACCCTGGCTCAATAGGGGAGTTCAAGGTTTTTCCCCCGCCATATTGCAAGGGGTGCAAAGCCATTGGGGCGAGCATGCGGCCATATCTATTTATCCTTGTTAAAATCATGGTGAAACTCGCAAAGCAAGAAGGATATCGCTTCGGTTTTTGTCGAATCCTCTTTAATCGTTGTTTGTGGGATATAGTGGGATACTGCGATAACAACAAACGCAGTCCAGAATGTTGGGTTAAGAGGTATTATCTTGTTAATAAGCGGCCAAATCACCAGATTTCAGCAGAAACTTGGCGTAAGCAAACATTTGTCTAGAATATCCGTATTTTCCGCTTGTTTATCAACCTTCAATGCCAATGGTGTCAAATTTCCCAAATAAAATTGCTTCGTTCTTCAAAATAATTACACGTTTAATTCGACAAAAATACAATCAATATGTACGATTCTATCTTTATATTTAATAGTTAGATCTAGACTTAAACTGCATTTAACTATATTTTGCCCAGAACCTCTGGTTACTTACATTACTATATGCTTGAAGTTCGAGTGATTTGCAAGAGAGTTGGAGCTAAAGTTTTACATTGCGTTGCTGAAATCGTCATTCAGTCGTGCCCGTCATAACAGCGCAGCCACCCCTCAGTTAAGGAAACTTTTGTATTATAGCGTTTCTACGCGTTGGTTATCAGTGATAATGGTCTAAAATCAAAGAACAAACATACTAGCCCACAGAAAAGTGATCCAAACGACGATTAAAGACGAATTCAACAAAAACCGAAGCGATATCCTTCTAGCCTGCGCCGCAGACGTCTAAACCCCTGGTTATATCCGTCTGCGAATGGACCTTTTACCTTTTAGGAAAAACCCGCAATGCATTCGGGTAGTTGGGTATCACTTCACTTCCAGGTGAAATGGCTGCCGCGAGGCGAGCACTTTAACTTGGAAGAATAATTGATTAGTTTTAACCGCTTTTATCTTTCGAAAGTAAACTTTACTTATTGCAGCATAACTAGGGGGGTATTTACTACATTCTGTGGAAAAGGTAATGAAGTTACTGCAGTCGTTGTCGAGAAAGTCAATTCAGAGTGATCGACTGAGCGAACACGATTCGAACAAAAACATTTATGAAGAAAGGTCTGTGCGAGCGTTTGCAGGTGAGTAAGCTTATCAAGTGGCGATCAATAAAATATTTTGCTATGTGGATATTTGTTTGTAGTTTATCTGTACAGATCGTGTCGTTTTTGCAATTGTGCACGTCTCTTTAATGCCTTTTTTCGCTTATTGAGACTGACAAAGTTTGGCCATGCTTCCGATCAGACGTTCGATAAACAATACCCCTACTAACAATGTTTTGGTTCTGTTTTGGCCCGAAAACTAAGCTTGTCCAGTGAGCAAAAATTCAGGTTTTTACAAGAACTGCAACTCAAAAGTGCTTTCGCGAGTTTTGCAGCCTTGTTTTGCTTATTTTCTTTGTGTCTTGATTCGTCTCCTCCCAAGTAATTTAGTAAGTTCTAAAATATTATGCACTTGTCAAAGTTTAGCCCCAGGGTAGGGGGGACGATCAAACCCAGGGGGGGATTTGACATTTTTTGAAAATTTACTTCAAATTCCTTACCCAGGCGGCAAACATTTGTCAAATAAAGAAAAAAAACTTTTCTGTGGTTCCACCATTGTATCAATATAAATGCACCTATCAATGTTAAGCCCCAGGGTGGGGTGGGGGGTGGGCAACCCACAGGGATGTTGACTTTGTGGGGGAAAATTGTCAAATTCCCCTGCAGTAGAATAGCCTTGTTGGTCAAAATACCCCTCCCTGGGAAATATCAAGTGGTGAAATATAATATTAAGATCATTTTATGTGTCAAAAATCCCGTCCCTCGAGCTTGTCAAGAAAGTCAAATTTCCCTGTCTTGGGAAGTCCCACCCTGGGGCTTAACATTGATAGGTGCATAGCAATTGATTCAAGGAGAAACAACATTAACAGCATAATAAAGCAGTCAGTACAAAATCTATGTATGTGGCAGTGTTCATGGAGCTGGACGTTTTTAATATTACAAATACATGATAAACTAGAAAACCCAAACTAATTACTCTTGTGGTTGTTCAAAAACATTTAAGCCCATTTCAAACCTTGCACTACTGAAGAGGGCAGTTTCCAGTCCATCTAAATACAGTATCGGTCAACAAACTAACAAAGAATATTAATTAAACTGATATTGTCAAAGAAACTGAGCACAATTTCAACCTGGGTGATAATAGAACACAAAAATACAATAAAAACAGCTCATATTTACCTATCAGATTTATACACCACCAATACTTGGTGGTCACCAGACTCCCACACAAAATTATCAAATATCCCCTCTCTCAGGATGGTTGTTTTTGTCAAATTCCTAACCCACAGGGGCATGGATGTTGTTACATGCCATTGGGTTGCCCATCCCCTGTCCCCTGGGGCTTAACATTGACAGGTGCATTAGTTTTAATATGTCGTAAAATAATTTAAATTCAACATTGTTTATTTACTAAATATTAAAAAAAAAGTGTGGAGTTTTTCTCTGTACGTGTTGTGTACATTGAACTTTTCTCAAATAGTTTTAGTTACTTAGATATTAGTAAAAACTCAAGGTATAAATATAAACTTTATTTGTGTTTGTGCAGTGTTCTAGAACTATAAATACAACCTAGTTAATACAGTACATAGCTTATTACAGTAATATAATATTTTAACCTAAAATAACATTTGTAGTGTTTGGCTTAACTTGTTAAACATGTTGATAGTTGAATAGTTTGTAAATGAAATAATTATAAATATTTGTACTGTATATACATATTAGGAATATATTTATAATATTAAAATAGTTAAATTAGTTAGAATATAATTTATTAATATGAAGGATGAACCTTGCACTTCGAAGGAGGCAACAAACTGTGCCAAGGTGAGACAAAGCAATGGACAAGAGACTTGAAATTCTTCCACCTTTATTTACCTATGAGCTGTTGCAAAAGCATCTGGGAACTGAATTAGCCAGTGACAACTCTACTGGTGCTGTCAAAACAGAATCATATAACTGAAGAAATTGTCTGTGCTAACTACGGTATGTGTAAGGCTGTTTTAGCATTGTTCTAGCATTGCTATTCCTAGCCTAGTTCATCATTTATTCATTTGTTAATATTAAAAATGTCCAGCTACCTGAAGACTACCTACCTGAAGACTACCACACATATATTTTGTACTGACTGCTTTATTATGTTGTCAATGTTGTTTCTCCTTGAATCAGTTGTTATGCACCTATCAGCAATGTTAAGGCCCAGGGTGGGGTGGCAGCAGGCAACCCATGGGATATTGACTGATCGACATCCTGAGAAAAGGGAAATTTGACTTTCTCAAGGGATGGGATTTTTGACACATAAAATTTTCTTAATATTATATTTTAGCACTTGATATTTCCCAGGGAGGGGTATTTTGACCAACAAGGCTATTCTACTGCAGGAGAATTTGACAATTTTCCCCCACAAAGTCAATATCCCTGTGGGTTGCCCACCCCCCACCCCACCCTGGGGCTTAACATTGATAGGTGCATTTATATTGATACAATGGTGGAACCACAGAAAAGTTTTTTTTCTTTATTTGACACAAATGTTTGCCCCCTGGGTAAGGAATTTGCAGTAAATTTTCAAAAAATGTCAAATCCCCCCTGGGTTTGATCGTCCCCCCTACCCTGGGGCTAAACTTTGACAAGTGCATAATATTTTAGAACTTACTAAATTACTTGGGAGGAGACGAATCAAGACACAAAGAAAATAAGCAAAACAAGGCTGCAAAACTCGCGAAAGCACTTTTGAGTTGCAGTTCTTGTAAAAACCTGAATTTTTGCTCACTGGACAAGCTTAGTTTTCGGGCCAAAACAGAACCAAAACATTGTTAGTAGGGGTATTGTTTATCGAACGTCTGATCGGAAGCATGGCCAAACTTTGTCAGTCTCAATAAGCGAAAAAAGGCATTAAAGAGACGTGCACAATTGCAAAAAACGACACGATCTGTACAGATAAACTACAAACAAATATCCACATAGCAAAATATTTTTTTGATCGCCACTTGATAAGCTTACTCACCTGCAAACGCTCGCACAGACCTTTCTTCATAAATGTTTTTGTTCGAAGCGTGTTCGCTCAGTCGATCACTCTGAATTGACTTTCTCGACAACGACTGCAGTAACTTCATTACCTTTTCCACAGAATGTAGTAAATACCCCCCTAGTTATGCTGCAATAAGTAAAGTTTACTCTCGAAAGCTAAAAGCGGTTAAAACTAATCAATTATTCTTCCAAGTAAAAGTGCTCGCCTCGCGGCAGCCATTTCACCTGGAAGTGAAGTGATACCCAACTACCCGAATGCATTGCGGGTTTTTCCTAAAAGGTAAAAGGTCCATTAGCGACAGAATTCTTGTTCTGATCTCCTGTTGAGTACTTCAATATGAGTACTAGATCATGATTGGCTCGTGCTGACAACTTAACCTTAGATCGCTTCTGATTGGGTACTATTCTAAGCGCCACTTCCGGCGAGCGTTTTGTTATGACGGCTACATATAGGGCGCGGGTTAAAGCTTGTCAATTGTGGAAGCAAGATGGCTAGTAATTTCAGAACTACGCATCGTTGAAGTATGTTGTGTACGTATGGTGTTAGATGTTGAATGAGCTTTCGTTTGATGCATAGTTCAAGATTCTGCGTTTTGTAAAACTTGTTAAAATGTCCAAAATGTGCGACATAATACTAGTATTTCTCGCTGCTCAAAATAATATTTTAAAAATGTAGATATAGAGTACAGTCTAAAGATGACATCTAACACCAAGACAAATATTCACGCAATAAACCAAAATGACAATGAAATCCCATTTTGAAATTATTTCCCGTTTAGCTAGAAACTTGAAATTTCTACCCCGAATAGCACTTTTCAATAGCTTCTGCTTAATATATATCTCAATGTTGTGCGTTAACACTTTGAAGCCTGACGACGACGACGAGTCTTTAGTATTTTATTCTGGCCAACGCCAGACGGTTTTATTCACCACAGGGAGAGGTCAAGTATTTCAAAAGAAAATTAAAGTTGAGTGTTCTATAACACTTGTGACAAGTCAATTTCCTGTCTATTTGTAATATTATTTCGAGCAGCGAGAAATATTATGTCGCACATTTTAACAAGTTTTACAAAACGCAGAATCTTGAACTATGCATCAAACGAAAGCTCATTCAACATCTAACACCATACGTACACAACATACTTCAACGATGCGTAGTTCTGAAATTACTAGCCATCTTGCTTCCACAATTGACAAGCTTTAAAGGATGAGTGTCAGGGTCATGCATTGCGCGCTCGCGGCGGCCATTTTATGGGCCGACTAGCGAGTTCGTTATATAATCCGTCAATATCTTGGCAATCCTTTAAGTAAATCTGGTACTTTGTGATTTTCCAATGAGAGAATATACTTAACTGAATATTTATATAGCTATTTGTTGCAAACTTGATTACGAATGTAAAAAATATTGTTCAAATATGTCGGCTTCCACAAGTGCTTCACCACCGAAGCGTGGAAGGCCGAATTTTGAAGCTGAAACCAAGCGAATCAGGCTGAGACCTGACGTGTTTGACCGTTGGTTGGTGAAAAAAGACTCGCTTGGATTTACACATAAGGCGCATAGTCAATTTGCGGATTATTTACTGGATATGTGTGAAGAACCGACAGACCAACAAATGCAATAATCCTCTGAATCAGGTGAGTGCTTCAAACGTCTATGGAGTACTTCATACTGCGTGTGGTCTGCATGCCATTATTTACAATTTTAAATTTACTGCATGTAATTATTTATAGTATTGGACTACCAGATACATTCCACGCCTGTTAAAAGCATTAAAGGTCAGTTGCCAGTACTGGTTGAAGTATCGCCAATTTTGGAGCAGTCCGGTATAAACTTGTAAGTATACAAACAATGTTGCTCTGACATAAATCACAAAATTTATCATATTGACTGTCATATATATTATTTTTTTTAGAACTGTGGATGTTACTGGGATTTCTTCGTGTGGTGGAGCGAATATCAGTCGCGTAGATAGCCTCAACTCCACCATCAATCCCGAATTTGGCGTGTATGACGGAGACCTTTCCTCAGACTCCGACACTGAATATAACAGTTCTGATGTTGACTCGTCAAGGTTGGTTAGCTGTATTTTATTAGTTAGAAATGCTTTTATGTTTGATTTTTTATAAGCTCTGTGGTACAAGTGTAAATCTGTTTAGGTGTGTCGAAATTTCAACCTACAGTAGGCTGAAAATTTCCATGCAATTTCCCCCTTTTTTTTTTATCCTGGACATATCAGTTCCACATACTGTATCTAGGTGTTATTCTATTATACATTTTATTGTTATTTGTTACCATTATTTATTGCAACAGTTCTGAAAGTCAGTTTCATGCAACATCAGATGAAGTTAGCAACTCGAGTGATGGAGATGAGCTGTAAGTTTAGAGGTTTACATTATGGCTATTGGCTAACATGTCTTATAAAGCATAATTTTATTTTCCAGACATTTCAATGTTTCCAGTATATAATCACTGCAATGCATGGCAGAAGGTTTCATAAGTACATAAATTAAAATAGTAAAATTTATTAACAATTTGTTTATTAGTTTTACTATTTTAATTCATGTACTTATGAAATCTTCTGCCATGCATTGCAGTGATTATATACTGGAAACATTTAAATGTCTGGAAAATAAACATACACTGTCTGTAGTACATAAGGCTTTCAAAGTGTTTCCTGCATAATATTTGTAATCACAGCACTTTTGGCTTATCAAATAATATAGTATGCTTACAGTTCCTTACGAAGGAATTGTTAAGATGTATATATTAGATTTTGGCAAAAAAATTCCTATACAATCCTCTAAGATTCGTATAGGACAGGAAATTTTCTATAGATAGATATAAGCTATAATATTTTGACTCAAATTCTTACAGAAAAAGCGTTTAGGATTTCTTTTTAGGTTTTCTTGTAAGGGGTCAAACCTGGTAACAGGAGGTTTATCCATATGAAAATGTGGTATAGAATATTCAATAAGGAATTGGGACAGATTCTATAGAGTATTCTATAGGATTCCATAGAATCTTAGAAATGCCACAGAATATTCTATAATATAGAATATTAGAATGGAAGCTATTCTGTAGGATTTAGAAATCGTATAGAATACTGTAATTATTCCATAGAGGCCTAAATTCCAATAGAATATTCTATAGGATTGGATAGAACATTTTCGTATGATTTGGATACAGTGTACGTAATGGATAAAACAATATGTCTGTATTAACCAGTATCTAATAATAAATGGTTTGTGTTACCCTAGTGCTTTAATAAACACTGAGGCCTGAGGGTATACTGTACAGTAGCTATCAATGATAATCATTGTTTATCAACTGTTATTCAGATTATCTTTTGAGAGACATTGTGAAGAAACAATGAGTGCATCAGAATGTGACCTCACTGACACTTCTGATCACAATGAAGTTGATATGGACATCAGTCATTCTGAAGATGTTGGAGATATCGAAGTTCAATATGGGCCAGAAACGAGACAGGAAAGAGATAGACGATTAAAAGAAAAACTGAAGACTGAGTTTTCTACATTGAACAACATCACAAAAGAGAATGAAATATACTCAAGTCATTTGAAGAAAGATCGAGTTGTTGTTGATGTGGACATATTGTTAATGATGTTCAGCAATGGGTGCCAGCATGCAGTATGTCCAGGATCCAGCTGTGTGACAAACTGGAAGATTGAGGCAGGGTGTTTACATGTATCGTGGGAGTGCTCAAATGGACATATGGGGTGCTGGACATCTTCCCAACTGCTTTGCAACAAAAATGGCACAGACATTTATGCCAACAGTTTTTTATTGGCTGCTGGATTATTGATTACAGGGAACAATTTTAACAAGCTATCATTATTTTGTAAGTTTTTGGGATTGGGCTTTATCTGCAGATCAACATATAATCGTTTGCAAAGGAACTATCTCATTCCTGAAATTAACTCCTATTGGAAAGATATGAAGATGGGAATATGGGGCATATTAAGTGGGGAGTCTACAGTACTGTGTGGAGATGGGAGAATGGATTCACCTGGGTTCAATGCGAAGTACTGCGTATATGTTTTGATGGAACAGTTCTTAGAAGTTATTGTGGATATAGAGGTTGTTGACAAACGAGAAACAGCTGGGATATCAACTAACATGGAGGTGTTTGGGCTGAAGAGACTGTTGGAAAGAATTGTTGGGAATATCCTAGTGTCTGAAGTAGTTACGGATGCATCTGCAGCAGTAATTGCTCTAGTGAGGAAAATGAAAGGTAATTTGATGTGAGTCACTAACTCGTTTATGTCTGCTTTATCTTGCTGTTAAAAATGTTACATCCCCTTGGTATCCTCTAGGCCTATCATACATGCATTTGTATAATACATTTACATACAGTATATGCGCCAAGGTTTTACAGTAACTTTAATTAATTTATCCATGCATAAGTTATCTTTGATGTAGGATATTAAATGACCTCCTATATCGCTTTAAAACCACGTATAGAATACTTTTTTTGTTAAATAATGACAAATACCGTCTGTGTCGTCTCGGGCCTGCGGCCCGCAGGTTAATAACCCAGCGTAGTAACCTCGGTTTCAGTCACTAACCTTTACTTATTTAATAGTTTAGTCAGTTTTCAACTTTCTAGAAATGTATCTACGATTTATCCCAAAAGAACCGATAATCAAAAATTCAAGGTGCTGTATATATAGATATTGCCCTGGTCAACATGCCAATATCTAGATATTGCCCTGGTCATGCAACAGGGCAATATACAGTATAGTAATTGATATGTTTTTTTGGAAAACCTCATTAACTATGAATAAGTCAATTAATTACCTGTACCTCGAACCTCAGCTTTTATCCAAATAAACCCCTCAGGGCCTGTGGCCCCTCGGGCTATATTTCGCTAAAAGCCTTGGTTCTTGGTAATTAACTCTTACATATCAAATTGAAAACATACTATATTTTTTTCCTTTTTAAAATCTTTTTATTTTTAAGATAAGTACCCAGATGACTTCAATGGCCTGTTTCACTCATTGGATATTTGGCATAAGTCAGTAAAACTGACAAAGAAACTTACCGAGGTAATGGTACTGTTCTTAACAATCTTATTGGTAAAAAGCTTTATTGGTTAGAAATTAGTTGATATGTATTTGTTAGGATGAACCATTCTTAGACTTATCTATTTTTTGTTTGAATTAAATCAAATTGCCTGTCAATGATCAATATTTGGCCAAAATGATAAAATGACTGGCTTACTCAAAATTCTGCCTACAGTATACTGACCACACTGTCCAAAACTGTGATTCTAATCAAATAATGAGAATTTGATAGAGAGCAACACAGATCCTGTAGATTTATATGAAAGTAGTTTTCTGATAATCTTCTATTGTTGTGGACACCCCAAACCTTGCTCACTACAAACAGTACAAGTTGGTCATCTTGCTAGACTCATATAGAATCCATTGTAATGAAAGTGAATTAATATTCCTAAACAAAATTCCAAAAATATTATTTCACTATTTTATGGATCTGCCACTAAATTTATTTTTTTATCTAGGCTGCCAAGGCAAAACATTGTGAAGTCATCAATGAGTGGATAGAACCTATAAGAAACCATTTTTGGCACATTGCTAAGAACTGTAATGGTGATGCTGAGACACTAAAGGTAACCACATGTTGTTTTACATGAGTAGTGTCAATATGCGGGTCCTGGGACATGTACCTAAATATTTTCTAACCCTAACCCCCACCCCCTCTTAGAATTTTTTGACATCCGGTTGCTAAATTTTTTTGACACCCTAACCCCCACCCCCTCTTAAAATTTTTTTGGGTTTGGTTTCGAAATTTTTTCGCAAAGGATTCTGGATATTTTTCGCAAAGGATTCTGGATATTTTTTTGCAAAGGATTCTGGATATTTGGGTTTGGTTTTTGGAATTTTTTGGGGTTTTCCAAATTTTTTTGAATCGTTCTTGGTGGGTTTCAAAATTTTAAAAAAATAAGAGATGAATCAAAGTATCAAAATTAATTCTGAACAGACCATACAAGAACTTGTCATTGAGGGGGAAAATACAATGATCAGACTTGTTAAAGAAACCGAAAAAATGATTGACAACGGAAACGCCAAACGTCTTTCTAATGTAGCAAAAGTTATGGAGAAAATAATTAACAATGAATTTGATAACCTAACACCCGATGAAATTGAAAACATAATGAAAAAAATATTATTGAGTGAGTCTGAAAACAAAGGCATAAAGAAAGACCTTAAAAAGTTTAAAGAACAACTTGAATATGATAATACATACATACCAAAAAAAACAGTCGCCAACAAACAGAAACCTAAAAAGAAACACAACAGAAAAACCTATTTCAACAAAATTCCATGGAAATACTGAGAAAATACATTTTCAAACACCATTTAAAATTTTAAAACCCCAAAAATTTGTATTCTTTTGAATACAAATCTTGAACTTAATCTACCTAGTTTTATAATGTCCAATCGCAAGTGTTGAAATTTTGTCTTCTAGTATAACCCTTTTGTCATCTGCAGAATTTAATGCTATTTTGTTGACACGAATGGTATTAATGGTGTGCTTGGTACTTCGAAAGGTACTCATACCCCTTATAACATCCTGACCTGTAAATATACAGTTTTTGTAGTTTTCAAATACAATATCTTTGTTGATGACACTTTTTGCAATGCCTTTACACTTTTTGAACTCCTTTTCCTCCCATAACCCAGTTATAGGATTTAACTTTTTGGCCATTTTGATCGCATAAGCTTTTGATCTTGTTCCTGCAAATGCTCCAATGATATCAGCACCAGTCTCTGACTTCATCATCCCCAAAACTTTTTTGTTAACACCACACTTAATACCACTTGAATGAGTTTCTGAAAAGTTTGAAGTGTCAAACATGGTTTCAACATCATTTGCAATGTCCTTAAAGAAGTCATCGGTTTTAATTTCATAACATAAGCTATCAGTGTCTGTAAACAACAGCTTTGCCTTATCCCCATATTTGGGTTTAATATATTCATAATGAAATTTGTACATAGGGATTTTGCTTTTGTCCAGAATTGCCGCGCCTGTTGCTATGGGTTTGTTTAATTTGACCCTAGTTTTTTTCATATGAACTGCTGCCAAGTTTTCTGTAAATATATTGATGGCTTTGTAGTTTGGTTTTTTCGCTAATTTTTCAAACTGGTCTTCAAATGATACCAATCGAACATCAATCCTGTCTCTGACGTTCTCCATGGTTTTACCAAACACAGAGTTGTTCATGAGTTTAAAGAAGTCTTTTTCAAAGTCATTCTTGGCGTTTTTCCGTTTTTCTGTGTTGAGATCAATATATGGTTTCATCCAAGCTTTTTCAACGAATGAAATGACTCTATGGATCTTTGTTAACTTTAAACCATGTTTTAACATTTGTGCCAGGGCTTCGTAATGAACAACATAGTTTTTTTTGTCATTAAGATTTGGAATTAACTTTTCAACACCATTTACTTCCATTTTTTCAGCTGCGAATGGAAAGTCGTTATGAAGGTCATGAAGTTCTTTTGGATATTCAAGATCTACTTCTAAAAAACAACCTTCGCCTTCTGTTGTCAGGTATTTTTTCCAGTTTTCCAACTCTTCTTCCGCAACTTCTTTGAAACCACCAACTGGTAATGGTTCTGTCATTGGAACTCCGTACAGGTTGTTTTTGTCAAGATATACTATGAAAACACTTTCTTTGCTTGGGTCATAGTTTTCCATGTACTTGTTGTTGGCTTCTGAGTAACGATGGGTAACTGTAGATATCCCACCACGGATGTTTTTTTCAACCATTAAATATTGATCGGGTTCTGTTAAAAGTTCCAATTTCTGGTTTGTCATTTTCAGTAAGGCACTCCAAGACTGACCTGGAGTTGTGTAGGACCACATAGGGTCAAGTCCATAAGTTTCTTTACACATTTTTCTAAAGTTTTGTATAACATCTGAAAGAACTAACACATCAGTTTTCAAATACAGATCATGATAGTCCTTTAAACTTTTACAGTTAAACCCGTCCCAAACATTTTGAGCGAGTTTGTAATCGTCATCGCTAATATGACTTCTTGTTAGTCTAGAATAAAATTTTTCTTTTGGTGGTAATTGGGGATAGTCCAGCTTTTTCAGGCTATCCAAGAACTCATATGGGAACACACCCTTTTGTTTCAACAGATCAACATTTTCTTTTGGGTGGTCTTTGAAACCATTCTCAGTGTAATGAAATTCTGTCTTAGGTAAGTTTGAAGCCAGTGTAGCCAATGAACTTGACATAAATTTCAAGGAGTCCAAAAACCTAAGCTCCAAAGGGACCCATTTTTTTCTTGTTATACCATTAGCATCCTTTTTTAAACCCCCATCCATCCAAAGTTTTTTGTTGACACTTATATACTCCTCTTCTGTTTTTGCGATGCAACCAATGGGACCATTTGATATCCCTAAATATTTTGCTATTAAATGACTGTCATATCCACTGAAATTGTGGAACAAAACTGGAATGTGTCTAGCACTTGACATTGAATAGTTACAGTCATTATGGGCTGCACCACGGTATTTACCATTTAAATGGTCATGATCTCTAACTTTGGATTTTGCAGTATTTTTATTGGCTTTCCAAAGGCTTCTTGGATCTAAATTTTTAAGTTTTTTCTGTACAAATTGACCACCACAAACATAACAGGTTGTAGCTTTCTGATACTCCTTTTCCTCCTCTGCTGTCATTATTATTTTTTTTGGATCCTTCAAATAGTTATGCCAAATCTTTTTGGCTTCTTTTTCCAAAGCCTCAACAAACATTTTACCAATATCTTGAAACTCATACTGTTTGGTGTAACTTACAGTTTTTCCTGGAAATATTGTTGGGTCAGAACATATAATTTGAAAGCAGTAACCGGTTGGTATGTGTTCTTGGTATTTTTGTGTATAACTTTTTGACTCGTCATTGTTTTTGGTTTTTAAAGTTTTTAACATGCACTCAAAATCTGCCACTATGATGAATGGAACATCCTGAGTCTTCTTGAAATCCCTACCACCCCATCCCATGATGTCGTCAACACCCTTTTTGGGGTATTCTTGAATTTGTGCATCATGAGTTCTACAGATTGTTTCATGTTCCTTTAATATTTCCTTTGTTTTGAAGGGGTTTAAACAATGATCGCAGAAGAACTTTTTTCCTTTGTGTTTGTCATTTTGGGCTGTTAAAAGTTTACCCTTGTCCTTAATACAACTGTAATGGTCATTCCACCAAAACAGGTTTACCCTTTTGTCATAGTCAGACCTGGATATTTGCATTTGACAAACCTTTTTGATCTCATCGTCATATGTTAGAACATTTACACCTATTTCGTTGTTTTTCTCAAATTTTGAAATATCCTTAATTGGAACAGGAAATGTTAAACCCTTACAGTCATATTTTCTTGCCAATAATTTTACAGCTGTTGGCACTCTTTCAAGTTTTTGAGCGTTTGGATCTTCCTTCAAAATTTCTGCAATGGCGACTGCATACAGAAAACAGTTTAAATCCTTGTTTTTAGGGTTGATGATTGCCTTTTTGTCCTTGATGAATTTTGGTAGTGGTTTAAAACCCTTGCCATTTAAAGGTTTGTACTTGGTTATTGAGATGTGTAGAGATTCAACGGACCTTATGGACCATCCTGAACCCTTTTTCTGATGGGCTGCCAAATTTTCTAACATCTCTCTTTTTGCTTGTTTGTATGATTCCCTAACATCCTCCTCAGTCGTCATTGCCTTCATATGGGAGGTAAAGTAAAAAAGATCCACTTCTTCTATTCTATCAACATAATCATAGTGGACAAGTTTACAGATAAGTGTTGTTTTGACTTTTTTAGAGTTTTCAATACTATTAATAAGTTTTTCAACATTTGTTGTTGTTTGTTCTAAAAATACTATTGGATCTTTGTAGTTTTGTCCTGAAATTTCATACAGAGCCGCCTTTTCATTTGCAAAATCTTTGATCATAACAGGCTCTGTTTGTCTGAGTTTTTTGTTGGCTTTTGTTCTTTTGTTAAAAATCCTTTTTAGTTTGTTACCAAGGACCTGACGAGTTTTTACACTTTTGCCAGTCCCTTTCCATTTTTTCATCCATTTGGATATTTCTCTCCTTCTTTCTTCCTGTTTGATCTCCTTTGTCCACTTTTTTCTTTCTTTTTGTAGATGTTTCTTCTGGGTTTTTTTGTTAATAACTGTTTGTTTTGCTTGTTCCTTTTTAAGTTCCTTCGCCTTCTGTTTTTCTTGTAGTTTAGCAAGTCTTTCGGGTTTGAAGGGTTTCATCTCTTTGTCCCGTTGAAGTTGCCTCTGTTTTCTGAGGCGAGCATTTTCTCGGATTTTTAATAATTTTGGATCATTAGTAAACTTTGTCATTTATTATAATATGAAATTTTTCTTTAAATAAAAAAAATGGACAAGACAATGAGAATTAGCAAAAATATTAATGCTGTTGATGAAAAGGTTACCGAGTTCATTGATAAAATTTCTCCATGGACTGCACTTGCTGGTGGAATAGTTATTGGGAGCATTATTTGGATAAGTGCCATAGTACTTTTGTAAAAACTTCATAAAAAAAATTTCTATCCTTTTGGATAGAAATCTTTGTTAAAAATGACGAAGTTTACAACTTTTTTGGAGAGAAATGAAACCTTAGAAAACAGTATAGAGTCCTATTTATATATAGTTTAAATTAAAATTTTTAACGACTAACTGACCAATATTGTCCTTTGTACATAACTTTTCTTTGTTTTTTTATGTAAAATGGGATACAACTCGGGTTTCTGTTTAGACTAAGACCAGCTCTGTAAATACTTGGGAACTCCAGTTTTTCTCCATCAACAGAAGTAAATGTTATTTTGACTGGTGTTCTGATTACGTTTCTGTGGTGTTTTTCATAAACTTCATTTTTTACCAATGGGATGTTAAGCTTCTCGCATAGTGTTTTCGTGTTGGAAATATGGGCTCCTTTAACACCAAGTCTTCCTCCTAATATTCTAAGTTCTTTGAGTGATGATGGTGGAAATCCTTCTTCCCGTATTGTTTGTAGTCTTTTGTTTGCGCTTGTTCTTAGTTGCATTCTTATTTGGAAAAGTTTTTTGAGTTCTTCGGGGGTTTTTTCATATGTTGTCATTGTTTATTATATGGTTTCTTTTAAAATTTCTTATTGTTGGAATAAGAGATTTTGATTTTTAGTTTAACATTTTTTACTTTTTGCTTACGATCCAATATTTTTCTTTGTATGAAATAATTGTTTTGTTTTTGATATAGTAGGTAATAGAATCAGACTTTTTTTTCTTTAGAGCAAAAGCTGCTTTCTTAAGACTTGGGAACTCCACTTCTTCTTCATTTTCCAAATCTGTAAACAGAATTTTGACTGGTTTTAGGTTGTTTGGGAAATCTGGGTTACCAGTGGATTTATTTGGAATATATGGGATGTCAAGTTTTTCGCATAACGTTTTTGTAGTTAAAATGGTTGGATTTTTGATTCCTTTTTTAAAAGCTAAACTAATTAACTTTGCCTTATGCGTACCAACTTTTGATTTACGGATTTCGGACAATTGGTCCCGGATTTCCAGCTTTTCTTGTAGTTGCTCTTGTAGTTGCTCTTGTAAAAGTTCTATTTCATCTTCTAACTCTTTGTAGGTTTTGGGTTTTTCGTTTTGTTCTTGGAACTTAATATTAATTTCAACAATAGGGTTCATTCTTTTATTATATCTTTTATTATTGTTTTTAAATTCAATTTTAGCAAAGGAGGTTTTCAGTAATATGGTTCATTTCTTACATTGTTGTGTACCCATCGTTCTTTTTCTTTTAAAATCCAATTTTTCCTAAGAATCAAATTTCTCCTGTCCCTCCGTTGTTGTCGAATTTGACGATACCAGTTTAAGATTTTTGTCATCATAATCATTTATTTTATTTTTTAAAGACTCTACAGATGGCGATTTTTTATTAGTCGTCTTCGACTTCGCTTCGCAGTTAGAAACCTTGGTGTAATTTTTGACTGTTTTGTTTGTCCACCCTATTTGAACATTTCCTTCCATGGTCAAATCTTCCTTTCCAAAACTTATACCAAACTGAAAGCCTTTCTTTGTAATATGGTTTTTATTATATTTTTCTTTTGGCTTTTGCGAAGCTTTAGCGATGCTTGACTTTGAATTTCCCATTTGTTTTATTTTTTCCTAACCCAAAAAGATTAGGAAAACATTGCTAACTTTGTAGAACACTATGTGGAACGCTTAGTGAGAACAGTAAAAACTTTAGTAATAACAACTCAACTGTTATCGGGATCAACAGAACTGACACCACTGTCATTTTCATTAAAATTTTCATCATTTTGTACTGTAACATTTTTATTTGGAGTTGGTTTCTTTACTTCGCCCCGGTCCCAAACATGTTTCGCGATAATGATGCCACCAGTTAGCAAACCAATCATTGGGATATAGGGCGAAATTTTTTTAACCAAGGATTTAACATCATCGCAAAATAGTTTGTTTGATGATAGTTCTGCATCCAGTTTTTCGTCATTTTGTATTAGGTCTAGTTGCTCTAATAACTCTGAAAATTTGGTTACAAGGGTTTCAGTTAACAGAGATGATGTTTTGTCAAGTTGGTTTCTTTCATAGCTGAGCTTAATTTTTTCAAGTTGGGTCATTGAAGCTTTTTTCAAATATGCTTCCGAATATTTGATCTCCTTTGCAAAGGATAGCCGGATAAGGTCCTCCCGAAGATTTAAGTTTAGCGGATCTTTAAATGGTTCTTCATTTTTTTCGTCATTCATTGTTGCGTATTCGGTGTTCATTTTATTATACCATTATTTTTATTATTTTTTATATCTTTCTTTGTACTCTGTGTACGCAAAATATGTTAAAGCTATCGCAAGTAACCACAGATTTTTCGCCAACCATGCCAATCCCTTTGCACCCCAAGATAGTGCAGTTGCCAATATGCTCAAAATTGGTGCCAATACAGGCCAAGCAGCTTTTGCAAGTTTTGCCAAGGCTTTACCAAGTGCCCCTGTTGCCTTTGCTGTTGTAACGACAGCAGCTTTTCCAGCTAAAACAACAGTTGTTATAATTCCTGCAATGGAAATTGCAATAGCTGCTGAAACACCCATGTTTTCTTTGGCCCATTCTTTGAATTTTTCAAACCGTGTTAAGACACTGGTTTTAATTTTTTCTTTTGTTTCTTCATATAATGGGGCCATGTTTGCTTCCAGTCTAAGCACTTCCCCCCTTTGTCTACACCTATACGCGACATTTCTGGCTTTTGCTTTTTGAACTGGATCATCTGTTTCATCTGCTTTGTCTTCCCAAAACTCTTGGTTAATTTCAATAGCTTGCAAGTCATTGGATTTTAAAACTCCTCTAATGTTACGAACTGGGACATCACCAACATTTTCTTCATTTTCGGCTTCAATGTTGTCCATTCCTATTGCTACTTCATCTTGCAAATCTCTAGCAACATTTTCGCGAATGTTAGCAATAACTTCAGGTTCAATATGTTCTGGTGGGATACCTACAAGACCTTCAACAACCCCATCTCCTGAGTTTTTGTAGTCTTCTTTTGCTTCTAGAAATAGCCTATTAAATTCTTTAACTTTTCCCCTAATTTTTTCATCTGTATCTGGGTTTAAGCCAAATTTGCCGTTTTCTAATTTAACAACAACCTTTACATTATCAAAAAGGAGTCCATCTTTTTCCACAAAACTATTTCTAATTAAGGTTTTGCCCGCACTTTCCTTGACCTTACCAATTTTTATATTAAGACCCAGTTTTTCCTTAAAAAATTTTCGTCTTTGGTTGGTTATTTTTCTTTTCATATCTCCAATTAACTTGTTTTCCTTTTTTTCTTGTTCTTTTCTAAAGTTTTTGTCTGCTCTTTTTTTACCACCACCACTTCTTATTTTAGTTAGTCCTTCACGTAATTTATCATAAACAACTTTGGGGAAATTCATATTGTCAACAAAACTTTCATCCAAGTTTTTACCCCCAAAGGATGTTGTTTGTTCCTCATTTTCTTCTGCTTCTTCTCTTTCCAAACGATCTTGTTCTTCTTCTTCTGTTTCATCGTAATTTAAATTTTTCATTTTAACCCATTCCTTAAAAGTTTCTCCGGAGGGTTCTCCAAAATTTCCATCCATTATTTATTTATGTCTGTTCTCCAATAACTTTAACCAACTCCTCACCATAAAATTTTCCCATAATGTCCTCCTCCTTATCCTGAATTCTATACATAACAGGAACTCCTCTAAAAACCGCTGACACAACAAAAATTTCATCTGTAAAATTTGGATCGTAACCTTTTGCAAAGTTTTTTCTGTATTTTTGAATTCTGACATGATCCCCAACTTTAAATTTTGGATTTACATTTTTTTCAAGAGGTGGGATCCCATATAGTGTAAGAAAAACTTTGGATTGGTTGTCATTATTGACATCTTTGGGTTTCATTTTAATAGTACTGTGGATGGTGTTGTTGTAACTATTGGTAAATTTGTCTAAACTATTTAACCACTCTTTGTTTCCTTTAAAAGTAAAAAATTTCCACATCCTGGTTTTCAAAGTTCTGTTAAATCTTTCCACAAGTGCAGCCTTTCTGTGGGATCTGGATGAAAAATATTCTATGTTTAAAGATTTCAAAAGAGTTTTTACTCCAACATTATAAAATTCCTTCCCCTCATCAAATTGGACTGTTTCTGGATATTTACCAAATCTTTTCTTAAATTCTTCCAACATTTTTGAAACACCTGGCACCATAGCAACAGTACTTTTTCTATGGACAGGAACAGCAAAACCAAATCTTGACAAAATTTCAATACCTGTCAATATCCACTTTTGGTCATTATTTTCAGAACCAAATTTCGCCATATCCACCAAGTCCATTTGCATCTGGTCAGCAAGATTTTTAACAAATGTTTTCTGGTATTTTCTTGGTTTTCTAATGGTTTTGTGTAAAGTAAAAACTTTTTGGCTGTGCAACCACTCCTTTACTTGTTTTCGGGTTATTGAAGGATTTTCTTTAACAGCAGCTTGGTAAAGTTTTTCCATGGATTGGTAACCTGTTACAGGATTGTAGTAAATATCTCGTAACTCAAGATCAATGAGTAAAAGTTCGTCTTCCATTTTTATTTTAAGGGAAACTGGATTTTTTTGCAACTTCTTAAAAATTATGAGAATCCTATTTTGAACTTTAAATAAACAATGACAGAATTTAAAGAATGGCCAAAAGAGTGGGATGTCTTTGGAACAGTTCAGAAATTTTCTAAACAACCAAAGGCTTCTGTAAATATAAACACAATTACGATATTTGCAAATGAAAGAGAAAACTTTATTGTAAACCTGAATCCCATAGATTTAACATTTCAACAACCAATGAAAATAAGGAACCCAACATTAAATGACTTCCTCACTATTCCATATTTTACATCCATTGCTGCCAGTTATGTCGCAAGTTATTTGTGTGGAATTTCAAACAAACATTTAAAGAATGGTTTTGAAAAATTTAGATCCCATTTTTTAACAAGTATTGTCCATTATCATTATGTTTTTCAGGTTAGAAGGTTTTTAAAACATCCAAACAAACTCAGAAGGTTTTTGACAGCAGATGTCATAAAAATTTTACAACACAATCCCAACGATGTTTGGGTTAAAAAGATAAGCAACTCCACACAAAGTGCAAAAGAATTTACCCAAGATATGAAGGACCTTGGATATGAAGTTAGATATGTAAATTTAACAAAAAAGAGTTATGGGAGAATCAACACATATGAGGAATTGGTGTCAGCAGGATCGAGACATCCAGATGATTTCAAACATTTTGTACCTGAAGATTCAAATGGGTTAACATTATTAGGCCAAAAGCTGTTCCAACAATCCTTAGAATCTTTTGTTTACTGCGTTTTGGGAGCACAGGCAAAAACGAGGTGGGTCATTGTTGGCGAAGGTGCTAAAAGTTTACAAACACAAGAGGTGTTTAAAAAGTTAATGGAGGATACAATAGCACAGGATGACATTACTGTTTCTATTTCAAATATGAGGCAGGCCATTAAGTCCACAAATGTTGTTTTGAATTTTGCGATATCCCCAGGTTTAATTTTAATCCCATCAGACATGAGAATTCTTATTAACCCAATTAGTGGGTTCAATAATGTTCTTACCCTGGCCACAAATAGGATGGTTCTTGGACTTAACAGACATTTAAATATTGGGAAACCCATTGTAAAATTTCCTGTAAAACCCTTTGGAAAACCTGTTAAAATTAATGAAAGAAAATACAAACCAGGAATATTTACTCCTGAAAACATTGAGAAAACCGATAACAGATTACCAGAAGTTTTCGGGGCTTCAATTGGCACTGTTTTCTTAGTATTTAAAGGAATAGCGAGATTAATTTAATAAAAGGAAGAAATGTCATATCAAAATTTAGATGTTTTTGGAAACCCAATTATCGAAATCAAAGAAAAAAATGAACCAAAGGAATTCAACGAAAGTCTTTTAGAACTTGAAACCTGTAAGGACAAAAGTAGTTGTTGTAAGGTGCCAACTATCGAGGACCAAGGATCCATAATTTGTGGGAAATGTGGTTTGGTGTTATTAAAGTTACACGCCTACAACCACAAAGAACTACCCACACCCATTTTGAAAAGATATGTAAAAACATTTTGGAAATTATTTCCAAAGGAAGAGAAAATTGTTGGTTACGAGATCATGAAATTTTTCAATAAGGCTAACAGAACTCTTGTGGGATCTGGTTTGGTTTTGGATAGAAAATATAGCATGAATTACATTATGACCATTATTTTTGAAATCTGTCAAAGAAATGATCTTTTGGAAAAAATGAAAAAACCAACTTCATCAGAACTAAAAACATTTGACGAGATAAAATATATTTTAAATTATTCTCCAAGAAATAATGCTTACAGACCATATCAAACAGGATTCCAAGTTTTTGGCAATGCTCTCAGTGTTGAAAATGTTCTGAAAATAGAAGAAATGAGTGGGATCAGAAAGTGTAAGGAGTATACAAAAATTATTGAAGAAGGAAAGAAACTTTAAAAAAAATTCAGGAGTTGCATTTTCTGTGCTAAGAATTCTCAACACTTCTTAAAAATTATAACAAAAAATGTTATAAATTTTTTCTTAACTATTTTAAACAACAACAGCCAACAACCAACCAGCACCAGCCCCTAAAAGTGTTACAGTAATAACCATATATTTTTCCATTTCATCGCTTGGTTGGTAATAGTCATCAAGTTTTGGTTCTATCGTTTTTTCTTGTAAAATTTCATGAAGTTCTTGGAAAGCCTTTGAAGTATCTTGCATGTTATAGTTTGCATTCCGAATTTCATCTTGTAATTCTCTAACCTTGTCTTTTCTTTTAATTTCATTTTCAAAAAACTTTTCTTTTTCTTTTTGAAGTTTTTCTGTTGCCAAATTATGTCTTTTTGCCTCGTCAGCATAACCATGTTTGTTAAATGATTGAAACAAATAACCAGCACCAGCAAAGGCAACCGCATTAAACAACCCTCCTGCTATCATTGATGCCATTTATTTAAAAAAAAGAAGTTTGACTTTTGCAGTTCAAATTTCATTTGTAAAATTTGGGTTTTATCCAATGACGTTTTTTATACTTTCTTTGGATCCACATTTTTCGGAATGTATCCTTTGTCCTGTGCCATTTTTACTGTAAATAGCCCACCTGCAACCGCAACTCCAAGTTTAGCTGTTTCTTTAAAGCTTGCTGGCGCTGCGAGAGATTGGCCTGTTAACTTTTTAACGACCATACTTACTCCAACAGCTGCAACTGTTATCAAAGCTGCTTCATACAGATCATTTAAAACCTCGTTCTTATTCATTTATTATAATATATTGGTAAAATATTTTGATAAAAAATTTATATTTGGTAAAAAATTTATAACAAAATAATGTTATATATTTTCAGAATTTTTTGTTATATATTTTAAAAACGCGTTGCATATGAAGTTTTATACCTTATGGAGTCTCATAGTTCTGTGGACATAAAAAAATTTCAAGAAGAATGTCGCCAACATTGTGGTCAACTTTAAATTTAAGTTCATTGTAGACACCATTGTCTAACATAGCCTCAGAGTTGATGTTTGCAAATTTTTCAACTGATCCCTTCAATAATTGTTTTGTTGTAATTGGAAGAACTGCAGCTGTTCTATCCCGTTTTCCTGAAAATGATGTCCTAGTTCCATCAATCATCTCGCAGGTAATACAGACAAATCTCATTCCAAGATTTATGTTGACTGTTTCTGGACTGACAAGGTTTGCTCCTCCCCTAATTACAGTTGTTTCTGGATATCCTAGCAAAGGACCAAGTTTATGCAGGTAAAGATCTCTTGTTGGGTATAATCTGATTTTACAGCTATATGGAAGTAATTCTGACTTTATTTCGTTTTCCTTTAATAATCTCATAATCATACCAACAGTCCAATAGCCATTGTAGAAACTAATTTTTTTTGTTCCATGCATAACATATGTTGGACTTGTTAAATTATTGAAATCCCAAAAAACTGTTGCATCCTTAACAAGCAATTTGGTATCTTCAATGATCAAAGGATCTTCAAATTTAACAGTTGTTTCTCCATTTTTAAGTAGAATTCTTAGGTTCCTCATTTATTATTGAATGATCATATGGATGAATTAAGTTAATCTCCAATTTTGAATATTTTTTGGATTTTAATGTTTCTTTTATTTTTTTCTCTTCTTCTTTTGGAATATCCAAATAATCATCTAAAATAACTTGCATATCCTTTCTGTTTGGGTTGTAAAAGGTAACCAGTTTTGAAATATTTTCCCGATATGGTTTTGCAATGCTGGTTAATTGCTGGGTAATTACTACTGTGCTAATATTCATATGTCTTGCTCCAAAACCAAGTTTTACCAATTCGCTGGTTCTGTTTTTAACACTCTGTCCAGATGCACAGTCATCCAAAATAATTAAACTTGGGGTTCCTTTACAATAATCAACAACATATTTTAAAAAATCTTCAGACTCATCTTGATCGCAAGGAATAACAAAAAATCTTGGATCATTAAGATGCTCCCATTCTAAATATGTTTTGTTCCATACAAAAGTTGGACATATTAAAACTATGTTTTCAAATTTTTTTTTATAATTTTCAACTAAATTTTTCAACAAATAATGAGTCTTTCCACAACTCGTCATTCCAACAATGATCATATTAAATGGTTTTGGGTCTTCGTTTTCCATTTATTTCTTGGGATTCTTAATATTTCTTGGGATGGTTCTTGGTTTTAATAGTTAACACTCTGAAATGCTCCTCCCTGTACTTTTAACAGACCATCTGAGAGAATGAAAACATGGCATCTGAGATCTGTTGATGTCGCCTTTTTCTTAATTTCCAACATAATCCCAGATTGGGTGGTCAGAAGTTTTGTACCATCTCCATATACAGCATTGTCATTAATTGACCGAAGATCCACAACAAGTGCAAACTGGTTTTCTGTAAAGAACTCATCAGCTTGGATTGTTGGGTAATTAGTGTGTCTAAAAAGTCGCTCAGCCTCTTCAAACAGTCTCCGTTTTGGAATTCCTTGGGAGTAAATGCTATTTGGGACTCCTTCAATGGTAATTTTTACCCTTTCAATATTTGGGTATACAAACTCTTCTGATCCTCCTCTTGTTGCTTTTGTAAACAACATTACAACCGCCTTCATACTCTTTCTTGGCAGATTGATGGTCTCGTTAATTAATGTTGAGGCTGCAGCCCATGGTGTGGTTTTCATCAAAGTTACATGCTCAAATGAAAGGGCTCGACCCATTTGGTATGAAGATTCGATTTCCTGGACCAAGGAAAAGTTGGTAATGGTTTCATACTCCAACTCAATATTTTCCAAAGAATAACCAGCCACAGATTGACTACTTTGGGCTTTCATGATAGAAGTAGCTTTTGGTAGTGTAATTATGTATTGCAAGTCATTCGCCATGCTGTGGGGCGCATATAATCCATGATCCTTTAAAATCTTGTCCAACTTGATCCTCTGTTTTGTCCCATATACAGCTGCATACGTGTCGGAAGAGGCATCATCAGATTTCGAGATGAGTTTTCGCTGGTTTTCTGTTGCAATCCCATCTTCGATCATGTTGGCCCTTTCATGCTTATCCATCCACAAGTCTTTGTAAGTCCCCAAAAGACTCTCTCCTGTGTTGTCGTAAACCTTCTCTCCTGCAAATCTGACTTCCAAACGTTCTTGGAGTTGTTTCGCAAGGTTGTTGTTAAACCACGACTTTGTGTTTTTGTTCTTAAAGTCGAACAGGAGGAACATTTTGTCAGGAACTAATGTTGTTCCTGGTTTGAGTTTTGGGATGTGGATGTAAATTACTTCTCCCTCATTAGCAGAATTGGGATTGAAAGTAATTACATTTCGAGCTCGTTCTCCGGTTATTGAACTTCTGTGTAACCGGTTATAACCGGGTTCTAATTCAACTTCTCTCTCTGTATTCATTTATTATAATATATTGGTAAAAAAATTTATATTTGGTAAAAAATTTATAACAAAATAATGTTATATATTTTGAAAAGTTTTTATTAAAGTTTTAATGAAAGTTATTTTGTTATATATTTTCAAAAGTTTTAATAGTTATTAAAATATTCATCTTCATCTTCAAAATCATCTGGCATCAAAAGATCAAAATCTGCCCATAAATGATAACAATGGTTTTCATTATAATTTCTAATATCATATTTACTATATAACAACCAAAGTTTGTATCCTTCATAACTTCCTTTTGAAATTAAAAAAATAAGTTTTCCAATATTAAGCCAGTTTTTACTTCCAAAGGCACATTCTGTTGCATAGCTGGTGACAATCATATTTATTGAATTTCTTTCCAATTGTGGAAAGAATTTCATTTTAAAAATTTAGAGATCATATTTCGAAAGATCTTTGAAAACTGTTTTTGACTTGGTAACTTTTTCTTTACTTTCTTCTGGTTCTTTCTTCCATTTGGAGTAGGTAATGTAGGTAGTAATTAAGGCCGCCACTGTCCCAATTATTGCACAAGTTGTAGAGATACTTGTTTCATTTTTATCTTTTGGATCTTCTGCTCTCTCCTTTTCCATTTTAGCTTTTTTTCTTAGTTTTGCTTCCTTACTTATCGCAGCAAGTTTTTTTCCTTGTGCAACTCTTTTGGGGTTTTTAACATGGACAGGAGGAGGTGTTTTTGTAATGGTTTGCTCCTGTTTTTGTTCCGGTTCTGGTTTTTGTTCTTGTTCCATTTATTGGATGATTTGTTGGATTTGTTAAGATTTGCTTGACAACTAGTTAAAATTTGCTTGACAACTAGTTAAAATTTGTTTGCCACTTCATAAATACAGTTTTATAACCCTCTTGTGTTTTTCCCTTTTTTCATCAGGAATTAAACTTGCATAATGAATTATTGTCCCCATTGAAAAATTTGTTTCAACAGGGTTTTCCCAAAATATGTCGCAAGCATCTTCATCATATTTTTCAGGACATTTTTGCGAGAATAGGTGCCAAAGGTTTTTACCATATTCTTTTCCATGTGTTTCGTTGTACAAAGCAAAACCCACAGACCTCCATGTCGTGTAATCTTCAGCTATATCTTTTGGTATCTGGTCAATGTAATTTTTTAAAACCTCTTCACTTTTTGGTATGTGGTCGTCAAAGTCAATAGGATTTACACTTCTTTCTTTCTGTTCAATTTCTGGTAAAAAAGATAGTTTGTTAACAGAGGTATGTTTCTTTTGTCTTACAGAGAGAAAATATATTAGTTCATGGTCAGAATATTGACTCGCCACATGATCCCTCTTTTCCTCAATTATGTAACTTAAAAGATATGGATCTGACTCGGGACTCTTTTTGGAACCATACAAAAACCAGTTTCCAGCGATTATGGAGTTGTCCAGTTGAGTGGTTGTTTTTTTCTGTACAAGTTCATTTATGTACAATCTTTCCCTCCTTGTCAACCAAACATAAGGGAAATGTAAATGAAAACCATTCTTGTATGTTTTCTTATCATCCTTAAAATAACCTGGTTTTTCCAAAACAAAACAGTCCAAGTTTGTTTGGTCAACAAGAAGTTTTTTCAATATTTTTTGGAATAGTCTTGCCAATTTTAAAACTTTCTTTTCAGAATATAGTGGTTTTGGCTCCTTAAGTTTTTTACTAAGATCAATGTCAACAATAACAGGCCCAATTTCTGTTGTTCTTTCCAAAAGATATTTGTTAAACTTACCAGATCTTGACAAATATGTGTAGGCCCTTGTGTATTTATTTAAAAAATCCTCTTCATCTTTTATGGAATATGATCGTTTGTTGAAGATATCCATATGTGTAATGTTTTCTTTACTGAAACTTTCATACAACAAAGACGATAATGTGTTTGTTTTAAACTTAGACATTCTTTCTTTTATTGTATCTTTTTTTCTTTTTCAATTAATTTTTAACATGTTAATTTCAACATCCCGAACATCAAAAAACAAAAAGGTATAGTCATCCCCAACCGAACCAGAATAACAATGTAAAGATACTTTGGTCCCCTTTATTATGGTTGCAATTCCTTCGCAAAATATATGGTGAGGTTTGGTTTCGAAATATGTTTTACCCATGGTTAAGGTTTCCAAATCTGCAAGTTTGTTTGATCTTATATTAACATCTCCATGGTAAAGATCTGTTTTAAGGTCAAAATATGCTCTATATGAAGAAGCCCACCAACCAGTTTGCTTAGATTGTTGGTCTATTTTGTGTCCATCTGGTTCTAGTGTAAACCAATATTTTATTAAAAATTTTCCAGATTCTGTTGCGGTAAATGTTAGCAAAGTACTTTTGTTATTTGAGTTATCCCAACTACCCGCTTTATAGCTTGTTTTGCCACTACCTTTTCTATACTTTACCACCTGTGTAAAATTTCCAGCTTGTCCTGTGGCTCCTGTAACACCTCTTAAACCTCTAAGACCTCTTTGCCCAGTTGATCCTTTTGATCCTGGAAGCCCTTGGACTCCTTGGTCACCTTGATTTCCTTTGTTACCCTTTGCACCATCATCACCAGGATCTCCTTTGTCTCCTTTTTGTGCAGCCGCTCCCGTCATTCCTTTGTCGCCTTTGTCGCCTTTGTCGCCTTTGGAACCCTTTGCGCCAGCGGTTCCATGGTCGCCTTTGTCCCCTTTTGTTCCTTGGGATCCTGTTACACCAGCCAACCCAGTGTTACCTCTGTCGCCTTTGTTTCCTTGTGGTCCTCTAATACCAGTATCGCCTTTGTCTCCTTTAGACCCTTGCAAACCCCTGTCGCCTTTGTCGCCTTTTGGTCCTGTGTTACCAGTATCTCCTTTGTCGCCTTTTTTGTGGGCTGATACACCATCCATGCCTGTTAAACCTCTATCTCCTTTGTTGCCTTTGTCTCCTTTGTCGCCTTTGTCTCCTTTTACACCTAAAGACCCTTGGGAACCTTGTGGTCCTGTGTTACCTTGGTCTCCTTGGTCTCCTTTGATCCCTTGCAAACCTTGGTCGCCTTTTGGACCAGAAGAGCCTTGTGGTCCTGTGTTACCAATATCTCCTTTGTTGCCTTTTGGTCCTTGGGATCCTGTTGCACCTGTTAAACCAGTTAAACCTCGATCGCCTTTGTCGCCTTTTGCGCCTGTATCTCCTTGTTCTCCTTGTTCTCCATCTGCACCTCCATAAGAATAATCTGGGTCATCATATCCATAGTAATAACTCATGTTTATTTATATGAAATTTAAATGTTTGGACAAGGAAACAGGATCTTAAAAAAAGACGTTACAAACTTTGGGTAAGAAAACAAGATCGTCATGTTCAAAACTCAAAAAGACGTTACAAACTTTGGACAAGAAAACAAGATCATCATGTTCAAAACTCAAAAAAGACGTTACAAACTCATTATTTATATGAAGTTTCCATATTCCTTCATCATATCCTTATTAATTTTTACAATCTCGGGTGGCAATAATGGACCATGAACAATTTTAATCCCATATATTTTTCCTTTTAGCTGGGTACTATTTGATGGGGTTCCACTCAATCTCTTATTTAAAAAAACAGATCCAAATGGACTACCTATATCTGCAAGGTCAGATATGAATTCTGATCCTGCCAACTTTTTGCTATTTAAATACACACAGGATCCAGTCCCCAACCAATGGCAGGAAATTAAGTGTTTGCTAAGAATGCTGTGAGGACCAACAATATCTATGATTTTTTTAGTGCTTTGCATTAAACCACCAACTAATATTTTGGAGTAAGAGTAGGATTTAAAGCTAAGATATTTATCATAATTACCATTATCATTCCCAATAAGATAACACCAATCGTCGGGAACAGATGTATCAACCACAGTGCAAACAACAAAAACAGAAACATCATTAAACTGCATTTCAGTGTTGCAAAATAGCATGTAATTTCCCCCTGTGTTTTCAATGTAGTCTCACTAGTCTGTACCTGGACCAATGGGATCCGAACCAAATGTTGGAGCCTTGGTTTTGTCATCTTGCCATAAAACGGAATTTCCACTCCGGGCTTGGACTATTCTTCTTTCTCCATTAACAGTTTCAAATGTTTTAGTAGCTTTTGTTAAGTTAATATCAAAAACAGTTTTGTAATTTTCGTCAGGTGTT
Organism: Paragorgia papillata; assembly: GCA_035771165.1. NCBI lineage: Eukaryota > Metazoa > Cnidaria > Anthozoa > Scleralcyonacea > Coralliidae > Paragorgia > Paragorgia papillata. Next base: position 390,131 of record JAWNZC010000004.1, read on the forward strand.
ATGGAAAGGTTTTTTAACTTTCGTTCAATTTCTCTAATTTTCTTTTCCATGTCAAAATCTTCAAATGATCTCCTCTGTCTGCCATATCCATAATAATAACTCATTATTTATCTTGTAAAATTTTTAACATTTTTGTTAAAGATTTTTAAAATTTTTGTTTATGTTTGAAAATTTTTTGGGATCCCATTATTTATACATTAGGATTTTCTTTGTAATTTTTTCGTTGATCATTAGGGATTGCATTTCGTTTATATCCCAAATCATCTCATCATACCTTTCTCTGTTTTCATTTTCGCGGAATGCATCTTCCATTAGTTCTCGTATTTCGCCAATTTCTTCGAGCATTTCTTCGAGTTTTTCATCCGATGCTTGGGTCATTTCTTCAGCCGCTAGTACCATTATTTCTTTCGCCACTTTGTTTATATCATTAATGTCCGAGTTCGAATCCGCTGCCAATAATTTGTATTGTTCCTTTGCTTTTGTAAAAGTTGTATACCAACCACTTTCTTTTTGTTCTTTTTCAAATTCTTTTAAACACAAAGGGAAGAAAGGAGCTACTACTTCAAGTTCTTCAAGTTCATTAAATTGTTTATTCATCATTCTTGTTCTTTTAATTTTTTACGAAAAAAATAATTCAATTTAAAAAACTGTATCATATACACCAGTTCTAACCAACATTTGGACTTCTGTTTCGCCTGGGTGTATATAAGTGCAAACTGTTTTAGGGTTTGTACTTTTGTTAAAATATATAATGTTTGGTTTTCCACCTGGGTATTTTGTAAAACCAACCCACATACATCCTTCTCTGTCTGGACATAAGTTACTTCGTTTGTTATTCATTTATTTAAAAAACTTCGAAACCCAAACCCCAAAAAATTCCAAAAACCAAACCCAAATATCCAGAATCCTTTGCAAAAAAATATCCAGAATCCTTTGCGAAAAATATCCAGAATCCTTTGCGAAAAAATTTCGAAACCAAACCCAAAAAAATTTTAAGAGGGGGTGGGGGTTAGGGTGTCAAAAAAATTTAGCAACCGGATGTCAAAAAATTTTAAGAGGGGGTGGGGGTTAGGGTTAGAAAATATTTAGGTACATGTCCCAGGACCCGCATATTGACACTACTTACATGTACATGTATGTGTCATATGCCTCTTAATTTAATGCAGTTTTGGATAAATGGCGTGTAGAATTTGACATTTGTGCATTGTAAATGTTTCATTGTTATTTGAGGCTATGAAGTTGTTTATGTTTTTGGATTCCTATAGGATGGCTGGTTTGGGGTGATTCACCATGTTGCTGGTGAGCACGAGTGGTTAAATGGTGAGTGTGACCATGGAGTGTTAGTATCAACCGAAACTGACAAAACATGCCTGGAGAAGAACTCGAAGGCATTAGAGGCCATAAGGAAGGTGGTTATCAACCCACACTTTCTCAGCAGCTTACACCATTATGTAAACTTTAGGTTTGTTTTTCTTACATTATTATGTAAATGTTAAATTTTTTATTTCAAGGCATTAGTATCTTTCATTTCCTTTTAGTAATGCTGTGCACAAAGTTCATCTACATAATTATTAATTTAAATAATTTCATATTATAATCCACAGGCACACAAGCAAATTAGAAAACTTCAATTCTATGTTATTGAAGTATACACCAAAAAGTGTTGGTTTCCAGTAAGTAAATCCTTTTTCTAATTATGGGATGTGTCCAGCATCAACAGACATTCTGAAACACGAGCATTAACTATTTCACTGCTGTGGTGACCTTTTAGTATTTTACTCTGGTTAACACCAGACGATTTTACTTGTCAAGGGAAGAAGTCTAGTATAAATGAAAGGGTTAACTCATTCCAGCCTGACATTAGACAGCCCCTTTCTTTCCCCTGATTGAAATCATCTCAGCCATGAAATCATGCCATGCAGGAATGGGTTAATCAATAGCCCAGTTTGTCTGACATTTTTTTATTTTTTTTTATATATTAGGAATGAGGCATTTATGGCAAGAACGTTGTTGGCAGTCATAGACCACAACAGCCATATATTTAGAAAACCAGCTCTCAACAAAAAACAAAAGAAAAAGTACAGTAAAACCTATAGCAAGAGGTCAAAGAATTGGAAGGTTTCACATGTCATGGAAGAAAAGACATATGACTACTGGCACAGTCTTGCTTGTAGAATGCTACAGAAGAGGGTTAAGGATGGTCACAGCATTCACCTCAAAGTTGAAATCCCTGCTGAACACCCGATTAGAATATCCCCATCTATTGCATTAAAGCCAATCCCCAAGACAGATGACCTAGTTAAACAGTCACTGTCTAGATTTGGAAATGCTGAGTGAGAGGTGCAACAAGCCCTCTTTCTGTATACTGTATCCCTGGTTACAACAAAACTGACATTGATAACCCAACATTCATTTACTCCATGTTGTAATATTAATTTTTTTATAAACAGCTTGTGACATCTATATACATACATGTACATAATCAACTATAGACCATTCGCATAAATAACACAAAGCATTGTTACAGTGTATAAATGCATAGCCTCACCACCATTCTTTTCATTTATAAAGTATTACTCATTTTGAGTTTTTGTCTTTCTTGAATTATAGAATTAAGAAAATGAAATTGTGGTTGTGTGTGCTACATCATTGTATTTATGCACTTGGTCCATAATACTTGGTATAAGAATATTATATAAATAGAAGGCTTTCAAACCACAGCTGTGATCTATTCTGACATTGTTTTCTAAATAATACGTACTCACTATTCCACCCAATAAAATTCTTTAGTCTGTAAAATAGTTGTATAGCTCAGGCTCTCCGGAACCCCATGTAGTACCCATCTTCAGCTGGATAAATATGTCTTATTGCAAGTACCACACAAGAAGGACACACCTTTCTGTTTCCTCTTCCTAATTTTTTATACCGCCACAAAATATACTGGCGGTATGCAGCTTTTCGAAAACTGTTAGTTGAATAATCTGGGTCTTCAGCTCTGATGTCACCCCTTGCTCTTATTGCCATAATAAGGACATCCCTGTCAGTACACACGTTCTGAAAGGTCACAAACGAGGTGACACATCTAATTTTCTTGCAGCATTTATTTTCCTCTTCACTAGCCATTTGTCTACACATTCCACAAGTACACCAGGAGGGCTTTGTTGGAGGTATTACTGGTGGAGGTACTCCAAACTGTATAATATTTTTGGCATAGTCGAGACTGCCTTTACCATTCGACAGTAGTTCCAACAGAATGTTGTCCTTCTGTCCTTCATTCAGAGTACCAATAAATACCTAAAAGGAAATGATAATTTTCATATTTCTTTGGAACATAATTGCTTCTAGAGACGAAATTGCAATGTAGAAAATTTATGAAATAACTAAAATGTCAATGTTGTGTCAAAATGTATTACAACACCAACTGCTAATTATTTATGTGCATGGCGATGCAATGTCATAATATACAATGACATGCAATGACATTGACAACACAAAAAGACAAACAAAATATTCATGCAATAATTTGCGCAAACTTCCAAAACAAATAAGAAGAAAAAAAATCATTAAAAATTATAAAGAAATACTCCAGATATAGTCATATTGTAAATGTTTCCATGCATGACACACTTGCCCAATTTGTTATTAGGTAACATGTACATACCGTAATTTGTTGTTTCGCCTCCTCAACTGCAATCTGGTGATGTTCAAATGCATTTCGTTCGGCGTTAACATTCACAGAGGCGGTTGTCGTCGTTGAATCTATATTTCGGCAGGACGACTTCTTGGTGCCACACGTGCACTCTTTAGCACAGCGCAATCCTTCATCACGGCAAGGACAGCCACGCTTCTTCCTACCACTGGCTTTGCTGCATGTGTTCTTACAACTGCAAAACTAAAATAGAAACAAAAGCGCAACAAGTTAGGCACGGGGGAATATAACTTGGCAAAACTTGCACAACAATTTAGTAAAGAACCGTGATCTTACTTGAGTTCGGTCACATATTTGACGACTTGATGGCCCAGCTTCTTCTACGCTAATAAGTGGCTCTGCTTGTTCAGCGCCAACAAGTTCGTGGGACGAAGATTCATGAATCGGTGATCCATAGACGTTCAAATTGTCTTCGGGATCATAGCGCTCCACGTCCAAGTCTGAATCTGACTCCGTATCTGACATAGTTTATAGATTAGAAAGGTCGTAAGGTCTACGAGTACGCAAAATAGAATGCGGCTATTTTTGGCAAATCAACAACAAAGTCCCCGTATGTAAACAATAACACAAGCGCGCAATGCATGACCCTGACACTCATCCTTTAACCAGAGCCCTATATGTAGCCGTCATAACAAAACGCTCGCCGGAAGTGGCGCTTAGAATAGTACCCAATCAGAAGCGATCTAAGGTTAAGTTTTCAGCACGAGCCAATCATGATCTAGTACTCATATTCAAGTACTCAACAGGAGATCAGAACAAGAATTCTGTCGCTAATTCGCAGACGGATATAACCAGGGGTTTAGACGTCTGCGGCGCAGGCTATATCCTTCTTGCTTCACAAGTTTTGCCATGATTTTAATAGAGATGAGCCGATTAATCGGAAACTAATCGGCAAAGCCGATTAATAGGCCAATTTAAAATAATTGGTAATCAGCTGATTATTTTGAATAATCGGCAAAATAATCGGGGGATGTCTCAAATAAAGCTTTTCATGAACGACGCAAACACACACACCATAAGTCTGTAACTGCATAAGCCCAAACACAATAGTCCTTATTTCACAATGACTACAGAGAGTTTCACATGAGAAAAATGGCAAAGGATCTTCACCGGTTGAGGTAGCCACGACCGAGAACATCTCAACCCAGGAAAAGAGCTGCAGCACTGAACCTCATGAAGACCTATGGTCTTGCTTTGATGAGATTGTTGGGTCTTCCAACGCCAGCCACAAAGTTGAAGAAGAGATCGACGCCTTTCTCGCCCTTCCGCTACAGCCATTGCAAGCATGCCCTTATGTTTGTTGGCAAGCAAAGAAACTTGTTTATCCCAACTTGTTTAAAGTTGTGCTGAAGTATCTGAGCCTCCCAATTCAAGTTTATTCAGAGCATGTGTTTAGCGAGGCTAGCACTGCATAAAGCGGATATTTTGTTTTTACATCACAATTTGCCAAAACTAATAGCGTAGTGCATTCCGATTTATAAAACTGAAAGTTGGACAAACAAAACGAAATTGATTCTCAAAACACGCAAAACTAATCATCACAAAACATTTCTGATATATTTCAGAAATCTTGTTGCAATTTGGCAATCCCAACAACATTGCGAAACTGCGCTGGGACTGGTAACCAACAACGTAGCACTAATCGGCATATGCTGATTAATAGGACGATTATTTGTATTAATTGGCCACCAAATAATCGGCTTCAGTAATCGGCAATTTTCATAATCGGCTCATCTCTAGATTTTAACAAGGATAAATAGGTATGGCTGCACGCTCACCCCAATGGCTTTGCACCCCTTGCAATATGGCGGAAAAATCCTTGACCTCCCCTATTTCAAAAGAAATAAGGGCCAAGGTGACCACTAATTACAATCTCGTATCATTCAGGGCTAAATCCACTTGTACCTCTGTGCGTGCCTTGAATGCACAGAAAGTTTTAGGAAAGCAGGAATCTTTAGTGGTTTACCTGGTGGCTAGGTATATACTAGAAATACATAAATGCAACAATCCCTCACCTGCTTTTACATACATTTACGTAAATACACCCCTGGTTTAAAATAAACACTTCACACCTGATCTGTTTTTGTATACAAGTAACCCTGGCCCCTCCTTTACATCCTGTTCTATACATCCTGTTCTATACATGTAGGTTTTCTATTATTGACAAATTTCCAAAGCAATGTTTTACATGTATTCCAAAATATAATTATAGCAGTGGTTGAGGAAAACTTGTGCCATGTCAGTAATATAGCACGAAAAACTGATAGCAAAAACAAACAATAATTACAGAGGCTTATTTAAAGGTGACTATTAAACTGTTTTAATGTAATTCCAATGTTGAACCTCGAAGAAAAACATCAGAACAGAAAAAACCGTAGTTAACAGCCTGAAAACTATATAAGTATGAGAGACTGAGAAAAAACCAACCAGGGAAGAACTATAAACTTTGGAAAATAACTACTACACTATTTGGAAAAACACAACTGGGAGAATGTAAATTATTTGACAAGATTTTTGCTGTTTTAACTGAGTTACTGAAAAGGTTTTGGATATATACCAACTCTAATCAGCTAAACAAAACTGGTAAGTTAAATACGAATCACTGTTAAATTTTTCTTTTGCTCTGCTCAGATGGCTTATACTGCAAACACTGCCAATTCAATTTGTAAATTTACCTGTGGCCTATATATATATATACTCAGAGCTTTGTAGAAAGGTATAAAACAAATGAACATCAAGGAGCAAAGGATGCACTATAAAGTGTTGTCTTTCACTGTGATGAAGCGATTCACAAGTTCAGTCCTGTATCTTTCGGCTGTTTGATCATTCTCAAACAACATACTATTAAAGCTTCTAAAAAATTAATGAACTCATTTTAGTCAGCTTTGATACAGTCTCAAGGTACAGTCTTTGATACAGTCTCACAAGACACAAGGGAAGGGAGGTAATATTTCAATTGATCAGCAACGCTGATATTTGTGTGAAGACCACTCATAAAGATCAGTGACGAAGACGCCAAAGAGATATTGTAGAAAGTTTTGAATTGTTGAATTTAAAATATTTTGTATTCTTGCAATGTTGACCCTTTATTGTGTTGTGTTTAGAAGCAGGGTATGTTGAAAGATATATTGCATGAACTGCCAGAAGCTATTTATCACACTGACACTCCACATTTTCCACTGTGGCGGAGTCAGGTTGGCACGCACTACGTTTTCCATGCTTTTTGTATCTACTGCACATGTGTGAGTAGATACTATGCTATCACCCGTGTAAGTTAAGTTAAGTTGACAAAAGAATGCCTTCGGAGCCAATCAAAACACAGAATAAAACGATTGACTCGTGAGAAACTACCGAAGCCAAAATAACTACTGTACACCAAGTATTTCACTCAAATCATATCAATGTCGGCAATGGAGCGAGATATAATTCAAGGTGCGGGATATTCAACAAGATGAAGTTTTTACAAATTTAGTAAGTATTTTAAGTAATATATACAACATGAGTGGCCGTGTTGTATCGGATATACAAGCTCGAGCCGAAGGCGAGAGATTGTATATCTGATACAACACGGCCGCGAATGTTGTATATTACTTAAGATACGAATGCATCTAAAGAACCATATTTACCAACTATTTTAGCGATAATTATACTCTATTTTAGCCGAGAAAATCGAAGCTAAAGTTTATGTAAATCAGGACGATGCTGTATCCGATTTACAACCTCTGCTACGGTATTGATTTCTTTTGTGTTTTCTTCATGAATTATTAATGAGTATTTTAAGTATGAATCGTAGTCAATTCTTAATTGTGATGTACTAGATGTTGGAATGATGGTAAAAGTTTTTGAAAGCAAATTAATGGTCGTTGCATGAACGATTTCATATTCAGATGAGGCAATTTATATGGTGAACATGTCTGATCAAGCTTTGTAATTGACAAGACTGTGTGTTGCCGAACAAAAATGGATGCAAACATACCAAAACAAACATACAAAAACATACTGAAAATGCAAACATACCAAAACATACTGAAAATACTAGAGAATCTTGTGACATATATCAGAACTCAGCACAAAACTCGAGGTAGTTGTATTATTCAAAATATTTATTTAGACTAAATTACTATTTCAGTGAATTTAAATATTAAATTTCCAATAACATATAACTTTGCCATAACATATCAGACACTCCGGATTCCACTGACAGCTTTGTCACAGTAAGAAGCATGATTTATAGTGACAGTGATTTATCATAAATTTGTTTACCAAACATCAACACATAGTCATATTGTTTGTAGTATACTGTGTATGCAGTCAAAAGCCTTGCCAATTATATTCAGATACATATTAAGTGATAGTTATTTGTAATTTAAGTCTGCTGTATTTAAATATTATTAAAAGAATTGAAAAAATGTGTACATACTACTACAGTATGTCTGTTACAATTTATATAATCAATCCCAGGGTTCATTTTTGAAATTTTATAAAAAATTAGGCTTCCCATGGCTTTTGAGGCAGCACTTCCCTTGCGATAGTAACTTCTAGTTTACTGAAATATTTGGAACAAAGTTAGAGCTTTATATTATTGGGTTTGTGCGAAAGGAAATTGCACAATCATCGGGATATCTGGATGTGTTCCTGTGTGGCGACAGTTTGTCTGTCAATTTGATGCTTGTATTATAAGTTCCGTTGTCACCTTCGAAACCAGGTTTTGCTGTTAACCGTTGTAATATAACTCTAGTTATTTTAATCCTATTTCACCATCCTTGTATAATTATATAGAACGTAGATATTTGATTCTAGTCACTTGGTCTGATGATGATTTTGTAATAAAATCGAAATATCACCGTTTCAATTGTTGTCTTGTTTTTTAGCTCATATTTTGAGTTTCAAGATGTTTATTTTCGGTTTATGCTTTGTCTTGTATAAATACTTAAGAAAGTGTGAAACATGATCCAACAACGTGTCGTCTATCATGTGCTTTAAAGGAAGGGTGATAGTATTTATTTCCGTTATGTCAGGTTCGGACCAATCAATTCATTTCGGAAGACTTCTTCAAGTTCAAGTATCATTTGCTCACTCACAGTCACAAGACCATCCCTAATTCCCTATTCTCTTTTTGTATATTAGATCAACATTGAGTCACGAACACAGAACCCAAGATATCAAGTAAACGATTCATTGGCTGAAGGTATAGTTCTGTGTTCGTCATTTCTGTGTTCGTCATTTCTATATATATATATATATATATATATGTAATAGATACAGCATGAGCAGCCGAGCTGTATCTGATTTACAAGGCGAGCTGCAATGCTGTATCTTTCTTAAAATACAAATGCATCTAAGTAATCAAGTTCACCAACTATTTTGGGAATACGGTCTGTTTTAGCCGAGAAAATCGAAGCTAAAGTTTATGTAAATCAGGACGATGCTGTATCCGATTTACAACCACTGCTACGGTATTGATTTCTTTTGAATTTTCGTCATGAATTATTAATGAGTATTTTAAATATATATATATATATATATATATATATATATATGATCATAAGGTCTTCTCAGATTCGGATAGAAAGCTAAGGTTGCAATTCATCATAAGTGCTTTTATACTTTGTGTGTATGAGAATGAGATGTCCTTCAAAATATTAGATATTATAAGTTGTACGTATACATGTAGTGCATGTGCTACGTTTGCGAGCTTGGTGTAGTGTAACAGATGTTTGGCGTTCGTCAAGCTCAAATACTCTGAAAATATTTCTGAGACCCCAGACAGGGTTCAAACCTTCAACTTCTAATCACTAATTAGACGCTCTAACCATTGAGTCACTGAGGCTCAGATGGAGAGCTAAAGGTTGTAAATTCATAGTCATATGTGCTTCTTAAGTGGTAGCATTTTCATTTGAGATGTATAGTTTAAATGATGTGTTGCACGTATATACATGTAGAAAAGCAGTAGTTTTGACAAAACGCCAAATGCCGCGTACTCAGCACATTTTTTAAATTTTATCATTGCATATATAGGTGTTTGCTTGACCATATTATAGAAATACAATCAGTGTTGCAGTTTCAGTGGTCCATAGATTATCTTCAATTCCTTTAGTCAACGGTAAGTAATTTACGTTCTGTATCTAAAGTGAAATAATCTTGATTCCAAAGCGTTACTAATATAAAATATTGATATACCATGCATGTCTCTTGTAAGCCGCAGCTCGATATTTAGGCTCTCTGGTCACCGTCTTACTGAGTATAGTAACAGGGTAACGGGATTTCTGAACGCACTTTATAATTCTGTATGAGCTCGCCGATTTATTGCGCAAGCCACATGACATGGATGTAATATATATATATTATATAGTCGAAATATATTAAGGTTAGATATACTGCCGAAACAGAGAACGTAGGAGTCTAACATTTCGAGTGAAGGCCCTTCGTCAGAGAGGTTTCTCTCTGACGAAGGGCCCTCTGACGAATACCCTGGATGCCAGAGGTTCTTGGGGGAAAGACGGGGGAAGGAAGGGGAAAGGGAGGGGGAAAAGGGGAAAGAGAGGGGGAAAAGGGGGAAGGGAGGGGAAGAAGGGGGAAGGGAGGGAAAGAGAGGGAAGAGAGGGGAAAGGGAAGGAAAAGGGAGAGAAAGAACCTCTGGTGGCACGGCTTGCTAATCTCACTTCCATGTTTAGATTCTGGGTACAGAAATTGTACTAGGCACATGATTGGTCAGTTATAATTAGCAGTGATTGAAGCGATATGATTGGTTAAGCACAGAAAACCGGTTTTGGTAGAGCTTTTTACAGTTTTTAGTCAAAACGCAAAAACGACAATGAAAATGGGAGAGATATATACCGAAGCAGTTTCTGCAACTCTATAAGCACTTTTTCCAAGGATAGAAAATTGGCATTCACTTGTGGGGAACGGGTTGGAGCTAAACCAAGTCTCCCTTCACAACGGCAGTTGCTTGGTTAACTATTGACCGAAACTAACTAATACAAATGCTAACCGACATCTACGCGACGTTTAACTTACAATGGTTAACTGACTCAAACTAACTGAAACGAATACTAACTGACATCTACGACGTTTTACTTCACATCTAGACGTTTTACTCACAATCATAACTATATATACCTGACACCTACTGACCCACGACGTTTTACTTATAGTTGTTAATTGACTCAAACCAACTGATGCGAATACTGACAACTACGACATTTTATTTACAATTGTAACTACAACTGGAACGAACACTAATTAACCGACATGTAGGATGTACTATCTCACTCACCACTAAACAGATTACACAATAACCCTTTTATTTCTGACGTAACAGCGACATAACTAAAACCACAAACCACGCGATACACACGATATATATACTATAACGAAACGACATAATCGAGACGGGACAGAGGAACGGGAAATTCACCAATTTATAAAGTCGACCACGGATGCATTGCCAGTACGTTACGGACTACACCAAAACTACACAGACATTCAGTAAGACTTTATTTTTATTTTTAACTTGTCTATTATACTTCAGTGTTGCACGCGCCTTCTAATATCTGTAATTTCGTCTTAACATTACTGATTTCAACATCGACTCAAAATCCCTCCTGAAGAAGACTGGAAGGTCGAAACGCGTCGAGGGTTATCCAAAGAACACAGACCTACATAAATCCTTCCACGCTTCATTCTTCTCCCAAACATACATCAAACCGCAGGCATATTTTACGACCGACCGACTGAAACTAGACACTTCACGTGAAACTTAACTGGTGTGGTCAAACGTAAAGTATTAGGCCGTCAAAAATGAGCGAAGTAAACTGGCAAATTTATGAAACATACCACTAATAACAGTGCGTTGTAGCTGCTGTGGTGGAACACTAAGTATTATGCTCCAAATTAGTCCTCACACAACGCCAGTGAAGGTCTCACTACCCACCATATTATATAAAAAATAGACGTCATAAAGTCAAAACCTGTTTTACAAGTTCTGTGCCAAGGTACAAACATGGAAGTGAGATTCGCAAGCCGTGGCGCCAGAGGTTCTTCCCTCCTTTCCCCCATCTTTCCCCCTTTTTTCTCTCCCTTCCCTCTTTTCCTCCCTCCCCCCAAGAACCTCTGGCATCCAGGGTATCTGACGAAGGGCCTTCGCTCGAAACGTTAGACTCCTACGTTCTCTGTTTCGGCAGTATATCTAACCTTACTATATTTCAATTGTTGTTTCTACACTGCCTACGCAGCACGCTACTTTTATTTTATTATATATATTACCATAACCTATTTAACAATTAGACAACGAGCCCGAGTTTTCTATGAGCGAATAGTCAACCAGGCGAAGCCTAGTTGAGAAAACGACAGCAGAAGAACCGAAGTTATGTATAATGTACAAAAATCGTGAGAAGGCATGCGTATAACTCGGTCCCAGACTTTTCGTACTTTTTATTCGAAAATATGGCAAACTTGGTAACTTCAACGCGTTGTAACTCGAAGAATTCTCATCAGAATTACGCCAAACTTTCTGAGATTATTTGACTGAACATCTTTTTTTTCATGTCATAGACACTTTAAATATCCTGTACGTCAGCACTATTGGTGACAGCATGCCCTACACAAGCACCCTAATCAGATTTATAGTTTATGAAAATATCATATTTCCTAATATCAACTTTCGCATATTTTGCTTTCGATATCAATTCTTATTGCGTCAGTTCAAGTCGGGACATATCAACAGTTAGGAAGTTTTGTTTCGTAAAGAAAGTTTTCAATCAGCATAAAGATTCTTTTATTCCAAGGTAAAAATTTGTTTGCTGTTCATTCAATCTTATATAGTGTCTGAGAGAGGACATCTACATATTTGAATATCTGTACAATTGCAAGCCACAACATTCGCATCGCCACCGAGACTCAGATGGCGGAAACGTATAGGTTTTCTTATAAAATATATAAATATGTTTCCTTTTAAATATATTGTGATAAGACAGGTTTGTAGCCAAATTTGGTCTATTTTTATTTAGTCGCACAGCAAATAGTGATGGGTTTTTTTCTCACTTGAGAACATTCCAGCAAAGCAGAATTTATTGGTTATATAATATTACTGTAAAGATAGCCGTTTGTACGAAAATGCCCATTTTCTTTGAATATTGTTTTCTTTTTGTCGACGGCTGTAAAAAGATATACCCTCATGCTATAGATAGAAGTAATTTTGTTGCCACAAAACTGTCTAAATCAAAGAACAACACTGATCGCTTCGCTTCCTCATTTTATAGTCTGACGTGTCGTTCGTGTGAGCATGCATGTTTTTATTTTTTCTGGTTTACATGTTTGCTTATTCGTTCACTTTACTAAAATCATGTGCAATTTTATAATATCAATGCAATGATTTTAACCAAAAATCTACTCAAAGAGTTAAAACGTCGCCGCGCGATTCCTCGCGGATAGAGGAGAGCCAGTACATACTGGGTGCGTCACAGCTATACATTTAACGTTCTATTTTCTTAGGATTTCGGTTTCAAATCCCAATCAAAAACCTAACTGTTAGTTTTTGCTTCTACGTCTACGACTACTCGTCCTTCGGACTCGTGCAATTTTGATAGTCTTTGAAAAACTCACTCGTGCATGTTTTTTCCAAATTGCACCCGAAAGCATGTAGTATTTATACCTATACAAATAGCAGTGGCACAACGGCTTGCTTTTATCGTATTAAATAGCAGTGGCACAACGGCTTGCTTTTATCGTATTAAATAGCAGTGGCACAGCGGCTTGCTTTTATAGTAAATAGCAGTGGCACAACGGCTTCCTATTTATAGTTTAAAGTTTGGTGTTTGCCTGAACAGGCGTTTGCTTCGCTTCACTGGGCGAGTTTGTAGTTTGCCTCACTGGGCGAGTTTGTAGTTTGCCTCACTGGGCGAAGTGGCGATCGAGCACAATGGCTTCGTTTAGGTTTTTAACGAGCACAATGGCTTCGTTTATTTTTGTAACGAGCACAATGGCTTCGTTTAGTTTGAGTGTGAGATCACCACACGGACGTCTGATCAGAATATTGATCAGCGCGAACACACTAGCCCCTGTGAGAACACAACTATAGCAATCCACCTTTTCGGCGCTACTTCGACGGGGAGTCCCACGTGTTCTCGACGCAAAGTTTTCGGACAAACAAACTCAAACAACATACACAGACACTGAAGAGGGCCTGAAGAGATGGGGCTATAAAAATGGTTGAAAGATGCGCTTGGGTAGTTGTAAGAGCAATTCTTGATACCCAGAACGATCAAAGGTGTTAGACGAAGCTACTACAAGTTTTTGCGATTTTTCAACAGCAAAAATAATACAAAAAACATAGAGAAGTGTCCGTGGATTATAACATGCTGTCGCGGCGAAAAGCTTGCTTTTTACGAAGGATATATACTATATATCTACTGCCTTTGTTTTATCCGTCGACGTAGTCTAAAAGTATAACCTCTTAATATTTTCAGTTACAGCTATAGTAAAGAACACCTTATTCAAAATGCAACGAGTATGGTTAAATTTGCTTAAAGGATGAGTGTCAGGGTCATGCATTGCGCGCTCGCGGCGGCCATTTTATGGGCCGACTAGCGAGTTCGTTATATAATCCGTCAATATCTTGGCAATCCTTTAAGTAAATCTGGTACTTTGTGATTTTCCAATGAGAGAATATACTTAACTGAATATTTATATAGCTATTTGTTGCAAACTTGATTACGAATGTAAAAAATATTGTTCAAATATGTCGGCTTCCACAATGCTTCACCACCGAAGCGTGGAAGACCGAATTTTGAAGCTGAAACCAAGCGAATCAGGCTGAGACCTGACGTGTTTGACCGTTGGTTGGTGAAAAAAGACTCGCTTGGATTTACACATAAGGCGCATAGTCAATTTGCGGATTATTTACTGGATATGTGTGAAGAACCGACAGACCAACAAATGCAACAATCCTCTGAATCAGGTGAGTGCTTCAAACGTCTATGGAGTACTTCATACTGCGTGTGTCTGCATGCCATTATTCTAGTATAAATGAAAGGGTTAACTCATTCCAGCCTGACATTAGACAGCCCCTTACTTTCCCCTGATTGAAATCATCTCAGCCATGAAATCATGCCATGCAGGACTGGGTTAATCAATAGCCCAGTTTGTCTGACATTTTATTTGGTTTTTTTTATATTTTAGGAATGAGGCATTTATGGCAAGAACGTTGTTGGCAGTCATAGACCACAACAGCCATATATTTGGAAAACCAGCTCTCACCAAAAAACAAAAGAAAAAGTACAGTAAAACCTATAGCAAGAGGTCAAAGAATTGGAAAGTTTCACATGTCATGGAAGAAAAGACATATGACTACTGGCACAGTCTTGCTTGTAGAATGCTACAGAAGAGGGTTAAGGATGGTCACAGCATTCACCTCAAAGTTGAAATCCCTGCTGAACACCCGATTAGAATATCCCCATCTATTGCATTAAAGCCAATCCCCAAGACAGATGACCTAGTTAAACAGTCACTGTCTAGATTTGGAAATGCTGAGTGAGAGGTGCAACAAGCCCTCTTTCTGTATACTGTATCCCTGGTTACAACAAAACTGACATTGATAACCCAACATTCATTTACTCCATGTTGTAATATTAAATTTTTTATAAACAGCTTGTGACATCTATATACATACATGTACATAATCAACTATAGACCATTCGCATAAATAACACAAAGCATTGTTACAGTGTATAAATGCATACCATCCCCACCATTCTTTTCATTTATAAAGTATTACTCATTTTGAGTTTTTGTCTTTCTTGAATCATAGAATTAAGAAAATGAAATTGTGGTTGTGTGTGCTACATCATTGTATTTAAGCACTTGGTCCATAATACTTGGTATAAGAATATTATATAAATAGAAGACTTTCAAACCACAGCTGTGATCTATTCTGACATTATTTTCTAATACGTACTCACTATTCCACCCAATAAAATTCTTTAGCCTGTAAAATAGTTGTATAGCTCAGGCTCTCCGGAACCCCATGTAGTACCGATCTTCAGCTGGATAAATATGTCTTATTGCAAGTACCACACAAGAAGGACACACCTTTCTGTTTCCTCTTCCTAATTTTTTATACCGCCACAAAATATACTGGCGGTATGCAGCTTTTCGAAAACTGTTAGTTGAATAATCTTGGTCTTCAGCTCTGATGTCACCCCTTGCTCTTATTGCCATAATAAGGACATCCCTGTCAGTACACACGTTCTGAAAGGTCACAAACGAGGTGACACATCTAATTTTCTTGCAGCATTTATTTTCCTCTTCACTAGCCATTGGTCTACACACTCCACAAGTACACAAGGAGGGCTTTGTTGGAGGTATTACTGGTGGAGGTACTCCAAACTGTATAATATTTTTGGCATAGTCGAGACTGCCTTTACCATTCGACAGTAGTTCCAACAGAATGTTGTCCTTCTGTCCTTCATTCAGAGTACCAATAAATACCTAAAAGGAAATGATAATTTTTCATATTTCTTTGGAACATATAATTGCTTCTAGAGACGAAATTGCAATGTAGAAAATTTATGAAAGAACTAAAATGTCAATGCTGTGTCAAAATTTATTACAACACCAACTGCTAATTATTTATGAGTGCATGGCGATGCAATTTCATAATATACAATGACATGCAATGACATTGACAACACAAAAAGACAAACAGAAGCGAATTTTCATGCAATAATTTGCGCAAACTTCCAAAACAAATAAGAAGAAAAAAAATCATTAAAAATTATAAAGAAATACTCCAGAAATAGTCATATTGTAAATGTTTCCATGCATGACACACTTGCATAATTTGTTATTAGGTAACATGTACATACCGTAATTTGTTGTTTCGCCTCCTCAACAGCAATCTGGTGACGTTCAAATGCATTTCGTCCGGCGTTAACATTCACAGAGGCGGTTGTCGTCGTTGAATCTATATTTCGGCAGGACGACTTCTAATCCTTCATCACGGCAAGGACAGCCACGCTTCTTCCTACCACTGGCTTTGCTGCATGTGTTCTTACAACTGCAAAACTAAAATAGAAACAAACGCGCAACAAGTTAGGCACGGGGGAATATAACTTGGCAAAACTTGCACAACAATTTAGTAAAGAACCGTGATCTTACTTGAGTTCGGTCACATATTTGACGACTTGATGGCCCAGCTTCTTCTACGCTAATAAGTGGCTCTGCTTGTTCAGCGCCAACAAGTTCGTGGGACGAAGATTCATGAATCGGTGATCCATAGACGTTCAAATTGTCTTCGGGGTCATAGCGCTCCACGTCCAAGTCTGAATCTGACTCCGTATCTGACATAGTTTATAGATTAGAAAGGTCGTAAGGTCTACGAGTACGCAAAATAGAATGCGGCTATTTTTGGCAAATCAACAACAAAGTCCCCGTATGTAAACAATAACACAAGCGCGCAATGCATGACCCTGACACTCATCCTTTAACTTTTCTGTATTGGCGCGGCGTAATATATTTTACGCGTGGACAAAAGAAGTGCCGCGTGGGTATCATATGACATGTGTTGATGTGTACTATACATGATGATTTTTTAGTATTTTTGTGCGCTTTCTAAGTAACGACGCGTTGGTATTAAACGACGCTCATTGAATCTTATTCTAGTAAGTTGAACGTGAAACTAGAACAAAACATTTGCCTTCCATTTTACTGCTTGTCGGTGCCTTTCGCTTTCTAGTTTCTATTTTAAGTGCGCTACTTTGAAGTAAGATAATCATGGGCATCATGCGTATTTAATACTGCATGTTTAGAACAATACTGATTTGAAATTTCGAATAGCTTTTCTGCACTGGCAGAACTGTAGCTGATTTTAGGTTAGAGGTTTCATTCGTTGGTCCATTTTAACGTATATAATAAAGGCTGTGAAACATGATCCAACAACGTGTCTATCATGCGCTGTGAAACATGATCCAACAACGTGTCGTCTATCATGCGCTTTTCTTCAAGTTCAAGTATCATTTGCTCACTCACAGTCACAAGACCATCCCTAATTCCCTATTCTCTTTTTGTATATTAGATCAACGTTGAGTCACGAACACAGAACCCAAGATATCAAGTAAACGATCCATTGGCTGAAGGTACAGTTCTGTGTTAGTCATTTCTATGTATATATATATACGGCCGTTTTATCTGAAGAGTGCCACATCTCGTGGTACGAAACTAAATAGTAATAAATATGCCTAATCAAATTTGTTGAGTCGTTCTACCTCCATTTGTTTAATATGCTCTGGGTATCCATTGAGCACTCTGCCAAATGTTATTATAACTTACTCAACCTATCTATGAATCTATCTATCTATCTATCTATATATATATATATATATATATGTTAGTTGAAATTGTAGCTTGGTGTACTGTGAGTAAAATTTGTTCTCAAGCTTTATACTCAGAAAAATGTCTGAGTATCCCTGACGGGATTCGAACCCGCGACCTTCTGATTTCTAGACAGACGCTCTACCGACTGAGCTACTGGGACTCAGACGGTAGTGAGAAGGATAAAAAAGGATTATATATATATATATATATATGATCATAAGGTCTTCTCAGATTCGGATAGAAAGCTAAGGTTGCAAATTCATCATAAGTGCTTTTATACTTTGTGTGTATGAGAATGAGATGTCCTTCAAAATATTAGATATTATAAGTTGTACGTATACATGTAGTGCATGTGCTACGTTTGCGAGCTTGGTGTAGTGTAACAGATGTTTGGCGTTCGTCAAGCTCAAATACTCAGAAAATATTTCTGAGACCCCAGACAGGGTTCAAACCTTCAACTTCTAATCACTAATTAGACGCTCTAACCATTGAGTCACTGAGGCTCAGATGGAGAGCTAAAGGTTGTAAATTCATAGTCATATGTGCTCCTAAGTGGTAGCATTTTCATTTGAGATGTATAGTTTAAATGATGTGTTGCACGTATATACATGTGGAAAAGCAGTAGTTTTGACAAAACGCCAAATGCCGCGTACTCAGCACGTTTTTTTAATTGTATCATTGCATATATAGGTGTTTGCTTGACCATATTATAGAAATACAATCAGTGTTGCAGTTTCAGTGGTCCATAGATTATCTTCAATTTCTTTAGTCAACGGTAAGTAATTTACGTTCTGTATCTAAAGTGAAATAATCTCGATTCCAAAGCGTTACTAATATAAAATATTGATATACCATGCATGTCTCTTGTAAGCCGCAGCTCGATATTTAGGCTCTCGGGTCACCGTCTTACTGAGTATAGTAACAGGGTAACGGGATTTCTGAACGCACTTTATAATTCTGTATGAGCTCGCCGATTTATTGCGCAAGCCACATGACATGGATGTAATATATATATATTATATAGTCGAAATATAGTAAGGTTAGATATACTGCCGAAACAGAGAACGTAGGAGTCTAACATTTCGAGTGAAGGCCCTTCGTCAGAGAGGTTTCTCTCTGACGAAGGGCCCTCTGACGAAGGGCCTTCGCTCGAAACGTTAGACTCCTACGTTCTCTGTTTCGGCAGTATATCTAACCTTACTATATTTCAATTGTTGTTTCTACACTGCCTACGCAGCACGCTACTTTTATTTTATTATATATATTACCATAACCTATTTAACAATTAGACAACGAGCCCGAGTTTTCTATGAGCGAATAGTCAACCAGGCGAAGCCTAGTTGAGAAAACGACAGCAGAAGAACCGAAGTTATGTATAATGTACAAAAATCGTGAGAAGGCATGCGTATAACTCGGTCCCAGACTTTTCGTACTTTTTATTCGAAAATATGGCAAACTTGGTAACTTCAACGCGTTGTAACTCGAAAAATTCTCATCAGAATTACGCCAAACTTTCTGAGATTATTTGACTGAACATCTTTTTTTTCTTGTCATAGACACTTTAAATATCCTGTACGTCAGCACTATTGGTGACAGCATGCCCTACACAAGCACCCATATCTGTAATCAGATTTATAGTTTATGAAAATATCATATTTCCTAATATCAACTTTCGCATATTTTGCTTTCGATATCAATTCTTATTGCGTCAGTTCAAGTCGGGACATATCAACAGTTAGGAAGTTTTGTTTCGTAAAGAAAGTTTTCAAACAGCATAAAGATTCTTTTATTCTAAGGTAAAAATTTGTTTGCTGTTCATTCAATCTTATATAGTGTCTGAGAGAGGACATCTACATATTTGAATATCTGTACAATTGCAAGCCACAACATTCGCATCGCCACCGAGACTCAGAAGGCGGAAACGTATAGGTTTTCTTATAAAATATATAAATATGTTTCCTTTTAAATATATTGTGATAAGACAGGTTTGTAGCCAAATTTGGTCTATTTTTATTTAGTCGCACAGCAAATAGTGATGGGGTTTTTTCTCACTTGAGAACATTCCAGCAAAGCAGAATTTATTGGTTATATAATATTACTGTAAAGATAGCCGTTTGTACGAAAATGTCCATTTTCTTTGAATATTGTTTTCTTTTTGTCGACGGCTGTAAAAAGATATACCCTCATGCTATAGATAGAAGTAATTTTGTTGCCACAAAACTGTCTAAATCAAAGAACAACACTGATCGCTTCACTTCCTCATTTTATAATCTGACATGTGGTTAGTGTATTAAAGCATGCATGTTTTTCATTTTTCTGGTTTACATGCTTGCTTATTTATTCACTTTACTAAAATCATGTGCAGTTTTATAATATCAATGATTTTAGCCAAAAATCTACTCAAAGAGTTAAAACATCGCCGCGCGATTCCTCGCGGTTAGAGGAGAGCCAGTACATACTGGGTGCGTCACAGCTATACATTTAACGTTCTATTTTCTTAGGATTTCGGTTTCAAATCCCAATCAAAAGCTTAACTGTTAGTTTTTGCTTCTACGTCTACGACTACTCGTCCTTCGGACTCGTGCAATTTTGATAGTCTTTGAAAAACTCACTCGTGCATGTTTTTTCCAAATTGCACCCGAAAGCATGTAGTATTTATACCTATACAAATAGCAGTGGCACAACGGCTTGCTTTTATCGTATTAAATAGCAGTGGCACAACGGCTTGCTTTTATCGTATTAAATAGCAGTGGCACAGCGGCTTGCTTTTATAGTAAATAGCAGTGGCACAACGGCTTCCTATTTATAGTTTAAAGTTTGGTGTTTGCCTGAACAGGCGTTTGCTTCGCTTCACTGGGCGAGTTTGTAGTTTGCCTCACTGGGCGAGTTTGTAGTTTGCCTCACTGGACGAAGTGGCGAACGAGCACAATGGCTTCGTTTAGGTTTTTAACGAGCACAATGGCTTCGTTTATTTTTGTAACGAGCACAATGGCTTCGTTTAGTTTGAGTGTGAGATCACCACACGGACGTCTGATCAGAATATTGATCAGCGCGAACACACTGGCCCCTGTGAGAACACAACTATAGCAATTGGCCTCACACCCAATATCCACGGTAATACTCCTATAAAACACAAAACAAAGAAAAGAAAAGAATAAATATATAAACTTTAAGCAAAACTATGAAGCAAAAAAATGTGTTAGTGGATTTAAACAGACAATTAGAGCAATACTTCTCAGAGCGCGATTCTGGAGTTTCTCAACTTTCTTAGTAAGTGTAGACCCACAGTCATGCCAAACAACACAACAATAATCAAGAATTGGTAGTATTGTTTGTTTATAAATTCTGATTAAAGTATCTCGTGGCAAGAGAGCGGAGACACGGTTCAAAAATTGAAGTTTAGGATAAAATCTTTGACACAGTGTCAGTGTTGAAACATGATCATCCCATGAAAGAACATTGTTGACTCGCAACCCGAGATAATTAAACGATGTTACTTCCTCGATATTTTGATCCTTGAGACGTAACTGCAAACGATCCGCCTTTTTCAAAGCTCGACGGCTTCCAATTGCCATGGCTTTAGAACAAGTTCGATCAGTTCAAGTTGGATGAAGGCGTTGTCAACCAATCTCAAGTACCAAGGCAAAACGTTTGGAAAGTTTTTCCTTATATTAAACTAATATATTTCTCGACTACATTGATATGGTAAAAATGCAGATGTCATAAGGTATAAGACTGTTATAATATTTTACAGTTTCATTGAGTATTTACGGAACAATTCCACTTTGAATAATTATTACGTAAGTTGTCGTTTGGGTTATGTAAACATTACGAAGCTTCTTCTTGGCCTAAATTCGACATGATTCAACTAGCAGACATAAACAAATTTGTACCTGCCCTAGATCATACTGACAGGACAATAGAAAAGGCTTTTAAGAAAACTGTTGACAACCAGTAAATAAACTTAGGACAGAAATATGCACCTAATTACAGAACAATAGACACGACTATATACGTTTGCCAAAAACGGCTTTTTTGTTTGAAATAGGACACGTAATTACAACTACGGAACTACCAGCTGCGCGACAAGCGTTGGTAGATCAGTTCTTCGAATTTTGTTATTATTATCTTATTATAATGAAAAGCTTTACTAGTCGGCGTTGTATTTTCTTCCGCGACGCACTCCGCATTTTCCACCACGCCGTTATACTATAACAATAATCACTTAAACATGCAGTTTGGCAGTGGTGTTAGGTAACTGGTTTTTAGTATAAATAAGGTGCCTTATGTTAATGTTGGTCTTGAATGTATACACTGTACAATTGTCCGCATTCGATCCGTGCATAAATGGTCAAATCTCTAGCGCGAGTTTCTTTAGGTATTTATATCAGCAAGTGTTTGGTTAACAAGGGTCTGGCGCGCGAATGACCAACGCAGTTTTACCGCCTGCGCAAATTATGTCGTGATTGAACAAACTACCTGAAACTGCACGAGTGTAGTCGCTAAGATGTGGGATATATAAACAGTAATTCCGAGCAAATTAGTTATAATAGAACCAAGAACCAGAGGAGAATTATTGTAACGCTAGAGACTCAAACTAAAGTCGTACTGATCGAAGTTTCAGTATATCACAACAATCAATAAAATATATTATGATAAAAAACCACATCCAGCAGACAATTTGAAAAAATACAAGACAAAGCATAAACCGAAAATAAACATCTTGAAACTCAAAATATGAGCTAAAAAACAAGACAATTGTTTGACAATTATTTCGATTTTATTACAAAATCATCATCAGACCAAGTGACTAGAATCAAATATCTACGTTCTATATATACAAGGATGGTGAAATAGGATTAAAATAACTAGTTATATTACAACGGTTAACGGCAAGATAAGAAAATTCACTTGGTCTGATGATGATTTTGTAATAAAATCGAAATATCACCGTTTCAATTGTTGTCTTGTTTTTAGCTCATATTTTGAGTTTCAAGATGTTTATTTTCGGTTTATGCTTTGTCTTGTATATTATGATAAGATTATGTTTCGCCGCTATGACTAAGGACTATGACCGAAAGTACTATGGACTAAGACGATACTGTGGTATAACAGAGCCGAAACCTAGACTCGCCCACCAATATTTTCACCCTTTGTTCTCCTGTGTAAGCGCCCTTTTTTAAGTGGCTGCCCCCACTGCTTCAGGAAGCTTGGCTGTGATAACAGCCAGCACAGCTCGGTAGCTAAGACTATGGTTGCAAACCGGGGATGTGCCCCCCAATTTTAGAGATCAATTTTAGAGTCTTGTTACTCTTTGTAAAAAAAAATTGTCATCTTATATGGAAATTTGTAAATGACTTTATATGAACACTAGCTATGCTATTCTATAACTATCACTTGCTTCGGACTTTGTATAATTTAACCTATCTGAAATCTCAATTTTAGCCCCCCCCCCCCTAATAATAACCCTCCGCGGCAATTAATACCGGGACGAAATAACCGTTGGGGGAGGCGCATATATGACGTTGATTGATGTGTTTACTACAATTCTAACTCTGTATTTTGATCAAACATGGCTAGCTTTTGTGTGATTTTGAACAACAATCCCTTGACATGCCAGGGAGCTTTTAGTAAAAGCAAAAGACGTGCAGATAGCCAACGTGTCGTCGGTACAAACTTGACTTGCCAGGTTAGCATTTCAGATGGAAAAGGCGAGGAGATGTCAGAGACAGCGTGCATCGACACAGACGCAATTCACGGGTCTACCACAGCGGTGGAAAATTGTGAATCTGCCAATGAAAATATATCAGATAGTTATCAAATACTGCATTCACTGAATGACTATAAAAATATATCAAATATGTACGAAACAAAATAACTAGATATAGACAATCAATCCTATGTCTATGAAACAAGTGAGCGCGACAACGACAATTAAAATAATGATATCACTGGCAACAGCAAGCAAACGTCAGTTTTATACCATTGCAGAGAGAGCGATTCCAAACAAACACATCACGCATCAGAAGACGTGAGCGAGAACCGTCTAGGATACCACTGAAAAAGAATAATTGATGTTGTGAGAAAGAACAAACATCGCAGATGTAAAATGAAATAGTTAATAAAACGTTTCATCCCCAGATCGTCTTCCTGGCATAGTTTGCTATCGACAAGATACAGAAAAGACGTTTATCACCGTCTAAATGCATTTCCGTTGTGGAAGATAGCCAAGTGTCATTTTAAGAAAAATAAAAATAGTTCTAAAAACATTGACGTCAAAACACAAACGATCTAACTCGCAAAAGTTAAACTTAAGACGAGAAAACACAAATCACTCCGCTTAATAAGAGAATACAGAGCAGTTTCTAGTAAATGTGATAATCAAAGAATAAAAACATTCTGCAGAATTTTCCTGATAATGTGTGGTGACGTCGAATTAAATCCAGGCCCATTTTATAATCCAGGAATGAAGGAATGCTCCAACGCAATACCGCGCTCAAACTTCTCAATTTCTTTGTTAACAACTAGACTATCTCAAATAGGCTTACGACCAGTAAATATTATTATTATTATTATTATTATTATTATTATTGCTTTTTCCGCAGTGTAATAAGTGACCAGATTTATCGTACAGAAGCTAGCCATTTGCAAATACGAGCTCTTGCAATTCAGCATTTAATAAACTCTCAAGAACAATTTATTGATATAGTAATACTGGTAATGGTCGCTGACCGATACGTAAGGACCGGGTGGGGGGTTTATGTCTACGCCCACTTCCTACCAGTCATGGTTACATTATTTACAAAATATGTCTAGGCAAGGGACATTGGCTGATCATATCATTATACAGGCTGTTGCAAATTCTCATAATTTAACAATTCATATTGCTGAGAGTTATTACATATTTAAACACTCAGCGTGGAAGCAATCCAGATGATATCAGCGTTATGAAAGTAGCACCTACAGGAAAAGCTGCATTTAATATAAGAGGAAACACACTTTCATTTTGCTTTTAAAATTCCTGCTAACAGGATTTAATTACTGCACGCTTGATAGAGACAGATTAAATACTATAAGTGAAATAAAAGTAGCGTGCTGCGTAGGCAGTGTTGAAACAACAATCGAAATATAGTAACTTAGGTTAGATATACTGCCGAAACAGAGAACGTAGGAATCTAACGTTTCGAGCGAAGGCCCTTCGTCAGTGAGAAACGTAAAGAGTGTAAACAAACAATGAGCTTATACACGAAAGGTATAAGCTCATTGTTTGTTTACACTCTTTACGTTTCTCTCTGACGAAGGGCCTTCGCTCGAAACGTTAGATTCCTACGTTCTCTGTTTCGGCAGTATATCTAACCTAAGTTATTAAATACTATAAGATCTCAACTAGGTAAACTTCAAGTCATCTTCATTGATGAGGTCTCAATTGTTGGTACTGGAATGTTTAATTTTC
Source organism: Paragorgia papillata (assembly GCA_035771165.1). Lineage (NCBI taxonomy): Eukaryota > Metazoa > Cnidaria > Anthozoa > Scleralcyonacea > Coralliidae > Paragorgia > Paragorgia papillata. The sequence continues at coordinate 415,663 of JAWNZC010000004.1, forward strand.
TTAACTTGAGATTACAACAAATAATGGGTACAAAAGAACCATTTGGTGGATTCGGTGGAAAACCAGTCTTTGATCACTGGTTATTTGAGAACTCAAAAGAGGGATGTAATTCATTGGCAATTAACAAACATTTGGCAGCAATATTTTGAATTAAATTTTAAATCGCATTAGGGAAGGAAACCATACTCAATATGACATTGAAATTATGAAAGAGAGAATTTTGAAATTAAGCCCTGCACATCCTGATTATCCTATGACTGCCACTCACTTGTTTAGTACTAACATGGCTGTAGACCAACATAGTCAAGAAATTATTAATAAATCCCCAAATGAAAAAGCTAAGGTAAAAGCAATAGATATCATACTTGGAGATTTATCCGATGAATTAAAAGAAAGAATGAAGAAACTAATTCCAAATGATCCCACAAAAAAACATGGGTTTGCTTACAGTCTGTGCCATGCTTCAAGGGGCAAATATGATCTTACAACAAATGTGTCTGTTGTTGATGGAATGACTATTGGAGCAGAGTGTATAATTTAAAAAAATGATTATAGAGTTCCAGGCTCATTAAGACCAAGTATTATTTGGGTTTCATTCCAAGAAAATAATATTGGAAACGAATATCGTAGGGAATACTCGCACCTTTATAATAACACTGTTGAGAAAAATTGGTTCCAATCTTGGAAATCACACAACAGTTTAGAAAACATCAAATACAAGTTCTTCGTAGACAGTTTCCTTTAAGACCAGCTGCAGCTAAAACTATTCATCGTTGTCAAGGTGATACTATCAATGAAGCAGTTGTTGATCTGCCATCTAGTAAACGAGAACACATGCATTATGTTGCTCTAAGTAGACTGAGAAGCATATCTGGATTACATATCCTTAATTTGAATGAAAATAAAATAGCTGTTAGTAAGAAAGTACAAGAGGAAATGTTAAGATTAAGAACAAGTGCATCACTAAATAGTCACATTCCTTTTCTCTACAAATTAAATACCAATGAGATAACCACTTTTAAAATATTATTCCACAATGTAAGATCCTTACACCTGCATATTGCTGATGTTGCAAGTGATTACAATGTGCAAGCAGCTAGTGTAAATATTTTTGTGGAAACTGCTTTGTGCAGCAATGACAACAATGAATTATATAATCTTCCTGGTTTTCAGCTTTTCAGAAATGATTTTCTGCCACAAAGTATTACAAGAACACCATATGGGACTGCTGTTCATATAAAAAATAATCTACAATGTGTGTCTGAACCCTTGAGGTGTAACCATAATGATGTTGAAATAACAGTTATTAAAGTTGATTAGCCAGTTTATGATTTACACATTGTTGGAATTTATCGATCAAAATCTAAAGTAAAGATTTTTAAATGAATTGATCGGCATTAAAATTTCTTCATGAGAATATTTTAAAACATTGTAATACCCCTGCTATTATGCTTGATGATTTTAATATAAATTTAATGGAAAATTCCTCTGAGAAAAAGGCTCTTTCTAAATATCTTTGTGAACAAGAACATTATGTACAGCTTGTTAATGAAGTAACAACTGACTATAAAACTCAAATTGATCATATTCACACAAATATTCCTCATAGAATTTACTGTAGTGGTGTTCTCGAATCTTACTTTAGTGATCATAAACCTATAATAATCTATACTAGAAATACATGAACGCAACAACCCCTCGCCCGCTTTTACATTCTTTTTTAAAACACCCACCCACCCCCTGATTAAAATATGCACTCCTAATATACAGCCAATACAAAAACAAACAGATATAAAAACAAATGATGTTAAATCCTTGGGATATTAAATTATACAATTTATGGATAGGTCGATAGGATGAGAAAACTGATTTAAATCATTTAATGAAAGTTGAACATATCAAAGCAAAATTTAGATTTCATTATTAAATTCTGGTTGTAAAAAATATATTGTTTTTAGGAGGTTTCAAAAGGGATTAATTTTAGCAAGCCTTTAAATGGCTTCTCTATGCATGTACATTTTGCAAAGGCAGTATTAAAAGTAATTAACAGCTCAGAAATTACATTTATAATAGAGTCTGAGATAAAAACAATTCAGTAGAATCGGATTCCAGAAAGAAGAACTCAAAAGACAATGTTTCAGTCGAAACACAGCCAAGAAAACCAACAAAGCCCATGCGTATTTTTAATAATAAAAAGTGCATGCACGTCCACCACGGTTAATATAAGCCTTAAAGGTAGTGTTTTAAGTTAGCTTTAGTTAAGCTGACTTATGGTTTGGATGAGCAAAGGGAAAGCACGAAAACGTGAAGCTGAATATTGTTTAGGTTAAGCGAAAACTTGAAAACAACAAGAATCCTACCGTTAACCACTTTAAAGTGATTTGACCATGGACTCACGGAGTGACTACAAGCCAGGGCTACATACACTGCAGATCGAGTTTTTGTTTACCATACGGCGTTTGGTTTCTTCAAGTTCTCCGGTTTCTCTTCAAGATATATTAAACGGGTTGTTTGTATCCTTTTCTTCGTGCTCCATTTCATTTCGTTTCATTTAAATAAACGAAAGCAAAACACTATTTGTTTGAGAGTTTATAGGTTTCTTCGTCGCTAGTCACCAGTGTCCAACTATTCTTACCGCGTGACACCGTGCCATATATATATATATATATATATAAACTATTTCCAGATTTCGTCTCCCTCGCTTTTTCTCCACGCGTGTAAAGTGGACTACACACATGTCGAGATTAGCACCCTCACCGGGCTCCGGGCCTTCGGCCCTCCGCCCGGGCTCGGGGACAAAGTAACCCTTGAACTCGAATAAATCACAGGCTACGATTTCCCATGGTCGGGTTGGACATTCAGATGGAATCATGGGCTCTCGGGTATTCGTTGTGTGATAGGTGGCACAGACGTCACACTTCGCTACTTGTTCTTCGATTTGCGAGATCATCCCAGGCCAGAACAGCAGTTCTCTTGCTCGTTGTTTGCACTTATTTATTCCCAGGTAAGATTCGTGTATTTACTTCAACATCTCGGATCTCAGGGCTTTCGGAACGATGACGTTGTGGCTCTTGTAAAGCAAACCATATTGATAAGACACTTCTTCTTTGAGCGTCCAATAATTTCTAATCTCGTATGGACAGTCTTTGGGGATCAAGCCATCCCTTCAATACTGTTTCTTCAAACATTCAAAGACCGGGTCTTGAGTTGTAGCCTCTTGAAACTCTCTATACTTCTCAGGAGACATCGCCACCAAGGTCTACCATATTAACATCCAGGTCTGTCGCCAAGATTTCTTGAGTTTCTTTTAGTTGTGCTCGACTGAGAGTGTCTGACAAATACATTTCTTTACCGGCCTTTGTGACAGACTTTCAGGTCGTAACTCTGCCAGGGGTGGCGCCAGAGGGGGCTACAAGCCACCCATCGGGAAAAATTTACAGATTTGTCGGGGAAATTGTATTTTTAACAATTGGCAAAGAACTTTTTGACTGATTAAGCCTGACAAGTCAGTAATTAATGCTTTAATAGTGAAATAAAACTCCTTTAGAAACACAGGATACGGTATATATTGTGTAGAAACACACAAAAGTCAATTTTCTGTCTGCAATATTGAACGAAAGTGGCAAAGGTTAATGACCACACTAGGTGTTGAACAAATTTTTCCTTATTGATAGCATCAAAATAGATGCTGTAGCTTGTCCGTTATTGCGATAATTTCATTTAATTTTAATGGAAAAAGCTATTCTAGGCGTTCAAGTTTTGAAAATTTTCCAGGGGATGATGCCCCCCCCCCCCATCCCCTATATACTAGCCCTCTTGTCGGGGACCTTAGCCCCTGTGTCGGGGAATTCCTGGCGCCACCCCCTGAACTCTGCAGCTGTAATAACATTGTCTGCAAGCGCAACGGGGCTTGATACAATAGTTTTCTGAAAATAATTTCCAGTAGTTTATGGTCGGTCTCCACTTCTACTTCTCTGCCATATATCTACTTGTGGAATTTCTTACATCCATAGAGAATAGCCAAAAGCTCTTTTTCTATCTGTGTGTAGTGTTGCTGCGCTGTCGTGAGGGCTCTTGAGGCATATGCTACTGCCATTTCTTCTTGCAACAGGACGGCTCCAAGACCTTTGCTACTGGCATCCACCTACAACTTCACTGGTTTCGTAACGTCGTAGAACTTCAGAACTGAAGTAGATAGTGCAAGTTCTTTTCACTTTTGAAAACTACAGTGTCTTCCTGCCGCTTATCCCAATGCCACGCTGTTTCTTTCTCTACCAGTTCTCTTAACCGTGCATTTTCTTCTGACAACCTACGTAGCAGTGGCGTAACTTTGGGCTAGGGTGCCCCTGGCCCAAACTGAAAAGGCCCCCCCCCCGGCCCTGGGGGACCATGCCCCAGAAGTGCATTTTCGGCGATTTCTGCGAGGAATTTTCCAAAAAATTAATCGGACACTGCTGCATTAAAAGCAAAAATAAAACATTTTGTTTTTATGATTTGGGTGAACACAAAAAAGGTTAGTCTAACTGCTATACCTGAGATAATACAGATCTTTTGACAATACACTTCAACTTTATAGTTTATATCCCGCCGTTTGACAGAGAAAACTTCACGATGGACTGGGCATCCGCGAAAACGGTAATTTGACCGTGAGCAAAAGGCCTGGGACAAGCAGCAGAATAGAAATCCATTTTCGTACCTTTATTAATTACCTGTTGCAACGTTCTGTATTTTTTTTAAACTGTTTGAAACTTCGTACCAATATTTAAATGATGGAAAGCTATACCCAGTTCAACGACGAATGACTACATGTATTTCCCAATAAATACGTGAAAATGACGGAATGTCGAAATCCCCATAAAGGACATCCGACATCGACTCAGGCCCCCCCCCCTGTGACAGGGGGCCCCCGGCTCCTGCCGGGCAGCGCCTATAGGAGTTACGCCACTGCTACGTAGAAATTTGCTAAGATACTGGATGAATCCTAGAAATCGGTGAACTCCTTGGAGATCTTCTGGGCGTTCCAGCTCAGCCACTGCTCAGACTTTCTCTGGATCTGCCTTTACACCTCCCTCTGTTAAGAGATGACCAACATAGGGGACTGTGTCTCCCAAATCTTGCACTTCTTCAAGCTTGTCCCTTTGCTATAGAAATATTCTTTAACAAAATGGCCGACAAACTCGTAATCCGGAACGGTCCATTACCGAAAAATAAAAGACAGACACGTGACACTTCTCGGAGTTTCAAATTATATTGGCACGCTCTAGCCTCTAGCACCCCACGCTATCTCCCGTCGTGTTGTTTAAAGGGCATATGACTCGAAAATTAAGTTTGTCTTATTGAAAAGAACATTTAAAATGTTAAAATAACATCTTTTGCAGTTTTTGGTTTCCTTGCTTCGTTTTTGAGATATTCCAGTTTGTTTGATATGCAAATGACACAACTTTCTACGTCACATGTGCATAATGAGTATTATGAGTTACCGAGAAAAGGTTACATATCTTTGCTATTGTGAAACGAAATCACTTGGAATTCTACAAGTTTGGTGGTGTGGATAGAAACACGCACAAGCTTCCTTTGAGTTAAGCCCATGTTTTCATAATATCAAAGATATGTAACCTTTTCTGATAACTCATCATGCACATGTGACGTAGAAAGTTGTGTCATTTGCATATCAAACAAGCTGGAATATCTCAAAAACGAAGCAAGGAAACCAAAAACTGCAAAAGATGTTATTTTATCATTTTAAATGTTCTTTTCAATAAGACAAACTTAATTTTCGAGTCATATGCCCTTTAACATCATCACCCCACATAATGATGTCATCCATAATGGTATCGACTCCGGATTAAGCCTGGTTTCCATATAGCCGTAAGAGCCGGCGGCATGGCTGCGACAAGGGGCGATGGTCCAATCATAGACAGTGTTGAATTAGCCAGCAATAAAAAGCTGTATGCGATTGGACCATTGCCCCTTGCCGCAGACGTGCCGCCGACTCTTACGGCTATATGGAAACCAGGCTTAAGTCCTCTAACATTTGCGACACTGCACGTTGAAAAACTTCTGGCGCCGACTTAATAGCGGCAACCTGGTAAACCGATATCGCCCAAAGGGCGTATTAAAGGTACACAACATCGATTGGGCATCTAAAACGGGAAAAAACTTGGCACCTGGCATATTTGTCCTATGACTTCCTCAATGGTTTTCATTGGATGGTGTTCCCTTTCAATCCCTTTATTAAAATCTCTGGGATCGATGCATATTTTCAACTTCCCATTGGATTTAACCACCGTAACCATACTATTTAGTCGGTTCTGTTACTTTTACCACCACCCATTCTTCCTCCATTCGATTGAGCTCTGCTTTTATCGCATCTTTCAGCGCAATTGGTACTTTTCGAGAAGGATGAATTGTGGGAGTTACATCTGGTTTCAATTTAATGGAGTATTCCCCCTGGAGACAACCCAAACCTTCGCACAATTATGAGTATTCTTCTTTAAGATTGATTATCTTAGTTAATTGTTCATCCTCCTCATCGGATCTTTTCTTTGAATTTTCACACACTCTCTTCTTAGCCAGATTAAGTTCTCTACAGGATTCTACACCCAGAACTGGGGAAGCTTTCACATCCACGACATAAAACTTGATAGCCTGCGTAGCCGGCGCTGGGTGATCAGGGAAGGGAGTGCTTGCAGGCGCCTATTGTTATTTTTCGTGCCGCTCCCTAATTAAAACAGTGTATTTTTGGAAGTTGTCAGTTTCAAAAACCTGAGCTAAATAGCTTAATTAATTTGGAAGTTGATCGAATGTTGAGTGAGCTACAGATAGCTCAGACAGATTATTTTCGTAGTTATAAAACATGTGTATGTAACGACTATTACGATGATAATCGTATGACATCCCGCGACATTCGCGCGCATAGCAATATTAGTTCAATTTAATAGAGAATTCTATTTTCCACTGACAACTGGCGCTGATGGCCAATGCAGCCGGAGAAGTACGCCTGAGTAGATCCCACTGATTCGAATCAAATGCAATTGTATAAGAAATTCTAAACGATGTTTTGCTGAAGCCAATATCAGACAATTCAGTTACTCGCCGTTAAGCCGAAGGGGCCACGTCTTGCGTGAAAATCATACCGTAATTAACTGTTGGGAAACCAGCGAATAAACATTTTCCTTCGGATGCACATGCACCTGCCTTATGGCCACTCTCTTCTCAATCTCAGTTTATTTTGAACTCTATTCAACGCACATTTTCGCAACGCTCTTCGAACTGTCAACTCTTCGCCAACGTCTGCAGCGGAAATTCAAACTCTTTGATTGAAAGTCATTAGCGTGTCAACCAAAAGATTGCGAGCGTTCGCCGGTGAACGCTATACACGAAGAATAACAATAGGCGCCCCTTTCACTGTCTGTCCCAATCCCCAGCGCCAGCTACGCAGGCTAAAAACTTGATATCGTAGGTTTTACTCTTGCAAGTAACTGGTAAAACTACAGTTCCTTGCACTACAGTTGGGTGTCCCGAATACGATTTAGTTGACGTATCCGACTTCTTTAACTTAGGAACCGTCGCCCCCAATCTCTTGTACACCTTTGTAGAGATCGTATTACATTTATACTTTATAGTCAACGTCTCATACAATTCGTTGGTCTTATACTCGAGGATTCCACACAGCCAACAAACATGAAATTATCGTCACTAATTGGCGTCATCTCCGGTCATAGTTTTTAACTGAGCTTCAGAAATTTCCACCGTGCATCCAATGTCAATAGCTGTTTCCATCGTCAGGGAAGATCCTTCTTGAATTAATCTGGCTCGAACCTTCGAAGATCTGACTCCGAACACAACCCTGCCCCGAACCATTTCATCTGCTTGTTGATATCTGAAATCTCGGGCCAACAATTTAAATTCGGTCACAAAAGTTTGATAAATTTCTCGTCCTTTCTTTCCCACCAAGATCATCAAGTAGTTGCATTTTTCAGCTTCCGAATAGTCTGAGAGTGGACCTCCAAACATGAATTCGGAGTGTTCTTTGAGCGCATTCCAAGCTCCCGGCAAATCTCTGCTTTGCCAGTCTATTTGAGGAACTGGACCAATAATTCGCTCCATCTCTCTTTCTTCTCAAAGAAATATCATCTTCTCTTTAGTTTGTTGACTTCGATGATTCGAGTGGATGTAATGGATTTATAATAATATACTAATATCCACATGGGAAGAGCGCGAACGAGACTGGAGAACCCATGCGAGGCGCTCCCCCGTAGAAATTAAAAATGCATAAATATATAAATCAACTAGACTTATACCAACTACATAAACACCAAAACGCACCACCATACGCGCACATAACCTCATAGAATAGCATAGCTAAGAACAATATAACTGATTAGAATTCAAAAAAGAACCAAGGCGGTTGGCCCGCAAGGTGATGTATCATGGAATTTAAGTAGTTGGTGCATTAAAAAACTGCAATTAGTGACAGGAACAGTTACGATGTAGTGACCATGTACAGGTCGAGTGAATGTCAAAAGTAGATGACAATAAAGATGAATATGTAGCAGATAAAAATTATTTGAATGTGGCTACACAGCAAAAAATCATTTTGTTGTTTCAAGAGAGAAAAAACTTGTTTCAAGAAAATTTTTCTTGAAATAAGAAATTTCTTAATTGGGAGAATAGCAAGAAAATTTTTCTTACTAAGAAAATCCAAGAAAATTATTTCTTAAACAAGAAAATAATTTTCTTGTTTTAAGAAAAAGAAATCTTAATCCAAGAAAAAATAAACTTATTTCAAGATTTTTATTTCTTGAAATAAGAAATTTTTCCAGAGGGGGACAATTCGGTTAAAGTAGGATGCTTGAAAAGTACTTGTTTTACAGGACGGAACTTTAAGTGTAAGATTAGGGTTTTTACAAATGCGGGTACGACTATGACTAACAAACGAAACAAAGTTAGATACATTCAGATCAGAAAGTCCATACAAAGCTTTATAGAAAAAAGTTAAATCCTTAATTTCCCTGTCGTAAGACAAGGGTAATAAATTAAGAGCCAATAGCCGCTCCTTGTATGTCATGCCCCCGATCTTGGATTGTAGGATCCATCTCGTAGGGCGTCTCTGAATGCGCTCAAGTTTTGTCTTGTGGGTGCTCAGAGACGGTGACCAGACCTCTGTGGCGTAGCAAAGCTGTGATTTCACCAGGGATAAATATAATGTTCGTTGGTCTGTTAAAAGAGGACAAGTTCTTCTAAGTAGGCCCAGCAACTTGTTGGCCTTGGCGACAATATAATTAATGTGGGAATCCCAGGAGAGGATCCAATTTATAAGGATACCGCAAACCACTTAGAGATCTATACAGTACATACGTGGCAGTCATTCTTATACCTAAGTTTTATAAAGATGTTTTTAAATTTTATTTTTTTCCACAAGCGATCAAGGATTGGAATTCTCTTGCAGATAATTTAGTAAACTCAGATTCTTTTGAAGATTTGAAAGTTAAATTTCACCATTTTAACATTGATTTTTTTTTTTTTTGTTTATTTATTTACCGTATATATATATTTATTCATTACCTCCGCCGGGAGGTTATGTTTTTACCTCTGTTTGTCTGTCTGTTTATCTGTTTGTGAGTCTGTCTGTCACTAGGATATCTCTCAAAATAGTCCACAGGTTTTTGTGAAAGTTTGTGGAGAAATTGATTATAGATCAATGACCAAACCTTTCAATTTTGGTTGAATTTGGATGAGAAATTTTCTCCGTGTAGAAAAACAGCTTGATTGAGCTCATCCTTATTTTATGCAAACATTTTTGCATAATTTTGGTACGAATGCAATGAAGCATTAGATCATTAGATTCATACATGTAAACGCCTTGTGAGACAGACTGGTTATGCAAATAATGTATGTAATTTTATGGCAATAGAAGTGTGATTTGTTGTTTGACTCTCTTCAGAGGACTGGTATAAACTATTGAACATCTTTAAACTCACGGCTCCTCTTGACACCAATATAATTAGACAAGGTAGACTCCGACTCCGACAATTTTAACAGAAAGGCTGTGAATTTGCTCCGAAACATCTAATCGCTTGAAAATTTTGCTAAGAACATGTTAGATAGTTGCGCTAACCATTGATACCGTGCAATGAAGAAGGCGAATACATTTACAGAGGTAGTTTCGACAAAATTGATCTCTTCGGCCCTCCGAAATAGGCTTGAACGTGCACGAACGGCTCAAAAAATAATCTAGCGGCTTTATGACTCAAACTGTTTGAACGTCCTGTGACAAAATATACGATCTTAGTATCGCAATCAATTTGGTCAAATGTGTCTACGGTAAGGTAAGATTTTTTTCTTGAAAAAATTACCGATTTGAATGTTTTAAAATTAACAATGTTTATATAAAAGCCGCTGTAAACAAATACTGAGTGTCCCTGTGAATATAGCCAACCACTATAATATGGTACAACCTTAACTTCTTTTATTATGCTAATAGATCCATGAACTATTAATTTATTGGTCTTGTTATAACAACAATAATTGTTATCTTATAGGAAATGATTCCAAAATGTTGCAGTGTGACTCATGGTTGGATAGACTAATTCTTTAATATGGATGAACCCCGTACCAAACCAAATATTTGGCAAGCTAGTAGCTTGGTGGATAAACCCAATGTTAAACCAAATACTGGGCCATCTAGTAGTGTGGGAGCGAGCGTTGGTTCCATAACGATACAGGGTGTCGTGTGTAAACCATACGAAGAATATGGAATGACTGTGGTGGATTTGAGACCAGCAGGTGTTCTGAAAGAAGCATTTCCAATTGAATTGCTTAAAAATCCTGAAAAATCTAAAATCCTTCTTTGTCATGAAAATGTGCTCAGCTTTCTCGAGTCAACTATCGATAGATTGCCACCTAATATCACAATTGAAATATTTGGTGATTGTGATGTCGACCATCGATATGCAGAAGAAGTTGATGACAAGTATTTGTGGAAGACCTGTTGTATTGCAGTTGATCAGCATGGTCTAATTTTTCTTGATCTGGGATGCAAAGCTTTAAAAGGACAACCGCTCAAGTTTTCTACCAAGAAAAAGTTGCATCAAGTAATTTTAAGAAATTACGAAGAAGGTGTTTTAGTCCGCAACAGCAGCGGTGGAGCTTTTGAATCTTTGGAAGAACTGATTATAGCTGATGGTGAACCAGGAGAAAGAACAATAACTATACAGGTTCCTGATTCTTCATATGGAAAGTTCCCTCAAATTTCGTTGAGCGGTGTGAATGTAATAATATCACCAGGAAGAACAACATATGTTCAGTTGCATGTTGAATGTAAAGAACCATTCCTTGGGGAGATGGTTAATCTTAAGAAGCTGTTTCTCAGTGTTGCTGGGTCAAGGATGGCGCTAACAGGAATGGATAAACTGCCCAATCTTGTAGAGGTGACTGTCATTGATAATCGTTTTGATTGCATTGCTGACTTTTTTCAGAATATGACAAAGGTAAAGATATTGACATTAGTTAATTGTGGCTTGCATGGGTTACCTGCTGAACTTGAGGAATGTTCTGAGTTACAAGAGTTAAACCTTTATAACAATTCTTCCCTTGATTATAACCCAATAGTCTTCCCAAAGCTACCACATCTGAAGAAACTGGATTTGTCTCAGTGTGATCTTCAACAGCTACCCGATGGTCTTGAGGAATGCTCTGAGTTACAAGAGTTGGATCTTAAGTACAATGGGGGACTTCATGACAACCTAACAGTCTTCCCAAAGCTACCACATCTGAAGAAACTGGATTTGTCTCAGTGTGATCTTCGACAGCTACCCGATGGTCTTGAGGAATGCTCTGAGTTACAAGAGTTGGATCTTAAGGACAATTTGAGACTTCGTGACAACCTAACAGTCTTCCCAAAGCTACCACATCTGAAGAAACTGGATTTGTCTGGGGGTGATGTTAAACAACTACCCGATGGTCTTGAGGAATGCTCTGAGTTACAAGAGTTGGATCTTAAGGACAATTATAGACTTCGTGACAACCTAACAGTCTTCCCAAAGCTACCACATCTGAAGAAACTGGATTTGTCTGCGTGTGATCTTGAACAGCTACCCGATGGTCTTGAGGAATGCTCTGAGTTACAAGAGTTGGATCTTAAGGACAATTTGAAGTTAACAGTCTTCCGAAAGCTACCACATCTGAAGAAACTGGATTTATCTAATTGTCATCTTAAACAGCTACCCGATGGTCTTGAGGAATGCTCTGAGTTACAAGAGTTGGATCTTAAGAACAATTGTGGACTTCGTGACAACCTAACAGTCTTCTTAAAGCTACCACATCTGAAGAAACTGGGTTTATCTAATTGTCATCTTGAACAGATACCCGATGGTCTTGAGGAATGCTCTGAGTTACAAGAGTTGGATCTTGAGAACAATCCGGGACTTCGTGACAACCCAACAGTCTTCCCAAAGCTACCACATCTGAAGAAACTGGACTTGTCTCAGTGTCGTCTTGAGCAGCTACCCGACGGTCTTGAGGAATGCTCTGAGTTACAAGAATTAGACCTTTACAAAAATGACATACATGGTCTCAACTTAACACTCTTTCAAAAGCTGGAAAATCTGCAAAAACTGGATTTGTCACTGTGTGGTCTTAAACAGCTACCTGCTGGCCTTAGTGAATGTTGTGAACTGAAAGGATTGGTTGTTTCTGGTCATCTGGTTGATGGACAATTATTATCTGCTTTTAAACTACAGAAAGTGGTGGGGCCGTTGGTCGATTGCTGCATTTATACAAGAAGATCTGAAGAAGGTAAAGCCATTGACCAAATAACATAGAAATAAACTATTTTTAAGCTACATTGTTATATAGCTGGGTTTTTGCTAGTTGTAAATCAGACTGCTATTGGTTCATTTATGGTTTCCCGCGCGGGCAATATTGTAACCATTACAATTGTTGCCCGCTCAGGCAACAACTGCTTAATGAAAGTCTAGCTAAACAGCCTAAACCAAGCAGCCTAAACCAAGCAAAAATCCAACGAAAACCCAGTTATATAGCACTGTAGCTATATAGCTACAAAGCACTTAATTAATTGTCTGACCTATCGGGAAACATTTAGTTTTGTTTTTCCTCATGACCAGACATTAAGTGTATAGTAGTTATACACTTGATTATCTTGTCGAATATTGAAAAAATACTTCTCATCAATCTTTTAAGAGATGAAAAAGTCAAGTGCGGCTTTGGCTGCTTACCAGTCAAAATATCCTCAATTGAAAACATTCTCGAGCTATAGAGAAGTGAAAAAGAGTGTATACTGTATAACAGACTTATTTGAAAGTTAAAGAAACGCACAGACGTGAATACTTCAAGCAGTTTCATGGTTGATTTGTATCGTTTGTAGCCTTTGTTGCTGTATTCATGTGTTGCTATAAATGAAAACTTGATGCAAATATACAAGTAAAGACTGGCAACAGACGCTGTGCTTTTTGAGAATATACGCTAAATATCAGAGACCCAAAGTAGTGGAAAGTTGACTTTGGGTGAATTTTGTTAAGAGGAATTGAAATGCGTAAACTGGGAGCCTTCCAGCACAAGTTGTATCTAGTCTAAATATTTCATATCAAAAGATTTCGTTCGAAAAGTTGGTTCTCCGTTATCATCTTTGCGATCGCCTCCGGCAAGTACGCTTGGCTAGGGAGTTATTCCTATATTATTTCTTTTCAGCTACGGCATTACAAACTTTTCTTGCCCAGGCAATGGAGGCATCAGCTTTTCGAACAAAATGTTCTGGCTTAAAATATTTGGAGCAGATACAACTTGTTCTCGATGTCTCTCAGTTTGCGCGTTTCCTCTTAACAAGATTCACCCAAATTTGTTTATTCACTACTTCAGGCTTCAAATATTTAGCGTAAGATATCCTGTGTCTTTCTCAGGATCTGGTTTGTTATAACAGCCGAATACAACACACCGGGAAGGCATTTCTACCGACTGATTGCGGCGAAAACCAAGTAAAGCAAGAAAAACAACGAAAATACTTCCGGTCCCGATCTTGCGTCACAGACGTTTTTCTGCCTGCCATGTTTTAAAAAAACATATTTTTTGCCATGTTCAGGGCAAAATATCTGCGGAATTTCAATCTTCTCAGTTTGGCCGATTTTTTTTCTAAATGAAGATTTTTGTATACGCGAGGTGCACGATCATGTGCACGCATTATTTTGCGGGCTACATGCATAACAAATGTGGTAAATGAACGAAATTTGACAATTTTGAAGATATTAGCATTAGGAATTTTTTCTATTTTTGCGGATACTGGTTGCTAAACCATAGCCGCTATGTCATGAGCGCGGTTTTTTTACGAACGTGTACCAGAACAACGAATGGAAGATAGAAAGTTGAGTTTTGCTTCAGGTAATGAACATTTGCGCGCAGTCACAAGACGCCAAGAAATATATGACAAGTCGACAGCTGTCAGTGGGCTACTCACTGGTCTGTCGGTATAAATTTGAACGGTTTTGAGAATTTTTGCGGATTGTCTGGTTTCGAAACAATGTGTATAAACAATATGTATGTATTTCAGCATTTTAATACATTTTTATGTATGTATGTATGTATGTACTGTTGTTTTATACTATTAATACAAGCGCGCGGTGACTGCATATTTACCAGTGATATTTACATGCAATACTTTCTCGTGTTCATCTCAGCATCACATAATCAAACCATACAAGGTGTTTATACTATAATAATTCCGTAACGCGTTTCGACTTTGTCGCCCAAACGACAAGCTTTCCAAGGACGAAGAAACAGTGTGAGCGCTTGTTTGGCTTCGGATTAAAGATCTTTCTGAAATCTGAATGCCCTTTTAACTATTAAATGTTTCAAGTGTTGACGTGTTAGGCGCTCGGCCAAGATGTTTTAGCTATAAGTTTACACGCAGAAATCCACTGTGCTTGGCACTGTTTATGTTACATGTAGACGTATTCAATACTTATTCAAAAAAAAACGCGTTGAACATTGATTTATTGAGACGCATCAGTGCATGTGTTACCAGAGTCTAAAACATTGACATATAAAACCGACATAAAAATATCATATTCTTTAACAATGCGATTAGTGTCCGCGTTTCCTGTTTTTGCTGGTTTAGTACCTAAACGTGAGTTCAAACATTTTAGTATTAGGGGTTAGAGATTGGGGTTAATCGTTAGAAATTAACGATTATTGTTATTTCTATAGGTGAGACGTAAGAGTACATGTTGAAGGGAAAAAGAAGGCAGAAGGGTGCAGTCAATTTATAGCGTTTTTGCTCAGACAAGAGTGTTAAACCGTTCGAATCAATATTTCTGAAACCTGAATAGCCTTTGAATTAATGTTTGAAGTGTTAACATGATAAGCGCTGAGCCGAGATGTTTAACTATAATTCACAAGTAGAAATTTTCAGGCCGTGCTTTGCGCCGACGCTGATCACGTTACACTCGAGCGAAAAATTAAAGCGATATAAGTATCATATTTTTTAATGCGATTATAGGGACTTTGCCAGTCTCGTTCCCAGAGCCCACGTTCCCCACCCGGGAAACGAGAGACTCTGGGATAATCCGTTTCACATCGATATTTCATTGGCTGATGAACATGATTAGTCTTCTTCGGGATCACAAGAATCCTGTGATGGCGTGAACGGATTATCCCAGAGTCTCGTTTCCCGGGTGGGGAACGTGGGCTCTGGGAACGAGATTGGGACTTTGCAAGTTGTCAATTCTGTTTTCAACGTTGTTTATGTCTCGCTCATCTTGCAGATAGTTTTCAATAGTCAGCAAGTTATCAGATTGCGAGCATGAGTAATACTTTTCAGTATTAAAATTGAATAAATCATATAAATCGTTTATAATCAGTTTATCTTGATCGAGACAGCGGAATATTAACCCAGATCGAAATTAACGGTTGTTATAACTTAACTTTACTAAGGCGTTAAAATGTTTAATCTCTAGCGTGGGTTTGTATCCGCATTCTTGTAAGTAGGTTTCCAGATCATTAGTTTTACGTAGTACATTGACGTATAGATAATGTTTGTATACCGTATTTGGCAAAGAAAGTATTGGTGAATAACGACGCAGTTTGTTCCTACGTATAAAGGACTGACGTAATGGCCGTGATTCAGCAAGCTGACTGTCGCTGAAATGTAAGATATATAAACACAGCAACTCGATGTATTAGGTTAGAAGCGAGAGTGGTGAGACTGAGATGTGAGAACCGAAGGTGCGATGTAGCTAGAGAAGACGTTTGTAACGTTCAGCTGCTCAATCTCGTTTGTCAATAAAGTTGTTCCAGAATCAGAGAAGAAAGTCTCTTCACTATGGCCCAAAAACACGCTACACTGTAAATAGCTCAGCACCGTTTAGTGTAGATTTACCGCCATCAAGATCTGCAGTTGTTAACGTAGTGAGCACAATTTTCAGCCACATGACTGATTAATAACAGTGTTCTAAAGTCACTTGTGATCTTCTAAAAGCTTCAAGACGGAGCAATACCAGATCGATAGCACACTGCGTGGTTTCGCAAAGCCTATCGGGATGATGCAATAATTGCAATTTGTCGACCAGAAAATTAAAAATAATACAGAAACGCCACCAAAACCTAGACCATGGCTAGAAATCCAGGACACTCAGCGGCAGTGGCCTGTGGGCTCATATTTAGATGGCAATATTAATTTGAAAATTCTGATTGCTAAATATCGATCATTTCGGCTATAAACAGAAGTCTATAGCAATAAATTAAAGTAGAGTTATTCGCTAAAATGTCTTATTGACCCATTTCTTACCCAAATATCAAATTACAAAAGGTTTAATCGTCTAGACAGGCCTGTACACTCATACTCACAAAAATTGCCGCATAAATTTCGGTTATTATTTCTGAATCCACAGTCACATTTAATAATAATAACAGCGGTTAAGACCCTGGCAACCTAGCAACAGCTCCATAAGAAATGGCGGACAAGAACCCGAAATTATCGAGCAATGCATTGCTTCTTCACGCCGAGTTCAGTATTTATCTCGGCGCTTGATGGATTAAATTACAACGACTCGGCTGCAATAAATCGTACATTTTAAGGTCTTTGGGAACCTATTAAACAACGAAAAAGTGGAACGAACAACTCCGCAAAACAAAGTAACATTCATCCCGAGCAAATTCAGACGTTCGCATCGTGGACAAACAACACAGAAGCAGCCAAAATTGGAGCTCCAAAATATGTGCTATAGCAGATTAAGAGACTTTAAACAGCGAATAAGAGGTATGTTAACGAGGGGCTCGGGAACCTATTTAGGACGCTCCAAACTTAATAGAAATTGTAGTGCTCAACGATTGTTCAATTTGGTGAAGTTTTGGACGTTCGCATGTCGGAATTTACAATAGTAAATAACCGAAAATGATTGTTCTTTATATTTCCTTAAGAAATCTATTGAAGGACGCCATATTGAATTAATTAAAAAGGGATTCAGTGCGCATGCTCTGCCGCCATGTTGTCCTCGATTTCTGGCCATGTCGGCTACCACAGGTAGCCCGAGTAATAATAATAATAATAATAATAATAATAATAATAATAATAATAATAATAATAATAATAATAATAAAATAGTAATTTAGCCTCTGAACATGTTGTAATTAGTAATACAACCTAACATTACGTCTAAATAAATATTTTGAATAATACAACTACCTCGAGTGCTGGGCTCTTATATATGTCACAAGATTCTCTAGTATTTTCAGTATGTTTTGGTATTTTTGCATGAAATTGAATTTACAGTCCACAATTAGTTATCTTAGACTCTCAAGTCAAATAAATACCAGTATCCGCATGTACGCATTGCGTACCTATTTTTAAAATAGTTAAACCTTTCATCAAGTAGACTCAATCTGCTTGCACCCAGCCTGCGCCGCAGACGTCTAAACCTCGAGTCAAATCCTAGTCAGTCCCGGGTTTGATACAGGGTATGCTGATGGTAATTTGTAGCAATTCTTGGGACGAGCCTTCTTGGACGTTGTTATAGGAACGATAGAGTATAAAGATCTTGATTGATTGATTGATTGATGGATGGATGGATTGATTAATTGATAAGACTGATTGATTTATAATGATTGATTGATTGATCACAGGGAGAAAACCAATCACATACAATCATGTAAAAAGCTCTCATATTTTATAAATGTTGAGATGACAAGCTCAATGTCTTTGTTTATAAAGAATCTGACTCATTGTAGTTCATGAAAATTTTTAGCAGGATATTTTAAATAAAGATTTTTTAATGTTGAAAGAGAGATATTTTGGAAACCAATTGGACAAATTAAAAATTGTGAAGGCTTATCAATTATTTGACCTTATGCAATATATACAGAAAGCAAAAGGCTGTAGAGGGTCTGTATGTACTTTAATGCAGTAGGGAACTTCCATCAAAAAATAGATTATATTTAAATGAAAGGCCTGTAAGTATCATGCTGAATAATGCTTATAAGTGTAGTAAATCTGATTTAGTTCTCAAAAAGTAACGTTTTCACATTTGTGTATTTTGCTTGTTCACGGCGTCATTTTGACGGACCAACGTCGGTCACAGTGGGCATTGAATTTTGTCGTTATTGAGGCTATGTGCACACAGTGTCGTTTCCGAGAGTTTTCATTTGAAACGCGTTCAAAAAGCATCGTTTTCACGTCGTGTTCACACGAAAACAGAGGACGTTTGACGTTTTTATTACTGGAAACGATATCTGGTAATCGTAAATTCTCGTGTGAACAGGTGAAAACTACATCAAAATCTTGAAACGCTGAAAATTCAAGATGGCGGCTAAAATTTTAAATGACAATCTTCTCTGAGAGCTTGGTCTTTTACTGGTATCTTTGGTTGTTAACACAACTTCTCAAACTCATTAATAATTCATGAGCTAATTAGCCAATTTGAGAAATATATTTGGTCATGTGTACGAGTTTTGAAACCTGGTAAAGGTCGCACAAACTGATTTTATTATTAAGAAATCAGATGATAAACGGCACAAACAAAGAACCGTTTTTTACCACATTTCTTAAGGGGTGTTTATATGGAGGTGGGCCAGCCCTCCTAGGAGCGAGATCTCGCTATTGACAACCCAGGATCTCGCCTAGGAGGGCTGGAAATTTCCCATGTAAACGCACTCAAGAGGGCTGGCCCTCTTAGGAGGGCTTGCAAATCGAAGCTCAGTATACACGGTAAAGTTTGCCTTTACTAATATTTTTTGGTCAACCTTTTATTTTACAAGTTGTGTTTGTTCATAGCTTATAATTTACCTCCAGCTTGACCAAGTGGTTTGGAGTCAGTGGGGTGGTGTCTTGAGGGTTGGACGACTGGTACGTAAGTGGACGAGAGTTAAGGAGAGCTTCCGCACCAATGAATGCAGTGGTAAGCTCTTCATCGTTAACATCAGCTTGATGTAGAATAGCAAATATGGCCTTCTTAGCGGCTTTAACCATTATCTCGTGTACACCGCCAAAATGAGGCGCAAGGGCGGGTCGAATTTCCACTTAATTCCGAGGTCAACGGTCTTGTTTTGAATTTTCGATTCATCCTGTTGCCCGATCAACTCTTTGAATTCCCGAACCGCTCCCACGAAATTGGTGCCTCTGTCACTGATAATTTCCTGAGGACATCCTCGATCGCCGATCATTCTCATCAAGCATCTCAGAAAACTGTCCGTATCTAGGCCATATGCCATCTCTAAACGGATTGCACGACTGTGAAAACACGTAAATAAACATAACCATCGTTTTTCTAGTCTTTTACCGCGGCCTTGAACTGTAACGAATGGTCCGGCCTAATCAACCGAGATCTGGGCAAATGCTCGCGGAGGCAGACATAAGCGTTCTTTCGGTAATGGCGCCATTATTTGATTGGCTACCTTCGACTTTCTCCTCTTGCATTCATTGCATTGGTTTTCCCATTCTCGGATTTCTTCTCTGGCGGCCACGATCCAATATTTAGTTGACAGGTTTGCCAGGGTGTGGTTGGTACCTGCTACGTGATAATCGTTCTCGTGGTAATGTTTTACAATCAACTTAGTCACCCAAGACTTTCGAGGTAACAGAATGGGATAACGGGTGTCGTATGGACGAAATTCGGCATAACAAAGACGACCATCACATCGTAATCCATCTTCGTCGACTTTCGGATTTAATGACAACAAAGGACTTCTTTTCGGGAGAGGTTTCCCTTGTTGAACTGCCAAGTACTCTTCGTTGAACATTCGTCGTTGATCGTCCCGAATAAAGCGGCTTTGAGCTGTGGTTATTTCTTCGCATGTAAGTGGACCGCCTGTTCGTTTTTCTTTGGACTGGCGACTATTATACACGTATCTTAATACCCAGGCCATTAGATGAATAAGACGCGTCCAACTCGAATGATAGGCTGGATTTAATTTCCCTTCTCTGTACATTTTCTGTGGGCCCCTTTTCAACTTCATAACTTGGCCATTCAGATCTTGCTTGTGAGAGAAAGTCTGGACCATTCCACCAAATTGCACTTGCAAGAAGTTCCGTCGCTCCAAGACCTCTTGAACACACATCAGCAGGATTATCCTTGCTAGCTACATATTGCCATTGTTCTGGATTGGTTAGACTTTAGATCACCCCAATCCGGTTAGCAACAAACGGCCGAAATTCTCTTCCCTTTCCACGAATCCAGTGTAAAACATTCATACTATCGCCCCAGAATCTGGCTTGACTGATTGGAAGCTTAAGCGCTGTAGTGATTGACTCGGTTAGTCGGAGGCCCAAAACTGCTGCCAATAATTCCAAACGTGGTATGCTCGCTGGGATAACGGAGAAACGCGAGTCTTTGATGCTATAATGGTCACATTGACTTTTCCATCTCCATAATCTTCTCTCGCGTAGCTCACCGCTCCATAAGCGTCTTTCGACGCATCGACGAAGGTATGGATAGTGAATTCTGCGACTTGGGGGGATTTCTGAAGACATCTTGGAACTTTAACCTTTCCAATCTCATCTAGATCTTTCATCCAGGCCAGGGCTTTCTTGTGACTGCCAGCGTCTACGGGGTCGTCCCACTCTAAGCCTTTAGACCACAGTTCTTGTAAGATTATTCTCTTTGTCAAGCTCTCGCTCGGACTCTGACTTGCTACACGAAATGAGAACACGTCTTGAGAAGCCATCCACAGTACTCCTAAGGTTTTAGTCGGAGGAAGACTCTTGTGATCGAGATCGATTTCTGCGGCACGACGGTCGACTGGGATAGTTTCAAGGACTGCGGTAGAATTGGACAACCACTTTCGCGGCTCCATACCAGCTTTAGCCCATAGATGTGTCAACTGACAGTAGAGCTCTGTCGCTGCTTCATCGCTTGTTTCAGAATCCAAAGAATCGTCCATGTAGGTCGATTCTCTGACAGTTTCCAAAGCTCGAGGAAATTCTTCTTCATGAATCTTGGCATTTTGTTGTGTTACAAATTGTGCACGAAACGGGGCGGACGCATCTCCGAAATCCACTCTTTCAAATCCGTATACGTCTGGCTGTCGATCAGGCTGTAAATAGCGCCACAACAAACGGAAAAACGGACGATCTTCGACTGAAAGGCGGATTTGTAGGTACATCTCTTTGATATCGCACACCAGTGCCACACGGTACCGTCGGAAACGCATCAACACATCAAACAAGCTTCTTTGCAGATTAGGTCCAGGATGAATCTGGTCGTTGAGAGATATTCCATTGACTTTCGCATCGAACACAATTCTTGTTTTGGTAGTTGATTTTTCAAGGCGACACACAGGAAAATGTGGGAGGTACCAGACTCCGCCAACCGGTGGCTCTTCGGACTTCTCCACTTTACGGATATATCCTTTCTTCTCATATGCGTCAATGGTGGTTTGGTAGGCTTCTGCCGTTTCTCGGTGGCGCATCAGCCTTTTTTTTGTATTCTGCAAACGACCAACAGCCATTTCATAGTTGTCCGGTAATGTTGGACGATCCTGTACCCACGGGACTGCTACTTGATATCGTTGGCCATAATTTATGAGCGATTTCTGAACTTTTTCTAAGGCTTCTTTCTCGTTGTTGGTCATGACTGTATTACTCTTTGACACACTTCCTGAGGAATCGATTTCCCAAAACTTTCTTAACGACTTATTGATCTGATCTAATCTTTGTGGTCTTGAAAGGAAAGTATAGGCAAAGTTCGTTCTTTCATCAGATGGCGCTTTCTTTCCAAAATAACCGATACTGGACCAACCAAGAAGGTTCTCCAAGCTGACCTTTCACGGCGCAACGAGAATAGTGAAGATCGATATGATCTTGGCCTATTAATACATCAACCAACGGATCTTTTGCTGTTTCCGGAAAGTTACACACTTGCAGATACGGCCACCAATCTTGATGGCAATTCCAATCTACCACTTTGTATGTACCGGTTAATTGACGAGGGCACGTATAAGCTGAACGTGGTGTTCAGGTTTCCATCGGTGCTTTCCAGCGTCAACTCTACTGGCATAGAATCAAATGTTTCAACTCTATGTTCAATACTTGAACTGCAATTTGCCTATGAGGTACTGACAAGCCAAGGGCTCCGGCAACTTCTTCATTCAGATACGACGCACTACTCGCATCGTCGAGTACCGCGTTGACTTTGAGCTTCCTTCCGTTGGCTTTTAACCATACTGGAATTGTCTGGAATGAGAACTCTGCCGGTACTTCAGCTGATGCGGATTTGGTGATATAGGTTTTCTTCGGTGGTATACGTCGCTTGATTTCGACTCACTAGCCTCTTCCACATCTGGTAGAACTCCAAACGATCGGGCTGACTCATTAGAAAACGTGCCGTTGTCTTGCTTGTCTTGCTTTGTAGTCGCTGTGTGCAACAGTTTATGATGAGTACTTTGACAGCTGTCGATTCCACACTCCCGAGATCTAAGACAATCTTTTCCTTGATGCGACCCTGCCAGGCAACGAAAGCACAGTTGCTGATCTTTAGGTAATTTCCACCTTTGGGCGACGTTCCATTCCCTCGTAAACTTGTCACAGTTCCGCACTCTATGGGCAGGCCTTTTACAGCAAACACAATCTTGGCGGTATTCATCACGGTTGCTCGAATTTTTACCGATCGACGCAAAATTACGAAGTATTCGTCTCTCCAAACCATCACGCTTGACTTCTTTCTCTGTTAGACCATCTTTAACTTCTGAAGCTCGAACTCGATACTCAGTCTCCTCCACCATCCAATCCCGAAGGGTCTCCAATGTTCCTGTCCGACGACTTTCTTTCACCCATCGAAAATAAGTTGCCAACATTGGTTTCGATATTTTCTCCATCAACAGCGTGTACAATGTGCTATGCGGCTCTTCCAACGATTTTGATCTTGCAGCAGCACACTGTATGAACCAAATCATCAGTGAATTTTTCGAGGTCTCCCATATTCCTTTATTGCAATGGTGCCATGTTTTTCAGCCGATCAAGATGATTTTGGATATGCCGTCGTCCACCACCAAACTTCCTCTACAGGGTTTTCTTTGCCTCTTCATAAGCGGCTTCCGAAAATCCTAAGCGGGATATCGCTTCTTCTGCTTTTCCTTCTAGACAAGCTTTTAATCGAATCATTTTGTACTTCGGGGGTTCGTTAGACTCGTCGACCACAGCCGAAAATGCCGCCCAAAAATTTTCAAACTTTGTTTTGTCGCCTTTAAACTTCGGAATCTGTATGCTTGGCATCCTACGATCAAGTACGTAGCTTGGCTCTAAACGAAGGCCTCTCTTGGTTGTTGTTTTCTCTGGTTGATGATCGTCATCAATTTCGATCTTAGACCTTTGTTGCTTCAAGTCCCAAGGCGCATTACCCTCTGGCTCCGTGTCTCTTAAGTAACCTCGGCCGCCCTTTTGAGCAACCGTTTCCAAAATGTTATCTTTGTAAGTTTGTCGCGGCCTCCCTTCCCTCGTTGCGAACGAGTCTGAGAGTTTCTCAGATGTCGCCGGCTTGGTCAACATCAGTGAAACAAACGCCTTGATCGAAGCGCTGTCCCGGTGTCACAGGAAATATGTCCCCCCCAAAAATGTGTCCCCCCCGGGACAGATTTCCTAGGAAATATGTACCCCCCCCCCCACTTCGGAAATTTGGCCCCCTCTCAGAATGATTCATTAATGATTCATTGTAGGATAATTGATATACGTGTAATGTGGACAAAACTTTTTAAAAGTAAAAAAATATATATTTCTGAATGATAAATAATATACAAACTTATTTATTTAATAAAAACTTTGGCTTAATTGGATTATCACTAAACTAATAATTTTTACAAAGTTTTGACTGATCATTCTCAGGAAAATTACTTAAATTAAGACAGGGAAGATGGTACCAGTTGTCACAAAGATCACACTGAACCTTATCACCTATTCTGGCAAAAAACACGTACAAAATGTCGGTATGACTAATTCATGCGGTTCCTTAGCATTTAACACGGCTGTTTCACAAGCACGAGGGAACGAGGAGATTTCTCCTCTTTCCAAACAGCTAAATAAGCGGTGGTTTCTCATTTTTGACTGATCGAACGACACTTCAGTCAAATAATGTTCCCGCTTAATTAGCTGTGCCAGTGTTACCCCGCAAATTAGTGTTTAGTTGGCTAAAAGTTACTATTAGTCGACGAAAATTCACCCAAGGCAGACAGCAGGGTCACCTATCCCCCAGCTACTACACCAGTATGACCATTACGGATCGCTTTTGAGAGTCATCGCTCATTGAAAAAAGGCGTCTACTGCGTTTGCGAATCATGACTACCATGCATAATAAATACTTCCGTTTTTCGAAAAACGGCAAACTACACTGAGAGAATTTCGACAACGAAATACTGACGTTTCACGCGGAGCCCTTCATTAACCTCGAGCCAACACGCTCTTTAGAAAGCAAAAAAGAGTTTCTTATCTAAATATATATTTAGCTGTTATAAGCCACGTTGTCAAGCTCCTCTTCGGTCTTGCTTGCATTTATTTCGTCGCCACGCTCTCTATATTTCGAAATAAGCTCATCTATTACCTCTAATGTCTCGAACTTTTTTGTTTCAAACGCCTCCAAACCTTCGAGTATGGCTTCTCGATCAGTTTTTTCACTTGATATCAAGCGGGCAACACGTGTATAAATCTTCGTGATTTGCATTTTGTTTACTCGCTTTTGCTTCTTTAGACGACCTATTTAACAAATAGATTCCATTTTGCCGTTGTCTGTTCAGTTATAGATGCATAGATGACGTCACAACGTGGTAAGAACAAAAAAGTGGCCCACGAGACGTAGTCGAGTGGGTCACTGATGTTCTTACCACGTTGTGATGTCCTCTGTGGCATCTATAACTGAACAGACAACGGCAAAATGGAATCTATTTGTTTTATACAATACAAAAATTTAAAAGGTTTTTATCAAAACTGTTGTCGGATTTTGGGGCATGAAGAAGGAAAAAAGCAAGTCAGCTGACGTGACCATGTGTCTGTCCTCTAATAGATCATGGCCAACAACCAATGAAAACACGCATAGCAACCAGGGTATTGTATAAAAATATATCGATTCCTTCGGCTTGTGAGCGGTTTTCTGCCCTCTCTGACCCGAGCTCCTTCTCTACCTCATCTTCCTCACTGAGTTTAGACATGATAACTTTCAACAACCATCTCCTGCTACCAGAATTGTTCACAAGATCAGAGAAGACACGATTCGATTCTTTATTAGCGACTAACTACTGATTATATTTTTGCTTGCTTTTTTATAACTTACAAATTCGAAGAAATTAACATTAATTCGTCACGCATTATTTGACTAAACTAAGTATTATTCGTTCTATTGGGACTATAGTAATATAATTAATATTCATTCTATACGGAGTACATTTAGATGGATAATTCCTGCTGAACAACCCCCTTAATTATAGATTGAACGTGGAACCATTGTCTATAAATCTAATATGCACCTATATCACCAAGTCCCCTACTATAATTGACGATTGAGAAGCTATTTCATAAACTCGTGTATCGTGTTTTACCAGGGGTTGCAAACACTCGAGAACAACAAAAATCACTCGGCCTATTACCTCGTAATTTTCAATGTTCGCTCGTGTTTGTAAAACATTCGAAAACAACAAAAAAATCATTCGGCTTGCTGTCTCGTGATTTTCATTATTCTCTCCTGTTTTACAAACACTCGAAAACAATGAAAATTACTCCATAATAACGGCCTCGTGGTTTTCATTGTCCTCTCGTGTTTGTAACCCGGCCCTGGTAAAACACTCCCACTCGTTTATGAAATATTACATCATTAATATCAAATAAATTAAAATACATGGTCTGTGAAGTAACTAATGGTCAAGAACCGCTTTATTTCAATAGAATGAGCAGGAAGCATTTTATTGAATTGTGTGACAAGCTAAGACCCGATATTACTGAAAAAAGAAAGGATAAAATAAGTCATAGGATCCAATTTCTGTTGAGACAAAAGTGGGTGCAAATTTGCATATAATACAAACGCGTTTCCTATATAAGTACCGGCGGAAGGGCAAAACGATGAAGTTGAAAACGACAAATTTAAACTCGGAAACGTTGTCGCGTGCATATAGTCTGAGTGCTTTTCTTTTGTTTTTAGCACTCAATGACGTCAAAATTGAAAAGAAATGTCCGCTGGGCACCAATTTCGAGTAGACAAAATTTTTCGTAAATGCGGCGTTCAGAAGCACAAAACACGAAAATGAAAACGTTATTTCTCTAAAACGAAAGTAGATATCGTGAAACCATCAACATTTTTAGACATGACAATTTAAAGCTTTTTACTGATGTATTTTTTGACCGGAGTTTTAGTTTTTTAAATGGTGCAGTTTTAAAACATAATTCTTGTAATACATGTATTTTCAGACCATTTTATGTTTCTTTTTTTAAGATTTGGTGGAAGAAGAAAGTTGGGTATGCTCGAAATGGCTCCAAATTGCAAGTAAGTACTGTAGCCAAGGTAGTTTTTATTACTTAACGCTGTTCTAAGATGAAGAATTTAAAATTACAAATATTTCTTGCAGTTTTAAGTAAATTAGTTAGAGATGAAATTGAATGAAAAAAATTGTGCAATAAGAGCTGAAAGATCTGGCGCAACAAGAGGCGTGTCAGTTCTCGAACGCTTGTTCGATTCGTTTCTTATTAAGCTTCTTACAATGCTCCAAAGCGATCTTTCCTGGGGCTTCTACTCGAGGTGTCTAAAATTTTTCAGTCTTATCCTTTTAGCTTAGCGTTATTGGGGGATTGGGGAGAAGTGAGCCGGTTGAAATAACGCCTGCTGCCAAGGTCTTACTTTTCGAAAAACCCGTTCGCCCACGAACGGGGTATCTGATTGGAGCGGCCTGGTCACTGTTGATTGACATCTGTCAATCAACTTGTACTATAATTAAATATGAGCATCCATTTGACAAAATAAGCGCAAGAACGCAGGCCAGACAATGGCTGAGTTATTACAATTAATCGACTTCACTTTTTTAAGCGAAGTTTTGTCTCGACAATTTCCGCGTTGTGGTTTTGGCCGTCGTTAGTCGTTAATACATGAGGAACAATATCACGATTATCAGGTGAGCGTGATTTTGGTATATTTTTGTCACAAAGTTTTGGTTTGGTGGAAACTGCGGACTTGCGGACTGTGCTGATCTTTACTGATAGAACAGTTATTTTTCTTGCGTCGGTATAACGACACTGGGATTTGCTCTTGCAGTGGAAACCAATCAGATCGCATACAATTAAACGATACATCTCCGCGTTTCCTGTTGTTATCATTAAGTAATGTTTTGTAAAATGTAAAATAAAAGTAAAAGTAAACCATAAGGCTCAGGTATTTAGATCCTTTAGGGTAATAATTATAATTGAGATTAAGGAGAAGGTTAAGGTGAAATTTAGTTTAATGTGTGGGTCAGGTGGGAATTAAGGTTGGGGTTAAGAGGGTTATATTTAGGGTTAAAGTTAGGTAAGTGATTACTGTTAGTGTGGTATTTATTATTAGGGTTGGGGTGGCTGTGGGGGGAGAGACTAAGTATGAGGGTTAGGTTTAGGATTTATGGGGGTGAATTTGGGTTAAGGGTGGGGTGGGTGGGGTTAGTATTAAGATTAATGTCAGGGTTAGGGTTTACAGGGTTGAATTTTAAGGTTAAGGGTTGGGTGGGGGTTGCTATTAGGATTGGTGTCAGGATTAGTGTTGGGGAAAAGTTTAGGTTATATAAAGTGGATTTTAAAGTTTGGGATGGGGATGGGGAGTGGGGGGTTAGTATTATAATCTATTTTAATTTATTTATATTCACGATTTTTCCTCTCGTGACACATGATTGAATGAACGAATGGCAAAAGTAGTGAACCACTCAGCCTTGCATTAAAGAAGCCAGTTCTTTCGTGAGTAAATCCGTTCAAACACATGCATCAAAAGGAGAAAAATTGCAGCAAAAATCGCGGGATCTTAATGATAAGAACAGGAAATTGCCTGGTGTAATCAATTCAATAAACCATGTATGTGATTGTATTACCGACATCATATGGGCCGTTGCCGTACGTTAGAAGCTAAACGTGCTAAAAGACTCTAAATTATTGTAGAAAACACGCGTTGAAGTTTTTTACAAAAGTCTTTTCCCTCTTTTTTACAAATTTCTGCACAGTCCGCAGTCCGCAAGTCCGCGTTTTCCACCAAACCCAAAGTTTTGACGACTGCTACAGCTTAGCCATTTGAAACGTCGCGGTTCAGCCTTGTCAAATGCCGTCGCACTTTGTCGTCGCAGAAGTGTGACAAAATTTAAACTCATGCATGTACAGGTAAACAATCATCGCTTTTCCTCCCGTATTTCTACGGGGTATTTTTTAGTTTAATGAGATTGGTTACCCTTCGAGCCTCCTGTTTACATTCGAATTATTCGATCAGCGTTTGTCGTTTGATACCGACAGTTGCATAGTAGTTGCATTTGTTTCATTGAATTACAATTGTAGTCACACGGACAACCAGATTTCAAATGAAACATTAATAATTATCAACAGTTTTTAATTCCCCACGGGCAAGGGTAACTCGCCGTATAATTTAAAATTTAGTACAGACAGTCAAATTTTGTGACAATTGAAACTAGATGTGAGTAAACTGATGATTTAAATTTAAATTATAGGCCAGTGATGTGCGTTTTCATACACTAAATATTTTCGTTGTTATTTATTTAATATGCCCAGATAACTGTCATTTTAATATCCCTTACGCGAAATTACCGATGATTTTACGATATTAGTACCTGACGAGGTTGACTAAAGTTATCCAACACGGAGTCAACAGACACTCAACGGTTCTGACAATATATTATCATTGGTTGCATATCGGTGTGGATATCAACACAGAGCACTCAGAAGAAAACATACAAAGGATAGACAGGGAAAAATAGCAGTCTAGACTGCAAAATCAAATTGTTGTAAACATGATATTATAATTTCATATATTAATAGTAGAATGCTCGTTATGAAGCGATATTTTATTTTCAATGGACTGGCTAGGTAAATATTTGGAAAATATAATAAATGAAAAATATTCCTAGCAAATGTCAAAACTTTGTGACAAAATTACACCTAAGTCGCGCTCAACTGATATAAATAAATCTCCTAGTATGACAGTCTTGTTCGATGGTTTAAAAAGATTCCCAGAGGTATTAAGCCTGCATACCCGGTTGAAACAACAGTCGCAAAGTGTACAACATTCACTTTAATAGTCTTTTTGACATTATATACTAACATTACAATACGCTGAATTTACAAACCACTGGAAGCGTGCAAAGTTGTTGTCGGATTAATAAAGTCGGAAGTAACCGTGTGCTTTATTTTCATTGGCTATATTTTGACAGCTGCGTGATTGATCAGTAGGGTGCGTTTGGTAAAAAGATAGACCTTGGCGGCAGGCGTTTCCTCACTTCTCTCCCCAGTCCCCAACCCGTAGAAACGCAGGCTAAGCTTAGCTAACAAGAGAAATTAGCGACCTTTCTCCATTGTCTGTTAAAAGTGTTGAAAAACCATAAAAATTGTTTTGCGGTTGCAGCCCAGCTTAATGCTGCACGTCGGGTATACAACGAAACACTGCAGCGCCTGGATTTGTATAGTCAGCTTAATGCTTCGTTTAATACTATATTCATTTCGGTACGAAATAGAATCTTGAGAATAGCGTAACAAAAACACGAGCCGCTACGCGAGCGTTTTTAGCTTTTCGAGAGTCGAGCAACTTCCCAAGTGTTTGGATCAGAGTATCCTGCACGGAAAATCATTAGGTATTTCTTTTATAAAAGAACTGACTTCAAAAACCGGTATATTTAGCCAAACAACATGATGAAAATACAAATTCTCTCGAAATTCGTCAACTGCCAATCACATTGATCTTCTTCTATCACTTTGGTGGCTCAACAACCAATCACATTTCGTTT
The DNA here is from genome assembly GCA_035771165.1 of Paragorgia papillata. Lineage (NCBI taxonomy): Eukaryota > Metazoa > Cnidaria > Anthozoa > Scleralcyonacea > Coralliidae > Paragorgia > Paragorgia papillata. The sequence goes on from JAWNZC010000004.1 coordinate 446,098, forward strand.
CTAACACTTTGATGACGTTTCCACTGAGCAGGCGAAATGGAAATCGAAGCTGACAAGCCGAAACATGTTTTGGCTTTGTTTTGCCGAATTAAAGAAAAAGAAATAGGTTAAAAATGTCAACTCTGAATATCGAAAACAGTGAAAAGTATTTGCAGCTACCGTAGTCAACTATCTCACCGTCTGGATCATGTTTTTTAAAACACGATCTAAACTCCAAAAAAGAAAAGTAGCCTTTTTATCGGAAATATTTTGGATTTATGTTGAGAGCTTGTGGACATTTTGCTCTATATCGATAGTTTTTTCCTTTTACCAAGTGAGTTTATCAGGCAAGAATACAAGAGGTATTTATGCACAATTTTATTCCGTTAAGTCGCTTTAAAAACTTGAACTGATCACAACTTTTTGCTGTGTTTTCATGAGCACAAATAATCGTTTTTCCCCCTTTGAGTTAAGCATTCGATGAACTTGTTCTTTGTGTTGAAGCTTCAGTTCTCGCAATTGAAGCCGTTACACATGCCTTTTTTGTTTACAACCTTTTTTTTCCTTTTATAAATACGGCAAAAATGCTTTTGATTTCCGTGTTTGGATACTCTGATCCTGCACGGTTATTGACCAATCATACCTTGCGTGGTAAAAATGTTGTTTTATAATATATTATGCATATGCATGCTTTTTAAACCTTTGACATGTTTAATCATGTTAGTATTAGAGCCAGTGGTACAATTAATTCTCGTGATATTAATCCATTTCAGGCCGGGCTTTAGAAAGCTTCGAGGGAAGCCAGGAATATTCTCTAATTAAGGGTAAGTAGTGCTCAATTTTGAAAAGTGCTCAAAAGTGAGAAACCATATATAACAACAAGAGGAAAATCAAAATACTTTAATAGATAATTCACTATTATTAATGTTTGTGTAGTTTTTTTACTTCAAAGACTAAATTCTCATGTTGTTGAGATCGCGTGTTGTTAATAGTCAGTGTTGTGAAACGTTGTATTTGGGCAAAAATGCCGATATTTTCATATGCAAACGTCGGAATAGATGGTATTTAGCCTTTGATGAGAACGAAATGGACTACTCGTTGATTCTTGAAGGAAGGAAGGAAGGAAGGAAGGAAGGAAGGAAGGAAGGAAGGAAGGAAGGAAGGAAGGAAGGAAGGAAGGAAGGAAGGAAGGAAGGAAGGAAGGAAGGAAGGAAGGAAGGAAGGAAGGAAGGAAGGAAGAAGTCTTGCTCATTCTTATACCAAAGCTTAATTGTCATGTCGTTAGTTGGATACATTGTGAAAAAAATCGGGTGAACATTGTACACAGCTTAAATTAATTTTCGTCTTTTTTCGGTTCGTAATTAATTTCATTCTTCAATTTTTATTTTTTCTTCTTTATTGCATACAAATTGGTCATTCATTCTTCTCTGTCTCTTTCTAAATTTCTTTTTATTTATTTATTTATATCTAGCATTTTATTGTAGTATTATCAATTAACTAATAATTTTAGTCTTTTCTTTGTGTTACATTCCAAATTTATATAAATTTATATAAAATAATATATATATATATATATATATATAATATATATATATATATATATATATATATATATATATATATATATATATATATATATATATATATATATTATTAGGTTGAAATAACCAATTCAATTGGTTGTCTCAGATTCATTTCCTATTTAATAACTTCTTATTAACCGAGAGCGGGGTCATTACGGAAAAATATCAGACCGAGGCCTTGACAGTACAGACCGAGCCCGTAGGGCGACGTCTGTACATAAAGACCGAGGTCTGATATTTTTCCGTAATGACCAAGCGGACGAGGTTAATAAGAGGTTTATTATATGGCATTTTGAAACAACACATCTTACATTACCTTGTCAATAGTGTGACTTCGAGTGTGTGACAGACTCATCGTTTTCAATGTTGTTGCTCTTGTTGTCATCGCTTTCGGAATCCTAAAACTCACTGCCAGATTGCTCATCGTCCCATTCATACATAATTTAGTCCTCACGTTATTGAATTCACAAAATGTTTGCGGTTTTCTTTCATTGTTTAGTTCAATCTCGAGCCCATAGTCACCCCCTTTTTGGTCAGCGGGAGAGCGCGGGGGAGACTCTGGGGAAATTGGATTTAATTACCCCTGAAATGAGGGGTTCCGGTTGTTAAGCGCATGATCGTAGCCTCAGCTGCTGTGCAGAATGTGCGTTGTGTTCATGAGTTCGTTTCTCATATATTTGTTTGAAATCGCAAATACTATATTTGTGAGAACCCTGCATAAAATGCAGATCAAATGCACGTTAAAATTGTCGGAGAGAGACTGACACTGTTGGTGGTGGCACTTGACATAAACGTTCTTGAAATCCAAGGTAAATATCAACTCACGACGCCAATATCGTCGTCGATCAGACGATCACAAGCCTTTTAATACGAGTTGCGATTGCCGGATTGCGAAGGCTGATTCTGTCTTTAATTGTCTTAAATATGCTTTTTCGTTGTTTAAATTGTTTTACATTTATACATCAAATATAACGACAAATCCCACCAGGATTTGTTTTGTTCATTGCGACTATTTGTTATAATTCGAAATTCGTCTTGTACTTTGCTATGAAGTTTGTTTGTGTGAAACTGTGAATGAGACCCAAATATAATTAAACAAAGGGAAGAAGTGTAAATGAGGCGTCTAAATTTGAAGATATATATGTTATTGAATAAAGCAATATGTTTGACTTTCATTATTTTTGAATCGATTAATTCAATAAATTTAAATGAACCAATCAAAACGGAGAATCAATCCAGTTTCCCCAGAGTCTCCCCCGCGCTCTCCCGCTGACCAGAAAGGGGGTGACTATGGGCTCGAGATTGTGTTTAGTTGCAAACAACATGTGTGCCAAAATCCGTAATCGACCGGTCAATTTACGGAAAATTATCGACCGGCACGTGACGCGTCTCAGCCAATGAGAACGCACGATTTCAACGGAAGTAACTTGTGCCATATAATAAGCAATATTTATTGATTAAAACAACTGAAATATTGGTTAAAATAACCCAGTTTTCGGTTGTTTCAACCCATAAAATAACAGTGAAATAAGTGAATCTGAGACAACCTGCTAAATTCTCTATCTCTCTATCTCTTATCTCTCTATCTCTCTATCTCTCTATCTCTCTATCTCTCTATCTCTCTATCTCTCTATCTCTCTATCTCTCTATCTCTATATCTAGCATTTTATAGTAGTCTTATCAATTAACTAATACTTTTAGTCTTCTTTGTGTTACATTCCACATTTTTATAGATATTATTAGATAAAAAATTTGTGACATAAATAGCATTGTCAATTAGTTTGTTAAAAGCTAAATTTATTGGCACTTTATCATCATCATTATAGACTTATCAATAAAGAGGAGTGAAAGATGTGTGGAGGAGTTTGAAGTATTTGAGAAGAGTTCTGATTTACATGGTAAGTACTAATCAAGGGAACATTTCATGACGAAGTCAACCGAAAGAATGTGATGGTTATACACGCCGACGTTGATTTGGTTTTAGCCGCATTTATCCATCCACGTTTTATCCCTAATCTGCATTTTTTCATTTGCATCAGGCATCTGATATTCTAGTCGTGAAATCTATTTTGCTTTTCGGAAATCGTTTTCTTTGGATTCTTCCTTTGGGTTCTCTTTGTTTTTGTTTGAGATACCTTTCAGAGATATCTTTTTTGTTTCTTTTGAATGTCTTTTTTTATTTCTATTTTGTTAATTCAACTTCGGGGAGACACCCACATTACCTGGTGACCCCATATTCTTATATTGGCACATATTTAATCTCAGGGAGATACCAGATTAAGTCGTGACCTCATTTTCTTTATAATTTTTAATTTTGGTACTTACATTAAATGGTGACCTCATTTTTTGTATATTTGCTCTTATTTCATCTTGGAGGGCTACCCACCTTAGGGTGTGAACCAATTTTTTTATAATTCTAATGTTGGGGAGATACTTACTTCGTGGTGATCCCATTATAGTTCTGATAAAGCTTTTGAAAGATATCTACAAGTGTTGTCGTAACGTTACTTTATAATAGAAAACTTGACCGATTTTTACTTTAAACTAGGCTAGCACTATACACTATGTCTTATCCTTTACCAGGTTGCTCACAAAAACTGTTTACTACAGGCTATCTATTGTATAACTGACTACATTTTATAACTGACTACCGTATTTATTCAAATTGACGCCCACTAACAAATAAACGCCCCTCTTCAATATATGCCCCCTCTACCAATGAAAATATTTAATAAACGCCCCTCTCCAATAAACGCCCCCCCCCCCCCCCCCACTAATAAATGCTACTTCCAAATATACCTGTCAATACAAAACGTAAAACAAAAATATAATGCCATCGCTTTATTTTTTAACAATAACTTTTAAGAAGATGAAGTTTTTTTATTGTTACATGTAAATTGCACGAACATTTTTTTGTTTCTAATTGCTTATTCGGATGTTAAGGACGCACATGAAATAAACGCCCAGGGCGTCTATTGGAATAAATACGGTATACCTGTAAATTAATAGATATATTGAGATTAACTATTCGTCTGTTGGTATGGCGTCTTATAATTTCATACTCTGGTTATGGACACTTGAGACGATTTTACGTGTCGAGAGGGATTGTGTAATTTTGACCTATATTTTGTTTCACGTTGGAATTATATTGTTCTTCTTATAACTAAAGGTTGTATAATGCAAATTTCCCCCCCGCTGCGTCTTTAGAAGGAGTGATATTAAAATCAGTTTTTTAATTTTTTATAAAGAAGTACGCTGGAGGTACAAACGACTCTGGAGGGATTGTGAAGGACTGAAACCTAGTAAGTGAGAGATCAGTTAAGTAGCAATCTTGGGCTAATGTGAGTGTCTATCCTAGGGTAAGGTCTTAGGGAGTCTCGTAACTGACAGAAAGAGGAGCGAGTTGCCTTCCCCCCTACCACCGAACGTTTTTTTGAGATAAATTCACAATAGTTTTTGGTTGGTGCAGATTGGTTGGTCGCTATATGTTAAGATAATGTACGTACAAAACTACGGAATCCTGTTCAAATGTCTGTTTCTTGTAAAAAAAAATTCCAAATTGGAACTTTGCGAAATTTTAGCCAACCCATAATTTCTTTGTTACCTAAAGTTCCAATCACCCCAAATACGATATTACTGATTGATTCTGTGTAAAGTGTATAATTAAATGTTAAAATATTTTTTGATTTGAGCTCTTATTTATTGTTATATATTGCGGTTTGTATTTCTAAAATGTTAATGAGATGACGTCAAACAAAGTAGGCATAATTTGCATACATGCCATGTTCTGTTGCATGCTTCTGCTTGATTTTTTTAAAATTTATTTATTTATTTATTTATTTATTTATTTATTTATTTATATCTAGCATTTTATAGTAGTCTTATCAATTAACTAATACTTTTAGTCTTCTTTGTGTTACATTCCACATTTTTATAGATATTATTAGATAAAAAATTTGTGACATAAATAGCATTGTAAATTAGTTTGTTAAAAGCTAAATTTATTGGCACTTTATCATCATCATTATAGACTTATTAATAAAGAGGAGTGAAAAATTTGTGGAGGAGTTTGAAGTATTTGAGAAGAGTTTTAAAGAATTCTCGATGAAGAAACCATTTCTGCCTAGTTCTGATTTACATGGTAAGTACTAATCAAGGGAACATTTCATGACGAAGTCAACCGAAAGAATGTGATGGTTATACACGCCGACGTTGATTTGGTTTTAGCCGCATTTATCCATCCACGTTTTATCCCTAATCTGCTTTTTTTCATTTGCATCAGCCATCTGATATTCTAGTCGTGAAATCTATTTTGCTTTTCGGAAATCGTTTTCTTTGGATTCTTCCTTTGGGTTCTCTTTGTTTTTGTTTGAGATACCTTTCAGAGATATCTTTTTTGTTTCTTTTGAATGTCTTTTTTTATTTCTATTTTGTTAATTCAACTTCGGGGAGACACCCACATTACCTGGTGACCCCATATTCTTATATTGGCCCATATTCTTATATTGGCACATATTTAATCTCAGGGAGATACCAGATTAAGTCGTGACCTCATTTTCTTTATAATTTTTAATTTTGGTACTTACATTAAATGGTGACCTCATTTTTTGTATATTTGCTCTTATTTCATCTTGGAGGGCTACCCACCTTAGGGTGTGAACCAATTTTTTTATAATTCTAATGTTGGGGAGATACTTACTTCGTGGTGATCCCATTATAGTTCTGATAAAGCTTTTGAAAGATATCTACAAGTGTTGTCGTAACGTTACTTTATAATAGAAAACTTGACCGATTTTTACTTTAAACTAGGCTAGCACTATACACTATGTCTTATCCTTTACCAGGTTGCTCACAAAAACTGTTTACTACAGGCTATCTATTGTATAACTGACTACATTTTATAACTGACTACCGTATTTATTCAAATGGACGCCCACTAACAAATAAACGCCCCTCTTCAATATATGCCCCCTCTACCAATGAAAATATTTAATAAACGCCCCTCTCCAATAAACGCCCCCCCCCCCCCCCCCCCACACTAATAAATGCTACTTCCAAATATACCTGTCAATACAAAACGTAAAACAAAAATATAATGCCATCGCTTTATTTTTTAACAATAACTTTTAAGAAGATGAAGTTTTTTTATTGTTACATGTAAATTGCACGAACATTTTTTTGTTTCTAATTGCTTATTCGGATGTTAAGGACGCACATGAAATAAACGCCCAGGGCGTCTATTGGAATAAATACGGTATACCTGTAAATTAATAGATATATTGAGATTAACTATTCGTCTGTTGGTATGGCGTCTTATAATTTCATACTCTGGTTATGGACACTTGAGACGATTTTACGTGTCGAGAGGGATTGTGTAATTTTGACCTATATTTTGTTTCACGTTGGAATTATATTGTTCTTCTTATAACTAAAGGTTGTATAATGCAAATTTTTCCCCCGCTGCGTCTTTAGAAGGAGTGATATTAAAATCAGTTTTTTAATTTTTTTTAAAGAAGTACGCCGGAGGTACAAACGACTCAGGATGGATTGTGAAGGACTGAAACCTAGTAAGTGAGAGATCAGTTAAGTAGCAATCTTGGGCTAATGTGAGTGTCTATCCTAGGGTAAGGTCTTAGGGAGTCTCGTAACTGACAGAAAGAGGAGCGAGTTGCCTTCCCCCCTACCACTGAACGTTTTTTTGAGATAAATTCACAATAGTTTTTGGTTGGTGCAGATTGGTTGGTCGCTATATGTTAAGATAATGTACGTACAAAACTACGGAATCCTGTTCAAATGTCTGTTTCTTGTAAAAAAAAATTCCAAATTGGAACTTTGCGAAATTTTAGCCAACCCATAATTTCTTTGTTACCTAAAGTTCCAATCACCCCAAATACGATATTACTGATTGATTCTGTGTAAAGTGTATAATTAAATGTTAAAATATTTTTTGATTTGAGCTCTTATTTATTGTTATATATTGCGGTTTGTATTTCTAAAATGTTAATGAGATGACGTCAAACAAAGTAGGCATAATTTGCATACATGCCATGTTCTGTTGCAGCAATGTTCTGAGGCATGCTCTCATATAGTGTACCCCCTTGACAAGCGGACATGAGGACTCCGTTGCGTCCCATGCAGTGGCCCCAGTCTACCCGCGATGTCTCTAATTGTCAAGTCTTATCCCTTTAGGTGTGTAGCTAATTAGTTCCAGCTTTGGCAATTGCAAGACAAATTGGCGATTTATAAAAATTATAAAATGTTCTGCTTTGCCGTCTACTGGCTGTGGTGTTTTTTCCGTTGTCTGTTGGAATTGTTGAAAAACCATGAAAATCTTTTTGCGGTTGCAGTCTTTATTGCAGTCTGTTTAAGGGTTCTTCACATTATACTTTTCATTTCGGTATAAATGAGTCGTTTTTTAACCGGCATATTGTTGTCCTGGTACTGAAGTTTGGTAGCGAAACCACAGGTTTAAGGTTCTTATGTAAACTTGTTTTTGTGTGAGTTTATATCATGTATATGGTTTTTAAACTAAGCATGCCTGTTAATGTTAGATTCAGTCGTACAATTAATACTCGTAATATCAATCCATTTTTAGGACTTACTTTAAAAAGCCTTGAGGTAAAGATGGATTATCTTAAATGTGGATTTAAGGGTAAGTCATTTCGAAATTGTTAACATTAATAAATATGAGTCTTGCTTAAGTGAAGAACCATAACGACAAGAAGCAAATTAGAATATTTTAATAGATATTAAATAACGTTACGTTATTTACGCGCAACATCTTCAGAGTGAAATACAAGTTTGTCGGAATCGGAACACAGATAATGAAATCATACCCTGCCTTTTCGGATTTAGTTTTCAACCTCATGGATGTCGTTAGCCTGTGGCAGCAGCCCAGTACTGTGTGCTCGTTCTTTCTCCGAAATAACGTCTGTCTCTTAACTGTAAAAATTCCATACTTGATGGCGTTAATTTTTCCATAATGCAACCATCGCTTCTGATTGGTTGATTATTCTGTGATCATACGCGAATAAATAAAGTCACTGGTGCACGGCTTGGACCAGACCAAAATTAATGCCAACGTCCTTTCTGTGTTAAATTTCAAGGCAAATGCCTAGTTTTTGTCATTAAAGAAAACAAATAGTTATTCTTTCTAGAACGAGTTCGATTTGCGATAAATTGTTAGATTTCCATTGAAATCGAACGTTTTGCTAGGCATTGATACGTCATAAGTATGGAATTTTTGCAGTGGAACGCGGACGTTGCTTTTTTGGAGGACCGAGCCACAGTATGCGGCTGCATTTGCAGCTTAGGAGAACGTTTGCGTACTGCGTAGCCTTTTTTACGTGAAAAACTGAATTCCCATGTTGTTGAGATCGCATGTTAAAATATGCACGCGTTAATGTTGTGAAGCATATTGCATTTCCGTCAAAAATGCCGACATTTTTATATACAAACCTGAAAATATATGGGTATATATAGCCCTTGATATAAGAAAGAAATGCACCGCTCATTTACTGCCAAATTTCGCTCATTGTTGTCAAACTCAACATAACATCTCTCTTGACGATTTTAATTTTGTTTGTGTTTACCTTATGTCATTAGCGCCAAGTTGGATGAGTTTGGCAAACGTTTTTTTATCATCTGCAATTATCTTTTTGTCCAACACGGCAAAAATGTTTTTGAACCAGACAAAGTGCTGAAGAGCGGTGCACTGTTTGGCGTCAAAAATGTCGTTTGTATTCTCGTTTCCAGAGCCCACGTTTCTGTGTCCGTGGCTTACGTCTTCCACGGCCTAGCGTACGATTGTGTCACCCTGAATATAAAGTTACCTAACAAGTCGTCAGAGCAGTGACTGGTTTGTCATTGCACGTAGCATAAAGCTGCCTTACGATCTAGTCGCTAACTTGTCAGGACACTGCCATTTTGTGCAATTGTGTTTACCTGCCGAACCTTCGCTTTACGGAGATCGTAAAAAAGCCGCCAAAATCCCTTGCATCAAAAAAATCGCTTCCATTCTCAATGTGACAATGCCAGAGCCTATGACCTTTATGTGGCTGTGGCTATCAATTTTGCACAAACGTACAAGAAAAATTATAAAGCTTGCTGACAATCTAGCCGCTAGCGCGTTAGGGCACCACAATAGACCTTACTGTTTATTCACATTTGACCCAATGGCCTCGTTTCCATGTTGACCTGTTTTGGCAATTGGCATGGCAGACGCATAAGAAGGTTATATACCTATGTTTCCTGCACGAATTTGTTTCTCGTTGATCTTTTAATAAGCCCAAACACAAACTTATTCTTAACCCTATTGTGCACGAAACATGAGTAAATACCACACGAAAACGAGGCCATTGGGGCAAAGTGAATAAACAGTAAGGTCTATTGTATCTGCCTGCGGAATGCTCATTGCTTTTCTTCACAAACATGGTGTCGTCAAAAAGCCGCCAAAAGCCTTGGCGTCAAAAACATTGCTTGTAGTCTCGTTTCCAGAGCCCACGTTCCTGTGTCCGTGGCCCATGGGCGCTGCCACAGTGAAATGTGTTCCCGTGAAATCTGTTACCCCGGGTATGGTGTAATTTCCTATAGACCCCAGTGTTTCTCAATCATTATTCCATTATTTCCCTTTGCTGATATACAATGGGAGAAAAAAGAATAACTATCATGATCTTTTAAAATTAGTTTTTGTGGGTTTATAACAACATATTGTTTTATCTAAAAAGTTCTGAGCTTTTGGTCCGTGACCTCGGACCGTCTTTAGAGATAGTTACATTAAACGTTTGTTCTCGTCAGCTAACTGTTACGTGTACGATTTCAGTGTTCCCGACTGATCTCTATATATATCAGTGATTTGTTCTAACCTAAAACTCAAGTTTACTGAGAAGCTAGACAAGAAATAATATAATCATGAAGAGCAAACCAAGTGTGATTCAGAGAGGTTTGCCTTCTTGAGGATTGTTCAATGTTTATTACAATTTCAATTGATTCGGCGCTTGAAAAGAAGTTGTTCACATTGGCGAGTAGTGTAGATAGTTTACAAATGAATGGCTACAAATGAATGGCTACTTAATATAGATCGTGGTCTTATAAATGGTGTCTTATTTCTAGATTTAAAAAAGGCCTTCGATACAGTAAATCATGAGATACTTCTTGGAAAACTAAAAGTATATGGTTTCCAAGGGGCATCTATAAAATGGTTTAATTCATATTTAAAAAATAGAAGACAAGTTTGCAAAATTAAGCTAAGTATATTGTACATCAGAAGTATCCGATGCGGGGTTCCATGAGGATCAAATTTGGGACCGCTTCTCTTCTTAATTTACATTAATGACCTTCCTAATTGTCTTGATGATTCCATGCCTAGCATGTTTGCTGATGATACAAATGTATCAGTCAATGGAAAAACGATCGATATAACTCAAGAAAAATTAAATTCTGAATTATGCAAAATAGAAAATTGGCTAGTAGCAAATAAATTAACTCTAAACATTGACGAAACAAAATATATGATTATTGCATCAAAGCATAACATATCGATTATCGAAACTGACCCGATCATTAAAATTGGAAATAATTTTGTCAAACGTGTAACAAAAACAAAATGTCTTGGAATCATCATTGATGAAAAACTAGATTGGAAAGAACAAGTAGATAACATCAGTAAGAAAGCATCTATAGAGCAATAGGTGTTCTAAGATTATGCAAACCTTATGTTTCTAAAGATACTTTGGAAACAATGTATAAAGCATTAGTCCTACCACATTTCGACTATTGTTCCCTGGTCTGGGGAAATTGCTCAGCAACTCTAAAATATTCACTGCAAAAACTTCAAAATAGAGCAGGAAGAATAATAACCTATGATGTGCGCTCATGGGAAATCTTAAGAAAATTAGGCTGGGTAGAACTAGAAAAACGAAGAAATCCTAAAATGCAAAATTATATGCAAGATGTGATGAGAGAAAATTGTCCAACTATAATTTACGAACTTTTTAAAACATGCAACAATGTTAATTATAATTTAAGAAGCAATAATAAATTACTGATGTTATCTAAACCAAATACTAATTCCATGAAGCGAAGCTTTAGTTATTTAGGGGCTAAGGTTTGGAATCAATATTCAGTTAATTAAATTGACAAATTGTTTACCTTTTTAATATTACAAAACAAATTCAAAAAAATGTATATATATATGCTGTATGTGTAAAATAGTTCTTTTTTTTTGTTTTTATACAAAAATTTTTTAGCTTGTAAATATTTAAAGATAGCACGGTCCTTTTAAAAACAACGTAAGTTGAAAGGCTTACCGTGCATAAATAAATTTAAATCAATCAATCAATCAATCAATCAATAGTTCGTAGCTTCTATTTCATATTGGATGACTTTTTTAAAAGAACACATTTAGCATGATCTTACCATTGCGACGGTGTGTGAGTAGAAAACTTAAACCTGACCAATATTTCTTTCGACCTGACATTGCATGTAGCCGGTAGGAACTTTGTTCCGTGGGTAACAGATTTCACGGGGTAACACATTTCACTGTGACAGCGCCACAGAAAAGTGACACCTAGAATATAAAGCTACCTAAAAAGTCAGCCGCTCATGCAGCAGCTACTCGTCAGGGCATCGCAATCTCTTACACACAGTAAGCATTTCCCATTCTATTGGTCATTATCTTGTAACTGTTAATCATCTTATCTTGTTTGGTCTTATGCCTAATTGTCTTGTAAATAGTTGGATACATTGTGAACATATGAAGGGTGAACGTATATACACAGCTTAAATTGATTCCCGTCCTCGTTCGGCCATTCTTAAATTTTTTTTTTAATAATTTTTTCTTTGTTGCAAATTGGTCTTTTCTTTCTCTTTCTTGCGTTTTTTTAAATTTTTTTATATCCAGCCTTTTATAGTATTATCAATTTATAAATAATAATTTTAGTCTTTTCTTTGTGTGACATTTTAAATTTGTATGGATATTATTAGATAAAGATTTTGTAAGTTAAGCTTTGTCAATTAGTTTGCTAAAAGCTAAATTTATTGACAATTCATCATCATCATCATCATTATAGAGTTTTCAGATGCATCAATATCACAACAATGCCCAACGGTATATATAATAATTTTGTTTATATGTAGAAGGCGTAAAACGTGAGATACATGCGATTGAAGAATTTGTGAAAGAGTTTGAAGAATTTGTGAAAGAGTGTGAAGAATTCGAGAAGAAGTTTAAAGAATGCGAGATGAATGAATTGTTTTCCCCTAGTTATTTATTTGATGGTAAGTACTAATCAAGAGAACATTTCATGATTTTCTATATCCACTGACAAAGTCAACCAATAAATGTGATTATTATTCGATTTATTTTTATCTTCCTTTTAATTGGTTGAAGGACCGCTACGTCACCTGCAAATAACTGCCTACAAATAACAGTCTGCTCATGCGCATTAGTCGGAGATGTTGTTTTGCAGCAAATAATATTTTGCTCATGCGCGTTACACTCAATTTCGGCAAACGTAAATCGCTCGTTCAGCCAAGCTGGAAAGAAATGAATGGACATAATTACAAGTAAACAATGTCAAATAAAAAATAAATCGAATAATAAAACAATTATTGAACTCGGTTTTCACAAAATATCGTGATTTGTCAGTGTCTCGCAGTTCAGTTATTTGCCTCTGCCTTCGGCATCGGCAAATAATTGATCTGCTCGCCACTGACAAATCACGATATTTTGCTCAACCTCGTCCAATAATTGTTAATTGTTAGACACGCCAATGTTGATTTGATTTTTTAGCCGCATTTATCTATCCACGTTTTATCCCTAATCTGCATTTTTTCATTTGCATCAGCCATCTGATATTCTAGTCAAGAAATCTATTTTGCTTTTCGGAAATCGTTTTCTTTGGATTCTTTCTTTGGTTTCTCTTCGTTTTTGTTTGAAATACCTTTCAGAGATATCTTTTTAGTTTCTTTTGAAAGTCTTTTTTTATTTCTATTTTGTTAATTCAACTTCGGGGAGACACCAACATTACATGGTGACACCATATTCCTATATTGGCACATATTTAATCTCAGGAGATACCAGATTAAGTTGTGACCTCATTTTCTCTATAATTTTTAATTTTTGGGGAGATACTTACATTAAATTGTGACCTCATTTCTTTAATATTTGCTCTTATTTCATCTTGGAGGGCTACCCACATTAGGGTGTGAACCAATTTTTTTATAATTCTAATTTTGGGGAGATACTTTGTGGTGATCCCATTATAGTTCTAATAAACCTTTTGAAAGATATCTACAAGTGTTGTCGTAACCATACTTTATAATGGAAAACTTGACGGTTTTTACTTTAAACTAGGCTAGCACTATACACTATGTCTTATCCTTTACCTGGTTGCCCACAAAAACTGTTTACCACAGGCTATCTATTGTATAACTGCATGACTACCTTATTCATTCCAATAGACACCCAGTATCAAATAAACGCCCCTCTCCAATAGACGCCCCCTCTACCAATAAAAATATTTAATAAACGCCCCCTCCAATAATCGCCCCCCTCCAATAAGCGCCCCCCTCCAATAAACGCCCCCCCCTCCAATAAACGCCCCCCTCCAATAAACGCCCCCCTCCAATAAACGCCCCCCTCCAATAAACGCCCCCCTCCAATAAACGCCCCCTTCCAATAAACGCCCCCTCCGGTAATCGCCCCCCTCCAATAATCGCCCCTCTCCAATAAACGCCCCCTCCAATAAACGCCCCCCTCCAATAAACGCCCCCTCCAACAAACGCCCACTCCAATAAACGCCCCCCTCCAATAAACGCCCCCTCCAATAAACGCCCCTCTCCAATAAACGCCCCTCTCCAATAAACGCCCCTCTCCAATAAACGCCCCCCTCCAATAAACGCCCCCCTCCAATAAACGCCCCTTCCAATAAACGCCCCTGTCCAATAAACGCCCCTCTCCAATAAACGGCCCTCCAATAATCGCCCCCCTCCAATAAACGCCCCTCTCCAATAAACCCTCTCCAATAAACGCCCCCCTCCAATAAACGCCCCTCTCCAGTAAACGCCCCCTCCAATAAACGCCCCCCTCCAATAAACGCCCCTCTCCAGTAAACGCCCCTCCAATAAACGCCCCTCTCCAATAAACGCCCCTCTCCAATAAACGCCCCCTCCAATAAACGCCCCCCTTCCAATAAACGCCGCCTCCAATAAACGCCCCCCTCCAATAAACGCCCCTCTCCAATAAACGCCCCTCTCCAATAAACGCCCTCTCCAATAAACGCCCCTCTCCAATAAACGCCCTCTCCAATAAACGCTCCTCTCCAATAAACGCCCCTCTCCAATAAATGCCCCCCTCCAATAATCGCCCCCTTCCAATAAATGCCCCCCTCCAATAAACGCCCCCTCCAATAAACGACCCCCTCCAATAAACGCCCCCTCCAATAAACGCCCCCTCCAATAAACGCCCCTCTCCAATAACCGCCCCCCTCCAATAAACGCCCCCTCCAATAAACGCCCCCCTCCAATAATCGCCCCCCTCCAATAATCGCCCATCTCCAATAAACGCCCCCTCCAATAAACGCCCCCCTCCAATAAACGCCCCCTCCAATAAACGCCCCCTCCAATAAACGCCCCCTCCAATAAACGCCCCCTCCAATAAACGCCCCCTCCAATAAACGCCCCTCTCCAATAAACGCCCCTCTCCAATAAACGCCCCTCTCCAATAAACGCCCCCTCCAATAAACGCCCCCTCCAATAAACGCCCCCTCCAATAAACGCCCCCTCCAATAAACGCCCCCCTCCAATAAACGCCCCCTCCAATAAACGCCCCTCTCCAATAAACGCCCCTCTCCAATAAACGCCCCTCTCCAATAAACGGCCCTCCAATAATCGCCCCCCTCCAATATACCGCCCTCTCCAATAAACCCTCTCCAATAAACGCCCCCCCTCCAATAAACGCCCCTCCACCAGTAAACGCCCCCTCCAATAAACGCCCCCCCCCCTCCAATAATCGCCCCCCTCCAATAAACGCCCCTCTCCAATAAACCCGCCCCTCTCCAATAAACGCCCTCTCCAATAAACGCCCCTCTCCAATAAACGCCCTCTCCAATAAACGCTCCTCTCCAATAAACGCCCCTCTCCAATAAATGCCCCCCTCCAATAATCGCCCCCTTCCAATAAATGCCCCCCTCCAATAAACGCCCCCTCCAATAAACGACCCCCTCCAATAAACGCCCCCTCCAATAAACGCCCCCTCCAATAAACGCCCCTCTCCAATAAACGCCCCCCTCCAATAAACGCCCCCTCCAATAAACGCCCCCTCCAATAATCGCCCCCCTCCAATAAACGCCCCCTCCAATAAACGCCCCTCTCCAATAAACGCCCCTCTCCAATAAACGCCCCTCTCCAATAAACGCCCCCTCCAATAAACGCCCCCCTCCAATAAACGCCCCCTCCAATAAACGCCCCCTCCAATAAACGCCCCCCTCCAATAAACGCCCCCTCCAATAAACGCCCCTCTCCAATAAACGCCCCTCTCCAATAAACGCCCCTCTCCAATAAACGGCCCTCCAATAATCGCCCCCCTCCAATAAACGCCCCTCTCCAATAAACCCTCTCCAATAAACGCCCCCCTCCAATAAACGCCCCTCTCCAGTAAACGCCCCCTCCAATAAACGCCCCCCTCCAATAAACGCCCCTCTCCAGTAAACGCCCCCTCCAATAAACGCCCCTCTCCAATAAACGCCCCTCTCCAATAAACGCCCCCTCCAATAAACGCCCCCCTTCCAATAAACGCCGCCTCCAATAAACGCCCCCCTCCAATAAACGCCCTCTCCAATAAACGCCCCTCTCCAATAAACGCCCCTCTCCAATAAACGCACTCTCCAATAAACGCCCCTCTCCAATAAACGCCCTCTCCAATAAACGCCCCTCTCCAATAAACGCCCCTCTCCAATAAACGCCCCCCTCCAATAATCGCCCCCTTCCAATAAATGCCCCCCTCCAATAAACGCCCCCTTCCAATAAACGCCCCCTCCGGTAATCGCCCCCTCCAATAAACGCCCCCTCCAATAAACGGTCCCTCCAATAAACGCCCCTCTCCAATAAACGCCCCCCTCCAATAAACGCCCCCTCCAATAATCGCCCCCCTCCAATAATCGCCCCTCTCCAATAAACGCCCCCTCCAATAAACGCCCCCCTCCAATAAACGCCCCTCTCCAGTAAACGCCCCCTCCAATAAACGCCCCTCTCCAATAATCGCCCCTCTCCAATAATCGCCGCCCTCCAATAAACGCCCCTCTCCAATAAACGCCCCTCTCCAATAAACGCCCCCCTTCCAATAAACGCCGCCTCCAATAAACGCCCCCCTCCAATAAACGCCCTCTCCAATAAACGCCCCTCTCCAATAAACGCCCCTCTCCAATAAACGCACTCTCCAATAAACGCCCCTCTCCAATAAACGCCCTCTCCAATAAACGCCCCTCTCCAATAAACGCCCCTCTCCAATAAACGCCCCCCTCCAATAATCGCCCCCTTCCAATAAATGCCCCCCTCCAATAAACGCTCCCTTCCAATAAACGCCCCCTCCGGTAATCGCCCCCTCCAATAAACGACCCCCTCCAATAAACGCCCCCTCCAATAAACGCCCCCTCCAATAAATGCCCCTCTCCAATAAACGCCCCCCTCCAATAAACGCCCCCTCCAATAAAACGCCCCCCTCCAATAAACGCCCCCTCCAATAAACGCCCCCTCCAATAAACGCCCCTCTCCAATAAACGCCCCCCTCCAATAAACGCCCCCTCCAATAATCGCCCCCCTCCAATAATCGCCCCTCTCCAATAAACGCCCCCTCCAATAAACGCCCCCCTCCAATGAACGCCCCTCTCCAGTAAACGCCCCCTCCAATAAACGCCCCTCTCCAATAATCGCCCCTCTCCAATAATCGCCGCCCTCCAATAAACGCCCCTCTCCAATAAACGCCCCTCTCCAATAAACGCCCCCCCTTCCAATAAACGCCGCCTCCAATAAACGCCCCCCTCCAATAAACGCCCTCTCCAATAAACGCCCCTCTCCAATAAACGCCCCTCTCCAATAAACGCCCTCTCCAATAAACGCCCCTCTCCAATAAACGCCCTCTCCAATAAACGCCCCTCTCCAATAAACGCCCCTCTCCAATAAACGCCCCCCTCCAATAATCGCCCTCTCCAATACACCTATCACGAAATACACCTAAACCCGCAAAATGCTTGATTTTACCGCACTTCCGGTTGTGGCTTTTTCCAGATTTTTCATGGATGAAAGCCTAAGTTGTTTAGTTTGCAGCTTGGCAATTGTAGAGATGTCAGGTTGGGTAGTCAGGAAGAACGCTACTTCAAAAAATCTCGCGCAAACAACGCGTGTTCAAGACCGAAAGTGCGGTAAAATCAGGCATTTTGCGGATTTAGGTGTATTTCGTGATAGGTGTATAAACGCCCCTCTCCAAATAGCGTCCCCCCTAATAAATGCTACTTCCCAATATATCTGTCAACACAAAACGTAAAACAAAAAAATAATGGCAGCGCTTTATTTTTTAACAATAACATTTAAGAAGATGAAGTTTTTTTATTTTTACATGCAAATTGCGCGAACATTTTTTGTTTCTAATTGCTTATTCGGATGTTAAGGACGCACATGATGAACTTTTTAGTTCTTATTATATATTGATGATGAGATTGTGTGAAAATTTGTGTAACGTGTTCTTTTGTTTAATAATTGAAATATCAAATTTTGAAATAAATGGCTCTCTCTAATAAACGCCCCTTTTCAGAGCCCCCATTTCAGAGCGCCCATAACGCCCAGGGCGTCTATTGGAATAAATACGGTATACCAGTAAATTAATAGATATATTTAGATTAACTATTCGTCTGTTCGGTATGGCGTCTTATAATTTCATACTCTGGTTATTATGGACACTTGAGACGATTTTACGTGTCAAGAGGGATTGTGTAATTTTGACCTATATTTTGTTTCACGTTGGAATTATATTGTTGTTCTTATAACTGAAGGTTGTATAATGCATGTTTTTCCCCCGCTGCGTCTTTAGAAGGAGTGTTTTTTATATTAAAATCAGTTTATTTTATTTTTTTAAAAAGTACGCGAGAGGTGCAAAGGACTCAAGAGGGATTATGAAGAACTGCAAGCTAGTAAGTGAGAGATCAGTTAAGTAGCAATGTTGGTCTATTGTGAGTGTCTATCCTGGGGTAAGGTCTTAGGGGGTGTCGTAACTGACAGAAAGAGGAACGAGTTGCCTTCCCCCTACCACCGAACGTTTTTTTGAGATAAATTCACATTAGTTTTTGGTTGGGGCAAATTGGTTGGTCGCTATATGTTAAGATAATCTACGTACAAAACTACGGAGTCCTGTTCAAATGTCTGTTGCTTGCAAAAAATTTTTTCCAAATTGGAACTATGCGAAATTTTAGCCAACCCATAATTTCTTTGTTACCTAAAGTTCCAATCACCCCAAATACGATATTACTGATTGATTCTATGTAAAGTGTATAATTAAATGTTAAAATATTTTTTGATTTGAGCTTTTATTTATTGTTGTGTTGAGGTTTGTATTTCTAAAATGTTGATAAGATGACGTCAAACAAAGTAGGCATAATTTGCATACATGCCATGTTCTGTTGCAGCAATGTACTGAGGCATGCTGTCATATACTCCCCTAACTCCCCTAATTGTCCGGTCTTATCCCTTTTAGTTTGTAGCTAATTAGTTCAAGCTTTGGCAATGACTAGACAAATTGGCGCTTTATAAAAATTATAAAATTTTCTGCTTTGCCGTCTACTGGCTGTGGGTTTTTTTCCGTTGTCTGTTGAAATTGTTGAAAACCATAAAAATCTCCTTGCGGTTGCAGTCTTTGTTGCAATCTGCTTAAGAGTTCTTTACGTTATACTTTTCATTTCGGTATAAATGAGTCGTTTTTTAACCGGCATATTGTTGTCCTGGTACTGAAGTTGGCTAGCGAAACCACAGGTTTAAGGTATATAAACTTGTTTTTGTGTGAGTTTATATCATGTATATGTTTTTTAAACCAAGCATGCATGTTAGTGTTAGATTCAGTCATACAATTAACACTCGTAATATCAATCCATTTTTAGGACTTCCTTTAGAACGCCTTGAGGAAAAGGTGGATTATCTTAAACGTAGATTTTCGGGTAAGGCATTTCGAACATGATAAATATGAGTCTTGCTTAAAAGTGAAGAACCATAACGACAAGAAGCAAATTAGAATATTTTAATAGATATTAAATAATGTTACGTTATTTACGCGCAACATCTTCCGAGTGAAATACAAGCTTGTCGGGGTCCGAACACAAATAATGAAATTATACTCCGCCTTTTCGGATTTAGTTTTCAACCTGGATGTCGTTACCCCGCGGCAGCAGCCCCGTACTGTGTGCTCGTTCTTTCTCCGAAATAACGTCTGTCTCTTAACTGTAAAAATTCTATACTTGATCATGTTAATATTCCCAGAATGCAAGCATCGTTTCTGATTGGTTGATTATTCTGTGATCATACGAGAATAAAAAAAATCACTGGTGCACGGCTTGGACCAGACCAAAATTAACGCCAACGCCGTTTCTGTGTTAAATTTCAAGGCAAATGCCTAGTTTTTGTCATTGAAGAAAACAAATAGTTATTCTTTCCATTTGCGATAAATTGTTAGATTCCCATTGAAATCGAACGTTTTTCTAGGCATCGAGCGTGACTTCTTGTCAATGTGTGTTTTAAAGTTCACTCGACTGTTAACGGAATAGCCAATCAGACACGATGCATGTATTCTGACATATGACGTTATCAGTATGGAATTTTTGCAGTGGGACGCGGACGTTGGTTTTTGGGAGGACCGAGCCACAGTATGCGGCTGCATTCGCAGCTTAGGAGGACGTTTGCGTAGCCTTTTTTACGTAAAAAACTGAATTCACGTGTTGTTGAGATCGCATGTTGTTAAAATATACACGCGTTAATGTTGTGAAGGATATTCCATTTCCGTCAGAAATGCCGACATTTTTATATGCAAACCTGAAAATATATGGGTATATATAGCCTTTGATGAGAAAGAAATGCACCGCTCATTGACTGCCAAATTTTGCTCATTGTTGTCAAACTCAACATAACATCTCTCTTGACGATTTTAATTTTGTTGGTGTTTACCTTATGTCATTAGCGCCAAGTTGGATGAGTTTGGCAAACGTTTTTTTATCATCTGCAATGATCTTTTTATCCAACACGGCAAAAATATTCTTGAACCAGACAAAGTGCTGAAGAGCGGTGCCGTGTTTGGCGTCTAAAAAGTCGCTTGCATTCTCGTTTCCAGAGCCCATGCTTCTGTGTCCGTGGCTTACGGGTGCCACGGCCTAGCGTACGATTGTGTCAAACACCCTGAATATGAAACTACCTAACAAGTCGTCAGAGCAGTGACTGGTTTGTCAGGGCATCGTAGCATAAAGCTGCCTTACGATCTAGTCGCTAACTTGTCAGGACACTGCAATTTTGTACAATTGTGTTTACCTGCCGAACGCTTCGCTTTACGGAGATCGTAAAAAAGCCGCCAAAATCCCTTGCGTCAAAAACATCGCTTCCACTCTCGATGCGACAACGCCAGAGCCTATGACGTTTATGTGGCTGTGGCTATCAATTTTACACAAACGTACAAGAAAAATTATAAAGCTTGCTGACAAGCTAGCTGCTAGCACGTCAGGGCACCACTATTGTATCTGCCTGCGGAATGTTCATTGCTATTCTTTACAAACATGATGTTGTCAAAAAGCCGACAAAAACAACGCTTGTGTTCAGGTTCCCACGTTACTATGTCCGTGGCTTACGTGTGCCACAAAAAAGTGACACCCAGAATATGAAGCTACAGCCGCTCAGCGGTTACTCGTCAGGGCACCGCAATTTCTTACACACTAAGCATTTCCCATCCTATAGATCGTTTTCATCTGACGTCACGGCGGCCATATTGGTGTACCAAAACAATGAAATGGCGGCCATATTGGTGTATGGTATGGGAATTAGCTCTTTCTTATTCAAATATTTCGTATTGTTTCACCACCCCAACGGGGCCACCGATCACGTGAGTGAAAACGATCTATTGGCGATTATCTTGTAACTGCGACATGATAAGTTGTACGTATACCTGTAATGCATGCATGTGGTACGTTTGCGAGCTTGGTGTAATATAACAGACGTTCGATGGACGTTCGTCAAGCTCAATTACTCAGAAAAGATTTCTGAGACCCCAGACAGGTTTGGAATCTGCAACCTTCTAATGCAAAGTTCGAACCCTGTCTGGGGTCTCAGAAATTATTTCTGAGTAATTGAGCTTGGCGAACGTCCACCGAACTCTGTTATCTTGTAACTGTTAATCATGTAATATCACGGCCACCTCGGTTTTTATTGTTCCCCCACGCACATTTAATCTCGAAATAACCCGATGATAAAGATGAGGTACGATTAGTAACTAATCATACCTAATGTGTACGCCAAAGTTCGCTTATGCATATAATAACTAACAAATACATGAAGTGAACACTTGTCGAATTCCCAATAGTATTAATCACAACTCAATAATTTATTCACTCTGAAGTTGTCGACTCCGCCAAAAGCTTTCTTGTTTTACTCTCCTTCCTCCTCGGAAACCGTAATATTACAAAGTGATAGCATGGCATTTTGGTTGATTAGTGATTAAATGTCCCTCAAGCGTTGGGAGGTTTAGTAAAAGTCTACTAAACGTCCCTTGGCTTTCGGGTACATTTAATCACTAATCAACCAAAATGCCATGCTATTACTTATAATTATCTTATTTGGTCTTTTGCCTATAATTGTCTTGTAAATAGTTGCATACATTCTGAACATATATGAAGGGTGAACATATGTACACAGCTTAAATTAATTTCCGTCCTCATTCAACCATTCTTAATTTTCTTTTTAATTATTTTTTCTTTGTTGCAAATTGGCTTCTTTTCTGTCTCTTTCTTACGTTTTTTTTTATTTATCTATATCCAGCCTTTTATAGTAGTATTATCAATTTATAAATAATAATTTTAGTATTTTCTTTGTGTTACATTTTCTTACATAAATAGCGTTGTCAATTAGTTTTTTAAAAGCTAAATTTAGTGACACTTCATCATAATCGTTATAGAGTTTTCAGATGCATCAATATCACAACATTGCCCAACGGTATATATAATAATTTTGTTTATATGTATAGAAGGCGGAAAACGTGAGACGGAGATTGAAGAATCCGTGAAAGAGCTTGAAGTATTCGAGAAGGAGTTTAAAGAATGCGAGATGAAGAAATCATTTTCCACTCGTTCTTATTTCTTTCAGGATGGTAAGTACTAATAAGGAAACATTTCATGTTTTTGTATATCCACTGACGAAGTCAACCGAAAAGTGTGATGGTTATACACGCCGATGTTTACGATTTTATTTTGGGTTGATTTTTTATCCGCATTTATTCATCATTCGTGTTTTTTAATTCATCTACATTTTATTCTCTAATCTACATTTTTCATCCACGTTTTATCCTTCATCTGCATTTATTTGCATCTACCATCTGCGTTTTATAGTTACTCTTTATGGGGCTTTATCAGCTATTTCATTTCACTCAATTTCGATTTAATTCAATGTATTTTATTTCGTTAGCACCTATATTTAATACAGTGTAGAAATTATAAACCCATCTTATTGACGCAGAAAGCTATCTGTAATAACTATAAGATTAATCTAGAAAGTTAAGTGGTTACAGTAATTATGATTACCAGCTGAAAATTTCAACAACAAAAGAAAACATCAAAAGACCATTTAATTTTACTACCCATGTGGGACATTAAGCTTGAGTAAATTTGTTACGTTAATATGTTCACACAAAATCTATCACAGTTAAAGTGCCTATGCAACGAAATTTTCAAGGTGGAGTATTGTTTGATATCGCTTCTTTTGACTGTAAAACGTTTAGGACAAACAATTAAATGGAAGTATGTTTATTTAGCGTTTGAAAACGATGCTTTCCTCCTAAAATTTGAGATATCATTAAAATAGTTGGCATAGTTGCACAACTAATAACGTCACTCGACCCAGATCTCAATTTGTTTTTGCATTCTAAGCTCTTGGCAATGCCGTGTACATAAAGAGAAATACAGTCATTTTGTCATTCATTTTGTAGTCAGAAATTTCGAATTTCATAAGTGAACTATTCACGAACATGTATAAGTTGTCAAAAATTGACAGTATATTCCTAGTCACTGTTAAGATGATCAAGTTTGACCAAGCATCGACTATGTTATTATAAAACAGATAACTTGGTATGAATGAATTTTACACATCTTTGTGAACACTTTTCCCTGAGAATTTGCTTTTCTAAAGAGTGTTTTCAACAGTTTGTTTGATGACAATAAGAATTCATGTAGGCCCTGGTGATGTCATTAGTTGTGGAATAAAATATGTCTCAACTTTCTGGGCCAAAAGCCTATTTTTTCAAACGTTAATACAACATACTTTCCTAGTTCCTAAAAGAATTCCAAACAATGCTAATTATATTACCTCGTCAATCATGGTATTACAAACTAATACCATGACCAACCTCGTACCCAGGTTCGTATCTCCGCTGCGCTGCAAAAAGACCCTGGTTGGGACTGGTGACTTGTTTCGAGGGCGAAAGTATAACTTACTGGGGGTCAATCTCGTTCCCAGAGCCTTCTCACGCGGGCCGCGCAAACGTAGGCTCTGGGATAATCCGTTTCAAATCGACATTTTATTGGTTGAATAATTGACAATGGTTTTTATGTCAAGGGACATTTGAAAATCTGTATTCCTTGTTCTTTCGAAAGCCTTGAGGGGTTTCAAATTTTATCTGGCGACTGAAACTTCTCAAGAACCAAACCTCTGGAACGAAACAGCAGTTGAACAGCAAGTATTTCGGCTTATGAATGGTTTCGAAAGGGAAAGCGGTGAGTACTGAAGTGGCGTGTTGCCCGCGGTGCGGTATCTTGTCAGTTGTGGAACAAGATAGCTAGTAATTTCAGAACTACATATCGTTGAAGTATATGGTGTACGTATGTTGTTAGATGTTGAATGAGCTTTCATTTGATGTATAGTTCAAGATCCTGCGTTTTATTAAACTTATTATAAATGTCCAAAATGTGCGAACCTGCACTGTTTGAAATAATATTACAAATAAACAGGAAATTGACTTCTCACAAGTGTTACAGAATTTTAGATATCTTTTGAAATACTTAACGCACAACATCGAGATATATGTCATACAGAAGCTATTGAAAAATTATATTCGTGGTGGAAATTTTAAGCTTCTAGTTAAACGGAAAATATTTTAAAAATCGAAAAACGTCTGTCGTTTTGGTTCACTGCGTCGGTTTCCTGTTTATTTGTAAATATAATATTATTACGAACAGTGGTTTCGCACATTTTGGACAGTATAACAAGTTTCATAGAACGCAGAATCTTGAACTATACATCAAATGAAAGCTCATTCAACATCTAATAACATACGTACACAATATAGTTCAACGATACGTAGTTCTTAAATTACTAGTCATCTTGTTCCACTGACAATATGCCGTATTGCCGCCGTGCCACCTTGGCTACGACAAGTTTGCTACTCACCGCTTTCTCTCTTTGAACCATTCAGAAGCCGTCGATTACTTGCTGTTTAAAATGCTGTTTAGTTCTTGACAAGTTTATCCGCCAGATAAAATTTAAAACCCCTTGAAAAAATACTAGTTTCTTCGATCACAGAATAATAACTGGCTCTGGGAACGAGATTGACTGGGGGTGGGTAATTTTGAAACGTGGCTAAACTGAATCACGCAGACAATGTTTTTAATTATAATCTGATTTACAGTATTTTATTGTGACAAGATATAAAGGTGTACGTTAATTCTCAAGAAAGCCAGACTGCATGCCCAAATCGATGTTTATTCACGTCGCTTTCCTCAGTGTTGTGCGATACTGTATATAAACTGTGCCGTAGAAACAGAAGTCGCCGTCCTAATTGAAGCCTCTAATAAGTCTCGATTTGCTTTTACGTGTAAATCTCTTCAGTTGAATAGCGTCTTGGGTTTTATCACGTTTATTCGTCAAAGTCTGCCCGAATACACCGCCAATTTTTCGTTAGCCGTTTTGTGTCCCGCCGCTTCGCCTTTGTTGTTTTTATTGTAGAAACTGTCAAGGTTTTCAAGCGTTTTGTTTCGTTTCTGTCTGTTTGCGTTTGTACGAAATGTTTGCCTAAAAGACAAAGACAGTATCAATAAACTATGAACATTTAGAATACTAGAGAAAAGTAATACAAATGCGCCGGAGTTGTTTACGGAGTCGCAAGAACGAAAAATATATTATTTAATACGTTGGCTGAAGAGAAGTAAACATCTTTATTAAAATATACTATTTAAACGTTGGTCATGCATTAATTTAGATCTTTCGAAATTTAACGTTTATAACGAAGTATTCTCCATAATAGTTAGGAAATTTTGCGCTGGTTCAGTGGTAACTTTGTTTGTAATACTAGTATATTATTATACAGTGACAAGAAAAACATTGAACAAGCTAGCAACAACGTTCAGCGCGCGATATAATATTAAATACTGTGAAATGTTAACAAAAATAAGTAAAACACGATATTGAGAGCCAGACAACTTTAATGAAATTGAGTTGACAACATAAACTTGTGGCTCCTTTTATAATGAATGTTATTAAAAGGTTAGCTATATAGCGTTTTAAAAATCAGCAATATAGTTCAAGTATAAATGGCTACTTTGCACCCGCCGCTGCACGAAACGGCACGAAACTGTTGTTGATACGATTTAGAAATCAATTTAAAGAAATAGTAAAAGTAATGAACTAACCTCTTGAAATTTCTAAAATAAGAGTCTAAAGCCTAGTTGAATTGTTGACAGCTGCAAGCCCAAGGTGTTAAATCTGTATGTGTATTCTGCGAGCCTTGGTCGTTCGGAGAGATGCAGTGGGATGATTTCCACGCTTTTCCACGGTTTCGTTCGAATGGAGGTTCAAACGATTGTTAATAACCAAAAGAATTTGTGAATTTCGCATAGTCTTGATAGTGGGGAAATTAAATTTAACCCGAGATTTAACCCGCTTACTGTAAAATTTAAAACTCTCTGTTCCATATTCAGGCGGCTAAATATCACATCATTGATGACTGTAGAAATCCATTCGAAGAATAGAATCTCTTTAAATTTGCGGCTCGTCGGATTGAACGACGGAAGACGTTCGGTCGAAGTTCAGAATTGTTCCTTCACTAATACCAGATTGTTCTCCATGGAGTGTTTAATTTTCGCAATGAGCTTTCCAGGTATTGCGACAAATTTTCAAAATAACCACCCGACCCTGACAAGAAAAGTTTGTTATCTCCCATATTCTGGGAGACACGTGACCAGCCCAACCATTTTAACACAACACTTGTGGATATCTCTTAAAAGAAGCCGGAAACTAAAATAGAGTCACCACACAGAGCGCGCTCGAGTATCTCCTCGAAATTAGAATTATAAAAGAATGGGTTCACCATCTAATGAGTATCTCCCCGAAATTAAAACTTATAGAAAAAAATGTGTTCACCACTTGATGATTTTCTATATCCACTCATAGGCGTACGAGACGGGGGGCTGGGGGCAGCCCCCAGATGAATGGAAATGTTGCTAAGTCGGGCAAATTTTCAACCTAAGTCGTGCAAAAAATATAGGAAAAAAGTAAAAAAATAGGATGAAAATAAGGAACAGGTGGGGATTTTTGTATCAAAAGTCGGGCAATTTCCGCTTCAGTCGCGCAAAATTTTCTCCGCCCCCCCCCCCCTATAAATTTGTGCCCGTACGCCTATGTATCCACTGACAAAGTCAACCAATAAATGTGATGGTTAAACACGCCGATGCTGATTTGATTTTAGGTTGATTTTTTAGCCGCATTTATCCATCCACGTTTTATTCCTAATCTGCATTTTTTCATTTACGTCAGCCATTTGATATTCTAGTCAAGAAATCTATTTTGCTTTTCGGAAATAGTTTTCTTTGGATTCTTTCTTTGGTTTCTCTTTGTTTTTGTTTGAGATACCTTTCAGAGATATCTTTTTAGGTTTTTTTTAAAGTCTTTTTTAATTTCTATTTTGTTATTTCAACTTCGGGAGACACCAACATTACGTGGTGACCCCATATTCCTATATTGGCACATATTTAATGTCAGGGAGATACCAGATTAAGTTGTGACCTCATTTTCTCTATAATTTTTAATTTGGGGGAGATACTCACATTAAATTGTGACCTCATTTCTTTCATATTTGCTCTTATTTCATCTTGAAGGGCTACCCACATTAGGGTGTGAACCAATTTTCTTATAATTCTAATTTTGGGGAGATACTTACTTTGTAGTGATCCCATTATAGTTCTAATAAACCTTTTGAAAGTTATCTACAAGTATTGTCGTAAATTAACCTTACTTTATAATAGAAAACTTGACCGGTTTTTAACTAGGCTAGAACTATACGCTATGTCTTATCCTTTACCTGGTTGCCCACAAAAACTGTTTACTACAGGCTATCTATTGTATAACTGACTACCGTATTTATTCCAATAGACGCCCACTATCAAATAAACGCCCCTCTCCAATAGATACCCCCTCTACCAATAAAAATATTTAATAAATACCCCTCTTCAATAAACGCCCCCCCCCCCTAATAAATGCTATTTCCAAATATACCTGTCAACGCAAAACGTAAAACAAAAATATAATGGCAGTGCTTTATTTTTTAACAATAACTTTTAAGAAGATAAAGTTTTTCTAATTGCTTATTCGGATGTTAAGGACGCACATGATGACTTTTTAGTTCTTATTATATATTGATGATGAGATTGTGTGAACATTTGTGTGACGTGTTTTTTTTGTTTAATAATTGAAATATCAAATTTTGAAATAAATGCCTCTCTCTCTAATAAACGCCTCTCTCTAATAAACGCCCCCTTTCAGAGCTAAATTTTTCAATAAACGCCCAGGGCGTCTATTGGAATAAATACGGTATACCTGTAAATTAATAGATATATTGAGATTAACTATTCGTCTGTTGGTATGGCGTCTTATAATTTCATACTCTGGTTATGGACACTTGAGACGATTATACGTGTCAAGAGGGATTGTGTAATTTTGACCTATATTTTGTTTCACGTTGGAATTATATTGTTGTTCTTATAACTGAAGGTTGTATAATGCATGTTTTTCCCCCGCTGCGTCTTTAGAAGGAGTGTTTTTTATATTAAAATCAGTTTTTAAATTTTTTTAAAGAAGTACGCCGGAGGTACAAAAGACTCGAGAGGGATTATGAAAAACTGAAATCTAGTAAGTGAGAGCTCAGTTAAGTAGCAATGTTGGGCTAATGTGAGTGTCTATCCTGGGGTAACCTGGGGTAAGGTCTTAGGGAGTGTCGTAACTGACAGAAAGAGGAACGAGTTGCCTTCCCCCCTATACCACCGAACGTTTTTTTGAGATAAATTCACATTAGTTTTTGGTTGGGGCAGATTGGTTGGTCGCTATATGTTAAGATAATGTACGTACAAAACTACGGAGTCCTGTTCAAATGTCTGTTGCTTGCAATTCTTTTTTTCCAAATTGGAACTTTGCGAAATTTTAGCCAACTCATAATTTGTTTGTTACCTAAAGTTCCAATCACCCCAAATACGATATTACTGATTGGTTCTATGTAAAGTGTATAATTAAATGTTAAAATATTTTTTGATTTGAGCTTTTATTTATTGTTGTGTTGAGGTTTGTATTTCTAAAATGTTGATAAGATGACGTCAAACAAAGTAGGCATAATTTGCATACATGCCATGTTCTGTTGCAGCAATGTACTGAGGCATGCTGTCATATACTCCCCTAACTCCCCTAATTGTCCGGTCTTATCCCTTTTAGTTTGTAGCTAATTAGTTCAAGCTTTGGCAATGACTAGACAAATTGGCGCTTTATAAAAATTATAAAATTTTCTGCTTTGCCGTCTACTGGCTGTGGGGTTTTTTCTGTTGTCTGTTGTCACTGAAGCGGTCGGGCGAGTCATTCAGCGCAACTAATAAGTTGTCTTGTCTTGTCTTGTCTCGTGGGCTGTTTTTTTTTTCTTGCTCGACTGGTAAAACGGCAAAATTTCTAGACTTTTATAGTTAATTCTCCTATAGCCTGCGCCTCAAACGTCCTTAATAAATAAAAATTTCTATTAGTGGTGCAAAAAGTTTTAACCCCCCGGTCAAATTAATTAGATTATTGCAACATGAAAGTGAGATTAGTAGCGTCTTCGACCAGAAGTTCTCTCGCCGCTTTCAGCATTTCGGGGGGGGGGGGGGGGGGGGGCAGCGGGCGGCGTAGGACCTCTGGGACCAGGGTAAGTTTTTGTCATTAAAGAAAACAAATAGTTATTCTTTCCAGAACGAGTTGATTTGCATTGAAACCGAACGCTTTTTAGGGATCGGTGTTAAATTTGTAGGATCACAGAATAGCCAATCAGGCACGATGCATGTATTCTCACATATGACGTTATCAGTATTGAATTTTTGCAGTGGGACAAGGACGTTGCTTTTTGGGAGGACCGAGCCACAGTATGCGGCTGCATTCGCAGCTTAGGAGGACGTTTGCGTAGCTTTTATTACGTAAACAGCTGAACTCCTATGTTGTTGAGATCGCATGTTGTTAAGATATACACGCGTTAAAGGCACAGTGTTGGGTACCACGCGCGTGCGTTTAAACCCTTCGTTTTGAAAAAATTCATGAACAAATTCAAAGCAATTCAACATGGCGTCGTAATAGGTGTTGTATTACTTGTAGTTGATTTGTATTATGAATTGGAGTAGAAAGATCGTTTTTAAAAAAAACAATTGAATGAACTTACTTCTTCATCGCTTATAGTAGAATGTTCTTCAGTTTCTGTATTTTCCGTAATTGAATCGGTATCATCAAAAACCGAACCTACATCGCTTTCCGCCATTTTGCGTTAGCGCGCCCCCGCAGATACAAATCACTAATCAGCGGTCAATTATATCACGTGGTACGCAACACTGCCCTCAATGTTGTGAAGCATATTGCATTTCCGTCAAAAATGCCGACATTTTTATATGCAAACCTGAAAATATATGGGTATATAGCTATAGCCCGTGATGAGAAAGAAATGCGCCGCTCATTTACTGCCAAATTTTGCTCATTGTTGTCAAACTCAACATAACATATCTCTTGACGATTTTAATTTTGTTGGTGTTTACCTTATGTCATTAGCGCCAAGTTGGATGAGTTTGGCAAACATTTTTTTATCATCTGCAATTATCTTTTTATCCAACACGCCAAAAATATTTTTGAACCAGACAAAGTGCTGAAGAGCGGTGCCCTGTTTAGCGTCAAAAATGTCGCTTGTATTCTCGTTTCCAGAGCCCACGTCCACGGCCTAGCGTACGATTGTGTTAACGTAGTTGCAGTAAACATGTCAATGCAACGTTTTCGTGCGGCAAAAACTGCAGAAGAAGAAAAGTGTTTTCTTGCAGAAGCAGCACCTAAAAACACTGTCTATAATACCAAATGGGCAGTAAAGGTTTTTGAAGCATGGCAGTCGACTCGCTCGAACAAGAGAGCAATACAAGAGAGTGTTGGCTTTGAGGGAGTGGTTTTAGCTAATGTACAGGATTTAACTGTTCCTATACATGAAATGACTACGTATACTGTAAACTTCTGGTTGTGTAAGTTCATTACCGAAGTTGCGAAGCAGAATGGCGAACGGTACCCGCCGAAGAGTTTGTACTTGCTGATATGTGGAATCAATCGCCATTTACTGGACTTAAAGGGAGAGAATGGAGTCAATATTTTGCCGAAAGGCGAGAGAAGGTGAGTAGGTAGGGATTGAATAATTTGTGAATTTCTTGTTAATCAATAGGTGACTTTGAATAAACGTCACGCTGTTGAGGACGGGGCAACCAGAACGTGCGTAAAGTTATTGAATGCTAATTGTTGCTTGGATTTCAGGTTTGCTTTATTTCGTAAAACATTAGATGCAGAGATGAAGAATGCGACAAAAAGTGGCATCGCAGTAGCATCGAAGAAAGAGGATCGCAAAGAAATTACAGCCGAAGAGGAGACTCTACTCTGGGAGAAAGGACTATTAGGAGCCGCAACAGCTGAGTCGTTACTTTGTACGATTTATTTTTATAACGGGAACATTTTTGGTCTGCGGGCTGGTGAGCATAGATTGCTTAGAAAATGTAATATAATTATCCAAGATAATTTCATTATTTTCGATGAAAGTCTTTCAAAAACGTTTCACGGTGGATTGAACGACCTGACAAAAAAACCTCGTTATGTGAAACATAAGTGCCACGAAATTAGAGAAATACGTTCTCCTTGTTTGCGTCGTATTCGTTGTATTTGAGCAAAGTGGCAATTCATGAAAAATCAATTACTAGTTTCTATTTACGACCACATAGGAGTGGGAAGCTTGCATACGAAAATAGTGCAATAGGTGTATGCACTTTAAACAAGATTTTACCGGAGTTGTGCCAAAAGGCTGGTTTGGAAAGAAAAACGGCTCATAGTTAGCGGATAACATGCGCCAGCAGATTATTCCAGAATTCAGTCGAGGAGAAGCTGGCACGCGAACGGACAGGCCACAGATCGAATGCCCTCTTTTCCTATCAGAAGGCGAGTACAAATCAGCTCGATATGGTGAGTGAAGTTTTAGGGCCAAGCATTGATACTCGTCAGAAGAAGGACTTGCCGATTAGTGATTTATTTGAGGAAACGATACCAGATGATGTACTAGCCAATATTCCTATACCTGAACCTGAGAACCTGGCTGATATTTTATTTGGCGACACCATATCAGATGATGTGCTAGCCAATATTCCTATACCTGAACCTGAGAACCTGGTTGATAGTTTATTTGGCGAAACCATACGGGATGATGTAGTAGGCAATATTGCTATACCTGAACGTGATCGCCAGACTGATTGTGGCATGAATCAATTTTGGACAAATTCAGTGTTTAACAACTGTAAGATTAAGTTTGTTGTGAAGAAGTAACTCTTGCTTGCTAGATATTTGCTTTAAATTGTTGTAAGTGTGTAATATTTTCTTGCAGTCGCGGGAGGTTTGAGTGTGAAATCTGTATCAAAGTTAATGAATTAATTAGCTCAGTAACAAATCTGTATGAAAGTTAATGAATTAATTAGCTCGAAAACTACATCATTGTTCTTTTAATTCTATTCACTAACCCCATGTTTTCCCTGTTACTTTTCAAGCCGTCCCCATGCTTTTAGATACTCGACCTTTATTGAGATTTATTATGTTAGTAATGTGACTTGAATGCCGCGTTAGGATTCGTTCTTAACCTCATTAATTATTCATGAATTTCACAACTTGAAATACTTGTTGCATATGCGCTTTAATCTGTTATTTAAGAAATAGAAAATGGCTGCCCGTGTTTCTATAGAAATACTATATGAACCGAAACTGTAGACACCTGATGTACTGTTAAGAAAGATGAGTGAACATTTTTGTATATCTATCACTAGTGGAAATGGTTTGAATCATTACTTAGTTTATTCATGCATAAATTATCTTTGATGTGCCGCGGTCAATAAATAGGTTATTGACCTTGCATATTAAATGACCTACTATATCGCTTTAAAACCACGTCTAGAATACAATTTTTCTGTTAAATAACGACAAATATCGTCTGTGTCATGAATAAACTAAGTCAGTTAGTGACCTTAACCTCGGTCACTACGCTGGTTATTGCCCTCGGGCCTGCGGCCCTCGGGGTTAATAACCAGCGTAGTGACCTCGGTTTCGGTCACTAACCTATACTTATTAAATCGGAAATAACGGGGAATAATTTGTGGGGTTTCATATTCATGCGGATTATTTATGTATTGGACGCTGGGTAGTGAGTTGAAGAACTTTGTCATTACAATTTGTATGTAAATACAATGTTTGCGGCCGAAAGTTAAAACGGAATGAAACGTCTTTCGACAAAGCGTTTTTGCATGAGAACTTCTACTTAACAATTAGACAACGAGTCTGGGTTCACTATGAACGAATAGTTAACGAGGGCGCAGCCCGAGCTGACTATCGTTCATATTGAACGAAGACAAGTTGTCTAATTGTTTTAGTTGAAATTTACCAACAAAAGTTAAATTCTCGACCATACATGCTCTTTCAGCAAGAAACATTCAACAAAGACTTACAATTCAAAAAGTCACTTCAATTTCCGAGCATTACACTCATGCACTCAGTCGACCGTACGTAACTCGAAGGAAAACTCGTTCTAAACGAACACTGATAAACAATTTAATGATCTTACCTTTAAATTCTTTAATAAATTCCATTTTAAACATTTTTTTACGATTTTCGTTCTCTGTGGAACATATTATTTCGCCACAATGTTCAATTTCTTCTTTCGCATGATCGATTCAAAAATCCAGTGGCCATTTTTGTTTATCCCGCAACTGCGGGAACTGGGCACTAAACGGCCACTATTTAACAATTAGTCACCGAAGTCGAGGTGACTATCGGTAAATACACCGATAGTCACCGAGACTGAGGTGACTAATTGTTTTAGTATAATTTCAGAGGTTGATAAAAAAACAATCCCGTTGAAACAAAAACTTTTAAACAACTGCTTTCATTTTAACAGTGGTGATACTGTTTATTCACAGACGATGTTAGCAAGCCACAGTCTTTGTCAGTAAATAATTTCAAAAAAAGAGTAAACAACTCCTACTTTGGAATTGAACTTGTACATACATTCAAATATATGCTAAAAAGACTTTTATTCTGGTATTTTGGATCCTGTGTTACGGCTTTTTTACACTTAATTATTCATGTTCAATATGTTCTTCACTCATGACGAAGGTTTCGCCACATCGCTACGACCAAAATCTAGCCAAAACATACAAAAAATACGAAGAATTATAGAAAATATACTTCCTTACCTTTATAAAGTTTTGTTTTTACGATATTTGATATGTACAACATCTCAGTGATAAATGTTTTCAGTATTATGCTCTTTTGTTTGTCTCAAAAACTACAGACCCCATTTTGAAAAAAAAAAGTCAACAGTTCAATGAATCAACAAATTATAAAATCTCATATTTCAAAATGACAACTCCGAGGGGGAGACTGAAACGAGTAAAGTCAGTGCAGTGTTGAATAAGTACCAGTCTCTTTTCCAAAACTACTTTTGAAGAACAATTTCTTGTGATGCAATAGTCACCGCGCTAGGCGGTGACTATCACCTCAGATTCACCGCTGAGCGGACCAATCAGAAAGCTGGAAAGCCTCTTTTCCACTATGAAATTATACTAATTAACAATTAGACAACGAGGCCGAGTTTTCTATGACCTGATAGTCAACGAGGCGAAGCCGAGTTGACTATCTGCTCATAGAAAACGAGGACGAGTTGTCTAATTGTTTTAGTATCAACCATAAACAACTTTTCTTTAACGTAAAGAAGTCTTATCAAACATTATTCTAAATGTTCAGATAGTTTTACCTTTTTGTTTGCACAAGTCTCCCCATATATAATGCAGAGCAGTTCGATGGCGTATGGTAAACAATCGCTCACAAAACACAAGATTGTAACTACTTTGCTTCAAATTTGGTGTAGATATAGTCCATAGGCATAAGCGAATTCATTTTCTTATTCGAAAATGTCAGACTGAATATATTTCCATTACTTTCGACCCAATGTTTTCTTCACTCGTACAAAAATTTTAGCAGACGCCATGTTTGATTTTTTAGCCTAGTTTCCAGGTTTTGCTTGCGGCGTGAATATGCCGTGGCTTCTGATTGGTCAGAATAGGAGCATTCCAGCTATAAGAAGGTTTATCATTGGATAACGCTACCATTGTCTATCACCAATAGACAATGGTAGCTCAGCCAATCAGAAAGCCGGATTTGTAATAGACAACGAGTGGGTTGATACTAACGACCAATAGTGACCAGCAAAGAGCCAATGAGATTGTAGTATTTGCAATAGTGTCCACCTAAATTTCTACTATAATTGTGAAGAGGGCCTAATTACTTTGTTTGTTTTGTAATTATTTTCTATATTATGTTAACTCTTTCGACTGACCTATATATAACTGGACTGCGGGTGCTGGCCAAAAATGTGTGACCCACTGACCTGTATATAACTGGACTGCGTGCTGCTATTACTTTTGAGTTGGTAAAAGTGTGACCATTTTCAGTTTCAAAATGGCTGCATTTATAGGGCCTTCTGCTCATGGTTAATGGTCGCTGACCAATACCTAAGGACCGGACTGTTGAGATTGCATATTTTAGACAAGAAACTCGTCGTTACTCGTTAGGTGTTTTATTGTCCGGTAAACGAAGATATTTTCATCGTCCGTCTATTTTCCCGTCGTTAAAACAAGAAAGCCGGACGACAAACTACCAGACGGTCCACACTGGGAGAGTGGAAGAAGGCTTATATCCAGGATTTTGAGAGAGGGCGTCCAATTTCCGTGGTGCATGATAATTCCCCCAACTCCCCTCTCCCAAAAATGTCCAGAAATTTAAAAGTCCGAAGGCCACCGCGAGACGACGATCTCACAAAGTTTAGTACAGCGGTATTAATAAGTAACTTCATGTCAACGTCTGTGTGGAGCACTAAAGTATGTCCGATTCATTCTCAGTTTTTCAAACATTTTCGACTTTGCGAGTTTGTGTTGTCATTATGTCGTTCATTAAATTGCGATGACTCTTGACTTAGCCGGATATTGATAAGCTACTTTTCGTAAAAATCTATATCTTAGGCAAATCATTGAGACTGAGCTCCTTTTTTTTTTTTTTAATTTTGGGCGTCCAAAGCCGTCCACTTTTTATTCTAGGGCGTCCCAGGACGCCCGGACGCCCTTCTGGCTAAAAGCCTGAATGGAGACTGTCGAAATCCGTCAGACAGAAGCCTTTCATCTTCCAGAATGATGACTTTATCCTAATCGAGTTATAACGACACTTGGAAAATGTTAATTGATAAAGACACTCTAAGGAGAACTCGGCTACGCCTCGCTTCTTTACGATTTTCTCGTGTTCTTCATCGCTTGCCCTTCTTTCTAGAGCTGGCGACTTCATAAAACAATATGTTTGTAGAACTTCCATATATTGTTTATTTTATTGCTGATTACTCGTGCCGTACACTCGGGACGTCTTAATTCAGAGCTACAAGCCTACAGCCATAATTGTAGTTCAGAGCTACAATAAGTCGTTTATCATGAAAATGTTCCGGGCCGCTCAGCAACAAACGTAAACTGATATTTTGTTTATACAAACTCGAAATCATGTTCTACTGATATTCCTATTTGGTCAGACAAATAATAGTTCAGTATGCCTTTTCTGTCATGGTTCCACAATTAACAATGACCAACCATGTGCATGTAAAGTGACAAAAATCGCCTTGCATTTACATAAATATCGAAAACAATATTAACGAAGTTGCGATAAATACAAGACAGTGGTCGCTACCATTGGCAGAAGGCCCTATAAATGCTGCCATTTTGAATCTGAAAATGGTCGCACATTTTTGGGCTGCACCTGCAGTCCAGTTATATACAGGTCAGTGGGCAATACAAGCAGTTATGCGATCTTGTTCCGAAGGTCTTTCGGAATTGTACGAGTAAATACCGATGGACTACGAACTCTCAAGTGTCCCAGCACAATGCGGCACACAATTTTACCATTAGCCGTCGTGAAAGAAATCTCTAATATTTCGAGTTGTTTGTTTCAGAAACAAAAAATTTCAACAAGATTTAGTTATAAGTTTAGTTATCCTTGATTGCCCAGAGCCATATAAATCGCTCTCGAACAAACGTCCCAGCAAAATACGAACCAACTCTTTCGGTTGTTAAAATATTGTTTCCTCCCTTCTCATATCCCTCTTCCTCAAATTCGATCTCATACCCAGACTCCCGCACGTCCAATTTTGTGGCGTGGGTTCCCTGTGTATAGAGTACCAACAAAATCGAATGATTAAGATCACAGTCATAAAGCTTTAGGTCTAGTTGGTGTAGGATATCGTCATTCAATCGCGAGTTGTTAGCCGTAAGGTAATATTAACCATATCTAGCATTTTGCTGATGTTGGACATTTTGCGTTTTTCTTTGAGATGAATGAGATCGCGACCTAATAACCCGTTTCGAAAATTGCTCGTCATCTTTTAGTGTAGGTTGACCGCGATCAGCGTGACAGCGTGTGCAGTCCATGAAAGCATAGTGGGCCAGCCGCATCAGCGATAAACAGTATTCGGCTTGAAATCTTCGAGAACACACCAACGCCAAGCTGCCGTCGAAAAGAAAGAACTCCGCTATCGAGTATGCTACATAGGCTCACGGCCGCAAAGCCTTACCGGAAGTAAAATGTGCTAAAATGCAAATTCGTGACCCGACAAAAAACTAAAAAAAAAAAGAACGAACGCAGAAACCGAGCCGAAACCTAGGCTCGGCCTACCACAGGTAGCCCGAGTAAATACCAAATGGTTTTCCGAATTTCCGTGTCTGGATACTGTCTTCTCAACTGCGCATGACCGGCGTGGAGTCCCAAAAACATGACATTCGTTGATAATTACATGAAGTACT
This sequence comes from Paragorgia papillata, assembly GCA_035771165.1. NCBI lineage: Eukaryota > Metazoa > Cnidaria > Anthozoa > Scleralcyonacea > Coralliidae > Paragorgia > Paragorgia papillata. The sequence continues at coordinate 484,325 of JAWNZC010000004.1, forward strand.
CAGCTCAGTGTAAACCGTTGGGAGCAACATGGCAGAAAACCAAGCGATTTGGCGAAGATATCTCTTCGGATTTCTTCTATTTCTTTCGAAAATGTTTTATTTTGGGTACAAGTGATGAAGAGGAAGCAAGAAAAGTTTACAATCTTGAATAAGGTATTATTTTTTTTGTAAATAAAGATGTAAACATTAGTTTCCTACATGCGCAGAACGGACTGTAGACCCCCTGATAATCACCAGTACAGAGACGGAGGTTTGGATATCCAAGGAAGAAATTACATAAATTAAGCCAACTTTCACCTTGATTTTCTCTTTAAACATTAATTCGTTTGAGAAGCAATATCAAACACTCGAAAGAATGTTTCATCCGATATCCAAACACGTCGAAGTTGGTTAAAAAATTCGGCAAACGGCCTCGTTTTTCAACCCACTTCTCGGGTTTGGATATCGGATGAAACACTCTTTCGAGTGTTTAGTCTATTCTTAGTTAATAGAGAAAATATACTTGGTTTGGAAACCCGGCAAACTTCAAAGCGGTTAACAATATAAGCTACGATTCATGTTGAAAGGCACATGAAGGTGCCAAATCCTTTGTTTTAGGTTTATTAATATTTAAACAGTACAATAACAACGTTTGGGTTCAATCACTCAACCGGATGATTGCTTCATTATACAGAAAACACAATATGGTTCAGTAACCGTGAAAGTGCACAAATTTCCATAAACCTGAACAAAAACAAAGCAATGACTCTTGTTGAGCTTCCAAACCATGTATATTTTCTATTAACATGATCTATTACATCAAAATACTTGGGATGTTACTCGACTTTCGGGAAGCTAAAAGACACTTGCCGTGTTTTTGTTCCACTTTTCTCAAGTCTCGCAAAATTTCGCGTGTTTGGATCACAGTATCTAAGCACGGAAACCATGCATTAGGTATTTCTTTAATGACTATTAATAACGATTTCTGTGAAATTGCCAACTAAGCGTTCTTTTATGTAACAATCGAAAGCAAACGACAGATACAGTTTCCTTTTTCAGTTGACTCTTGAGCACGTGAAACTGGTACAGCGTAAGTAAGTCACAAAAAATCATTTTGTACTTCGGGGGTTCGTTAGACTCGTCGACCACAGCCGAAAATGCCGCCCAAAAATTTTCAAACTTTGTTTTATCGCCTTTAAACTTCGGAATCTGTATGCTTGGCATCCTACGATCAAGTCCGTAGCTTGGCTCTAAACGAAAGCCTCTCTTGGTTGTTGTTTTCCCTGGTTGATAATCGTCATCAATTTCGATCTTAGACCTTTGTTGCTTCAAGTCCCAAGGCGCATTACCCTCTGGCTCCGTGTCTCTAAAGCGTGGTTTCCATATAGCCGTAAGCGGCGGCGGCATGGCTGCGGCAATGGTCCAATCGCATACAGCTTTTTATTGCTGGCTAATTCAACACTGTCTATGATTGGACCATCGCCCCTTGCCGCAGCCATGCCGCCGGCTCTTACGGCTATATGGAAACCAGGCTTTAAGTAAGCTCGGCCGCCAAGAAGCTCTTGTTCGACATTCCTCTTTTGAGCAACCGTTTCCGAAATGTTATCTTTGTAAGTTTGTCGCGGCCTCCCTTTCCTCGTTGCGAACGAGTCTGAGAGTTTCTCAGATGTCGCCCGCTTGGTCAACATCAGTGAAACAAACGCCTTGATCGAAGCGCTGTCCCGGTCCGCATCACTGGGCACGTTGTCAAGCTCCTCTTCGGTCTTGCTTGCATATATTTCGTCGCCACGCTCTCTATATTTCGAAATAAGCTCATCTATTACCTCTAACGTGACGTCTCGAACTTTTTTGTTTCAAACGCCTCCAAACCTTCGGGTATAGCTTCTCGATCAGTTTTTTCATTTGATATCAAGCGGGCAACACGTGTATAAATCTTCGTGATTTGCATTTTGTTTACTTGCTTTTGCTTATTTACACGACCTATTAATATATCGATTCCTTCGGCTTGTGAGCGGTTTTCTGCCCTCTCTGACCCGAGCTCCGTCTCTGCCTCATCTTCCTCACTGAGTTTAGACATGATAACTTTCAACAACCATCTCCTGCTACCAGAATTGTTCACAAGATCAGAGAAGACACGATTCGATTATTTTATTAGCGACTAACTACTGATTATATTTTTGCTTGCTTTTTTATAACTTTTACAAATTTTTGTAAAAATTGTAAGAATTTTTACAAATTCGAATAAATTAACATTAATTCGTCACGCATTATTTGACTATACTAAGTATTATTCGTTCTATTGGGACTATCGTAATATAATTAATATTCATTATATACCGAGTACATTTAGATGGGAATTCCTTGAAATCGTGCATAGGACACCTATTATTTTATAGAATGAAATCCTGATGTTTCGAGCGGAGCCCTTCATCAAAGTGAAATGTGAGGAGCCTTTTAGTGGAGTGAAAGGCATTGCTAGAAACATCAGTATTTCAGGAGTATAAATACCATATTTTCTGAGCGATAACCCGCACGGCGTATAACCCGCAAAGCAACAAAAATGTCACTTTTGGAAAAATAAATCAGCGTATTACCCGCACCATCGGATAACGTGCAGCTGCTAATAATCAGGGTTTGAGATTAAAATTTTATTAACTTATTCATAAAGGTGGATGTTGTGTACTGAAGTCTCACTAAAGGCAAAGATCGGATTTTGAAATGAACTCGTAAATGCGAAAAAGTATACAATCAAACCATCATCTTAATTTAGATTTAGATTTAATAACTTTGTTGCCTATAGCAACTGGTGGTCAAACAGAGCGAAATGCCCCAATTGAACATGACTACCATGATGTAAGTGTTGGTTTTGCGGAGGGAGGAAAACTGGAGAACCCGGCGAAAAACCCTCGAAGCACAGGAGAGATCAACTACAACTCTACTCACATTCGTTTCCAGCTCGACAACGGGGTGATTCCCAAGCGGTCACCCATCCAAGTACTAACCCCGTCTAACTGGGCTTAACTTTTGGTGAGAGGCAGCGCGCTAACAGCACACGCCCACCCGTGCACTCCTTTGGAGTGAATGTACTTATTTGATATAGATTCAAGAAGGAAGATAAAATTGCCAAAAATACCAGTATGCAAACCATATTAAGGATAACAATGACAAAATATTCAATAATGCACGCACAATGGAAATCTTCCGATCGATCAGTTTCTCGCAGTCGACAAGAAAGAAATACTATTTGATTTGCTTTGTTCAGTTACGCACGAACGAGCGCATGTCTGGCATGTATTTATGGGTTGATTGGCTTTATCTCAAATGGGGGCGGATGTTCAAAATTGTATGGAGTCCGTGCAGGCTCTCTACTTCCTTCCATCTTGCAAGAGCCTGCAAGCAGGCTAGGACCGGCCTCATGTAAACACCCCCTAAGCCAAGAAAATCAAAGCTAAAGTTAATATGTAAACAACGAGGATTTTTTTATCAGATATAAAACCACGGTCATGGTATATAGTGATTTCCATTGTGTTTTTCTCATCAATTATTAGAGTTCAGGTATAAATGGTAAAATGCTCATTTATTAACCACTCCTCAAATTTTATATCCCATTTCTTATTTGACTTTTATGTGTTGCCTACAGCTGCAGATGTTTCCAGTGGTGATCGCCAGCCAGAGGAAAGACAGGGGAACGATGCTCAGACATTGCCTTTGGAAAGTAAGTACATTGTAGTGTTGAAAATTAAAATTCACCGAGGAAGAAATGTGTGTAAGTGGATGGATAGTGATAAGTTTGGTGAGAAACCCACTAGGCACAAGAGAGAACCAACAACTCTATTTACATGAAGCTAATGTAGTCAACCATCCGAGTACTAACCCGATTCAACCAGGTTAAGTGAGAGATCAGTTAAGTAGCAATCTTGGTCTAATGTGAGTGTCTATCCTGGGGTAAGGTCTTAGGGAGTGTCGTAACTGACAGAAAGAGGAGCGAGTTGCCTCCCCCCCTACAACTGAACGTTTTTTTGAGAGGAATTCACAATAGTTTTTGGTTGGGGCAGATTGGTTGGTCGCTATATGTTAAAATAATGTACGTACAAAACTACGGAATCCTGTTCAAATGTCTGTTTTTTGCAAAAAAATATTTCCAAATTGGAACTTTGCGAAATTTTAGCCAACCCATAATTTCTTTGTTGTCTAAAGTTCCAATCACCCCAAATACGATAGTACTGATTGATTCTGTGTAAAGTGTATAATTAAATGTTAAAATATTTTTTGATTTGAGCTTTTATTTATTGTTATATTGAGGTTTGTATTTCTAAAATGTTAATGAGATGACGTGAAGCAAAGTAGGCATAATTTTTTGCATACATGACATGTTCTGTCGCAGCAATGTTCTGAGGCATACTCTCATATACTGTACCCCCCTGGCAAGCGGACACGAGGACTTCGTTGCGTCTCATGCAGTGGCCTCAGTCTACCCGCGATATCTCTAATTGTCCAGTCTTATCCCTTTAGTTTGTAGCTAATTAGTACCAGCTTTGGCAATGGCAAGACAAATTGGCGATTTATAGGGATGAGCCGATTACGAAAATTGCCGATTACTGAGGCCGATTATTTGTAGGCCGATTATCTCAACTAATCGGCCGATTAATCGGCATCTGCCGATTATTGTAAGTAGCAAGACAAAATGAGTAAATGACCAACAGTGAAGTTGTAAATAGTACTAAATACGTTTTTATTAATTACAATACAAACCAAGCAACTCAAAAATACTTAAACCAACTTAAGATCAATAATCAAAGTTTAATTTCGGTATATTATGGTGTAGAAACAAAAGATTGTCTGCTTTGTGCGGAGCTAGTCTGCTCCGCGTCTCGGTGGAAATGTTCCCAGCCTCACTGAACACGCGCTCTGAGTATACGCTTGAACTTGGTGGACTGAGATACTTCAATGCGATGTTGAAGATATTCGGATACACTTGTTTGTTGGAAAGCCACCAGGTATATGGACACGGTTGCAAAGGAAGGGCGAGAAATGCGTTGACCTCTTCTTCAAGTTTTCGGCTGCCACTAGGAATGTTGTCGTCGGATGCAACTATCTCTTCGAAACAGGACCATAGATCTTTATGTGGTTCGTCCCTGCGCTTCGCTTTCTCCGTTGACGTGCTTTCCGTGACCGTGTCTGACTCTGAGGATCCTTGGAAAAGATCAAGCTCGTTTACCAGCATAGTACGACCGTCATCTTTACAAAACTTTGTCTTAAATCTCGGATCAATCGTCGTAGCCAATACGAAACACTTGTCGACAAAAGCTGTTCGGAATCTTGTTTCTAAAGCACTACTCAGCTCATCCCGCATTGTACCTACTCCAGCTGTGTTCTCGCGGTCATCTCTGCTCAAGAATTTCGTCAGCACGGTGATGGCAGGAATCACTTCAGAAATACACGAGTTGTTTTTGCTCATCAGTTTAGTATACTCTTCAAAGGGCTGGAGCAAGCGAAGGACCTTCTCCATCAGTGACCACTCGTTCGACGATAGCGTTGCAATTGGTGTCTCGGTGGAATAAAGTACGACTGCTCTCTTATTCTCCAATAGCCTGTCCAACAAGTAGTAGGTGGAGTTCCATCTGCCAAAAAATGAAAAAATAAAAACATTCACATAGATATAAGATATTAGTAGGCGAGGTAAATAAAAAGTTAAAACCGGAAAGATAGTTATTAATTATTGCAATGCGCTGCGCACTTATTATAGTTGCATTGAAATAAAACCCTTCGAACGTGTAAATAATTTAACTGACCTTGTTGCCACGTCCTGAATCAACTTTTTCTTTGGAAGGCCAATATCATCCTGTATTTCTGCAAGCCTGCTACACCCGAGTGCAGAGTGATGAAAGTGAGTCACAATTCGTCTAGCCCTTGCAATCATGTCGTTGACACTTCGTTGTGAGAAGATGGCATCTTTGATCGCCAACTGCAGTGTGTGAATGACGCATGGACTGCGCATTAATCCGGCCAACTCTACGGCATTCGATATGTTGCCCGCGTTGTCAGTAACAATGATGTGGCATCTTGAAAGATCGATATTCCATTTTAACAACACATTCTTAAACTTTTCTGCAATTCGCTCGCCGGTGTGGCTACCAGGGAAGAAACTCGATTGCAGTACGATCGACTTGCGCGGAACCTTTATTTCATGTTCATCGATCCAGTGGGCTGTTAGGCTAATAAATGCATCATTCGTATGAGAACAAGTCCAAATGTCTGACGTGAAAGAAAAATGCTTTGCCTTCTCTAACATTTTGGCAACAGCTGCTTCGGCTCGTTTGACCAAATTTGGAATTACTTTTTCGCTGAAGTGGTGCCGACTAGGTAATTGGTATCGCGGGGCTACGTGTTTTATAAGACGCATAAAACCCAAGTCCTCTGCAATTAAGAATGGTTGGTTGTCGAGAACCATCATTTCACCGATTAGGTTTGTGATATGTTGGGCTTGAGGACTGTTCATATCCCACGCTCGACCAGCTTCAATACTTTGTTGCAAGGACATCTGAGTTTTTAGTTTCTTTCTCATTGTTACTGTGGTTGATTCGGTTGATTCCATGTCTTGTTGCGTCCTTTTAGTTTTTTCATCTGCTGACAGTGCAAGAAATTCCTTGGGATGCTTACGGAGGTGATTGCGGAGGTTTGTTGTGGTGAACTGTTTACAATTTTTTCCTCCTCTGCTTATCACAATTCGGGACCCTTCTTCCTGGCAAACCTTACACATTGCTTTCGTGTTGTCATCTTCCAAAATCTTAAAATATCTCCAAACCTCGCTTTTTAAAGTGTGCGCCATTATACTAACTTGTTTTCTGGGCAAATAAGTCCAAGCAATGTTTTTCCAATTTCCAGTTCTTTTTATCACGTATCGGGATTCGTCTTAGCCAATTAGGAAACGTAATAGGCTCTGTGTTTGTAAATAGTTTTGATGACTCAACGCATAGGAACGCGTTGGTGTTTTTAATGGCTTCCCGAAAGAAGCCATTTGAGACAAGGCGTCACAAATGATGACAAGATGCGGGGGTTTTTTCGAGACAAGATGCGATTTTTGAAACAAACTGTCTGGAATTTTTTTTTAAACTTTTTTCTTCAGTTGCTCGAAGTAAATTTCTTTTTTTCTTAGGTGTTAGGAGATGAGTAAGGCCTGTTTCAACTTTAAAACGTCGAATTTTGCATGTGTCGAATTCAATTCACATTTCATTCGATAACATTACACGGCGACGTCTCAAAAATTTTCTCTTTCTATACTCCTATCCCCGAGCCGTGCACAAGCCGAATTGAATTCGACACATGCAAAATTCGACTTTTGAAACAACGTCGAACTTCGCTCGCATTATGCTTACGACTTACGTTAACATTACTTAACATTACGCTCGAGCGTAATAACAATGTCGCACTTGTTTCAGACGTCGCATTTTGCATGTGTTGAATTCGACACATGCAAAATTCGACGTTTGAAACAGGCCTAAATTACTAAATTTAAAGATCGGTTTACACTATTAACGTTTCTGTGTTAAAGTTTCTTACTTTCTGTATGATTTGATCAAATTATTCGACAGTTTAAAAACCTTTTAACGTTAGCAACTTGGCCGATTATTTTGCCGATTATCAAACAATAATCGGCCGATTACCGATTATTTAAAAATGGCCGATTAATCGGCTTTGCGATTATTTTCCGATTAATCGGCTCATCCCTAGCGATTTATAAAAATTCTAAAATTTTCTGCTTTGCCGTCTACTGGCTGTGGTGTTTTTTCCGTTGTCTGTTGGAATTGTTGAAAAACCATAAAAATCTTTTTGCGGTTGCAATCTTTATTGCAGTCTGCGTAAGGGTTCTTTACATTATACTTTTCATTTCGGTATAAATTAGTCGTTTTTTAACCGGCATATTGTTGTCCTGGTACTGAAGTTGGGTAGCGAAACCACAGGTTTAAGGTTGGACCACCTGCTGTACTACACTCAATTCAAGGGCGCAAATTTGAGAGTGTTTTGAAGCATTAAATTTGCAACGCAATGGGCATCACTAAAACAAGATCAACTGCATACCATCCGCAATGCGACGATCAAACCGAACGGCAAAATAGAACACTCCAAGGCATGCTTTCCTCTTTTGTTTCTAGCAGAAGGGATGATTGGGATTTGTGGCTGGATAGCGTTACATTTGCTTACAACACAAGCAGGCATGATTCGTTAGGAATAGCCCCTTACGAAATTGTTTTTGGCCGTGCTCCTCGGCTTCCATTAGAGTTGGAACTAGGAATACCCCTATCAAATCCTTCTACACGCAGCGATTACTTGCACTCAGTTAGATCGGTCTCTCGCGACGTTAGACGAATCGCAAACGAACATCTTTCCAAAGCATCCGAGAAACTGGCCAGGCGCAACCACGTGGCAAACACTTGGCAGCCACTTCATGAGGGACAGTCAGCCATGTTAAAACGACCTAAGGCCGGAAGTTAGGCAATAAGTAGGTGGGGCCTTATAGGATTTCAAAACGGTTAGGGGTTAACTACAAAGTTGTATCGAGGGGTGGCAAAGAGACGGGCGTTCACCACGTTCATCAGCTCAAGTTAAGTTAAATCCCATTTCAACCAGGCGAAATTGTTTGCCCGGCTCGAGAAATAGGAGAGTTTCAGGTGGATGATGTTGCACCTCAACAAGTGGAGATCCCACGGGCAAGGCCTGCCAGACTTAGACAAAACATACGACCCCCAGATCGTTATGGTTATTAGTTTTAAGTTTATAGTGTACACAGTTATGTTTAGAATATAAGATATTCATCAATGTCCTCCGGACGAGAACATTTAAGGAGGAGAATGGTGTGACGAATGTAAATTAATAATTAGTTAATTAGCAGAATTAGCGCGTAAAAGCATGATATACCAAATTGCGGTAAACGCTCCCTTTCCTGTAACACCCTTCCTTTCCTGTAACACCCTTCCTTTACATAGGTCATGTACGTAGTAGTTGTATTTCTATATTTGGTTATTTGTTTGTAACGCCCAACTGGGGCCTAGGGTATAAAAGTAACGAAACTGTTAAAATGAAGGAGGTTCTGTCTGACTGAAAGTCGTAAAGTACATTGGTTGGGGGAGCTCGGTACGTTACAGTTATTTATATACCCAGCACACCCATTTTCTATTGTTCTCAATCGGTTTTGGTATTGGACTCAAGACCTCGCATTGAAAGTTGGTGGCGGCTTTTGATTATATACAGGGGAGAGCGCGGCTGAATATGCAAAAATACCAGGTTTGGAATTCAAAATTCAAAACCCGGTACAGGTCTTGAATTCAAATTCAAGACCTGTACCGGGTTTTGAATGTTGAATTCAAGACCATATCAGGTCGTGAAATTAAATATCCGTTAGTGAAGCAAAATTTTCATGCAACAAAAATTTACTCTAAAAAACAAGCTACAGAATAACAAGAGTAACAACAACATTACACACACTTCAATTTACAACAAAATTAAAATTTATGTTTATCGGAGCCTTATTACGATTAGGCCTTTCGCTTGCACTCTCATTTTCGCATTTACTCCCTTCTACACAACTTTTACTTTTAGTCTCACATCGTTCGTCTTCTCTTGCTTTCTTCAACTTAGTCACATTAACACCATACAAAATGTCAGACACTTCAACTTCTTGTTCCCTTGAAGTTCTTTTATACGCCCTCACGGCATTGCTTCGGTGACCTAAAATTTGCAATGAAAATACTGAGTCCATAGATAATTCAAAAAATAAAACTAAACGCTTTATATATGCCTCACCAGTTTTTTCGCATATAAGCTGCTCATCAATTCCCTTATCATACATCCTTGTTGCTGCTGTTGCTCGTAAGGAATGATTTGTTCTATATCCAGATATACCGGCCTGCTCGCATAATCGTTTAACAGTCGAAGCCAGTTTATTATGGCCGACAGGAACATCGCTGTACCAACAGTTTGGCTTGGGACATTTCAAAGCACTTCGATAAAAACCGGTCGACTTCCCAGCGCCAACACTAGGGCTACAAATATAAAAAAAAACAAAAAAACTTTACCATAACGTATCTCTGACTATTAAAAATGCAGTAACTTATTAGCACATACAGCCATTGAGCTATAATTTCACAATATTCATTAAAAGCGCAAATATATCATACATATACTCACCACAAACTAATATATTTTTCGTACAAACGAACAATGCAGCGTTTCTTGTTCTCTTTATTCTCATATGCACGCGTCACCTTTCTTTCCAGTTTTCGATCTTTGAGTCCCCCAGCGTTTGTTTTCGAAACATCTTCACGATACTCTAAGTACTGCATGCCAGTTTGTTTGTCGACGCCTTTAACAATTTGCGAGTTTTCTGCTCGAAGTCTTCTATGTTCACTGCCTCCTCTTAACGCGAAATGAATGCCAAATAGGAAAACCAAAGTATCAAGTAATTGTTGAGGATGCGAATCTCCGAGAACTCCTTTCTGCCAAAGCTCTTCTTCTTCGTTCAATGTTATAACTTCTCCTTGTTTCTTAGTGAGCCCAAGGCCTACTGAAGCACTTTCTTTCATCACAGCGTCCAACGCATTTCTCAAATACACAAATTTTTCGTCGTTGAATTCTTGGTTTGCACTTGACGTCATGGCGGCCATGTTGGAGGAACTTTAACAAAAGAATCTCATTAGCAGCTATTGTATTTGGAGCATGTTTTCCTCCAACATGGCCACCGTTTCTTTGTCTTCCAAATCTCAAGAGATTGATTGCAAACCATCAATAACCTCACTACTCTACCCTTCCCTGTCAAATAATGTTGAATTGAAGCGATTATCCCATGAAGTGTGTTTGGCGGGTATTTACTTCCATCAGTTTTTCTTACTTCACAAATGAAACATGCCAATGTCCGATTTAGTTCATTGTCCAACATTACTTCTAGGGAATTTTTTATAACTTCTAAACCAGGCGCTTGACCACCGACACTTCCCTTATTAACATTGCAGACTTGCATGTTTCTTTGCTTTCGCCAATCCTCAAACAACGTAACAGCCCACTTATCTTTGTATTTTGTCGACTTGGGCACACAATCGCCTATCTTAGCTTGAATTTCGATCTCAGATACAGGCGCTGCAAACCAATTCAAATCCGCTACAGCTGGTTGCTCATCGACTTCGTCTATGTTCACACCCCACGGCCAATTATCTTCATTTGGTTCTATAGTTGATAATGCCTCTCGATAGCAATCATCAAATGCCGGTACAGTTCTTTCTCTCTGTGGACTTGACTGAGTAATGTACAAGTCTGGGTCAGAATCTTCCGTCTCCATTACTCCTCAACCTAACCCAAAACCACCCAAAGTGCGAACCTATGACTTTCTGCAATTTTATCACTTATCAAACTTCAGAGCACTTTATTTTAAAATTGTCAAAACAAAAGGTCTCCGATATTAAAATTAGGCATTGTCTTCGCTATTCAAATAAACCATGTAATTAGCCAAAAATCGGCAGGAAACTTTATTCATTCGCTTAAATTATGACATAAGAATCAAGAAAAATTTTCCAAAGCCTCTTGACAACAATAGAAAATGGGTGTGCTGGGTATATAAACAACATAAAAACCTCATGGTCGGTCTTGAATTTCAATGAAAGACCTCCCATTCGGTTTTTATCCTATATATAAGATTTGTATTTCTAAAATGTTAATGAGATGACGTTAAAGTAGGCGTAATTTGCATACACAATGTTCTAATGCAGCAATGTTCTAAGGCGTGCTCTCGTACACTCCCTAGCAAGCAGACATAACTTTGGTGCGTCTCATGCAGTGGCCTCTAACCGCGATGTCTCAAATTGTCCAGTCTTATCCCTGTAATTTTGTAGCTAGTTAGTTCCAGCTTTGGTAATGGCAAGACAAATTGGCGATTTATAAAAATTATAAAATTTTCTGCTTTGCCGTCCACTGGCTGTGGTGTTTTTTCCGTTGTCTGTTGGAATTGTTGAAAAACCATAAAAATCTTTTTGCGGTTGCAGTCTTTATTGCAGTCTGCTTAAGGGTTCGTTACATTATACTTTTCATTTCGGTGCGAATTAGTCGTTTTTTAACCGGCATATTGTTGTCCTGGTACTGAAGTTGGGTAGCGAAACCACAGGTTTAAGGTTCTTATATAAACTTGTTTTTGTGTGAGTTTATATTATGTATATGCTTTTTAAACCAAGCATGCATGTTAGTGTTAGATTCAGTCGTACAATTAATACTCGTAATATCAATCCATTTTAGGGCTTACTTTAGAAAGCCTTGAGGAAAAGATGGATTATCTTAAACGTGGACATTACCAGAAATTGATGACAAAATCGCCGCCGCTTAAGGGCTAATTTACATATAGCCTTTATGAAATTGCATCTAATTTTGAACAGTAAATATATAGAGGGGAAATATTAAAATGAAAATTCTTGTAATTGAGTATCTCGCCTACTATTTGCCGACCTCGCTATTTAAGCAACTCCTTATTTGTTTAAGTCAGGTCTATACCTACGATCTGCCAGATTTGTCAATGTTTGAGTCTCCATCAATCATGGCGTGTTCAAAATGCATATTTTCTTGTCATTACATTTACAAGTCGGGTAGTTGTTGAATTGGATGTATACAACTTCAGCCAATTTGGTCAATATGTAATTTATTACGTACAAGATAAAGGTTCTTCTGTCAACTCTCAAACATTTGACCAAAGACGATTTTGAAGGTATCAAACAAAATCCTACCGCAATCCAGTGGTGCATGACTTGCTTATTTCTTTACTATTTTCAACACAATTTGGCAGATCGCAGATATATCTGATGAAAATAAATAGGTGACTAAATGATTGGATAATGGTTGTTTAGATCAGGAGGTCGGCAAATAGTTGACAAGCTACTCAAGCAGAATTCTCACTTTAATATATTCGCCTTATATATTTACTGTTCAAAATGGGACGTCATCCTCTAAGGAATATATGTAAATTGGCTTTCAAGCGGTGGCCATTTTGTCATTAATTTCTGGTAATGTTTTCGGGTAAGGCATTTCGAAATTGTTAACGTGATAAATATGAGTCTTGCTTAAAAGTGAAGAACCATAACGACAAGAAGCAAATTAGAATATATTAATAGATATTAAATAACGTTACGTTATTTACGCGCAACATCTTCAATCAGAGTGAAATACAAGCTTGTCGGAATCCGAACACAAAGAATGAAATTATACCCTGCCTTTTCGGATTTAGTTTTCAACCTGGATGTCGTTATCCTGTGGCAGCAGCCCCGCGCTGTGTGCTCGTTCTTTCTCCGAAATAACGTCTGTCTCTTTACTGTGAAAATTCCATACTTGATGACGTTAATTTTCCCAGAATGCAAGCATCGCTTCTGATTAGTTGATTATTCTGTGATCATACGCGAATAAATAAAATCACTAGTGCACGGCTTGGACCAGACCAAAATTAACGCCAACGCCGTTTCTGTGTTAAATTTCAAGGCGAAAGCCTAGTTTTTGTCATTAAAGAAAACAAATAGTTATTCTCTCCAGAACGAGTTCGATTTGCGATAAATTGTGAGATTCCCATTGAAATCGAACGTTTTTCTAGGCATCGGTGTTAAATTTTATAAATTTGTATGATCACAGAATAGCCAATCAGACACGATGCATGTATTCTCACATATGACGTTATCAGTATGGAATTTTTGCAGTGGGACGCGGACGTTGCTTTTTGGAAGGACCGAGCCACAGTATGCGGCTGCATTCGCAGCTTAGGAGGACGTTTGCGTAGCCTTTTTTACGTAAAAAACTGAACTCCTATGTTGTTGAGATCGCATGTTAAGATATACACGCGTTAATGTTGTGAAGCATATTGCATTTCCGTCAAAAATGCCGACATTTTTATATGCAAACCTGAAAATATATGGGTATATATAGCCCTTGATGAGAAAGAAATGCACCGCTTATTTACTGCTAAATTTTGCTCATTGTTGTCAAACTCAACATAACATCTCTCTTGACGATTTTAATTTTGTTGGTGTTTACCTTATGTCATTAGCGCCAAGTTGGATGAGTTTGGCAAACGTTTTTTTATCATCCGCAATTATCTTTGTATCCAACGCGGCAAAAATATTTTTGAACCAGACAAAGTGCTGAAGAGCGGTGCCCTGTTTAGCGTAAAAAATGTCGCTTGTATTCTCGTTTCCACAGCCCACGTTTCTGTGTCCGTGGCTTACGTCCACGGCCTAGCGTACGATTGTGTCACCCTGAATACAAAGCTACCCAACAAGTCGTCAGAGCAGTGACTGGTTTGTCAGGGCACCGTATCATAAAGCCGCCTTACGATCTAGTCGCTAACTTGTCAGGACACTGCAATTTTGTGCAATTGTGTTTACCTGCCGAACGCTTCGCTTTACGGAGATCGTAAAAAAGCCGCCAAAATCCCTTGCGTCAAAAACATCGCTTCCATTCTCAATGTGACAATGCCAGAGCCTATGACGTTTATGTGGCTGTGGCTATCAATTCTGCACAAACGTAAACTACGGAGTTCTCCTGTTCAACTTTCTGCGGCTTGCCCAAATTTTTGTCGCAAGTGGGATATACGCGCAATTTTAGCAAACCCATCAGTACTTTGTCACCTTACTAAGGCAGTTTTATCATAAATTACAAATATTAAAATGTACAACCAACTTGTTTTTTTATGCAACTATATCTATTCGTCAAAATTTCAGCGATGGAGGTACCAGGCGGAAAACGTAGTCGGGTGATAAATATTGTTGCCCTATTGTTGATAACTTTTAAAAAGACCATATCGAACACGAATACAATGAGAAGGTTAAAATACTGTAATAAAAACTAACGTTTCGTCATAAAGTAACATCATAAAAGTGATATAGATTTACATAAGTTCTCTGCTTAAATAACCTAGGCAATTACGAAAATAGAAATGAGGAGAGAAAGGAAAGATTCGTGTTCGATATGGTGTTTTTAAAAGTTAATATCTGCTGGGCAATAATATTTATCACCCGAATACTAGCTATATCTACCTTACTGTAATTATTAAAAAATGCATTATTACATTAATTATTATGTTTAAAAAAAGTCGTAACAGCCGCAGATTATCCTTAGATTCTGACTAAATGCTTATAGTAGAGAGCTTCAGATTTCACTACAAGTACGAACTATACGACTACGAGATTCCTTTTAATACTCACCATCCTGTTTTCCATTTTGTACTGACGTAATAAACTCGCATTTAATCTTCGTTCGAGTTTTAAAGAAACTTTCATAATGAAACGAGCGTCGACTACGAATTTATTACATCATGCAGTCGTAGTCGTAATCAGATCTAAAGCTCCATATAAGTAATTTTATTTGGCAAGCCATTTCACAGAACTATACTACGTACGGTTAACAAAATTGCTTTTACTTAGTATAGTTAATTGTTGGTAGAAGATATATTGTATGAATTTTTATTGAAGGTTATTTAGTGCTATGGGTTTAAGAGATTTTAAAGCCAATACAGCCGAATGTTATAGACGTTATTTTCTTAAATTTTGTCAACCAAGAACTTTAAACACCTTATCTACATTTGAGTAGCGTGTAACAAAACTCGTACTGTCCAGTTTGGGACTTTAAAAATACATTATATAAAAAAACGATTATATTTTTCTTCTTTGTAGTTGAACTTTTAGATTTTCTTTTCTGTGCTGGTTCTTGATTTTGTTCGAGCTTACAGTATAGGTTTAGTCAAAATGTTAAAATTAAGGTTTATATACACGTTACGTGTGAATCAGGTTAGCGTACAGACTAGGTCGTAAACAAGATCACAGTGGGTAGGTCGGTAGGATGACACACCATCGAGGTGCAGGTAAACTCAGTTTCTGATTAGAATTAAGATTAGGGTTAGGGTTTCGGGTTGGGTTAAAATAGATTTAGATCTCGTCTCGCTCTGCAGACTTAATTCAAGTCTAGGGTTAAGTGACTCAAATAATGTTACAATGCAATTAATTATTGGACTGTAATATACCGGTGGTTGTATTAAGCATTATATAATGATTAATGTAATTGCTTACAACACGAGGATCGACCAGCTCTCGAAAAATCCGGCCATAGTGAAAACTGTTGTCAAAACTATTCTTTGAAATACCATTTATCAGTCGTTGTTCGCCTGTGGACATTTTCTGAAGGTCTCAACGAACCAGTGCAATGAACTTGTACCCAGTTTCCTCTCGGAGACCTTATTTTGAAGTTTAGAAAATGCGAAATCCCATCGGCCGTTAAAGTGCCTATGCAACGAAATTTCCAAGTTGGAAATAATAACATTGAAGTAATGTTTGATATCACTTATTTTGACTGTGAAAGTTTTAGGGCGAACAATTAAATGGAAGTATGTTTATTTTGCGTTTGAAAGCCGTCCTTTTCCTTCAAAAAATTGAGACATCATTAAAATAGTTGGCACAGTGGACAACTAATGACATCACTCGATCCATACAAAAGGAGAAAATAAAGGCATTTTGTCGTGTCTTTTTTACATAGAATTTCTATTTTATTTTTTTTTATGGTTTAGGCAGGATAGGGATATTTTAGTTATTTTGTTACATGTTGAATATAATTATGTACTATTTAAAACACGAGCAGGAGTGTTTTATCAGATATAAAACCACGATACGGTTATGATTTTTCTTTGTGTTTTCCTCATGAATTATTAATGAGTTTTTTAAGTACTGTTTAATAAACGAGCAGCTTCAAAAACGAACCACTTGGTAAGTTCATTGGCGTAGTAAGTTTGAAGAATAACCTTGTCTAAGCCGAGAAAATCAAAGCTAAAGTTTATGTAAATCAGGAGGTATATTTATCACATATAAAGACACGATATGGTCATGATTTTCTTTTGTGTTTCCTCATGAATTATTAATGAGTTTTTGAAGTACTGTTTAACAAATAGATTCTATTTTGCCGTTGTGTGTTCAGTTATAGATGCAAAGATGACGTCACAACGCGGTAAGAACAAAAATTAAAAGTGGTCCACGAGACGCAGTCGGATGGGTCACTGATGTTCTTACCACGTTGTGACGTCCTCTGTGCATCTATAACTGAACGGACAACAATTATGTTTTAACAGACTTACTAAATTTTCCCGGCGAATTTCCGGGGCATTGAAAAAGATAAACCACTTCATCCGACGTCATTGGCTCGTGATGTTGCAGTGAGGTCCGTGATTGGTTTAGAGAAATCGGACCACGTCAGTGGCGTAATCTGTGCATCAATCCTTTTATAGATCATGGCTATCGACCAATAAAATCGCACGTACTATTCAAATTATTGTATAAATATATATATAATACACCTTAGGATAGGATAGGATATAGGATAACTTTATTTAAACAGATTAGCCTCATCAGCTATATGGCTGGTATTCATGAAAGACCTGTATTTAGGTACAGATATTATGAAAATTTTAAATAGATAACATATACACAGTACTATCAAAGAACAAAGTATGCAAAAGAGATCAAATGTCTCGAAATTTGGAAACATCCAAGCAATCGAACTTCACCTGCCAGTCAGGTAAACACATGCAGATAAGTTTAACCACTCAAATGTTTCCAAATTTGAAGCTTAAAACTAAAAAGTGAGGAAGTCTCTTTCACTGTAGTAGGCCGTTTATTATATTGGTAAGGTCCATTAAATCTAAATGTTCTCTTGCCAAGTTCGCGTTTTATTTTTGGCAGATGAAGGTCTTTCTTTCTTCCTGTATTGTAACTATGGAAATAATAATTTTGAATAAGAATGTTACTTAAATTACTAGGTACTAACTAATATGGAAACATGCATAATTCTTCTTTTTTCCAAACTTGTCCAATTTAAGACTTTGAAGGAGCCAGCAGATGTTGAGCGTTGAATAATTACTCGGGCAGCTTGGTTTTGTAGGCGTTGTAATTCCTGATTGCACCCTACTGAAAGCTGGGACCATACCACATCACAGTAGTCAAAAATAGGTAAAATCAGGCCGTTATAGACGGATTTCGCTGCTTCTAAAGTTAAACATGATCTAATTCTGGTCATCAATTTCAATCTAGCACTAACCTTCAGGCTCATTTCTTCCACGTGGTCTTTCCAATTTAACTGTTCATCCAAGACAACTCCCAGATATGTAAATTTGGGTGATTTTCTCCAAATTTAATCTCCAACAATATGTTTGGTATCTTTCTATTTTTAGGGGTTAAAGAGAAATCAGTTATAACAAGAGCTGCTGAATCTCTTAAAACGTTGGACCGTTTGGAGACGCATAGTGAAGCCTCCATAGAAACAAGTAAGATATTTTTTATTGCTTGTATTAAACTTGTAGTTGTCTTCTAGAACGCAACCCGTGATTGGTTAAAAGCCATGTTTCTATGGAAAATATGGGGAAAATGCGAAATCCCATACGCCGTTAAAGTGGCTATGCAACGAAATTTCCAAGTTGTAGATAATAACATTAAAGTAATGTTTGGTGGTGCTTCTTTGGACTGTGAAAGTTTTAGGGCGCACAATTAAATGGAAGTATGTTCATTTAGAAAGCGCTGCTTTTCCTTCAAAAAATTGAGACATCATTAAAATAGTTGGCACAGTGGACAACTAATGACATCACTCGATCCAGGCCCCTTCTAAACTCTTTGCGCAATGGCGTATACCTAACATAAGGAGAAAATAAAGGCATTTTATCGTTTATGTTTTGGTCAGAAAATTTCATAAGTGAACTATTCACCAACATGTTTCATTTGTCGAACATTTACAGTACATTCTTAATTACACATAAGACGACTTAGACACTTCGACTATATGTATATTTTAAAACTCATAACATTTCAATCAATTTTCCTCATTCCTGATTGGCTAATGACATATGTATTAAATTTAAATTGTTTTACTAGGGGTATTTAAAAAAAATACCACATGTGGTATTTTTTTAAAATACCATACATCTGGGTGTTTGCAGTAAATACTATGATACGACATAAAATGACGTCATGTCAGTTTGGCAGATGGAAATAATTGCTAACAGTAAACAAGTCAGTTCAACACGAGTCCTGGTTTCTTTTCATTCGCCGAGCGTTAAGTAAAGGTTACTTAACAGTTGAAAATTAGATGAAGACATTATTCAAAGATGCTGTTATCAATGTCACGCTGGAAACAACTCGACGTCCTTTTGATATGCTGCAGAGTTTGATGTTTATAGTTTCGCCGTTTTGTCAAGCTTTGCATTATTTTGAGAAAAGGTAAAATTGATTGAAATGTTATTAAAGGGAAATAACACTTGTTCTCGAAGAATTGATGAAAAATCACACTTGTGTTTGGCGAAGTCTTCATTCGCCAAACACGCGTGCGATTTTTCATTAATCTTCTCGAACCGTGTTATTTCCTATACAAATAACTCAGTATGAATATAATATTTTACACACTTAGTTTGTGAACACTTTTCCCGGAGAGTTTTAGTTTTCTAAAGTCTGTTCGATAACTATTAATGTCTCAACTATTTGGGCCAACAAACGCTAAACAAACATATACTTTTATTTAATTATTCGCGCTAAACTTTCACAATTGAAAGAAGTGATCTCATACTGTGCTTTAATGATACCTTCTTTAACTTGAAATACTTGTTGCATATGCGCTTTAATCTATTATTTAAGAAATAGAAAATGGCCGCCCGTGTTTCTATAGCCTGATGCAAACACGAGAGTGAGTTGGGAAAATTAGAAATACTATATGAACCGAAACTGTAGACACCTGATGTACTGTTAAGAAAGATGAGTGAACATTTTAGTATATCTATCACTAGTGGAAATGGTTTGAATCATTACTTAGTTTATCATGCATAAATTATCTTTGATGTGCCGCGGTCAATAAATAGGTTATTGACCTTGCATATTAAATGACCTACTATATCGCTTTTAACTCTTTCCTGTCCGAATTGGTCTTTAGTATTTTATTCTGCCCGCTAACGCAAGACGATTTTATTCACCTCTGGGGAAGTCCTCGGACAGGAACGATTTATAAACTATGGCCTGTTTGCATGAGCCGGGCTAGCCCTGTTAACTGGATTCACGCAATTGATTAGGATCTTTTGAAACTCGCATAAACTAAATGTACAAAGAAGAATTGGTTTAGTTTAGATGTAAACTAATCCTAACCATGTCCTAACGTTGATTAAAATCTTTTTTTGTGCCCGAGGAAAGAATTTCGTGACACGAGTCAGCCCGGTTTCCTGTCCGAAATCCGAATTGATCTTTAGTATTTTATTGGGAAAGCCTTGGACAGGAACGATTTATAATATCTCTCCAACTCTTTCCTGTCCGAATTGGTCTTTAGTATTTTATTCTGGCCAACGCCAGACGATTTTATTCACCTCTTGGGAAGCCCTCGCACAGGAACGAGTTAATAGAGACCTTAAGATACCCCGGGTTCGGTTTACGGGTACGGGTACCGCCATTTTTGTTTACTCGTAATAGGGACCTCAAGATACCCCGGGTTCCGTATTACGGGTACGGGTAATCTATCCCGTACCCGTAGTCGTATGTACGGGTAGACCATGATCTAGCACGGGAAAACGGGTAGATATTACGAGTAAATAAAAATGGCGGTACCCGTACCCGTAAACCGAACCCGGGGTATCTTAAGGTCTCTATTAATAAAGTAAGAAAATCGCTCTGTATTTACATAAATATTATTTTTTCCTGGGATAAGTACATGTCAGTGGTCGCTACCATTAGCAGAAGGACCCACAAATGCCACCATTTGAAAGTGAAAATGGGGACACATTGTTGGCCAGCACCCGCAGTCCAGTTATATATATAGGTCAGTGGTCCTTCTGCTAATGGTAGCGACCACTGACATGTACTTATCGTAGGAAAAAAGGATATTTATGTAAAATTGTAAATACAAAGCGATTTTCTTACTTTATTAATAAATCGTTCCTATGCCAGGGCTTCCCCAGAGGTGAATAAAATCGTCTGGTGTTACTGCGTTAGCCAGAACAAAATACTAAAGAGTAAAGACCAATAAATTCGGACAGGAAAGAGTTAATGCATGCAGGTTGGTCATTGTTAATTTCTTGTGGAACGACTCAAGAGGCCTGTTGGATTATTTGTCACACCAAATAGAAATATCGCCTCCCATGTAAACAGCCCCTAACGGAAGAACTCGGTACGCCTCGCTTCTTTACGATTTTCTCGTGATCTTCAGCGGTTTTTTATAGAGCTGGCGACTTCGCAAAACGAAATGTTTGTAGATTTCCATGACCATGTGTATTGACAGTCTTGTTTATTTTGTTGCCAAGTGTTCATGCGGTACCGCCGGTCGCTTTATCCGAAAAGCTAATCGTAGGATTTCGTAGCTATCCGAAGTGTCAACGATGATGTAGTGTCCTAGCTACTTGCGGAACACATCGGCCGAAAATACGGTATGTAATTTAGCAGCTAAATCACGGCTAAAAGTTGAGATTTTGCATCATTTTGATTTATATTTTGATAAATGAATCATTATCACAACTACTTCGCTCAATTATCTTACAATTTGAATATATACCTATAGGCGCTTAAAACGATGTTCAAAACAAGGAAGAATTCGTGTTTCATCCCTTTATTATTTTCCTTAACACACCACGATCGAGTGTGCCACAGTCCCCCGCGCGTCTTTCGAGTCCGCCACAGGTGCCCACGCGCTGCCAAGATGGGCTCCCTGTGTCTTATCATGAAAACATCTCGGGCCGCTCAACAAATATTTTGTTTACACAAACTCGAGACCAGGACGATATTATGCGGACTTAGCAAAAATTCTGACAGAAAATTCGACAAAGCTTGCCTGGTCCGTCTACTCCGAACGTTTTCTCAAGAAATAATCCACTGTAGAAGTTATGCAATATATTCGAAGAAAGATAATTCACCTTGCTATAACATACGTGCAGTTTATCCGACGAAATAGCTTAGTTTCCCTAAAAAAGCGAAATACCAAACATGTCCAAATCTTAATAGCGGCCGCTATTTATTTTTATTTATTTTTCCCGTATGTATTATAATGTCTTCTCCCAATGTTTTCTCGTGAAATAAACCACTGTAGAAGCTAACAAATATACTGGAAAAAAGATAATTCATCTGGCTACAACATACGTACAGTTTATCCGACTAAATTACTTAGTTTTATTAAAAAAAGCGAAATACCGAACATGTCCAACCCGAACTAGAGATTCTTAGGTATCGGTCAGCGACCTTCACAATTAGCAAAAGGACCCATAAATGCCGCCATTTTAAAAACGATTTTGGGGCCACTTTTCCTAACTCAAAGGTAATAGGAGCATGCAGCGGCAGACCGAATTGTGAGAGGCCTGGAATAAAATGTTTTTCTGGGCCCCAAATCTGGCCCCAACTTATACAGGCACCAAACGGCCTTTTGGCGGAAAACCAAGGCAGATAACACTCACATCGGTCTACACAATGCTTTATAACATCATATAGCAAGGTTGGGCTACTGCCGAAACGTTAAAATAGCATATTTCGATTTGTATAAATGTGTTTCAACACAATCACTTCCCACGCCGAACATTACTTTATAAAGCCTCGTATGTAACAACCTTTTAACGTAATGTAAAACAAAGAAACCTACTCATTTGCTGTCTGCTCTCAAGAAGAAGTTTGTTTAAGTGCCCTCGTTCATAAAGATTAAAGAATCCAAGCTCCAGCAGGATTCATGTGATGATAGATAAAGATGAACCTTTTCCGCTAGTCCTCTTGCTCGATGCCTCTTCTGTGACGTCACCAAAATACGTTCGAGAGAAAAGAGGACTAGGAACTAGTCTAGGTTTAGGTTTAGGGTTGGATGAAAGTTAGGGTTAAGAAAGTCCCAACGGGGCCTGAGAAATAATGACGTATGCATAAATAATAAGTCGGTTATGACGTAGTGAATACCGGGGGGTTGAGTAACAGTTAGGGTTTGGCGCTAATGACGTAACGCGCCGCTATATAAAATGTATACTAATGAGATTTGGGTTAGGAGGTCCCCAAGGAGCCTGAGAAATAATGATGTAAGCATAAATAATGAGATTAGGTTTAGGAAGTCCCAAAGGAGACTGAGAATGAATAAATAATAAATAATAAGTTGAATGTTAAATGAGGCGGCATCCCTTTTGGCGCTATATGGGGGGTATCACTACTTACAAGCTCTGTTTCCTAGTACATTTAAACATTTATATGTTATTCAACATATGCTGGGGTTTTCAAATTATTTGAAGTGTCTTACAAGGCACTAAACGACGGATCACCATGGTGACCCGTAAAGATAAAGGAGATAATCCATATATGTTATATTCTATTTTGGTCTGAACGGGTCACCATTGCACAATCGGCTCGTTGTATAGTGATTTTCCACCACAATTTTAAAACCCCAACCCCACCATGGTACGACGGAGCAGACTTCACATTTTATGTCTTTAAGCCCTAGGGGGGTAATTTTGGTCAAAACCTCGCAGGTTCACAACAAATCAAAGTGATCCGTCACCAGTAGCGGATGACTATAGGGCCGGACGACTAGGAGTTAAAACCACGTCTAGAATACCATTTTTCTGTTAAATAACGACAAATATCGGCTGTGTCATGAATAAACTGAGTCGGTTAGTGACCTTAACCTCGGTCACTACGCTGGTTAACCTATACTTATTAAATCGGAAATAACGGGGAATAATTTGTGGGGTTTCATATTCATGTGGATTATTTATGTATTGGACGCTGGGTAGTGAGTTGAAGAACTTTGTCATTACAATTTGTCATGACAAAGCGTTTTTGCATGAGAACTTCTACTTAACAATTAGACAACGAGTCTGAGTTCACTATGAACGAATATAATTGTGAAGAGGGCCTAATTACTTTGTTTGTTTTGTAATTATTTTCTATATTATGTTAACTCTTTCGACTGACCTATATATAACTGGACTGCGGGTGCTGGCCAAAAATGTGTGACCCACTGACCTGTATATAACTGGACTGCGTGCTGCTATTACTTTTGAGTTGGTAAAAGTGTGACCATTTTCAGTTTCAAAATGGCTGCATTTATAGGGCCTTCTGCTAATGGTTAATGGTCGCTGACCAATACCTAAGGACCGGACTGTTGAGATAGGACTGTTGAGATTGCATATTTTAGACAAGAAACTCGTCATTACTCGTTAGGTGTTTTATTGTCCGGTAAACGAAGATAATTCCATCGTCCGTCTATTTTCCCGTCGTTAAAACAAAAAAGCCGGACGACAAACTATATACCAGACTGTCCACACTGGGAGAGTGGAAGCAGGCTTATATCCAGGATTTTGAGAGAGGGCGTCCAATTTCCGTGGTGCATGATAATTCCCCCAACTCCCCTCTCCCAAAAATGTCCAGAAATTTAAAAGTCCGAAGGCCACCGCGAGACGACGATCTCACAAACTTTAGTACAGCGGTATTAATAAGTAACTTCATGTCAGCGTCTGTGGAGCACTAAAGTATGTCAGATTCATTCTCAGTTTTTCAAACATTCTCGACTTTCCGAGTTTGTGTTGTCATTATGTCGTTCATTAAATTGCGATGACTCTTGACTTAGCCGGATATTGATAAGCTACTTTTCGTAAAAATCTATATCTTAGGCAAATCATTGAGAGTGAGCTCCTTTTTTTTTTAATTTTGGGCGTCCAAAGCCGTCCACTTTTTATTCTAGGGCGTCCACGCCCAGGACGCCCGGACGCCCTTCTGGCTAAAAGCCTGAGTGGAAGACCGTCGAAATCCGTCAGGCAGAAGCCTTTCATCTTTCAGAATGATGACTTTATCCTAATCGAGTTATAACGACACTTGGAAAATGTTAATTGATAAAGACACTCTAAGGAGAACTAGGCTACGCCTCGCTTCTTTACGATTTTCTCGTGTTCTTCCTAGCTTGCCCTTCTTTCTAGAGCTGGCGACTTCATGAAACAATATGTTTGTAGAACTTCCATATATTGTTTATTTTATTGCTGATTACTTGTGCCGTACACCCGGGACGTCTTAATTCAGAGCTACAAGCCTACAGCCATAATTGTAGTTCAGAGCTACAATAAGTCGTTTATCATGCAAATGTTCCGGGCCGCTCAGCAACAAACGTAAACTGATATTTTGTTTATACAAACTCGAAATCATGTTCTACTGATATTCCTATTTGGTCAGACAAACAATAGTTCAGTATGCCTTTTCTATCATGGTTCCACAATTAACAATGACCAACCATGCATGTAAAGTGACAAAAATCGCTTTGCATTTACATAAATATCGAAAACAATATTAACGAAGTTGCGATAAATACATGTCAGTGGTCGCTACCATTAGCAGAAGGACCTATAAATGCTGCCATTTTGAATCTGAAAATGGTCACACGTTTTTGGGCAGCACCCGCAGTCCAGTTATATACAGGTCAATGGGCAATACAAGCAGTTATCCGATCTTGTTCCGAAGGTCTTTCGGAATTGTACGAGAAAATACCGATGGACTACGAACTCTCAAGTGTCCCAGCACAATGCGGCATACAATTTTACCATTAGCCGTCGTGAAAGAAATCTCTAATATTTCGAGTTGTTTGTTTTAGAAACAAAAAATTTCAACAAAATTTAGTTATAATTTTAGTTATCCTTGATTGCCCGGAGCCGTATATATCGCTCTCGAACAAACGTCCCAGCAAAATACGAACCAAATCTTTCGGTTGTCAAAATATTGTTTCCTCCCTTCTCATATCCCTCTTCCTCGAATTCGATCTCATACCCAGACTCCCGCACGTCCAATTTTGTGGCGTGGGTTCCCTGTGTATAGAATACCAACAAAATCGAATGATTAAGATCACAGTCATTATAAAGCTTTGGGTCCAGTTGGTGTATAGGATAATATCCGTCATTCGATGGCGAGTTGTTAGCCGTAAGGTAATATCAATAGCATTATGTTGATGTTGGGCATTTTGCGTTTTTCTTTGAGATGAATGAGATAATAATAACGCGGCCTAATAACCCGTTCCGAAATTGCTCGTCATCTTTTAGTGTAGGTTGACCGCGATCAGCGTGACAGCGTGTGCAGTCCATGAAAGCATAGTGGGCATAATTACGATCAACACAATTGCCATCCGCATCAGCGATAAACAGTATTCGGCTTGAAATCTTCGAGAACACACCAACGCCAAGCTGCCGTTGAAAAGAAAGAACTCCGCTATCGAGCATGCTACATGGCCTCACGGGTGCAAAGCCTTACCGGAAGTAAAATGTGCTAAAATGCAAATTCGTGACCCGACAAAAAACTAAAAAATAAAAAAACGAACGCAGAAACCGAGCCAAAAATACCGAACCAAAAATACCAAATGGTTTTCCGAATTGCCGTGTCTGGATACTGTCTTCTCAAACTCATTAATAATTCATAAGATAAAAACAAAGGAAATTAGTACCGAGACGGAGGTTTGGATATCCAAGGACGAAATTACATAAATTAAGCTAACTTTCACTTTGATTTTCTCTCTGAACATTGATTCGTTTGAGAAGCAATATCAAACACTCGAAAGAATGTTTCATCCGATATCCAAACACGTCGAAGTTGGTTAAAAAATTCGGCAAACGGCCTCGTTTTTCAACCCACTTCTGATCTATTCTTAGTTAATAGAGAAAATATACTTGGTTTGCATGGAAACCCGGCAAACTTCAAAGCCGTTAACAATCAAGCTACGATTCATGTTGAAAGGTATATAAAGGTGCCAAATACTTTGTTTCAGGTTTATTAATATTTAAACAGTACGGTTGAGTGATTGAACGCAAACGTTGCTATTGGATGATTGTTTTATTATACAGAAAACACAATATGTTCAGTAACCGCGAAAGTGCACAAATTTCCATAAACCTGAACAAAAACATAAAGCAATGACTCTTGTTGAGCTTCCAAATCATGTATATTTTCTATTAACTATGATCTATTGCATCAAAATACTTGGGATGTTACTTGACTTTCGGGAAGCTAAAAGACGCTTGCCGTGTTTTTGTTCTGCTTTTCTCAAGTCTCGCAAAATTCCCGTTTGGATCACAGTATCGAAGCACGGAAAACCATGCATTAGGTATTTCTTTAATGACTATCGAGAATGACTTTCGTGAGTCAAATGACGGGAAATTAAAAAGCAAGAAGAAACGTCGATTTCTGTAAAATTGCCAAGTAAGCGTTCTTTTATGTAACAATCGAAAGGAAACGACAGATGCAGTTTCCTTTTCAGTTGAAATCGATTCAGTTGACTCTTATGGATCGCCGTCTTTAGCTGATGCTGGCGCCTGAGCACGTGAAACTGGTACAACGTAACAAAGTCACAAAAAATCACTTTTCCTCCCTCGAAAAAACGAATGTTCAAAAATACAACTGTGCAGGCGTCCTACAGAACATTGGGCCCTCGGTGTTATCAGTGGCACATAGCGCATGGCAAAATTCAAATTAAAAGTGCAAAAAAACTTGTGTAGCAAAAACAACTGAAACTTTATCAACTTCAATCTGAAAACATTATATATACTTTCGTAGCAAATTCAAATTGTACACAAAAAATAATTTCCTAGCAGAAGCATCTTCAAATTGTGTTTAGAATAAGATTTCAAAAGTCGAGAGTGAATTCTTTTTTCTGTCATTTTTCTAGTATATCTCCATTGTAAATAACTGCTTTGAAAAATAATGAAAAACAGGAAGTGACTGATCGGTAGTGATACCCCAGTCAGAAAAATCTTGATGTACTCTGGTTTAAAGTTTCTGAACGTAGTTGCTGTTAACGTTTTGACACTCAAAGTTTCGAAATGTTGAGTCATAAACCGTAGGTTTTTAAAGGACATTGGCAATAAAAATTAAGTTTGTCTAATTTGAAAAATCGTAAAATTGTAATAGAAGATCTTTTGCAACTTTTTTGTATCTTTCTTCGTGTTTAAAATTATTCGTTTTTTGATATGTAAATTAGATGGTCTGTGACGACAGGAGCAGGGTACAGTATTTTCACACCTAGCAAAATCAGTTATATCTTTAAGTTTGTTTAACAAAATAACTGTGCACATAAAAACGCCTTGTGACACTAAACATTTTATGTTGAGCAATCAGATGTGTAAGTGATTTTGTAATGTATGAAAATACTGTACCCTGCTCCTGACGTCAGAGACCATCTCATTTACATATCAAACAAACTGAAATATTTTAAAAACGAAGATTTTAGACATAGCGTGACTCATTCGTCGGCGACGCCAAATTATGTTCATAAACAAGCTACTTTTGAATAGCATTTCGGTAAGCGAAAGTGTGCTATTTTGTCCAACGGGGAGAACAGTAAACACCAAACCTTTCGGACGTCATAATAAAGCAACTTTTCTTGAAATAGCTCAGTGTATCTCGTTTGTTTCGTTATATTATGTCCATGCTCGCACCCAGGGCGATATGATGTATTCAATGACTCAATGTCCAAGGGCTTCCGATTTTCCATTGTACCGAGGAGGCCCTGGGAACGAGGATGGCCGAAACGAAAACGAAAGAAAAATAGAGGGGGTATACTATTCGCGGATTGGCGTCCAAGGATGGCAGATTCTTGCAGTACTTCGGATTTAAGTGCTTCTAATTTTACAGTAACCTTACTATAATAAGCGGACACGTTACATGTGATCAATAGTTTCTTAATTCCTAGTATCTTTACTATTCATGGTGGGATGAAGGTCTAGTTATATATGTTAATTAACACTTATAACCGTGATGGCTAAAGTGTGCTTGTGTCATGAGTCTCTTTTGGGTTGTTTTTTTTTGCTTTTGTTGTTAAATCGTGAATGAAATTTAATACCGAAAAATTGATAATTTTTTTGCTCGATTTTATGGCTTGCACAAGGTTATGCTTCAAAATATTTGCGTCAATGGACTTACGAGATGGTTTGTTTTCGAAGCCGTTCAATACATTTACAGTTCTTGCATGTTGAAGTAATATTTAAAACATAAGCCACAGACAGTATTTTATCAAAACACTGCAAAATAGCTTCAGAAACGACCTATTTGGTAAGTTCATTGGCGTAGTAATTTTGGAAAAACAAAGTTGTCTTAGCCAAGAAAGTCAAAGCTAAAGTTTATATGTAAGTCAGGACGATTTTTTTTATCAAAAACCACGGACATTGTACTTATGAGTTTTTGAATAAGGTATAAATGGTAAAACACTTCTGCTCATTTATTAACCACTCCTCAAATTTTAGATCCTATTTCTTTATTTGACTTTTATGTGTTGCCTATACAGCTGCAGATGTTTCCAGTGGTGATCGCCAGCCAGAGGAAAGACATGGGAACGATTCTCAGGCATTGCCTTTGGAAAGTAAGTACATTGTAGTGTTGACAATAAAATTAACCGAGGCAGAAACCTTAACTTAGTGGTCGAAAATCAAAACCGGGACCCACTGGTCCGAGACAGATGTCTGTCGTAGTATGGGGTGAGTGAATGGATGGGAGTGTGAGTGCGTAGCGGCGCGGGTGTCTGTTGGTGCGTGTGGCGGTTGGGTGTGTCCCAGATGTGTGTAAGTGTGGTGGATAGCTGGCTATTTTACTGGCTGACGGGCTGTGTGTGTAAAGTAAAGTCTGTGACTATATAAGGTATAAGCTATGTCAGTATTTGGATACTGAGAAGCTAATGGCCCTCATATACCAATGGAACTAGTTCGCAGCACTAATGTGAAAACTATTGCGGAAACAAATTGTGTTAATTTTGTGGAAAGAGAAAAACTGGTGAAAAACCCTCGAGGCACAAGAGAGAACCAACAACTCTATTTACATGAAGCTAATGTAGTCAACCATCCGAGTACTAACCTGATTCAATTCAGGGGCGCAACTAGAAAATTTCGAGGGCAGGGGTTGAACGCAAAAAAAGGGCAATTATTGACCGCATTTGTAGGGGGGTCCGGGGGTCCTCCCCCGGAAATTTTTGAAATCTAGAACCTCGGAAACACCATTTGCAGCAATTTGAGCGAACTTTTTCATCTAATTCTACAGCAAGTATTGTTCAAATTTTACTGTAAAAACGAAGAAATTATCACACTAAAATCCAGCTCTATCTTTATGATTGGTTCAGGGAATTGAAGCCTCGACAGACGACACTTCACAAAAGTGAACATATTTTGGGGGCTGCGTTGCTCCGTTTGAGATTTTGAGTCATACATTACTGAATAGCTTCTAATTCGTCTAAGATGCCTCTGCCCTCGGACACATGAAAGTTCGACATTTGGTCTTAGCCTTATTTTGTACAGGCAAAGAACTTTATCTTCGAAAATTTTGCTACGGCACTGATTTGGGATACTATAGATATCTACTATTGTATTGCGTACTACAACAGACGATTAATTATCTGTTTATCTAAAGTCTAACCTAGTATTAGAGGTCTCACAAAAAGGGCAGGGGTTAAAAAGGGCAGGGGTTGCAACCCCCCCAACCCCCCCCCCCTAGTTGCGCCCCTGCAATTAGGCTTAACTTTAGTGGTGAGAGGCAGCGCACTTACAGCGTGATGTATGTAGAAGGGCGGATATATGTAGTGGGCGACGAAACGGTGCTAGGTGTGATACAAGAAGACTGTGTATACTCGACCAAAAACTCTACGCCTTCAGGCCTGTTTTGTCAAACACGATTGAGAACATTTTCCAAACGAAATAGTCTTCAAGCATTTTGAATTCTAGACCATGTGAAATTACATGTTGTATTTTTCCTTGTTGACGAAACATAAACAAATTTTCCAGATAGGAGTAGAGAAACTGTTGCATCGTGATTAGATAGTAAAAGAAGAATAGAAATAGGAAACGGCGTGAGCCAGTGCGAGATAGGGGCGGGGGAAATGGCCTCCACGGATAGGATTGAAAAACGAATATGTGCGGCAATCGGCACATTACGCTTAGTTATCATTATTTGATGCTATAATTAGTTGGTCATTAAACGGAAATTAATGACCTAATAAGCTATAAACTCTGCGTATGGGATTGAGTCGAGTGGATGCTTTTAATATATAGAAGAATTTTGTGTTTTCTTATTTCTGTTGAAGTGAAACTTTAGTTTAAAGTCTACTGACAGTTTTTACGGCTACAGGTTGGTTTACACAACTTTGTAGCCCTATGTCAGCAGCACGGATGTTTCTATTGAAAAAAAAGAAACTTTTTCATTTGCAATTTGTATGTCATTACAATACTAGCGGCCGAACTGTATGGGATTTACAATTACAATGCTTCTAAATTGCTATAGCTGTATGTACAGACTATTTTAGAGATTCAAGCTATTTTAGTATGCCATGCTAATTTTGTATGCCATGTGTAAACACAAGCACAAGCTAATTTTGTATGCCATGTGTAACTTCAAAGGCCATGTCCACTCGTGTGCGTTTTCATATCTCTCCGCTTTAATTAAAACTGAAACACACAAAGCTTTTTGTATCGTATTTGCCCTTCTATACACCCGTTCAGTTTGATGAAAATGGAAACTTTCGAAATGTATGTGGGCGGAAAGGTAAAACTGAATAAAACGTCTTTTGTCACAGCGTTTTTGCATGAAAATTTCTACTTGTGAAGAGGGCCTAATTACTTTGTTTGTTTTGTAAGTATTTTCTATATTATGTTAACTCTTTCATCTGCAGAGGCTCGAAGGCGTGCGGACGAGAGCTGAAGACTCGATTGCCTGCGCGCCTGCGACTAACCAGAATAATTAATAGAAGCCTCTGCGGAGGAGAGAGTTATGTTAATGAGTACAAATGACAAGATTATTCATTGAATATCTATTTCTGTTTCTCTCCAACTTTCTCGTTCTCCTTTCCTTCGTACTACTTTGCTTCCTCCTCCTCTTTCATTACTTCCACCACCACCAGAAGATAGTGGGTATCGTGGCTCTGTAATCACGGATGAAGACCTGGAAAGTGAAGTGGTAAGAACTTTGAATCAATATAACAGTGAAGAATGGTCTACATGAACTTAGTAGTATTGATAAGTGTTTTTAAGTAATCCGGGATTTGCTGCATGTAACGTAGGAAGTGGTTGCTTCGCTGATCTTAATACATCTGGGTTGCTCATCCAGTTGTACTCGTCAGTTAACGTTTTGAAGCCACTGGCGGCTACCAACCTTTCTTCTCTTCTGAAGCTAAACATTTATAATTCTATCACAAAACTTCTTTTTAAAAAAACTTTTATTAGGTCTCTAACGTTTCGGGGCAGGCTCAAGATAAAATTGCATGTGGTCAAACAGCGTCTTTTATTTGTTCTAGATTTCATTAGAATATCAAATTTACAAAAAGTCTCTAATTAAGTTCAAACCCTTTGGGATAAACGTGTCTAAGGTATTTGCCCCCAAACCCTATTTTTCTGTAGGCCTATTAACAGTTTTATCAATTATCCTAACTCTTACATCGAATAAGCATTTATGCATGGCCTTCCCCAAAACAAGCATACACGATGTACGATTGTTCGACATGCTTTTCTGTAACTGATCGCGCTCGCATGTTGAAATCGCGAGCGTTGTATAAGATAAAATAGCAGACGAATCTCGTTTTCTATCACGTTTCTCTCTGACGAAAGGCCTTCGCTCGAAACTTTAGTCTCCTATACGTTCCATGTTGTGGTAGTATATCCAACCTTAATATATTTGGATTTGTGTTTCAGCACTTCCTACGCAGCACACTACTTTGGTTATACACTACTACATTTATATATATATATATATATATATATATATATATATATATATATATATAAAGCGTAATGGCAAAGGATTCAGTACAAGTTAAATATTTTGGATAATCGCCTTTGATCGATTGATTATATGTTTTACTTTTACTTTAGAAAGTTGCCACCACACCTGCAATCTCGTCATGTTTGGTCGACAATCCCAGATGTAGCTATTCCTTCTCTACCGACGGAAATCAAACCAAGGTATGTCTAACCAGAAAGCGGAATAAGCACTCGCGGACAAAGTCTAACATTGTTAACACAACTATATATTCTTACACTCATATTATTAATAATATTTCATTCAATTTTACTTATTCTTGATTGGCTTTCGACATCAGAATTAAGCCCTTTTTTGTTGTCATGGAGAGGTAAGTTTGAAAGTTAACAAAGCACAGGTGCCACGAGTTGTATGACAATATAATGCGCAGTACCCCAAAATGACTTTTTAACGAAAATAATTTGAAAAGACTTTACATAAACAAACGGATTTTTCTATTCCCCGAGCCCGGTGAGGGTGCTAATCTCGACATGCGTGAACACCATTTACACGCGAAATTACACGCGAGATGAAAAGCTGAAAGTAATTCTGAAACCTGTTTATATATATATGTTATCAAATCCACAACTTGCGCAGTTCGGATAGCAGGGTACTGGTAACTAACCTGTTAAATTATTTAAATTTACGTCAGCAAATTATAATTTATAAGTTCGGTTGGATTACGAAATAATTTCTCAACGATCATAACGAAAGAAATCTTTGCCAGAAAAAATGGTTTCAGCTAAAATTTACATTAATATTACTGTGGAAAAAGACCAAAGAAAGAAGGCTAACAAGAGATGTGCCAGCGAGAAAAGACAACAATAAATAAGCTACGACTTGACACCACTGAAAAAAGCCTAAAAAAGCCTAAAAATTGCGATAAAGACTAAAAATGATGCCGACCGATATGTAACTGAAAGAAGAAGGACGTGTCCTGAAAGTGAAACTGTTCAAAGCCGGTAAAGAATTTTGCTCTGGTGTATTCTACATAACTCGAGAGGGAACGTTGAAGACATTTTGAAACAAACGGCTTTTTAGATCATGAAGAGAACTGTGTCAACAACGAAAAAGGTAAGAAACCGCGAACGAGAAAAACAATCTGAAAAGAGTACATACTGCCAGTGTTTGTGGTGACAAAAGGAGAAGAAAGTTTAACGGTAGGAGATTCGTATTTACCAGTTTAGCTAAGTTAATTAAAACGGAAGAAATCTTGAAAATGAAAATTGTCTTTGAACGCTTGGACGTTTATAGCATTGTGTATTTTCTTGGCCACTGTTTATATCTATTTTTGAATGAAAATTTGTCACTAGTTTGGTTCATCTCGTTTTGTTTTTTTAATATTGACTTTGCATGTTCTTTCGGTGTGTCAATACACGACTACAGATGAACCTTTCTAACTAATTTTACAACAAAAAAACAGAAAATAGGGGAGGGGGGTGTACAAAAATGCAAAGCGGGCGAGGGGTTGTTGCGTTCATGTATTTCTAGTTAAATTCTAATTTGCTTGTCACTTAATGTAGTTGAGTAATCAGCAGTAGATATATACACGTCTCGACGTGCCTATTTTTTCCGCACATGTTGGACGTTCCAATCAACAAGTTTTCCACTATCGTGATATGGGTACTTGATTTCCGTATCGAATGGCTATATACCCAGGATTAGTGTAACGCACCGTTAGGAAAGCACAGATGACACGCTATAGGCATGCCTTTTACTGCTGAGGATCAATATTAAACTCGGTTAGGTTTAGTGAAACATGAAGTTTACTCATTCGTGAAAATCCTGTAGTAAAAAGGTAGCCCAGATTACTGCAGAAAACAACACGTGTTCTCTTCTCGGCTTCGCCTCGTGTCTGTATACCCCGATACAGAACAGCCACCCATTCTGTAAATATATAATTCTGTAAATATTATTATATTTATATTTATATTTATATTTATATTTATATTTATATTTATATTTATATTTATATTTATATTTATATTTATATTTATATTTATATTTATATTTATATTTATATTTATATTTATATTTATATTTATATTTATATTTATATTTATATTTATATTTATATTTATATTTATATTTATATTTATATTTATATTTATATTATAGTATATATATATAGTATATATATAGTATATATATAGTATATATATAGTATATATATAGTATATATAGTTCAATCTACAGACACGGTGTTTCGCTGTACAACAGCTCATCAGTGTAGCTTGGAACAATCTGAATGAATTTCATCAATTACTTATACACATGCGATCGTCGGTGACAACCGCATGTGAGACAGCATCGGTGAAGTACATTCAGATAGCGTGAAGTGCGCATGGGCCCAGAGTGCTCAAACTTCCACAAGGGTAGTGAGCGTTGCGTTATCGCTAATAGGTACCCATGGCAACTTCACAGAGTGCTCAACAACACCGAAGTGAAGGAGCGTACATAGTTCAATCTACAGACACGGTGTTTCGCTGTACAACAGCTCATCAGTGTAGCTTGGAACAATCTGAATGAACTTCATCAATTACTTATACACATGCGATCGTCGGTGACAACCGCATGTGAGACAGCATCGGTGAAGTACATTCAGATAGCGTGAAGTGCGCATGGGCCCAGAGTGCTCAAACTTCCACAAGGGTAGTGAGCGTTGCGTTATATATATATATATATATATATATATAAAGTATAAAGTATAGTTTTACCTTAAAGTCTTCGCTACCAGAGGTTTCACCCCGTTTAGGGTGAAACCTCTGGTAGCGAAGACTTTAAGGTAAAACTATACTTTATACTTTGTATTTTGCTCTATCTATATATGGTATTGAGCACTCTCTAACATTTCGTGAACCAAAACTCACTTATATATATATATATATATATATATATACAAAGTATAAAGTATAGTTTTACCTTAAAGTCTTCGCTACCAGAGGTTTCACCCGTTTAGGGTGAAACCTCTGGTAGCGAAGACTTTAAGGTAAAACTATACTTTATACTTTGTATTTTGCTCTATCTATATATGGTATTGAGCACTCTCTAACATTTCGTGAACCATAACTCACTTATATATATATATATAAATATATATATACTATATATATACTATATATATATACTATATATATACTATATATATATACTATAAGTGGGCTTACCTCAAATGTTCATGGCCGCCTGAAGATCGCCCAGCGTGAAACTGACAGCAGCGACCATCAACATTTGAGGTAAGCCCACTTATAGTATATTGGCTCTATTTTTACGGTATTGAGCACTTTTCGACATTTCGCGAACAACACTTTGTTTGTTTGAAAATATATATATATATATATATATATATATATATATATATATATATATATATATATATATATATATATGTATGTATATATATGTAATATATCATACACGAGGAGGAGTGTTTCATCAGGATATCCAAACACCAAGACGTTTATTGAAAACCGAGGCGAAGCCGAGGTTTTTGAACAAACTTTGAGGTGTTTGGATATCCTGACGAAACACTCCTTTGAGTGTATGATATAGCATCTCAAACAAATCAGTATTTTAAGAGAAAATCAAGATGAAAGTTTGCTTAATTTATGTAATTTCTTCCTCCGATATCCAAACCACCGACACGGTACCGATTTCCTTCATGAATTATTAATGAGTTTGAGATATATATATCACCCCCAGTCAGTGCGAAGATAGCCACAAAACAGGCAATTGCTAAGGCAAGGCATGACAGCAGGAGCAAAAGTAGGAATTGTGCTCACTGGCACAGTAGTGGAAAGGGCGGGTCCTGTGTCTTATCGTACTCAGGTGGGCGAAGAAGATTTGAAAAAGGCATGTAGACCAGATAAGGGGTTGCGATTTATCGGTGAATCTCAGGGGAACTTCGGCTCGGTCCGTGCCTATCGATGCACCAGCAGTTGCTACCACCATACCTAATTTAAACCAGACCGGTCTTACTGAGATGAATCAAAGTCCGCCTATTATTGATTCTGAGGTGGTGCCTGAAGTAGGTGGAGAAGAGGTTAGAGTAGATGGCGATGAAGCTAGAGAAAGTAGAACAGATCCTGTACGGAACAGGCGGGCTCCTGAACGATATGGTTACAATAAGGAAGGAGGAGTGTAGTGTTCTTGTATTACGTAACGTTGAGTTTAACCAATCAGAACCAACTAAAGCCATGCGGTCTTCCGATTGTTCGGGAGATCGAAGAACTGACTGTGAACGTTGAAGTTGTGTTGTTGTAACTATTGTATCAAGACATCTGAACTGAAAATAAAAACTAAAACACAATACGTACCACCTGTTACCGCCCTTAGCAGCTGCTTCCATCTGTACAACCGTAAAGCCTATACACTAAGATACAGATGGTTATTTACCATCTGTAACCATCGATTAGCATCTGCATGCGGATGGTAATTTACCGTCTGCAACAATCGGTTAGGATTTCATGCATCTGCATGCAGATGGTTATTTACCATCTGTAACTATCGATTAGCATCTGCATGCGGATGGTAATTTACCATCTGCAACAATCGGTTAGGATTTCATGCATCTGCATGCAGATGGTTATTTATCATCTGTAACTATCGGTTAGCATCTGATGCATGTGCATGCAGATGGTTATTTACCATCTGTAACTATCGGTTAGTATCTGATGCATCTGCATACGGATGGTTATTTACCATCTGTAACAATCGCTTATCATCTGATGCATCTGCATACGGATGAAAGGAATATGATCAGTAACTTGCTTCTGCGATTTAATTTTTAAAGGTTGAGACCAAGTTACATCAGGTGGAGTTAGAAAATCAAGAGGGACGGTCTTCAAAAGTAAGTATTTTTGATTTAGACGTTTGTGTAAACTCTAACCTGTGCACTGTTAATTTCAAGGAGTTAATTTGATTCCAAAATTTTAACTCCTTTTTCGGAGTAAGCGTAACTCCAAAACTGGAGTAAAAATAACTCCTATAGGAGTATATATTACTCCAAAATTGGAGCAAAAAGAGCAATAATTTGACTCCAGAATTGGAGTAAAAAGTAAACACACCAGATAACTCCTTTTGTGGAGTTATGTATATATATATATATTTATTTACACCGGTAGACAAATTTCACAAATGAATACAAACACCAATTGCGTGAAAACGTTTTATTCGATAGATTATATGGCTTGCACTTGTCTTACATATAAAGTTTGTTATATACCCCGTCAATATATATATAGAGAGAAAATATTAATATCGCATGCAGTGAATATATGCATTTGTAAGAAAAGTTCTCTTCAAGAACGTTCTCGTCACCACTCACCGTAGGACACTTATAACTTATAAGTTCTGAAATTGTCGCGCGATCGAGATCTTGGTTCCCTACCAATGATGTATTTATCGAACACATATTTCTGGAGTTGTCGTAGGCGTACTCGAAGCATATATATTTCTGAAGTTGTCAAAGGCGTACTCGAAGCATATACTCCTTGTTGTGAATATTTACAGTATATAATAACAATAACCAACAATTGACACGAATCTTCGAAGAAAAGAATTTATCGTTCAATTCTTTAGTTTATGGTCGATACTCCTCCAATCCTTTGAAGTGCGAATAATCCCATATATAGCATATTAATGTGATTAGGCAAGTCGTCGTCTTGTTCGCTATCGTCTTTGCTTGAAAGACTCGATACGATCGTCGTTGTGTCCGTAGTCGACGAGTTATTAGAGAGTTTGGCAATCGGGACGTCTTTGACGACGGCTACGTCAACAACCCCAAAAGGACTGGGATGAGTTTAATGTTCACGTTGCAACGTCGCCCGTACGTTCTCCTGCGACGCCATTTTAGTTAAACTGGAGTTGTGTGACAACGGCAGGCATTGGTATGGCAGAAACCGCAGAAAATAAGTAAGTATTGACTGTTTTGGATTTGTTGGACTACATATTTTCATCTATTCAACTAATTTCCCAATAATATTAGGAAAATATCGATGAAATGGAAATCGCTACAATTATTACCGGTAGCCATCGCGAATTAAAGTTTGCCAAATTATCGAATTTTGCAACAGGTACCACAGGGAGCCCAACTCTGACGCCTGTGATGCTCCTTCCTCTTTTTCTGTTTTATTATATTGAGCTTCTGACTGAAAACCGAGGCCGCTTAATAACAGTTGTGTAAGCTGGTTAACAGTTGGTAATATATGCATATATATGCAAATTGCAGCGCGCGGTAATTTGAAACTCGAAACAGGTGTTGGGCTTCTGTGCCACGTGAATGGCGCGCGACGCTCACTGAAAGCTGAGACGACTAAACGCGCAGTGCGGGAAAACACGCGAGAGAGAAACAAGAGAGAGGAAAGGGATGAAACACCGACGCGTCTCTGTTCAACGTGTTCCATAAGTAGCTTGGACAGCTGTTTGTCATCGGAATCCGCCGGATGGCAAGCAGACCACCGCTGAGATATCTGAAGACAATTCATCCGAATATTCATCCGCACTCAGAACGATCAAAAGAGGAATGCATAATTGCGAGGTAAGACAAAGCACTTGTTTGTTTAAATATTTATATGAAGTATATAAAGTCTTTCGTTTAATATTCAGTTTAATCTATTTGCTATTCACTATTTGCTAATCCTTTGTACGATATCTGTCTTCAGGTTGTTAGAGACGTACACCTACTGCGAATAGCCTTTCTGTGTCAGAAATACAAGCGTATAAAGGGCCATAAAGAGTATATTCCAATAGATTCTCCAATAGATTCCTACCACGATCAAATTATTCAAATCACGAAATGCCAGCTCACGAATGGTTACGAAGGGGCTCGGAACACCAATTTGGTATTTTTGGCATTTCCGACCATAACGTTCAGAGTATTAAAGTGCCCAAGCTACTTATGGAACACGTTGAACATAACAAGTCCGTTGAAATATCGTTAAATATTTACTTATTTCGGGTCGGGTTTTTTTAATACAAGTACCGTTACTTGTTTATGAACAATCTAACAAGCGATCAAAGGAAAAATGCTTGCGAAACAAAGTCAGGAACGCGTAGTTATTTCGAAAATTTAACAGCAACGATTCAGAGTTTCATCCCTTTCCTCTCTTTTCCTCTTCTCCCTCGTGTGTTTTATCACACCGCGGGTGTTCCGCCAACGTCAATTTGTTCGAGCTCAAATTACTACGACAAAGAACGCAGCTTTCAGTGAGCGTCACGCGCCATTCACGTGGCACAGAAGCCCAATAGCTGTTTCGAGTTTCAAATTACCGCGCGCTGCAATTTGCATATATATGCATATATTACCAACTGTTACGGTTTTCAGTCGGAAGCTCAATATAATAAAACAAAAAAAGAGGAAGGACCATCACAGGCGTCAGAGTTGGGCTCCCAGTGCGGGTACGCGATTAAAAAGAGGTTCTCGTCCCAGTCCTTTTGGGGTTGTTGACGTAGCCGTCGTCAAAGATGTCGCGATTGCCTAACTCTCTATATGCAGCAACGAAACAAGTATAGCCTTCCTTTGCGGAGTTTTAATCGTTGGAGGAACTATTAGTGTGAAGGCTTCTGTCGATAACGGGCTGCCGTTGTCTCGTTCGCTATGCTTCGATGGAAAATATTGACTCCACTTTGCCGCGGAGTTTGTTGATGAAACTGTTAGTTATTAAAATCTTCTCATCTTGTCGACAACGGTGAAGCTTGGTATATGAGCGAGATCAACCGTATACCTTGACTGCCGAAGAGGATCAAAATTTGCGATTTCTGATTGGTTGAGCCCCGGGCGGACCTATGCGAAGACAGTACTGTTTGCTAATTGTTTGTCTTCGCAGAGGTCCGCACGAAGCTTAACCAATCAGAACTTGCAAATTTTGATCCTCTTCGGCAATCAAGCTATACGATTATCCCGCTCAAAACGTTGTCGATAAGAAAATATTTTATACCAATTACAGTTTTAAAGATTCAACGACAAACTTAATACTAAACTGCTGTCGGGATTCAAAGCAACGAAATACCGACGTATAGAAAAAATCCTTCATCGAAGTAAAACGTCAGATTATTAAACGATTGAAAATATTGCCGTTTCCAGCGGCGCCCTTCAATTATTCACTTATCAGAATAAAAGCCTACTCTTCAGATACCACTGCCAGAGTCTAGACAGATCGAACGTCCGTGACCGTGAACGATTCGTTATTTATGAACGATATGTTATTCGACTATTTTTACTCCAAGTAAAGTCAAACAAGGATGACACTTTTATACAATGCCGTCAATACACCATAAGCTCTTCTCAACTCTTCTTAAAATTAGAAATTTTTCTTATCCAACCCACCGCTTAGGTAGCACTCAACTTCTGAACTCAAAGCTAAACAAACCAACATGCTGCGAATTATCTTCTCATTTGGAGTTAAATTCAGCTCCATCATTCAAGATCAAATTTAACTCCATTATTATGAGTGATTTTTAACTCCATCAGAGCAGGAGTTAAATTTAACTCCATTATGCAGGAGTTAAAACAACTCTTGGAGTAGAATAATGTGGGTCAAAATAACTCCACTAATCTTACTCTAATGTTGGAGTTATTTCAACTCCCTTGGTGGAGTTAAAATAACTCGACATGGAGTAAAATGAAAGGTAACTCCTCAGGTGGAGTTAAATTAACTCCGTTATTGGAGTCAAATAACTCTGAAATTTTTACTCTACCAAAAGGAGTTATTTTTACTCCCTTGATGGAGTTAAAATAACTCCCTGAAATTAACTGTGTCCTAGACCATACACGGTTTGTGTATGGTCTGTGCGACAATCTCCAAAAAGTTGTCCCTTGACATCCACGCTTTCATCGCTAGTCAGTGAAAATTTATGCATTCCTAATTAATTGGGCGCATGGCATAAAACCAGGATCAATGCCAATGCTGTTTCCTTTTATAACCAAAAGCCTAGATTTCCTCAGCAAATGAAGTTTTAAGGCTTTTGTTGCTATAACATGAAATTCGATTTGAGATAGATTGCATGATTTTTTGTTGAAATCAATCATTTTTCGAACAACAATCTTGACTTCCTGTCTGTACGTCAAACGGCCGTATTGTTGAGAACTGTGAAATGTACAAGCGTTGCTATGCAACAGTCGTTAAAGTTTAGACAGGAAGTATTGGGTAATCCAAATGTCAATGCTGAATTACGTAACCTTAGTAAGAAGAAGAAGATGAGAAAACGTGTAAGTTTAACACAGCAAAAATCTTACTAACTGTGTAGGGCTACTGAGAAGGGGGGGGGGGGGGACTTTCTTGCGTTGCAAGTTGAAAAGCTTTGATGCACTGTTCTGAGAAGGAATATGAATAACTATAGTTTTTGTGATTAATTTTCAAAGGTTGAGACGAACTTACTTCAGAAAGAGTTAAAAATTCAAGCGGCACAAATTTCAGAGGTAAGTATTTTTTATTTAGACGTTTGTGTAAACCCTGACCTGTGTCCCTAGACCATACACGGTTTGTGTATGGTCTATGCGACAATCTCCAAAAAGTTGTCCCTTGACGTCCACGCTTTCACCGCTAGTCGCGGTGAAAATTTATGCATTCCTAATTAATTGGGAGCATGGCATAAAACCAGGATCAATGCCAATGCTGTTTCCTTTTCTAACCTTTTTTAGATCTTTGTATCGCAGTTGCTGTATTGGGAAAGAGGAAAATACCTGTTAATGAAGAAATCTTCCCAGAAAACGCAAGGCTAGATGGCTATAAATTTGACATTGTTGAAGGATATTTTGTACCAACTTGTCTAGAATTTTCCGAAATTTCCACCGAAGTATTTCCTTTACATTTTGGTGTTGGAATTGGAGTGAGAGGAGCACGTGGCACTGGAACTTTGGGCGCTTTCGTAACAGATAAGAAAGACTACTTTTTACTGTCATGTAATCATGTGCTATGCAAACAAAATAAAGAGCCTACTACGTGGGAGAAGCCTGGTGAAGAGAAGCTCGGTAAAGAGAAGCCTGGTGAAGAGAAGCTCACTTACGAGAAGCTTAGTGACGAGAAGCCTGGTGAGAGGATGCTTGGTGAGGGGATGCCTGTTGAAGGGATGCCTGATGAGGAGATGCCTGTTGAAGGGATGCCTGATGAGGAGATGCCTGATGAGGAGATGCCTGGTGAGGGGATGCCTGTTGAAGGGATGCCTGGTGAGGAGATTCTTGGTGACGAGAAGCCTGGTGAAGGGATGCCTGGTGAGGAGATGCCTGATGAGGAGATTCTTGGTGACGAGAAGCCTGGTGACGAGAATCCTAGTGAGGGGAAATCTGGTGGAGAGAAGTCGCCTGATGAGAAGCGTGATGAAATAGATAATTTGACCAAAGAAATTGATGATTTGACCAAAGAAATTGATGAAATAAGTAAAAGTATTGATGTTTTGGAAAATCGTGATAATCGAAATGAAGAAGAGGAAAAAAGAATGGAAACACTCATTGATCATAAAAAAGAACAAACGGACATTAGAGAAGAAAGAACATTAGAAAAGGACATCAGTGAGATAGAGAAAGAATTAGAGGAACTTGAAGAAAACGGTGGTGCTAATCTCCTGCCTCCATTTTGGTTACCAAGAAAAAGCAATGAGGAAAATGATTTCAAAGGAAAAAGAGGAAAATTTTTAACACATAAAAAAGAAAAACTAACGTTTTTCTTAGAAGAAAGAAGGTACGAAATGCGCCTCAGTGAGATAAAGAAAAAATTAGAGAAACCCAAAGAAAACGGTGATTGTAACCAAAATGGATCGAAAGAAGAAATAAGAAATAGAAGTCAAGTGAGAGCGCCGATTGACGAAGAAATATTAATTGAACAGCCTTCTGCGGAAGATTACATCCGGGAGACGATTTATCGTAAAAACGAAGTTGTTCGAGCAAATCGAGAGTATGAAGAAATAAAGCGTAAGGAATGGGTGGAGGATAGGATAAAAATTGCAAAAGGTGATGTAAATCAGTGTGAATCTAAATTGACAGAAGTGCGTGCTTATAAACTACCCAGGTACATTGCATCGTATGTCGATGGTTGCCAGTTGAACTACCATGATTCTGACCTCGGGGCAAAGTTTTTTGTTGACGCAGGCATTGCTAAACTCAGTGATGACGAGCGTAAAGGTATACTAACGGGTCCGCTTCCAAGCTATGGTGGTATGAAATACAGCAATAAGGTCGTGGCCTGTAAAGAGATGGCAACGAGAGCTGAATATAACGCCAAATTCTGGAAATGCGGTCGTACCACAAATGTAACCAGAGGCGCAAGTTTTCGAAGTATGATATGTGTCAAGGTACCGGACAAAATAAAGTGTGAACATCAATACTATGGTTTTCACTATATTCCGTTTCGTCCCTTCTGCCAATCCTGCACCGAATTCGACCCCCATGTTCCTTGTGGATCTGATATGCCCAAGAGAACCGAGTGTGTCAAGTGTCAGAAAGTAATCTCTCCAAATGAGAAGACGGGTGGCGAGAGCTGGGCTCTCAACTGTTTTATGGTAAATTCCCCCAAAGAATTCGTAAAACCAGGAGATTCAGGAGCAGTTATGTTCGACGAAACAGGGGATGCTTGGGCAATGATCGTTGGAACTTATCATAACAATGGTGTTGTCTACACTATTACCAGTTCCTTAGATATCACGCTTAAAGCCCTCAACGAAAAGTTGGGGAAAAACCTGAAGTTATGGACGCCTTTTTAATTGCACACATTTTTTATATGACAT
This sequence comes from Paragorgia papillata, assembly GCA_035771165.1. NCBI lineage: Eukaryota > Metazoa > Cnidaria > Anthozoa > Scleralcyonacea > Coralliidae > Paragorgia > Paragorgia papillata. The sequence goes on from JAWNZC010000004.1 coordinate 528,799, forward strand.
CATGCAAATATGTAGAGCCTTGTCAATAGAATAAATATAAAAAAATAACCATCTCGCTAATCATCTCGCTAGAAAGATCAAACGCGGCGCACCGCAAGATTTTATTCCATTGGCGCACCGCAAGATTTTATTCCATTGGCGCACCGCAATATTTAATCCACTGGCGCACTGCAAGATTTTATTTTACTGGTACACCACACGGTTTTACTTCACTGGCGCACCGCAAGATTCTATTCCAGTCACCGTAAACTGTACCGGACGAAGTGAAGTAACTGACCTGTGTATAACTAGACTGCTTGGTCGTGCCAAAAATGTGTGCCCATTTGAGGATAGCGTTGAATGAAGAATTAGAGCACAGTTGCTATGGGAGCCATCTTTGATCAGTATTGCATAAAACCGGTTTGTTTACGTTTTTGGGTGAAAAAAATTATTCTTTTCTGCTTGAGATTGAAGGTGAAGTTGATTGCTGCCAATAGGACTGAAAACTTGAGAGCCCTAGCTTTCAGTAAGTGCACAGAGATGAATGTAGCATATTTTGTGACTACAATCATTTTCAAAAGACCTTGGGACACTTGGTAATTATGATATTAACACACGTGCATGTTATGTGCATATAAATTCTATTCCTCCTACCTCCATATAGTCAAGAGAGATATGGTCTCGAAACTCGGCAAACTTCAAAGCGCCTATAATGAGCTGTGATTTTATGTTGAACCGTACCTTACACCATGCACAGCCTTTGTTTTAGGTTTATTAATATTTAAATAGCACGGTTGAGTGATTGAACTGAAACGTTGCTATTGGATAATTCGTTCATTATACTAAAATACAATGGGTTCATGCAGTGACCGTGCACAAAAATGCATATAAAGGCGAACAAAAAGATGGAACAAAGACTTAAGCTGAGTTTCCAGACCATATTTTGAATGACTATGATGTTGAATACAATAACAATAGGTCACTGAACACAAAGCAGTGCGCGTGGCTACGAACACTGGATAGTGGATCGGGGGTAGCAATAAGGGAAACTGTTGCCCGTGAACTACAAGTGTCCCAACAATTTTGAAACTGATTGTAGTTTACGACCGCCAAAGGCGCGATGTAGAGGTTTAGTGCAGTGTAGAGAACAGTTAATATTATTATAACTCATTAACATTTTGTTGCTGTGGCAAAATCATATGATCGGATCGGGCGAACCTGAAATCGCGACTTAGACACTTGAGACGTGATTTTATTTTATTAGGGAGGTTTGTTTTGACGCGAACTGTATATATTTGGAATCGCTCGTGAGAGATCTTTAACATGTAAATAATGTAAATAAATCGGTTTTAACCAAATGAAGTGAGTTGATCCAGTGTTTTGGGAATGTGTAAGACGATGCCAAGCAACTAGAAGCTGTGAAATAACGAAATTCCCCACACCTGCAGGATATCGAGTTTATACGTTGACCGAATATTTGTAAAGAAGAGAACTTATCTACGAGAGACAAATTGGACAAACTTTATCATCACGTGAGTACAGATTATTACGGACTTAAGACGTAACTGTTAATTTGAGTAGATGACCCCCCCCCCCCCTTCCATATAGCATACAAAGGGATGCTGCCTCATTAATATTCACCGTGACTCACGCATGACTCACGAATGACTCACGCCTGTGACATGATTGGACACGACTGGGATAATTAGTGCGCATGAAGCTATATAAGCTCGGAGTTGAGCTATAATGACTACGATGTTAGGATTACACCTGGTCTGGTCGGCTAAGTTCGTTGGACGATTCTACACTTGTTCGAGACTTTAGAGAAGGATTGGAACGTTTGTTGAAAGCATTAGAAAATCTACCGTTGGATTAGAATACAACTACAATGGAATGTTTACACGGTGAACCTGCATCTTCGACAATTACACAGAAGGGTACGTTTTGGTTCTGTGGACAGAAACCTAGTTGCGAGTTCTTTTGCCCAGAAAAAGATTGCTACATGTTTGGAAAAGCCGTAGCCTCCTTCCATGAAAGTGGATGTATACATCCAAGGTGCTATGGCCATGGACGACTAGCACAGATGCGAATGGTTAAAGATAAGGTGAGCAGTTGTGAAAGCAGCAATCACCACGTTGGTCCTGGCATTCGGTTCGATGAAGTTATCTTTGTGTTCATATCGTAGCTCTATGACATCATCACTCACAAACGAAGCATCGATCACTTCTATTTCGTCGGCCGTCAACATGTCGAAATACTCTTGCGGATCTGTGATGAGCTTTACTTTAGTCATGTTGGTTCTCTGCGCAAATTTCCCTGCAAAACAAAACAAAAATCAATATCTATCAACAATATTAATGTGCGCGCTCTCTCTAATAAATTTACGTTATTTATTACGATATTTATTACAATATTTGTACTCACCCCAAAAAGAGTTCAACATGAGCTTCGCCAAAGCACGGAGTCCAGGATTTTTCGCAATTTTTGCACGATCCATGAGAATACCCTCTCGTTGGTTGTACTCGTCGATATACTGCTGTTTCTTGTCCTCAGTGTCACAGCCCTCCGGATAACCGCTGGATTCCTGCTTGATCTTCAGGAATGTGTCGATGTAGTCCTTGAATAGCTCGTTGCTCTGTTGGGGAAAATGCCACACTTCGTGTATTCCGATCAATCGATATCCTTTCTCCAAAGCTTTCTGTAATTCATTGGTTACCCAAGTACCCTGAATTGCACACTCCTTGTCTGTATGGGTGCATTGCTCCTGGTTCAACCCGTCAGCACAAGTTTGGCACAGCGGGAACATAAGCTTTCCGTGAGCACGATATGGTAGAACCGGATGGTAAAGACCACGTGGGGGGAGAACCGTACATTTAACCAAACCGAAATACTCTGTGATATCGCCAAAGTTTGCGGTGATAATCTCAGGATGGCCCACGGGATATGAACAGTACTTATTCGTCCATGGATACAAACTCGTAAAGTCCACATAATGAATTTGCTCGTCTTGTTGGCATTGATGAAACAACTTCGCCGCGTTCGTGCGCCCCCCGTACAGTCCGTGTCTGGGTTCGAGAGGCTCGGAGATTTCAAAATTATCGAAATAAGATTTCATGTCCGAGTTTGCTTCGAGTTGACGCTTCAAGTTGCACTCCCACATCTCAATCACGTTGTAACCTTGACGTTTTAGAAAACGCGTTTTCTCGAGTGTGCGCTGATGTAAATCGTGCATGGTTTGTTGGCTGACGGGGTTAACGGTGTCTCTTGCGTAACAAGAGACGCAGCCGTGCCAGAAACACCCATGAAGCTCGTAGACGGTGTTTGACTCTGCATGATACCCATCAACATGATACTGGCCGATACGTTGCTCGCCAAAATTGCGGGAGTGTCGGATGGAAATATCGTTGCATTGCGCAGTGTACGCTAACCACTTTAGAGCAATAACCGACTGTTTATCGCGAGGTCTGTAACCATGTGGAGGAATTACAGCAATCGATTCTTCACGAAGAAAGTTCTTTCGAAAAACTAGGTTGCATGCTGAAGCAATTGTGAGACAATTTTCAAACGGATCAATGTTGGTAACAGATCGAAACAGTTCGCGAAATTCAAGACAACACCTCCAAAGGATGTCAACGTCCGATCGACAATACTTTAGAATTTCTTGTTGAAAATCAAATACGTATTCGTTGGCTCTCAGGTTATTGTACCACTGGTAAAATTTTGTACGGTCTTCAGGAGCCATTCCGTCCGGATCGTAATAGCTTGCGTCGGGTAGGGGGCCTCGATAGTCTTGGTTGGTTTCGGTGTTGAAGTGATGCGGAAAGTAACCTTTGGAAAGTTCACTCAAACCAAATGTTTTCGGAAAACTTGCTAGCTTCATAGGGATAAAACATAGCGAATCAACCAACTTGATATTCAATGCAGGAACATTTACTGTTAAAATCTTTGCACCGTTCATAATAACTTCGGGTGCCAAGCCATTCTTATGCAAATATTGGAGAATGAAATAACCGTCATATCCCTGGAAATTATGAGCCATCACTATACTGCCGGAGTTGTTCTCTTGAAATACCCACTCGCAAAATTCATCCCGTGTGTTTGCACCGCTAAACACCCACTCTTGACCGCTTTCGTCGTGAACAACGCATAAATTCGGTACGTGTTCACCGCCTTCTTGTATACATTCAAAGTCGAAAAACAACAATTGATTGTAACCTCCCTCGCCCCCGTCGTCTTCATTCTCGTCGCCCCCAACTTCCGCCTCATCATCTACTAAATCATTCGTGTCCGATCGCGTTTGATGAGTAGTTTTTTCTTTTCTTTGCCGGTTGAATGTAACATTGGTGATCCTCGGGATCTACGTATTGCTGGCATACAGTACATCGAACAAGTCCGCAATTATGTTTCTCAGGCTGTTCGTTAGCTTTCCTCACCACATGGTTGCAGTGTTGACATTTCCCAACGGATGCGCAAATTGGTCGCTTATCACCTACCGCTGCTTTATGCCGATCGAAACATTCCTGGCTCTTGAAAAACCGGCCGCAATCTTCGCAAAATACCCAGTTCGTTATCGGACAGTTTTGTGTATGGCATAACTTGCACGTATCTCCGCAGATATGGTCTTCGATGTTATCATGTTTCATAATAATAATAATAATAATACTAGTAATTACGTCATAGTGGTTATCGTGGGTAAAGATAAATACGCTTCGGTGCCTCAGGACCGGAGTAAATAAAAGCATTCAAATGTTCTTTCGAGACAATGTTTATCTGGTAATCGGTCAAATAGGCTTGAAACTTTTTCACTTCTTCGACACCGCACTGTCCGAGTGGTACGCCGGCATTTTCATGCAATTCGTGAGCAAGGTTACCTTGCAACGGGCCACGGGTATTCTTTATGTAAGGATATCTCTCGTCGTTGTCAACTTTGGCTTTCGCTACGACAATGGCTCGACTAAGACAGAGATCGTCTTTGTTCTGAATACGGACGATGGCTCTTTTGTTAGTAAGATACTTATCGAGGTTAGCAATCTTTCGCTTTCTTCCCGTTCCGCCGTGTGGCATCTCGACATGGATTATATTGACGGTAATCGAATCATCTAACTTAAACGAATCGTTCGACTGAATAACTCTTTCGATCTCGACTAAGATTCTCTCGACTGTTAATCTTTCACGAGGCATAAATGCTAATGAAATGGGATATTCGAGTTGGGGAGAATGCATAATAAACCGGACTTGATCATACATAGCAATACCATCGGTAACACGATCGAGTAGGCTTTCAAACACATGATGTAACTGCCTCAGGACATCAGGTAAACCTTGTACTTGCAAATCGCCAAACTGAACACGATAATCAAGGCCCGTGGTCTTAAACTTTTTCACGCGCACTTGCTTAACGGACTTAATTGTAAATAACGGAACAGTTTTAGATCTCTTACTTGGTATTGATTCCGTACTTGCATGTTCAGCGGCTCGTTTTCGGCTTCCTTCTCCGGTCTGGATAGATGCCTCGGGTATCGACGGTTCACCAGAGACTTGACAATCAGAAATATCCTCTAGTTCGGCCATAAATGAATCGTCGTTCCAATCCATTCTGAAGGATTCGTGATGCTCGTTCGACCAACCATCCATTAACGAGGGTATCGCCGGTTCGGGGGCCTGACCGCCGGGGAAATAGTCCAACTCGGCCATAAACGAATCATCGTTCCACTCTCGCTTGAAGGATTCGCGTTGCTCGTCCGACCAACCATCCATTAACATCGTAGAAATCCCACAACGTTCGTTCTCCAAATCACGCTCCAAGGCATTCGACAATATAGTAATACGTTGCAATAAGGCTGCTTCCTTATGCCTCTCTTCGAAATCAAAGAGCCATTCCAGCGCCTCAATTTCTTCGACGGTTGTACAACCTTTGATTACATCGATAAGATCCATTGCTGCCAATGAAACAAAACGTATATTAAACTCTGATAAAATATACAAATAGTGAACGTCGTCAGGCAACATAAAACGAATAAAACATCTTACCTTAAAATCAGACAAAAATATCTTCGAAAATATCTCCCAAGAAAACGCTATGTCGCAGACAGTAAACTCCACAAGTAAAACACTTTAGGAAAAGTAGCAACTATACGAAATCACAGAGCTTATATAGTCTCATGTATACTATAATTATCCCAATCTTGCCCAATCATGTCCCACTTTGCGAAAAGCTGCCATCCAGCAGGGTTGAAATTCTTTCGTTGACGTAGAGAATCGTTGACCAAGTCGATAACATTTGTACCTGGAATAGGTCGTCCTTTAAACACCATCTGTCCTTGGTCAGTCCACCCAATGAGGTCTTTATTTGCTTTAAGTTTCTTAACCAACTGTCGAGCTCTTGATTTCATTGTTACAGGTACACTTTCTAAAATGTCAGTTTCTATCTCTCCAGGCAACTCGGCGGGTTCTGTTTCAGCAGTCTCTTCTGTATTCGCTGGTTCTTCAGGTTTGTCATCAGCTGCGAGTATCGTAGGCGGTATAACGCTTACACGTACAGGTACTTCCAATGCCGTAACCTTTCTGAATACGTGCACCTCGAAAACCAGGTAGACTTCCACCTTGTTGTTTTCTCAAATAATGCTGTTGAAACTGCTTTACGTCTGGAATAATTGTATGCTACGAGATCGGTAATGGTGTTATATAGTAGCCATCTGGGATAATACCCGTAGCGTCATATTTTGTTCCAGCGTTATAGAGAAACGTTTGTTGACTACCTTTTCGAATCGCGCTCCATGCATGTATGGGGATAATATAACTCTGATAAAGCTACTTCCCAGTCGCCTGTCAGTTGTATAGTTTCAGCAAGCTTCACTTGCTTGGAAGCGTTAAATAAAACTGTGTTGCCATGTCGGAGAATAATACACAAATGAACACAAATTGTAAAATACACACATTTTTATTTCGTTATATATCTTTTACATTATCGGCTGTACCCAAGAATTAAAATTACAAGATATTCTCTACGTTTACCACGCATGCGTGACGTAATTACTCTTCTATTCTATAAAAGTCACTATCTGTCTTTGTAACTCTTTGCAATTCCTGTTCGTAAAATGTTCCTTGTAACTCTTCTCCGTGATAATCAGCAATCTTGTACACTGGCGGTCGTCTGGGTACTCGCTTCGTGATGGTGAACACCTCTTCGGTCCAGTTAGGTAAGTAACCTTTCTTGAATGTACGTCTTGCTTTGCTAATCCGAACTTGGTCATCAATGTTGAATTTATATTTGGAGGGTTTGCTGGTCTCATCACCATACAGTTTTTGCCACACAATACTTTCGTTTTCTCGATTAACATCAGATGGTCTCATCCCAATACTACGATGTCTCGAATAGTTGTAGGAATATACTAATTTTTGTAGTACATCGGTATATTTCAACGTATTCTTTGCTGTAAAATATTTCCACATTTCCCCCTTTAAGGTTCGGTTAAATCGTTCAACGATGGATGCCTTGGTATCGTTGTGTGTTGTAAAAAATCGAATATGTTTGTCCTTCAATAACTTTTGAAAACGTTTATTGGTAAATTCTGTTCCTTTATCGGTATGAAGTTTTTCAGGCTTCCTTCCTTTCTTTAGTATCTTTTCAAAGGCTTTAACCAGACTCTCTGCAGTCTTTGTTTTTAATGGTTCCACCCACGCAAATTTGGACAGTACATCAATAACAGTTAAAACGTATTTATAACCATTATTTGTTTTACTAAGCGAGTCCATAATTACTAGATCCGCCTCCCATTGTTCATCCATCGCTCCAACAATAACACGATTTCGCTTGAAAATATGTCGTACGGGTTTATGCAAAGTATAGGTATCTTGTTGTCTAAGCCATGTTTTTATCTTGTTTCGGGATATCTGGAATTTACCGTCACTTTTTACGACACGGTATAAGGCATCTACGCCTCCAAAACTTGATGGACTTTTTGGGTTGTAATACAGGTCGTGAAGGTACTGTTCCGCCATCTAATTCGGATGCCTGTATCACAATCTTCCCCCACAGCACGCCGAGATGCAGCGAATCTTTCGAAAAATATTACGAAGGGCTATTTGTGGTAAACCGCCACAGCAAGTCATGTTCACACAATTAAGGTTAGAGGTAAATGAAAGAAAAAAGGCAACGACGCAACATATATACACTCATGCGATATATGCATATATTAATCTCTGGAACAGTTGACCAAGCATTCGTAACGAAGAATTCTTACGCCTCTTGTATTGTGATAAATCTACGTTGTGGAAATCGTTCACCGTTCGTCGAACGGCCTCTCGAACCGTTTGGTTATCGTACGAATCGCTAACTCTGTACACGAAAGCGAGATAAGCGACTATTCTTCCAAAATTATTTAGATCCATTTCTTCATAGATATGATGAAGTTCACACGATCTAATTGATCGCTAAAACTATCAAACAGGTGTCGATGATCGTCAAGACATGTCTGAATATAAAATGATAACGTATCTTTATCGATATCAATGTTATGTTGTTTTAATTCATAAAAAATTGTATCCATACCGTATGCGCGCTGTATTGGTCTATAACAATTCGTGTTCACACGACCAAAGTTGGAGATAAATGAATCACAAAAAAGTCGGGTATAAACATATATTTATTAGAATACAAAATTATACATGTTCAGCAAATGTGCAGTTTTTCCAAGTCTATAGTCAAGTCATTTACCGACATTTGAAAAAGGTACTCTTCGTAGGCTTTCTTATGATCAGTTTCATGGCTCGTGAATGTCTCTCCAGTCTTTTTGATATCTGTAAGATGGTGGCATACTAAACAAAACAGTGGAAAATGGTTCAAGGGGATATTCTTCCGGTTTCCATTCGAAAAAGTCACAGCAGTTTTCTCTCGTGGGGACACGAGTAAAATAGACGACCTTGATTAGGACTTTCTTTCTTGACTTTGCTAGTACGACAAATCAGACCATGTCGACATATTGGTTTGATACCCTCGAAGACATCAGCCCATTGCCAAAACGAACAGGGATTTCCTCGTTCGGAGCAAACAAAGTATGGTCTCCCGTAACTTTCCTTCATCTTATCTTTAACCATTCGCATCTGTGCTAGTCGTCCATGGCCATAGCACCTTGGATGTATACATCCACTTTAGTGGAAGGAGGCTACGGCTTTTCCAAACATGGTTTCCCGTTTCGGGCTTTACTTCGTAAACCGCTTATTATTAACTATGGTGTCTACAACAATGTTTTTGAAAATATTGCTTAATAATAACCTCCTATTCCGCCTCAATGACCCCAATATGACCTGCAGACTGCTGTTCTAAAATGCATTAAATTGGATAATGACCGAGCTCCTCGGCCTTCTTAAAAATAATGACCTCGCGCTACGCGCATTATTTTTAAGAAAACCTCGGCCATTATCCTATGCTTATATAAGTATACCATGACATGAGGGAAATTGATTACATGTAAATGTCCCCGAGATTTATGGAACGGCCCGAGGGACTTTCACAAATCCTCCCGAGGCTTGAGGGGATATATTTAATCACTAATTTCCCGTGGGAAACACACATACATGGCCTTAATTTGTATATAATACCATGATTATCTTATGTATATATATATATATATATATATATATATATATATATATATATATATATATATATATACGAATTTTATTCAAACGAAACTGCGACGTATAACTCGATTAAATTCAACACACGCATTAAATTCGTCTCGGCAATTAAATTTGTCTGAGTCAGACGGATACCCGGTATTGCAGATTATACACTTTATACATGTAGCGTAAATAGTATATATATATATATATATGAAATGCATTCAGATTGTTCCAAGCTACACGGATGAGCTGTAGTGCAGCGAAACACCGTGTAACTATGTAGCGTAAATAGTATATATATATATATATATATATATATATATATAGTTCAATCTACAGACACGGTGTTTCGCTGTACAACAGCTCATCAGTGTAGCTTGGAACAATCCGAATGAATTTCATATATATATATATATATATAAGATAATCATGGTATTATATACAAATTAAGGCCATGTCCACACCATGACATGTCGGGAAATTAGTGATTAAATATATCCCCTCAAGCCTCGGGAGGATTTGTGAAAGTCCCTAGGGCCGTTCCACAAATCTCGAGGACATTAACATGTAATCAATTTCCCTCATGTCATGGTATACTTATATAAGTATAGGATAATGGCCGAGGAGGTCTTCTTAAAAATAATGCGCGTAGCGCGAGGTCATTATTTTTAAGAAGACCGAGGAGCTCGGTCATTATCCAATTTAATGCATTTTAGAACAGCAATCTGCAGGTCATATTGGGGTCATTGAGGCGGAATAGGAGGTTATTATTAAGCAATATTTTCAAAAACATTGTTGTAGACACCATAGTTAATAATAAGATTACACGGTAATGACCGCACACGGTCATACACAGATATACCAAGCGATTTGAATCATTCGGACAATGCACTGAGCACTCGAAATGTTACAGAACATCAAATAATTAAAACGATCTCACCTTCCAAAGTACTGCTCTTGTCGATATGTTGTTTTTCCAGTGCGTCGCCTGTCTCTCGTCTTCTTCAGTTCTTTAATACACTTCTCGCAGTTTCGATCAATCTCGCGTACACTTGCTTGTTTATATACTCCTCTATACCAGAATGGACAGAATCCTGGCGGGGTCGCCAAAATGTTACCCTCGCGGTCACCAAGTTAATGACCCTTGGAACCAAATATATAACACATAAAACGGTTTCACTCAAGATTTATATATTTTTCAGCGCTAAACGCTTTTAAATCGTTTGGTTCACGACCGAGTTTCCAAGGGGCATGGGTTTAGTGCGATTTGTGACGTTTTGTGACGTAATTCCGGAACGCCCTAGATTTTGTATCAAGAAACAACAATGTGATTATTCACGAATTTCCAGTTTTAAAAAATCCTCAATATATAGATTTAGTGCGCTGCAACAACACTGGCAATAAGGAGGAAGGTGCGTCGCTTTATGTTATGTTATGCTTTGTTTGGGCAATAATTGTTCAGAAAAAAGAAAGCAAATCGACTTATATCAAACACGAATACATTGAGAGAAGGTTAAATATTCTCAATGTATTCGTGTTTGATATGGTCTTTTTAAAAGTTATCTGCTGGGCAATGATATTTATCACTCGACTACGTTTTCCGCCTGGTACTTCCATCGCTGAAATCTTGACGACTTATATCAGTTTGTAGTTTTTGACACCGTTCATGCTCTTTACAGCAATAAGGATTGCTGACGATTTGTAGAGCTTTACGCGTCGACCTAATGATCTAATGGATGCTTTCGCTCTTCGATCTATGGGATTTATTTTCATACTAAGAAGTTCATTCTTCGTCAGCAATCGGGTCATCTGAATATGAAAGGAAAGAGCTTCAATAGTTGCTGGAAATATAATCGGCATTTAATAATGGCTAGCTTTATTCGGCTATTTGTCTTCTTCCCTTCGATCTCGTATGAAATCCATTTCCGAGTTTTTCATATCAGAACTCCTATTGTCATCGGATAGAGTACATGATATTGTGAAATGTTGCTAAAAAAATCCGCGACAGACGGATTCAAAGACGTTGGTATTAAACAAATAGTCGCTCCAAATTAATCTGTTAAACATATAATAAAAAGAAAACGTGGGAGTCGAAACGTTAGACTCCCAACGTTCTCTGTAACCTTACTATATTTTCGATTGTTGTTTCTATACTGCCTACGCGGCACACTACTTTTGGATATTAAAAAGAAACATATTCTTTATACTTAAGGCTTAAACTGTTTGTAAAGAGCTTCCACTCCTATTTCTCCTGTGAATGCATGTTGAAAAGTGGCCAGGCATTCTACAATATAAATTATAAACAACACGACGTTGAAGACGAGTTCTTTGCTAATCATATTTCACGGGCGTTCCCAATCGCGCGGGCGAAGGCTCTGGGTACGAGATTTGGGCGTTCCGGAATTACGTCACAAATTGTGGGCTTGCGCTTTCGTGAAACACAGAGCTCTAACTTCAACTTGATGCCAGGGATAGGGAATTCAACCAAATCCAAAAATCTTTTCGAAGAACTACTCAGAAACATATTACAATTACAATTTTTTTAAGATTTAAAAAAAAATTGGGGTTAGGGGCACTTTAAGGGCGAATTTTGAGAAATCATATTCAGTTATCTGTCATTTGAGATTGTGATGTGTTCCTCATATCCTGTTAATAGAATTTGAAGATTATTTAATTTCCTCACAGATGTTCCAACCAACATAATTGAGTTCCAGATTTTGAGGATGTTGCTCAGCTGAAATATTATTTTCTGAGGATTTAGTGTTCTATCTATTACATAAATAATGTACAGCCTTATGCTGTGAGGAACGTATACACCCGGCCCTATCGCGAAATACACCAAATCCCGCGATTTCGCCCATTTTACCGCACCTCGCGGGAATTGCAAGCGAATCTTGACAGATGTATTGTTATATCAATCAAAAATCACGCGCGAACCCACTTCCCTCGTGTGAAAGTGCGGTAAAATGCGGGATTCGTCTATTTCGCGATAGGTCTATTTGTGTGGTCTGAAACCTCCTTTAATCTTTATAATGCAGTGAAGATCCTTAATTGTACTGTCACGAACATGGAAATCAGGAAATGCAGCGTGCAACTTCACTTGTGTTGTTGGTGTTAATGTGCTTATGCACTGAAGAACGTTCAGTTCCTCACAACACAATGAACAACAAAATTAAATCACATGGCGTCTCAATATAGATTCAATAGGGAAATATACGCTTCAACAAATTTCAATTACTTTCCCTAAAGAAGTTACCTCTGCATATCCAAATATTTTTTTTAATTTTATTGTTGCACACGTAATGCACGGTCAAATTTTCCAGTGTTTTTACGCACTTTTGAGGAACATTTGAAAAGGCAGATTCAGCATCGGAGGAACACTGAACACTTTTTCCAGATCTGTGTCCGCGAAGAACTGCACGAGAAAGAAGAGACACTGCGAAACGACGACGCGGGAGACAAGCGGAAATAATGGAAAAACGGTTTGAAGAATGTATCCAGAATCTCAAAGAAGAGAAACGAGATGTCTATTGAATAAGTTCTAAGGATTTTTGGTGAAGGAAAAATTCGAGTGTTAGAATATATACATTTTAAAACCAAATCGAGACCAGTTGCGAAAATGCAACTCCATAGAGGCCTTCCAGCTGGAATTGAACCCGCGACCCTGCGATTCCTAGTGCAGTGCTCAGCCCACTGCATATACTGTGATAATGCCGGTAATATTCTCTCCCGGTTTTGTGTCCAAACTGTCAAATATGTTTTCAAGCGTTTCGTTGCGCGCGTCTGACTGTTTGCGTTTATTACGAACTGCAAGTTGCCTAAAAAACAGACAATATCAGTAAACTATGAACATTTAGAATACAGGAACAAGGTAATAGTAATTGGTGAAGGTGATGCAAATGTGCCCGAGTTGTTTAGGGGGTCTCCAGAACGAAAATATAAATATATACCGTTGGCTGAAGCGAACTAAAGATATCTATTAAAATATACTATTTCGGTAGTCATGCAATAACTTGGATCTCTCGAAATTTAACGTTTATAACGAAGTATTTTAATTCCATAATTTAGGAAAGATAAAACGGTAACATTCGGGCTGGTTGTGTATACTTACGAGACATGTATATACACCGATAAACTCAGTCTTGTTAATTACAGTGACAAGAACAACATTAATAAGCAATATAGTATATACTGTAAAATGTTAACAATGGTAAGTAAAACGCAATACTGGTAGGTAGACACAACTTACTGAACTTTATTATTTAATGAAATTGAGGCTAACAATTAACAGTTGACAACTTGTGGCTCCTTTTCATGAATGAAAATCAGCAATTATATAAGTAGCTACTTTACAGTTTACACTCGCCGCCGCACGAAACTGTTGCATTTAAATGTAATGAATAACCTCTTGAAATATCGAAAGCCTTGTTGAATCTAGCGTTGGCCGTCGCAAGAGATGCAGTCAACCCATTGAACTCTAAGTAGACTGGAACGATAACTCACTTGCACGTTTTGAAGCCAAAAATGGCGCACATGGGGGCCGCCATGCACGTCACCCCCAGTTCCTTTTACTTTATAACCGAGAAAAAATGAAGCTGAATTTGGTGAAATGGTTTGCAAAAACAGCTTGAAATCAAAGAAAAACTAAACTTGTTAACCACTTTTAGGCTTAGATCAAATTCCAATATACCGTAGAGTAGGTGAACACTGACATGACGAGTAAAAACAAGAAAAACAGTAAAAATATAAGCTCTCAAATGAAAGTCGTCAACAATATGCAACCAAAATTGCCAAGAATCCCAGTTTTAAAATGAACAGTTTGTTTATAAAATCAGTTAGGTTTTAAATTCCTCAATTTCCAGTAGGAAAAAACCAACAAAATGCACTTTACCGGGTGTTTTTACAGCTCTGGAGTTACTCTTCGTTTCGAAAAATGTCAGATTTAGCATTTCCACAACTGAAACTTGAGTTAAAGCAGTAATTTAGCATTATCTTATTACTAATTCTTGGCATGACAACCTTCAAACGTTTGAGATAACAAAGAAAAATAAGAAAAACCTACATTTTCCGTACGAGTTTCGGACTCGAATTTGCCTTTTGTTCGGCAGATATTTCGTTGTTCAATCCATTTTCGTGGGTAGAAATTGTTCAGGTACAAGGCCGATAAGCCCAATACGTACTAGCTTCTTCGTTATCATCTATAAAAAACTTTAGGTCTAAAAAATGGTTGTTTTTTTTTGCAGCGAGTTTTCAGTTTTTCATTGTGCCCTTCACACCTTCTGTTGACGTGCAATGGCTACCCCCAGCGGCCGGAAGTTTGACTTCATCCAATCATAGGGCCTGACTTATGGAGTTAGCGTTCCAGTTTACTTATAGTTCAATGAGTCAACCTCGTACCCAAGCTTTTCACCGGACTCGCGGAGCGAAAACCCTAGATTTTAGCAGATCACGTGACCAGCGTCTGAGTTCAATGTACCAGCAAATTTTTAATTAGCGTTGGTATGTTAGTTTAGGGGGGGGGGGTGACAAAGTATTTGTTGACGTCAGTCAAGATATGACAGGTCACCTCTTTGGTCATTTGTTTCTTTCTTTCGAACGCGCGTCTACGATTGTTATTGGAAAATGTCGATTAACTCAACTCCTAAAAATTTTTACAAGTGTTTGGCGACTTTTCCAACGCTTGTCGCCTTTGTCGCAGCGTTGGTGATGCAAAGTTTTCAAAAAATGTGTTTAACCGTGGAAATATGGGTTTACTTGCCATAGCAGAAGACATTTATGGCAGCAAACTTTCTAGCGACGACATCCCGCATCTTATATGCAGACCATGTGAAAGGCGGGTGAAGAACTTCCAACAGTTCATGCAAGGCTATGATTACTGAAAGCCAGACCTCCTTCTCTCGCGTGAAAAGGTGTATTCCTATTTCGCCATCTTCCACGAGATCTTCCACAAAAAACATAAAAAAAGACAGTGAAAAATCGAGTTGCCCTGGACGGTTGTTCGAGGGTACTGGGTACGAGGTTGGAGATGCAGTGTGATAATTTCCAAACTTTCTTTGAATAGAAGTTCAAACTAACCAGAAGAATTTTGGAATTTCGGATATTGTAAAATTCAAAATCACTCTTGAGTGATGATTGTAGAAATCCATTTCGAAAAATAGAATCCCCTCAAATTCGCAGCTCGTAGATCGGATTAAATGATGGAAGACTTTCGTAGAAGTTCAGAATTGTTCCTTCAATACATAGGCGTAGCAGCCCAATTCGGTTTGGAGGGCAGAGAATTTTGCCCGAAAAGTTTAGGGTTGAATATTGATTTTTCATTCGTATTTTTCAGTCTTAGCTTAATGTATGAATTTTTTTTGAACATTTCACAGCAAGACATGTAAAAATTGCCTGAAATTCCTAGCAGAAAGTGCCCGAATTTTCCTTTTTCAAATATTTTGGGAGGGCAATTACCCCCCTGCCCCCCCTGCTAGTTCAGTAATACTAGATTGTTTTCCATGGAGTGCTTAATTTGCGCAATATTGTATTCTTGCACCCGAGGCAACGACAAATTTTGAAATGACCACCCGACCCTGACAATAAAATTTTGTTATCACCTAAAAAGTTGGTGACACGTGACCAGCCTGAGTCAGGGTATTTTTGCAGGGGAGGGAGCGGAGATAATACCCTGTATTATATATACCCCTCGTATTTCAAACTCATTTTTCATTTCATAGGCACTTTAAAGGTGAAATGCAAAGTCAAAACAACTTTACTTAATCTCGATGCATAGAATGAAGCACTAGCTCTGAATGAAGTAACTAAGTTAAGAAAGTTTTGTTGAGAAATGCAGCATATAGTTTTACTCCGATATATTTCGACTATTTTTTAGATATTTACAACGGCAGAAGAACGTAAGTTTCTGATCTAGCTCTATGTTTGAATCGTTATTTCAATTAAGAATTATGTAGTAGCCATTTTAAGTAATAAAAAGAAGCGTCTACGAAGCGTATATTTCATGACAACTTTGGTGCAATGTCACTTATTACGTCGCAAGAGACATTTTCCGAACGCATTTCCGGCAATGTGTCATTTTGAATTCTACAAGACTTCCAGTTAAAAACTCCCCATCAATACCTTTAGGTAATTCTCCGTTGAAATTTTGTTAGTGGATTTGCACTATGATTTAGATTAATATAATAAAGAAAAAAATTTACTCTGCATTTCACCTTTAATATTATCATCAACTTAATTTTGGTCTTGTTGCCTTTCTCTTCTGATGATGTCAATTCAGGGACACACGAGTGTTTTTCCAGTGACTCAACAGTGAAAGTTGAGTAAATTGTTTCAAATTAATCAGATTTGTTGAGGCAAACTTTCTTCGTGTTCTACTGTTGAATGTGTATTAAACATCTCTGCGTGTCTCTTTGTTGACAACATTTTAATTATGTGGATAGTAAACCAAGTTTAGCCCGAACCTTAGACCCTTTTAATAAGTATCGAATATACAATTTTCAGCCTTTGACGTCAATTTTTTTTTTTAATTTTCTTTGAATTCTTTTCAATTTTGTTTATTGTCTTAGGTTTTGCATACTTTCAATAAAATTCAAAAGACTGTGAATCACATCAATGCCGGGAAATGTCGTACTCTGCGCTTATTAAAATGTCTATACACCGTATTCATAAAGATGGCTCAATTTAATTATATCATTTTAAGTGGATGTAAATTATCCTTTTGAACCTGTGTTTTTAATTGAAAAGAACTTGGCTGGAAAGGCTAAAAAAGAATATAATTTGGCGGCCATGTTTATGAAGTGGTATATATTTAACAAATAGATTCCATTTTGCCGTTGTCTGTTCTGTTATAGATGCACAGATGACGTCACAACGTGGTAAGAACAAAAAAGTGGCTTACCACGTTGTTACGTCTTCTGTGCATCTATAACTGAACAGACAACAAAAAAATGGAATATATTTGTTGTATACAATACAAAAATTAAAAACGTTTTTATCGAAAATCTTGCCGGATTTTGGAGCGTGAAGAACGAAAAAAGCATGTCAGCTGACGTGATCTGACGTGACCATGCGTCTGTCCTGTAATAGATCATGGCCAAATTACCTTTGGAGTGAGTCGATTATGGTGGGTAATGCCGACAGTACCGCCATTGTCTATTGACTCATTGGTTCAAGGCCTTGTTGCATTTTGTCGTGTGAATAATTGAGGAATAGACTGCAATCAGGAGGTGTTATTCAGCTGAATACATATTAATGAATTGGGCAGTTTTGGTAAACATTGTTGCAACAATTTTGATCTGGTAATGAAGTAAAGGTAAAACCGACGTAAAGCCAGTTTTTCATTGAAAAACTTGCGTTGCAATGTTTTACTCCATCATACATGGCCAGATATAGAACTCGTTGTAAATGTCTTAGTTGCGCCATATCTCGCCCCCAAACTACACAAAAACGACGACTACGACTTCAAGTAGAGGTAAGTGAACTTTACTCTAAAATTACGGCAACATTCTAACACGATTTCCGCTAGTTATTCGCTTTTAAAACGAGAAGCCCAAACCGTCAATTACAGCGCGCCGGAAATAGAAATTAAAATAGATCTTACATAAAGTACCCATTCCATATATCCTCATTTATTCTTTACCATATATGGAGTATTTTGCAGATCACGTGCACACGAGGTTGAATTCTCAGAAGGGACAAGAACGTTTACAGTTGATTTTAATACAACGCCCAGTACGCCTCTTGCTTGCCGTTTTATTGTCTAAAAACAAGTTAATAAAACGCTAAAGAAGGTTTGTTTTATTCGGGGTAGTACTAGTCTTCAGAGAGGGATGGTAAAGATGATAATAAAACGGTAAGTCTTTACTGCATAAATGTTTTTATTCATCGAAAGGAGGAAGTTACATATCTAGTTTTATAGGCAGTTTTAATATTGGAATGGCTAATTTAATACACTGCATCATGTTTGAGAATGTTTATCAAGTGGTCTACTTCATATAAATGAAGTTTGAAAACACTCAACTGAAGTTAAACGAATCGAAGTATTTCAGCTCAAGGAACCAATGCTGAACAAATACAATATGTTGCCCAGTTTCTGGACAGCACGTATTTCTTACGCCATATCTCACCCTTAAAGATCACTAGAAGGTTAAAACGATTACACATGATAGCGACAATCATCTGCCACCTTATTTTAAAAGGAGGACCGCTATACTTTGCAATTTCTTTCATAATCTCCAAGACTAGAAGGTTTGATTGCATGCCCAAGTTTCGGATAGCTGGTCCAGTATCCGGACACGGGACACCGCTAAAATGGTCGTATTTTCTTCTCAGGTAAGCTCTATTTTGCTAAATAATTTATTATTTAAAGCAAATACGGCAAATATTGTTTTAAATAATGTTTATCAAAACGGATTTTCCGGCTATTTTCTCTATGGCACTTTTCACTTTGGAATTAAACACAGGACTTCCAGGCAAGTCATAACCCTTCTTCTATGCGCCGTCTGTATTTATCTTTAACTACATCAATCGAATTATCAAAACAAAAATATTAACCACCATATTTTCTCAGTGAACTATTTTTGAAGTGAACAACTGCGTTATACTTGCAGTATAACATGTGTCTGGTTGTTGGGCAAGTGCTAAAAAAACTACTTGAAAATTCAAGAATTCACTAGCTATACATATTAAATTTTAAAAGAATGGCACCAATCTTCTCCAGATAAAACCCTCGATTTCTTAGCTTCTTTCAGCACAATAACTAATTGATTCTGTTGTAGAGTTTCTGAGAATCTCTCTCTTTAAGTGTACCATATAATTTACGTTGCAGTTAACTACAACATACATACATACATACATACATACATACACACACACACACATACATACATACATACATACATACATACATACATACATACATACATTAATCATACATACATACATTAATTACTTCTTCCCACAATGGTCTTTTCAAGAGCAATTTACACATTGAGATTTTAACATGGCCGAGTCGAAGTCATATTAAAGGTGCTCCAGGCAGCAGCCGTACAACACATATCGGACCACAGATTACAGCTAAGACCTACTGTAGGTGTTGGTTTTGCTATATGCTTGTAAAGAAAATGGTTTCGACTTACCTTCACAAAAAGTTGAGTTTCTCAAAGAAAAGTACTAGTGGATAAACATACTAAAAGATTTTAATATATAACTCACGTTTTGTTAGTACTAGTAACAAGAATCGAAATATAGTAAGAAATATAATGTCGAATTATGGAACGTGGGCCTTCACTCAAAGCGTCAGACTTGTACATTCCATAATTCCACTGCCTACACAGCACACTACTTTAGTTAAACGAATTAGATGACTTGGACCATTACTGATTAATAATGTAATTTAGCAAATCACGCTATGTATAGGTTAGTTCCTGATGAGAATTCATCCGGGTGGTTACATTTACATGGTCCGCTAAAATATTTGTTCACTTCTTAAACATTTCCATTCAAATTTCCATCCCTGTCAGGGACCTTAGCCCCTGTGTCCAGGGAATTACTGGTGCCACCCCTGTTTACATGGAGTCGTATTAGATGTAAGTTTGAGGAGAACTGTCAGGGTTATTGGGTAAATGTTTTGGGTTAATGAGGGTATTAAATGGTTAGTTAATAGTGTGATTGGTCTTGTGATATGCATAAGGAAACACCAAATGAGCCACCATTTTGCAACAACGTGTTTTGGTGTTTATTACTTTTTTTTATTTAAACATATTTTATTACCGCATTTATTGGTTTGATTGTTTGGAAATGTAATTTTAATCATGTTGGGAATTGCCTGAAAGCATTACGAAGGCTGCATTCAAGATCTCGGCAGCTGAAATAGTTGTCCACAGAAGTACTGAAATCAATATAAAACAACTTTCTTCTTCAAAGGATCTATTTTCCTTGATGGAGCGCAATGAAAAAGTGGCTTTTTGCCATTTACACGGTACTGGATGAATATTTATGCAGCAAAAATCACAATTTGTTTGCTTTCATTACTGACCTATATATAAGTGGACTGTGGGAGCAGCTGCCTAAAAATAAAAATGTGTGACCAGCTCTATATAATTGGCAAGTGCTGATGAACATGAGAAAGTTGTAAAGAAGCAAGGCTGACTGCTGAGTCACCTTAAAGTGTCTTTATCAACCTTTTCCAAGTGTCGTTTAATATACAGCTTGATACTGTAATGTCTTAAAGTGTATATAAGAAGAATGAAGATGAAAGCCCTCACAGCAGTCCTAGATAAAGCATTTTTCTTCCTGGCAGCAAAATCCAAAAATAAATATTTCCTGCTAAACTAAATTAACGATTTCCTGCCTGATAGAAGTTTTCAATTTTATAAGTTGTGATACCACCAGACTTGCAAGTTTGTATCTCAAAACCATAATTTATCTGAATGTGGTATCTATATACATACTTTGCAATAGCGAACTTTTTCAATTGAATACTACGTAATACAAGTACTGTACTAGCATCAAAAATCAAAATGCTGAAACAGTTGAATAAGATAAAAGCAGCTTGCATTCTTGCAAATGCACAATGACAGCTGCAGCCTGCAACAGCAACACTATACTGAAATGATAAATATTTCATTGTTTTCTAGAACAAATCGTTGCGTCATTTGCGCAAGGATATACGAAACTTAGACAGGTTAAGGTCATGTAATAAACCTTCAAAACATTTTCGAATTGTTTACAAATCGCCGCGGGGTTTGGCAAGGATATAGAAAGATGAGTCATCGAATATGAAACGTGATATTCAATCAAAAGTGATTGCTCATCAAAATTGCGTGACCGTGACGCTTTTCGATTTTTTGAAGAATAGGAAATTTATCTTTAAACTTTGACTTGGATTAAAAAAACTGACAAATATTTCCTGCAAGATACAAAAAAATTCCTGCGAACAACTTTTACAAAAAATTTCCTGGCAGTGGCGCTGTCGGACATTTTCCAGCATTGCCTCACGGTCTTCCACTGTCCCAGTTTGGACTGTCTGGTAGTTTTAAAAACCTGTGCCTGTGTCGGCAGTCTGGTTCTTAGGTATTGATCAGCGACCATTACCATTAGCTGAAGGACCTATAAATGCTGGCATTTTGAAACTAAAAATGATCACACTTTTTCCAACTCAAAAGTAATAGGAGCACGCAGTCCAGTTACTGTATATATAGGCAGGGCATGAGATTTGCGGTATCCCAATATCCCGGGATACCAGATTTTAAGTTTGGATACTGGGCATTATAAGCTCAGTATCCCGTGGGGATACCATGAAAATTGGAATAGTGAACAATTGTTGAGCATTCTATCCCAGTTAATTGTTGTTCTTCGCGTCTTGTCTGCGAATGTTGGTGGAAAATTCGACGAACTGTAATCTCATTCCCAGTGTGCACCAAGATTAAATGATAGGCATACATGAGGTAGTATCAGCAACAAGGAGCCATTGCTTGACAAAATGATCACAGGCTCTGGGAACGAGATTAAAATATTCGATCTCGAAGTTAGTCCTGAATTGAATTTGATGGATTTTGACAATGCCATGGACACTTTACAATTATGTTCAAGACGTAAATAACCTAAAGTATTAACACTCTTATCGATGTGTTATTGTACGGCTAGGCATACACTAGTGTAGTATGAATAACTGTCACTGCCAGACTGGAAAGTTTGTAAAAATGTGCAACGGAGATTTGTATATTTCTTATATGCGGGCAATTGTCAGCCTGAAGGCTGAAACTGCGCAACGGAGATCTCTGTTGCGCGGTACAAACTTTCCAGTCAATTGTGTTAAATAAAATTTAACCTTGTTTGGATACTACTTATTGGAATATTTACTATCCAAATGTGGGATACTAAATTTCAAGGAGGGATACCAGATTTTAAGTGCCAAGTATCCCACTGGATACCAAGTATCCCACTGGATACCAAGTATCCCACTGGATACCAAGTATCCCACTGGATACCAAGTATCCCACTGGATACCAAGTATCCCACTGGATACTGCTGAAAATTTCAAATCTCATGCCCTGATAGGTCGGTGGCTTTCATAGGTGGATGAGAATTCAACCAGGTTTGTGTCAAAAATTTGAGCAGATAGGTGGATCTTGTGTGAACGTGAGACCTATCCAGATGAGTTTTCATTCAGAAAAACATTTGTCCAGTCTCGTGTAAATGGAGCCTAAGCTAGTTTATAGTTACCCGAACTACTTAGTTCATTTATCAAACTGAAGCTCACTCTATCTTTTTGCTGGCCCAAGAAAAAATAGAAGTGGTCCAGATCATGATACAGATGATATCCATTGTTTTTTAACAAAAAATCGTCTTCCAGATGTATTAGAGCAATATAGCCCACAGTGAGTCATTTATCATGCAAGGTATACAGTGATGTGGTGGCAAGTTTCAGTCTAGGGTGGCCAGATGCCCCGTAGAGCAGACGTTGGTGCATGGGCGCGAATAAAATCCCACAAGACGTCTGCGAAGGAGGCTGTATCCTTTGTACGCCATTTAATACTCGGAACAAGACCTCGCTCGTCAAGCGAAGTTCTGTATTTATATGAATCTATTACATAAATTAACATAATCTATTTACATACATTACATCTTCCTTTCCTTAACTTAATAAACTTGAATTGATACAGTACTACTCTATAATTCCTGAAAACTAAACATAATATAAACATATGTTAAAAAATATAGTTTGTTTGTTTTTTCATGGTTTTCTCAATGTGTATCTTAGTAAAAAAGTTTCGTCAGACAGAGTTTCTAACTTAATGGACCTAAAGTCATTCGATTGATATCTAACCGGTTGAATATCTGTTCTTCCTGAACGAGTTCGCACTACGTTTTTAGTCTCCTTAACTGGCTGCACTGAATCTTCAGAATTAATAGTTGTCTTTTCATGTTGTTGCATGTGAATCTCCAACTTTAACGCTTCTATGGCTTCCATCTTCTGTCACTGATAAGGATGTCGATTCCTCCGTATAAGTTGAGGTGTTGTGCGTACCGTCCGATTATCTGCACGAAGATGTCGGCGATTTCTTCTACAGGGTAAATCAACCTCCATTTCTACCACATAAGATCTAGGAGTTTGGTGTTTCTTGATGACAGTAGCTGGAACCCATTTCTTGTCTTTCTGTATTCGGACGTTGTGGCCAACTTTCAGTGGCGACAATTCTTTGCTGCATCTTCTGTCGTACATAGTCTCCAATAATCGCTTTACTACTTCTGTTCACCAGAAGCTATTTCTACACAGGAAGGGTAGAACTCAGTCGTCTTTTCATCATGAGTAATGAGTAATGATTTATTTAACGTCGTGAACACAGGACGTGGTCGCCCAATCATCCGAGCCAGAGGCTCATGTTAAAAGTGCACGACATAAGCTAAGACCTAACGTGTTGATTTTACGGAGGGAGGAAAACCGCAGAACCCTGCGAAAAACCCTCGGAGCACAGGAGAGACCAACTAAAGTCTACTCACATGAAATTCAAGTTCGAGAATGGGGCTATTCCCAGACGGTCACCCATCCAAGTACTAACCCCGTCCAACTGGGCTTAACTACAGCAGTGAGAGGCAGCGCCCTAACAGCACACGCCTCTGCGAAGGAGATAATCCAATTCCTTTTACTGCGATTATTGTGGGCTCGAAGTGGTGTGCTTCAATCCATAATCTTTCTGAAAATTTTTGGGGGGAAACTTTATGCAAATTGCGGACCATTGTCGCTTCCTACTACAGTACATCAGGTATAATGTATGCCATACTAGTGTATAACATACTCTTCATGTGGTAACCGGTAGTTTTGCTGCTAAGATCCTTTCAGGCCACTTAGAATAGTAATCTATACAAAGTAGTTACTCATGTAGCCTGCGTAGCTGGCGGTATTAGGGAGTTCGGGCGCGGGCGGTAGGCGGGCAACGCGAAATACCGCCTGCCCGAAAACCATATGTTTTTGAATTGCGCCCACGGAATATGTTTGTTTAAAAGAACCAATCAGAACGTGAGCTAATAATAGTGATGCATGAAGCATGGTTGTTTCAATGGTAAACTAAAATTGAGGCGGTGATCGCACTACATCTGCAAATGGTTCATCGGATAAGTTAAATTGCTGTGTAGTTAAGCGATTCAAGAGAAGGGATTTGATCGTTTATAGATACTCTTCAAGGGAGAGACGACGAGTACAGAACAGTCATCATTAATAATTCCAAACAGTGAAATAAAAATAGTGTGCTGCGTAGACAGTGTTAAACTAGACTGAAAGCCAGCCGCCGGTCTCATCTCGTTCTCACTCCTGAGAGTAGCTCAGGAGGGAGAACGAGATGAGATCGGCGGCTGGCTTTCAGTCTAGTGTACAACAATCGAAATATAGTAAGGTTAGATATACTGCCGAAACAGAGAACGTAGGAGGCTAACGTTTCGAGCGAAGGCCCTTCTCTCTTTCTCTCTGACGAAGGATCTTCGCTCGAAACGTTAGACTCCTACGCTCTCTGTTTCGGCAGTATATCTAACCTTACTATATTTCGATTGTTATTAATAATTCCAGACATTTTCATCTCATGCTTCGCCAAAGCAAACATGGTAAATATCATACTTTTACCAAATCCAGTTGGCAAAATTGCAATCACATCTCTACCAAGCAATAGATATCCAATTGCAATTCATTGTTCACTCTTCAAACGACGTGACGACCGATAGCGCTTCAATTCAATACTTTCTCAATACATTCACTTAATATTTGTCCCCTCGTGTCTGTAATATGATAACTCCTGAAATCAAAAATCAATATTCTGACCAATCAGAATGCTCCGTCACCCAGCGGACGGAGACCGGGGGTATTTCGCGTTGCCCGCCTACCGCCCGCGCCCGAACTCCCTAATACCGCCAGCTACGCAGGCTATTACTCATGATAACCCTTGAACTCGAATAAATCACAGGCTACGATTTCCCATGGTCGGGTTGGACATTCGGATGGAATCATGGGCTATCGGGTATTCGTTGTGTGATAGGTGGCACGACTTCGCTACTTGTTCTTCGATTTGTGAAGTCGTCCCAGGCCAGAACAGCAGTTCTCTTGCTCGTTGTTTGCACTTATTTATTCCCAGGTAAGATTCGTGTATTTACTTCAACATCTCGGATCTCAGGGCTTTCGGAACGATGACGTTGTGGCTCTAACCCTCTTGTCGGGGACCTTAGCCCCTGTGTCGGGGAATTCCTGGCGCCACCCCCTGAACTCTGCAGCTGTAATAACATTGTCTGCAAGCGCAATGGGGCTTGATACAATAGTTTTCTGAAAATAATTTCCAGTAGTTTATGGTCGGTCTCCACTTCTACTTCTCTGCCATATACCTACTTGTGGAATTTCTTACATCCATAGAGAATAGCCAAAAGCTCTTTTCTATCTGTGTGTAGTGTTGCTGCGCTGTCGTGAGGGCTCTTGAGGCATATGCTACTGCCATTTCGTCTTGCAACAGGACGGCTCCAAGACCTTTGCTACTGGCATCCACCTACAACTTTACTGGTTTCGTAACGTCGTAGAACTTCAGAACTGAAGTAGATAGTGCAAGTTCTTTTAACTTTTGAAAACTACAGTATCTTCCTGCCGCTTATCCCAATGCCACGCTGTTTCTTTCTCTACCAGTTCTCTTAACCGTGCATTTTCTTCTGACAACCTACGTAGCAGTGGCGTAACTTTGGGCTAGGGTGCCCCTGGCCCAAACTGAAAAGGCCCCCCCCCCCCGGCCCTGGGGGACCATGCCCCAGAAGTGCATTTTCAGCGATTTCTGCGAGGAATTTTCCAAAAAATTAATCGGACACTGCTGCATTAAAAGCAAAAATAAAACATTTTGTTTTTATGATTTGGGTGAACACAAAAAAGATTAGTCTAACTGCTATACCTGAGATAATACAGATCTTTTGACAATACACTTCAACTTTGTAGTTTATATCCCGCCGTTTGACAGAGAAAACTTCACGATGGACTGGGCATCCGCAAAAACGGTAATTTGACCGTGAGCAAAAGGCCTGGGACAAGCAGCAGAATAGAAATCCATTTTCGTACCTTTTCGTACCTTGTTGCAACGTTCTGTATTTTTTTTTAAACTGTTTGAAACTTCGTACCAATATTTAAATGATGGAAAGCTATATCCAGTTCAACGACGACTGACTATTTCCCAATAAATACGTGAAAATGACGGAACGTCGAAATCCCCATAAAGGACATCCAACATCGACTCAGTGACCCCCCTGTGACAGGGGGGCCCCGGCTCTTGCGGGGAAGCGTCTAGTAACAGGAGTTACGCCACTGCTACGTAGAAACTTGCTAAGATACTGGATGAATCCTAGAAATCGGCGAACTCCTTGGAGATCTTCTGGGCGTTCCAGCTCAGCCACTGCTCAGACTTTCTCTGGATCTGCCTTTACACCTCCCTCTGTTAAGAGATGGCCAACATAGGGGGCTGTGTCTCCCGAATCTTGCATTTCTTCAAACTTGTCCCTTTGCTATAGAAATATTCTTTAACAAAATGGCCGACAAACTCGTAATCCGGAACGGTCCATTACCGAAAAATAAAAGACAGACACGTGACACTTCGCGGAGTTTCAAATTATATTGGAACGCTCTAGCACCCCACACAATCTCTCGTCGTGTTGTTTAACATCATTACATAATGATGTCATCCATAATGGCATCGACTCCGGATAAGTTCTCCAACATTTGCGACGCTGCATGTTGAAAAACTTCTGGCGCCAACTTAATAGCGGCAACCTGATAAACCGATATCGCCCAAAGGGCGTATTAAAGGTACACAACTTCGAACTTGCTTTATCGAGACGGATTTGCCAAAATCCCGATTGGGCATCTAAAACGGAAAAAAAACTTGGCACCTGGCATTTGCCCTAGGACTTCCTCAATGGTTTTCATTGGATGATGTTCCCTTTCAATCCCTTTATTAAAATCTCTGGGATCGATGCACATTTTCAACTTCCCATTGGATTTAACCACCGTAACCATACTATTTAGTCGGTTCTGTTACTTTTACCACCACCCATTCTTCCTCCATTCAATTGAGCTCTGCTTTTATCGCATCTTTCAGCGCAATTGGTACTTTTCGAGGAGGATGAATTGTGGGAGTTACATCTGGTTTCAATTTAATGGAGTATCCCCCCTGGAGACAACCCAAACCTTCGCACAATTATGAGTATTCTTCTTTAAGATTGATTATCTTAGTTAATTGTTCATCCGCCTCATCGGATCTTTTCTTTGAATTTTCATACACTCTCTTCTTAACCAGATTAAGTTCTCTACAGGATTCTGCACCCAGAACTGGGGAAGCTTTCACATCCACGACATAAAACTTGATAGCCAGCGTAGCCGGCGCTGGGTGATCGGGAAGGGAGCGCCTGCAGGCGCCTATTGTTATTTTTCGTGCCGCTCCCTAATTAAAACAGTGTATTTTTGGAAGTTGTCAATTTCAAAAACCTGAGCTGAATAGCTTAATTAATTTGGAAGTTGATCGAATGTTGAGTGGGCTACAGATAGCTCAGACAGATTATTTTCGTAGTTATAAAACATGTGTAACGACTATGACGATGATAATCATATAACATCCCGCGACATTCGATCTATATCGATAATAGTTCAATTTAATAGCAAATTATATTTTCCACTGACAACTGGCGCTGATGGCCAATGCAGCCGGAGAAGTATACGCCTGAGTAGATCCCACTGATTCGAATCAAATGCGATTGTAAGAAATTCTAAACGATGTTTTGCTCAAGCCAATATCAGACAATTCAGTTACTCGCCGTTAAGCCGAAGTCGCCGAAGGGGCCACGTCTTGCGTGAAAATCATACCGTAAATAACTGTTGGGAAACCAGCGAATAAACATTTTCCTTCGGATGCACATGCACCTGCCTTATGGCCACCCTCCTCTCAATCTCAGTTTATTTTGAACTCTATTCAAGGCACATTTTTGCAACGCTCTTCGAACTGTTAACTCTTCGCCAACGTCTGCAGCGGAAAGCAAAATCTCTTTGATTGAAAGTTATTAGCGTGTCAACCAATAGAATGCGAGCGTTCGCCGGCGAACGCTATACACGAAAAATAACAATAGGCGCCTGCAGGCGCTCCTTTCACTGTCTGTCCCAATAATAATAATAATAATAATAATAATAATAGTAGTAGTAGTAATAATAATAATAATAATAATAATAATAATAATAATAATAATAATAATTTTTATAATACTTTATTAAAAATCCAATAAAAATAGAATACAATATTAACATCTGATCATTGAAAAAAATAGAAAGTGTTATAAAAAAATGTTCTAAAACTGTTCAAAAATTTTGTTCAATGTTATAAAAATAGTTAATCAGAATTGCATAACTAATTAATCAACAGATTGCTTTCTGCAACCTCAGCTGCTATATTCGTGTTAGTTACACATCGTGACGATCTTCGTGATCCTCTTATACATGAAATAGTCGATCTCAGCAATGAAAATGAAATATGGCACCGCATCCAGGCTAACGTGATGTTGTAAGATGTTTTTCGTTTGTTGGCTAGAAGCTCAGCCAATCTCTTATATATAATGCTCGTTTCTTTACTGCAACCACCTGTTGTTGAGAAGACCAGAGGTGTAAATGAACCATGTTCGATTTCCCGTATTCGATCACCGTACTCCCTTTTCTTGGACATTTCATGTTTTCGGAATAAGGCAGAGACACTGGTGTTACGATAACTTGGCGCGTTTGGGTGGAAGACCCTTACATCAAAAAATGCGCTTTGAAATCGGCTCCAGAGACCTTTTGTCTTGATGTCAACTCGAGCATCATCTTGTCTATTCGCAGATCGGGGGAGAAGGACCTCTCCTGTTAAAGGCTGTAACAAGGGTTCTGTTTCAGTTTCTCTACATACTTCATTCATCCACTCGGCCGTCAGGTCACGAATTTCATTATGCCTTGCTATGTATAATAATAATAATAATATATATAATATATTATTATAATATGATAATAATAATATATATATAATATACTATATATAATAATAATAATAATAATAATAATAATAATAATAATAATAATAATAATAATAATAATAATAATGAACTTTGTTTATGCTCGATAGCCTCAGTAGGTTTTTTAACAAATCCTCTTTACGCGAGGGTCGAGGACAATACATACAATCAATTAAATAAGTATAAATAAATAATTATGAAATCGTACTAAGATAAATCTGATAATAATGACTATAGGAAGCTGATTTAAAACATGCTAAAGATTTAGACTCACGAATGTATAGAGGAAGTTCATTGAATAACTTAGGACCATTAATACTAAAAGCACGTTTGTGTATACTAGATCTAGTAAAAGGAACTTCTAAATGTTTTGCTTCCACTGAACGTAGAGACATACACGTTTTGGGCTCATAGTAGTTCAACAAGCTACTGATATAGCTTGGAGCTAAGGCATTAAGACCCTTATATACTAAAGTAACCATCTTTAATTTATAGCGATATGATAATGGAAACCATCGTAATTCACGGTACAATCCCCAGCGCCGGCAACCCAGGCTAAAAACTTGATATCGTAGGTTTTACTCTTGCAGGTAACTGGTAAAACTACAGTTCCTTGCACTACAGTTGGGTGTCCCGAATACGATTTAATTGACGTATCCGACTTCTTTAACTTAGGAACCGTCGGCCCCAATCTCTTGTACACCTTTGTAGAGATCGTATTACATTTAGCGTATTACATTTAGTCAACGTCTCATACAATTCGTTGGTCTTATACTCGAGGATTCCACACAGCCAACAAACATGAAATCATCGTCACTAATTGGCTTTTCCTCCTCGACCCCGTCTCTTGCACATTTTCGCGGGATGGTTGTTTTTTATGACCTTTATTACGCTGCTTACCTTACGCTGGCACGTCTTCGGCGTGATTAAACCCACATTTGCCACACGATCGTCCGTTTGACTGCTTTCGAAGGACTTATCTCGCCTTTTGATTTGAATATCTCGGCTCTATTCCATGAACCTTGGCGTCATCTCCGGTCATAGTTCTTAACTGAGCTTCAGAAATTTCGATTGTGCATCCAATGTCAATAGCTGTTTCCATCGTCAGGGAAGATCCTTCTTGAATTAATCTGGCTCGAACCTTCGAAGATCTGACTCCGAACATGCACAATACTGTCTCGAACCATTTCATCTGCTTGTTGATATCTGAAATCTCGGGCCAACAATTTAAATTCGGTCACAAAAGTTTGGTAAATTTCTCGTCCTTTCTTTCCTACTCAGATCATCAAGTAGTTGCATTTTTCAGCTTCCGAGCAGTCTTTGAATGGACCTCCAAACATGAATTCGCAGTGTTCTTTGAACGCATTCCAAGGTCCCGGCAAATCTCTGCTTTGCCAGTCTATTTGAGGAACTGAACCAATAATTCGCTCCATCTCTCTTTCTTCTCAAAGAAATATCTTCTCTTTGGTTTGTTGACTTCGATGATTCGAGTGGATGTAATGGATTGTCTGCCGACTACGCCATGTCTCGTTTGTAGGTCATTTAATACTCTGAACAAGACCTAGCTCATCAAGCGAAGTCCTGTATTTATAGGAATCTATTACATAAATTAACATAATCTATTTACATACATTACAGAGGCTGCTACTTTTAGGGTGTTGCTATTTTCATGGTGTTGCTACTTTTGGGTTGTTGCTACTTTTGGGTTGTTGCTGCTTTTGAGGTGTTGCTACTTTTGGGTTGTTGCTACTTTTTGGGTATTGCTGCTTTCGGGGAGTCGTTACTTCTGGGGTGTTGCTACTATTGGGGGTCAATACTTTCGGGGAACCAGTACTTTCGGGTTGTCGTTACTTTTAGGGTACCGCTGCTTTTGGGGAGTCCGCTACGTTTGGGGAGCTGTTAATTTCGGGGTGCCGCAATTTTCAGGGTGCCGCTTTTTTCGGGATGCCGCTACTTTTTGGTGCCGCTACTTTATGGGTGCCGCTACTTTATGGGTGTCACTACTTTTTGGGTGCCGCTACTTTATGGGTGCCTCTACTTTATGGGTGTCGCTACTTTATGGGTGCCTCTACTTTATGGGTGCCGCTACTTTTTGGATGTCGCTACTTTTTGGATGTCGCTACTTTATGGGTGTCGCTACTTTTTGGGTGCCTCTACTTTATGGGTGCCTCTACTTTATGGGTGTCGCTACTTTATGGGTGCCTCTACTTTATGGGTGCCTCTACTTTTTGGATGTCGCTACTTTTTGGATGTCGCTACTTTATGGGTGTCGCTACTTTTTGGGTGCCGCTACTTTATGGGTGCCGCTACTTTTTGGGTGCCGCTACTTTTTGGGTGCCACTACTTTATGGGTGCCTCTACTTTATGGGTGTCGCTACTTTATGGGTGCCTCTACTTTATGGGTGCCTCTACTTTTTGGATGTCGCTACTTCTTGGATGTCGCTACTTTTTGGATGTCGCTACTTTATGGGTGTCGCTACTTTTTGGGTGCCTCTACTTTATGGGTGCCTCTACTTTATGGGTGTCGCTACTTTATGGGTGCCTCTACTTTATGGGTGCCTCTACTTTTTGGATGTCGCTACTTTTTGGATGTCGCTACTTTATGGGTGTCGCTACTTTTTGGGTGCCGCTACTTTATGGGTGCCGCTACTTTTTGGGTGCCGCTACTTTTTGGGTGCCACTACTTTATGGGTGCCTCTACTTTATGGGTGTCGCTACTTTATGGGTGCCTCTACTTTATGGGTGCCTCTACTTTTTGGATGTCGCTACTTTTTGGATGTCGCTACTTTATGGGTGTCGCTACTTTTTGGATGTCGCTACTTTATGGGTGTCGCTACTTTTTGGGTGCCTCTACTTTTTGGGTGCCTCTACTTTATGGGTGCCTCTACTTTATGGGTGTCGCTACTTTATGGGTGCCTCTACTTTATGGGTGCCTCTACTTTTTGGATGTCGCTACTTTTTGGATGTCGCTACTTTATGGGTGTCGCTACTTTTTGGGTGCCGCTACTTTATGGGTGTCGCTACTTTTTGGGTGCCGCTACTTTATGGGTGCCGCTACTTTTTGGGTGTCGCTACTTTATTGGTGTCGCTACTTTTTGGGTGCCGCTACTTTTTGGGTGCCGCTACTTTATTGGTGTCGCTACTTTATGGGTGCCGCTACTTTAAGGGGTATCGCTATTTTTTGGCGGCCAGAACTTTCGGGGGCGGGCGCTATTTTAGGGGAGCCAGTATTTTTTTGAAGTCGCTACTTACGTGATTCTACGGCATGTCATTTTCTGTAAACATAGCACAGGTAGTCGAAACTCGCACTATGTGAGTGTTTGTTTACAATAGCTTTTAAATATGGCGAACTCGCATATTCTAACTTCGGTCTTACTGTTGTTTGGTATGTAATTTCTTCGGAACTGCCCTCGAGAGGTCAAAAAAATTGCATAACGAACAATAATAGTAAGACCAAAGTTGGAATATGCGAGTGCGTCATGCGATCCGTTCTATAAGAGAGATACAATTAGCCAAAATGGAAAGCGTACAGAGGAAAGCCGCACACGGTTTTGTACTCAAAATTATCAACAGACAGCGAGTGTCACGGACATGGTTAGAGAGTTAGGATGGGATAGTCTGGAGTCAAGGAGGAAAAAAGCAAAACTAAATTTATTCTATAAATTGACTCATAAGATAATTAACATAAATACCGCAAACCACAGATCTATAGTACACACGTGGCAGTCATTCTTTTAAACACCGTATGCCTAAGATTTATAATGATGTTTTTAAATTTTCATTTTTTCCACAAACGATCAAGGATTGGAATTCTCTTGCAGATAATTTAGTAAACTCAGATTCTTTTGAAGATTTGAAAGTTAAATTTCACCATTTTAACATTGATCAATTTTTTTTATTTGTTTATTTATTTACCGTTTATATTTAATTATATATTTATATATTCATTTATTCATTACCTCCGCTGGGAGATTATGTTTTTACCTCTGTTTGTCTGTCTGTTTATCTGTTTGTCTGTGGGTCTGTCTGTCTGTCACTAGGATATCTCTCAAAATAGTCCACAGGTTTTTGTGAAAGTTTGTGGAAAGATTGATTATAGATCAATGACCAAATCTTTCAATTTTGGTTGAATTTGCTTGAAATTTGGATGAGAAATTAATAAAGACCTTACTACAAGATTCTCCGTGTAGAAAAATAGCTTGATTGCGCTCATATTTTAATGAAACATTTTTGCATAATTTTGGTACGAATGCAATCAAGCATTAGTTCATTAGATTCATACATGTAAACGCCTTGTGAGACAGCCTGGTTATGCAAATAATGTATGTAATTTTATGGCAAAATATAAAATAGAGGCTTACGTTTGATTTTTCTGCGTTGATTTGTTGTTTGACTCTCTTCAGAGGACTGGTATAAACTATTGAACATCTTTAAACTCACGGCTCCTCTTGACACCAATATAATTAGACAAGGTAGACTCCGACTCCGACAATTTTAACAGAAAGGCTCTGAATTTGCTCCGAAACATCTAATCGCTTCAAAATTTTGCTAAGAACATCTTAGATAGCTGCGCTAACCATTGATACCATGCAATGAAAAAGGCGAATACTTTTACAGAGGTAGTTTCGACAAAATTGATCTCTTCGGCCCTTCGAAATAAGCTTGAACGTGCACCATCGGCTCAAAAAATAATCTAGCGGCCTTATGACTCAAACTGTTTGAACGTCCTGTGACAAAATCTACGATCTTAGTATCGCAATCAATTTGGTCAAATGTGTCTACGGTAACGTAAGATTTTTTTCTTGAAAAAATTACCGATTTGAATGTTTTAAAATTAACAATGTTTATATAAAAGCCGCTGTAAACAAATACTCCGTGTCCCTGTGAATATAGCCAACCACGTTAACTTCTTTTATTATGCTAATAGATCCATTAACAACTATTAATTTACTGGTCTTGTTATAACAACAATAATTGTTATCTTACAGGAAATGATTCCAAAATGTTGCAGTGTGACCCATGGTTGGATAGACTAATTCTTTAGTAATGGGTAATCTCCTTACCAAACTAAATACTGGGCAAGCTAGTAGTTTGTTGGGTAAACCCAATACCAAACCAAATACTAGGCAAGCAAGTAGTTTGTTGGATAAACCCAATGTTAAACCAAATACTGGGCCATCTAGTAGTGTGGTAGCGAGCGATGGTTCCATAACGATACAGGGTGTCATGTGTAAACCATACGAAGAAAATGGAATGACTGTGGTGGATTTGAGACCAGCAGGTGTTCTGAAAGAAGCATTTCCAATTGAACTGCTTAAAAATCCTGAAAAATCTAAAATCCTTCTTTGTCATGAAAATGTGCTCAGCTTTCTCGAGTCAACTATCGATAGTTTGCCACCTAATATCACAATTGAAATATTTGATTATTGTGATGCCAACCATCGCTATGCAGAAGACGTTGATGACAAGTATTTGTGGAAGACCTGTTATATTGCAGTTGATCAGCATGGTCTAATTTTTCTTGATCTGGGATGCGAAGCTTTGAAAGGACAACCGCTCAAGTTTTCTACCAAGAAAAAGTTGCATCAAGTAATTTTAAGAGATTACGAAGAAGGTGTTTTAGTCCGCAACAGCAGCAGTGGAACTTTTGAATCTTTGGAAGAACTGATTATAGCTGATGGTGAACCAGGAGAAAGAACATTAACTGTACAGATTCCTGATTCTTCATTTCGAAAGTTCCCTCAAATTTCGTTGAGCGGTGTGAATGTAATAATATCATCACCAGGAAGACCAACAGATGTTCAGTTGCGTGGTGAATGTAAAGAACCATTCCTTGGGGAAATGGTTAATCTTAAGAAGCTGTTTCTCAGTGTTGCTGGGTCAAGGATGTCGCTAACAGGAATGGATAAACTGCCCAATCTTGTAGAGGTGACTGTTATTGATAATCGTTTTGATTGCATTGCTGACTTTTTTCAGAATATGACATTAAAGAAATTGACATTAGTTAATTGTGGCTTGCATGGGTTACCTGCTGAACTTGAGGAATGTTCTGAGTTACAAGAGTTAAACCTTTATAACAATTCATTTGGTTATAACCCAATAGTCTTCCCAAAGCTACCACATCTGAAGAAACTGGACTTGTCTGAGTGTGATCTTGAACAGCTACCCGATGGTCTTGAGGGATGTTCTGAGTTACAAGAATTGAACCTTCACCACAATTACACCTTTCGTGACAACCTAACGGTCTTCCCAAAGCTACCACATCTGAAGAAACTGGACTTGTCTGAGTGTGATCTTGAACAGCTACCCAATGGTCTTGAGGGATGTTCTGAGTTACAAGAATTGAACCTTCACCACAATTGCACCTTTCGTGACAACCTAACAGTCTTCCCAAAGCTACCACATCTGAAGAAACTGGACTTGTCTGATTGTAATCTTAAACAGCTACCCGATGGTCTTGAGGAATGCTCTGAGTTACAAGAGTTGGATCTTGAGAACAATCCGGGACTTCGTCACAACCTAACAGTCTTCCCAAAGCTACCACATCTGAAGAAACTGGACTTGTCTGATTGTAATCTTAAACAGCTACCCGATGGTCTTGAGGGATGCTCTGAGTTACAAGAATTGAACCTTCACCACAATTACACCTTTCGTCACAACCTAACAGTCTTCCCAAAGCTACCACATCTGAAGAAACTGGACTTGTCTCAGTGTCGTCTTGAGCAGCTACCCGACGGTCTTGAGGAATGCTCTGAGTTACAAGAATTAGACCTTTACAAAAATGACATACATGGTCTCAACTTAACACTCTTTCAAAAGCTAGAAAATCTGCAAAAACTGGATTTGTCACTGTGTGGTCTTAAACAGCTACCTGCTGGCCTTAGTGAATGTTGTGAACTGAAAGGATTGGTTGTTTCTGGTCATCTGGTTGATGGACAATTATTATCTGCTTTTAAACTACAGAAAGTGGTGGGGCCGTTGGTCGATTGCTGCATTTATACAAGAAGATCTGAAGAAGGTAAAACCATTGACCAAATAACATAGAAATAAACTATTTTTAAGCTACATTGTTATATAGCTGGGTTTTTGCTAGTTGTACCTCAGACTGCTATTGGTTCATTTATGGTCACGTGGGATTAGACAAATCAAATGTTTCCCGCGCAGGCAATATTGGAACAATTGTTGCCCGCTCAGGCAACAACTGCTTAGTGAAAGTCTAGCTAAACAGCCTAAACCAAGCAAAAATCCAACGAAAACCCAGCTATATAACAAAGCACTTAATTAATTGTCTGACCCATCGGGAAACATTTAGTTTTGTTTTTCCTCATGACCAGACATTAAGTGTATAGTATTTATACACTTGATTATCTTGTCGAATATTGAAAAAATACTTCTCATCAATCTTTTAAGAGAGGAAAAAGTCAAGTGCGGCTTTGGCTGCTTACCAGTCAAAATGTCCTTAATTCAAAACATTCTCGGGCTATAGAGAAGTGAAAAAGAGAAATACAGTGTATAACAGACTTATTTGAAAGTTCAAAAAACGCAAAGAAGTGAATACTTCAAGCAGTTTCATGCGTAGTTAATTTGTATCGTTTGACTTGGCTTTGTAGCCTTTGTTGCTGTTTTCATGTGTTGCTATAAAAATGAAAACTTGATACAACTATACAAGTAAAGACTGGCAACAGACGCTGTGCTTTTTGAGAATATACGCTAAATATCAGAGGCCCGAAGTAGTGGAAAGTTGACTTTGGGTGAATTTTGTTAGGAGGAATTGAAACGCGTAAACTGGGAGCCTTCCAGCACAAGTTGTATCTAGTCTAAATATTTCATATCAAAAGATTTCGTTCGAAAAGTTGGTTTTCCGTTATTATGTTTGCGATCGCCTCCGGCAAGTACGCTTGGCTAGGGAGTTATTCCTATATTATTTCTTTTCTGCTACGGGATTACAAACTTTTCTTGCCCCGGCAATGGAGGCATCAGCTTTTCGAACAAAATGTTCTGGCTTAAAATATTTGGAGCAGATACGACTTGTGCTGGCTGGCTCGCAGTTTGCGCGTTTTCTCTTAACAAGATTCACCCAAAGTTGTTTATTCACTACTTCGGGCTTCAAATATTTAGCGTAAGATATCCTGTGTCTTTCTCAGGATCTGGTTTGTTATAACACCCGAATACAACACACCGGGAAGGCATTTCTTCCGACTGATTGCGGCGAAAACCAAGTAAAGCAAGAAAAACAACGAAAGTACTTCCGGTCCCGATCTTACGTCACAAGTGTTCTTCGGATTCAGACGTTTTTCTACCTGCCATGTTTTTAAAAACCATATTTTTTGCCATGTTCAGGGCAAAATGTCTGCGGAATTTCAATCTTCTCAGTTTGGCCGATGTTATTTCTAAATGAAGATTTTTGTATTCGCGAGTTGCACGATCATGCGGACGCATTATTTTGGCGGGCTACTTGCATAACAAATGTGGTAAATGAACGAAATTTGACAATTTCTGAAGATATTAGCATTAGGAATTATTTCTATATTTAAAAATAGTTAAACCTTTCATCAAGTAGACTCAATCTGCTCGCAGGTAGCCTGCGCCGCAGACGTCCAAACCTCGAGTCAAATCCTTTGTTAAGGTGGCTCAAAACAGTTTCTTGAAGAATGGAAAATACAAGTTTGAGAGGCCAAAACACGTGCATAAACAATTCGGAAAAAGAATAAAACTAAATATTATGCATAGTTAAACTTTCTGACAATCAAAAACTGTTACCAAATAAATAGCAACAGTTGTTGCTATGGCAACAATGACGTTTCAAAATGGCTGCCAATTACCCTTCAAACTAATTTAATTCGAAAAAAAACTTTGGTAAACCCGAATTTCTTTTTCATTAAAACTTTTCTTGAAGTATGAGTAATCAATAAGCCGATTTAAAAAAAATTCTCTAGAACAAATAATTTTTTTTCTCGGAAAAGTCATGTTTGTCAATTTTTAAAAAATTTGGACTTATAGCAAATCGAAGCTCAGTATACACGGTAAAGTTTGCCTTTACTAATATTTTTTGGTCAACTTTTTATTTTACAAGTTGTGTTTGTTCATGTGTTTGTTATAAATTCAAATCGTGTTTGCGCATAGATAATGGAAGGGAACTTGATAGGAAACTTACGAAACCGGAAACGATGTTTGCGCAACTTGCTATGGTAATTATACACTTATAAGGGGCTGATATGCACCTAATGGGTTGGCCCACATGGCTGAAATCAGAAACTGCTGAACTTAAGTGCTATTACACTATTGTTTAATTTCAGCAATAGCTGATCCTGGCCATGTGGGACCACCCGTTAGGTGCATTAGCTGCTTATAAGTGTATAATTACCATAGCAAGTTGTGCAAACATCGTTTCCGGTTTCGTAACATCGTTTTAAGTTTCCTATCCAGTTCCCCTTCTATTATCTATGGTTTGCGCAAACATGTTTTCGGGCTTCGTGGGAAAGTTACACAAGTCAGTAAACAAACGGCGAGGTAAATTCCAGCCCTCTTACTAGGGCTAGCCCTACCAAAAACGCTCATGTAAACGCGAGGTGAAATCCAGCCCTCCTCCATATAAACACCCTCTTAATTATAAATTCAACGTGGAACCATTGTCTATAAATCTAATATGCACCTGTATCACCAAGTCCCCGTACTATATATAATTGACGATTGAGAATCTATTTCACAAACTCGTGTATCGTGTTTTACCAGGGGTTTTAAACACTCGAGAACAACAAAAATCACTCGGCCTATTACCTCGTAATTTTCAATGTTCTCTCGTGTTTGTAAAACATTCGAAAACAATAAAAATCACACTCGAAAACAATGAAAATTACTCGGTTATAACGGCCTCGTGATTTTCATTGTCCTCTCGTGTTTGTAACCCTTGGTAAAACACTCCATAGTCAATCGAGATATGGTCTGGAAACTCGGCAAACTTCAAAGCGCCTATAATGAGCTGGGATTTTATGTTGAACCGTACCTTACACCGTGCACATCCTTTGTTTTAGGTTTATTAATATTTATATAAAACGGTTGAGTGATTGAACTGAAACGTTGCTATTGGACAATTCGTTCATTATACTAAAATACAATGTGTTCAGTGACCGTGCACAAAAATGCCTTTATAGGCGAACAAAAAGATAGACCAAAGAATTTACCTGAGTTTCCAGAATTTTCCTGAGTTTTGACCATATCTCGATTGACTATGAACACTCCCACTCGTTTATGAAATATTGCATCATCATTAATAACAAATAAAATACATAGCCTGTCAAGTAACTAATGGTCAAGAACCGCTTTATTTCAATAGAATGAGCAGGAAGCATTTTATTGAATTGTGTGACAAGCTAAGAGCCGATATTACTGAAAAAAGAAAGGATATAATAAGTCATAGGATCCAATTTCTGTTGAGACAAAAGTGGCTGCAAATTTGCATTTAATACAAACGCGTTTCCTATATAAGGCAAAACGATGAAGTTGAAAACGACAAATTTAAACTCTGAAACGTTGTCGCGTGCACATAGTCCGAGTGCTTTTCTTTTGTTTTTAGCACTCAATGACGTCAAAATTGAAAAGAAATATCCGCTGGGCACCAATTTCGAGTACACAAAATATATCGTTAAGGCGGCGTTCAGAAGCACAAAACACGAAAATGAAAACGTTATTTCTCTAAAACGAAAGCAGATATCGTGAAACCATCAACATTTTTAGACATGACAATTTAAAGCTTTTTACTGATGTATTTTTTGACCCGAGTTTTGGTGCGATTTTAATCGTGCGGTTTTAAAACATGATTCTTGTAATACATGTATTTTCAGTTTTGGTGCGGTTTTAAAACATGATTCTTGTAATACATGTATTTTCAGACCATTTTATGTTTCTTTTTTTAAGTTTTGGCGGAAGAAGAAAGTTGGGTATGCTCGAAATGGCTCCAAATTGCAAGTAAGTACTGTAGCCAAGGTAGTTTTTATTACTTAACGCTGTTCTAAGATGAAGAATTTAAAACTTTTGAAGTTTTAAGTAAATTAGTTAGAGATGAAATTGATTGAAAAAATTTGTGCAATAAGAGCTGAAAGATCCGGTGCAACAAGAGGCGTGTCAGTTATCGAACGCTTGTTCGATTCGTTTCTTATTAAGCTTCTTACATTGCTCCAAAGCGATCTTTCCTGGGGCTTCTACTCGAGGTGTCTAAAAATTTTCAGTCTTATCCTTTTAGCTGGTCACTGTTGATTGACATCTGTCAATCAACTTGTACTATAATTAGATATGAGCATCCGTTTGACAAAATAAGCGCAAGAGCGCAGGCCAGACAATGGCTGAGTTATTACAATAAATCGATTTCACTTTTTTAAGCGAAGTTTTGTCTCAACAATTTCCGCGTTGGAGTTTTGACCGTCGTTAGTCGTTAATACATAAGGAACAATATCACGAGTATCAGGTGAGCGTGATTTTGGTATACTTTTGTCACAAAATTTTGGTTTGGTGGAAAACGCGGACTGCGGACTTGTGGACTGTGCTAATCTTTACTGATAGAATAGTTCTTTTTCTTGTGTGGTATAACGACACTGGGATTTTCTTCTTGCAATGGAAACCAAACAGATCACATACAATTAAACGATACATCTCCGCGTTTCCTGTTGTTATCATTAAGTAATGTTTTGTAAAATGTAAAATAAAAGTAAAAGTAATTTACAGGTATTTAGATCCTTTAGGGTAATAATTATAATTGAGATTAAGGAGAAGGTTAAGGTGAAATTTAGTTTAATGTGTGGGTCAGGTGGGAATTGAGGTTGGGGTTAAGAGGATTATATTTAGGGTTAACGTTGGGTAGATGGTTGCTGTTAGATGGGGGTGAATTTGGGTTAAGGGTGGGGTGGGTGGGGTTAGTATTAAGATTAATGTCAGGGTTAGGGATTACAGGGTTGAATTTTAAGGTTAAAGGTGGGGTGGGGGTTGCTATTAGGATTGGTGTCAGGATTAGTGTTGAGGTCAGGTTTAGGTTATATAAAGTGGATTTTAAGGTTTGGGATGGGGAGTGGGTGGTTAGTATTATAATTTATTATAATTTATTTATATTCACGATTTTTCCTCTCGTGACACATGATTGAATGAATGAATGAATGGCAAAAGTATTGAACCACTCAGCCTTGGATTAAAGAAGCCAGTACTTTCGTGAGTAAATCCGTTCAAACACATGCATCAAAAGGAGAAAAATATCAGCAAAAATCGCGGGATCTTAATGATAACAACAGGAAATTGCCCGGTTTAATCAACTCAATAAACCATGTATGTGATTGTGTATTACAGACATCATATGGGCCGTTGCCGTAAGTTAGAAGCTAAACGTGCTAAAAGACTCTAAATTATTGTAGAAAACACGTTGAAGTTTTTTACAAAAGTCTTTTCCCTCATTTTTACAAATTTCTACACAGTCCGCAAGTCCGCCTTTTCCACCAAACCCAAAGTTTTGACGATTGCTACAGCTTAGCCATTTGAAACGTCGCGGTTCAGCCTTGTCAAATGCCGTCGCACTTTGTCGTCGCAGAAGTGCGACAAAATTTAAACTCATGCATGTACAGGTAAACAATCAACGCTTTTCCTCCCGTATTTTTACGGGGTATTTTTTAGTTTAATGAGATTGGTTACCCTTCGAGCCTCCTGTTCACATTCGAATTATTCGATCAGCGTTTGTCGTTTGATACCGACAGTTGCATACTAGTTGCATTTGTTTCATTGAATTACAATTGTAGTCACACGGACA
The DNA here is from genome assembly GCA_035771165.1 of Paragorgia papillata. Taxonomy (NCBI): domain Eukaryota; kingdom Metazoa; phylum Cnidaria; class Anthozoa; order Scleralcyonacea; family Coralliidae; genus Paragorgia; species Paragorgia papillata. The sequence continues at coordinate 571,223 of JAWNZC010000004.1, forward strand.
ACCAGATTTCAAATGAAACATTAATAATTAATTATCAACAGTTTTTAATTCCCCACGGGCAAGGGTAACTCGCCGTATAATTTAAAATTTAGTACAGACAGTCAAATTTTGTGACAATTAAAACTAGATGTGAGTACACTGATGATTTAAATTTAAATTATAGGCCAGTGATGTGCGTTTTCATACACTAAATATTTCGTTGTTATTTATTTAATATGCCCAGATAACTGTCATTTTAATATCCCTTATGCAAAATTACCGATGATTTTACGATATTAGAAAGTACCTGATGTTGACTAAAGTTATCCAACGGAGTCAACAGACATTCAACTGTTTTGACAATATATTATCATTGGTTGCATATCGATGTGGATATCAACACAGAGTACTCAGAAGAAAACATACAAAAGATAGACGACAGGCAAAAATAGCAGTCTAGACTGCAAAATCAAATTGTTGTAAACGGGATATTATAATTTCATATATTAATAGTAGAATGATCGTTATGAAGCGATATTTTATTTTCAATGGACTGGCTAGTTAAATATTTGGAAAATATAATAAATGAAAATTATTGCTAGCAAATGTCAAAACTTTGTGACAAAATTATATCTAAGTCGCGCTCAACTGATATAAATAAATCTCCTAGTATGACAGTCTTGTTCGATGGTTTAAAAAGATTCCCAGAGGTATTAAGCCTGCATACCAGGTTGAAAGTTCGAATTTATTTTCTGAAACAACAGTCGCAAAGTGCACAACATTCACTTTAATAGTCTTTTGACATTATACTAACATTACAATACGCTGAATTTACAAACCACTGGAAGCGTGCAAAGTTGTTGTCGGATTAATAAAGTCGGAAGTAACCGTGTGCTTTAATCCTTTATTTTCATTGGCTATATTTTGACAGCTGGTAAAAAGATAGACCTTGGCGGCAGGCGTTTCCTCACTTCTCTCCCCAGTCCCCAACCCGTAGAAACGCAGGCTAAGCTTAGCTAACAAGAGAAATTAGCGACCTTTCTCCATTGTCTGTTAAAAAGTGTTGAAAAACCATAAAAATTGTTTTGCGGTTGCAGCCTAGCTTATTGCTGCACGTCGGGTATACAACGACTGAAACACTGGCGCCTGGATTCGTATAGTCAGTTTAAGGTTTCGTTTAATACTATATTCATTTCGGTACGAAATAGAATCTTGAGAATAGCGTAACAAAAACACGAGCAGCTAGGCGAGCGTTTTTAGCTTTTCGAGAGTCGAGCAACTTCCCAAGTGTTTGGATCAGAGTATCCTGCATGGAAATTCATTTGGAATTTCTTTTATAAAAGAACTGACTTCAAAAACCGGTATATTTAGCCAAACAACATGATGAAAATACAAATTCTCTCGAAATCCGTCAACTGCCAATCACATTGATCTTCTTCATCACTTTGGTGGCTCAACAACCAATCACATTTCGTTTCTAACACTTTGATGACGTTTCCACTGAGCAGGCGAAATGGAAATCGAAGCTGACAAGCCGAAACATTTTTTGGCTTTGTTTTGCCGAATTAAAGAAAAAGAAATAGGTAAAAAAGGTCAACTCTGAATATCGAAAACAGTGAAAAGTATTTGCAGCTATACCGTAGTCAACTATCTCACCGTCTGGTTCATATTTTTTAAAACACGATCTAAACTCCAAAAAAGAAAAGTAGCCTTTTTATCGGAAATATTTTGGATTTATGTTGAGAGCTTGTGGACATTTTGCTCTATATCGATAGTTTTTCCCTTTTACCAAGTGAGTTTATCAGGCAAGAGTAGAAGAGGTGTTTATGCACAATTTTATTCCGTTAAGTCGCTTTAAAAACTTGATCACAACTTTTTGCTGTGTTTTCATGAGCACAAATCATCGTTTTTTCCTCTGAGTTAAGCATTCGTTGAACTTGTTCTTTGTGTTGAAGCTTCAGTTCTCGCAATTTAAGCCCTTATACATGCCTTTTTTGTTTACAACCTTTTTTTCTTCTTTTATAAATACGGCAAAAATGCTTTTGATTTCCGTGTTTGGATACTCTGATCCTGCACGGTTATTGACCAATCATACCTTGCGTGGTAAAAATGTTATTTTATAATATGTATTATGCATATGCATGCTTTTTAAACCTTTGACATGTTTAAGCATGTTAGTATTAGATCCAGTGGTACAATTGATTCTCGTGATATTAATCCATTTTCAGGCCGGGCTTTAGAAAGCCTCGAGGATATCCAGGGCTATCCTGAATTTATAGGTAAGTAGTGCTCAATTTTTTTCAAGTGAAAAACCATATATAACGACAAGAGGAAAATCAAAATATTTTAATAGATAATTCACTATTATTAATGTTTGCGTAGTTTTTTTACTTCAAAGACTGAATTCTCATGTTGTTGAGATCGCGTGTTGTTAATAGTCAGTGTTGTGAAACGTTGTATTTGGGCAAAAATGCCCATATTTTCATATGCAAACGTCGGAATAGATGGTATTTAGCCTTTGATGAGAACGAAATGGACTAGTCGGTCAAATATGAAATAATCGTCAAAAATGCCGATATTTTCGTATGCAAACATCGGAATAGATGGTATTTAGCCTTTGATGAGAACGAAATGGACTACTCATTGATTTTGCTCATTCTTATATCAAAGCTTAATTGTCATGTCATTAGTTGGATACATTGTGAAAAAAATCGGGTGAACATTGTAGACAGCTTAAATTAATTTCCGTCGTTTTTCGGTTCGTAATTTATTTCATTCTTCAGTTTCCCTTTTATTTTCTCTTCTTTGTTGCATACAAATTGGTCATTCATTCTTCTCTGTCTCTTTCTAAATTTCTTTTTATTTATTTATTTATTTATTTATTTATATCTAGCATTTTATTGTAGTATTATCAATTAACTAATAATTTTAGTCTTTTCTTTGTGTTACATTCCAAATTTATATATGAATTTATATAAAATAATATATATATATATATATATATTATTAGATAAATAGCGTTGTCAATTAGTTTGTTAAAAGCTAAATTTATATAAGCAAAGAAGTCTGAAGCATTTGAGAAGAATTTTGTTTCCTGAAACAACAGTCGCAAAGTGTACAACATTCACTTTAATAGTCTTTTTGACATTATACTAACATTAATACGCTGAATTTACAAACCACTGGAAGCGTGCAAAGTTGTTGTCGGATTAATAAAGTCGGAAGTAACCGTGTGCGTTATTTTCATTGGCTATATTTTGACAGCTGCGTGATTGATCACTAGGGGGCGTTTGTTAAAAAGATAGACCTTGGCGGCAGGCGTTTCCTCACTTCTCTCCCCAGTCCCCAACCCGTAGAAACGCAGGCTAAGCTTAGCTAACAAGATAAATTAGCGACCTTTCTCCATTGTCTGTTAAAAAGTGTTGAAAAACCATAAAAATTGTTTTGCGGTTGCAGCCTAGCTTATTGCTGCACGTCGGGTATACAACGAAACGTTGGTGCCTGGATTCGTATAGTCAGCTTAAGGCTTCGTTTAATACTATATTCATTTCGGTACGAAATAGAATCTTGAGAATAGCGTAACAAAAACACGAGCCGCTAGGCGAGCGTTTCAGCTTTTCGAGAGTCGAGCAACTTCCCAAGTGTTTGGATCAGAGTATCCTGCACGGAAAATCATTTGGTATTTCTTTTATAAAAGAACTTACTTCAAAAACCGGTATATTTAGCCAAACAACATGATGAAAATACAAATTCTCTCGAAATTCGTCAACTGCCAATCACATTGATCTTCTTCTATCACTTTGGTGGCTCAACAACCAATCACATTTCGTTTCTAACACTCTGATGACGTTTCCACTGAGCAGGCGAAATGGAAATCGAAGCTGACAAGCCGAAACATGTTTTGGCTTTGTTTTGCCGAATTAAACAAAAAGAAATAGGTAAAAAAGGTCAACTCTGAATATCGAAAACAGTGAAAAGTATTTGCAGCTACCATAGTCAACTATCTCACCGTCTGGATCATATTTTTTAAAACACGATCTAAACTCCAAAAAGGAAAAGTAGCTTTTTTATCGGAAATACTTTGGATTTATGTTGAGAGCTTGTGGACATTTTGCTCTATATCGATAGTTTTTCCCTTTTACCAAGTGAGTTTATCAGGCAAGAATACAAGAGGTATTTATGCACAATTTTATTCCGTTAAGTCGCTTTAAAAACGTGAACTGATCACAACTTTTTGCTGTGTTTTCATGAGCACAAATCATCGTTTTTCCCCTTCTGAGTTAAGCATTCGTTGAACTTGTTCTTTGTGTTGAAGCTTCAGTTCTCGCAATTTAAGCCCTTATACATGCCTTTTTTGTTTACAACCTTTTTTTTCTTTTATAAATATGGCAAAAATGCTTTTGGTTTCCGTTTTTGGATACTCTGATCATGCACGGTTATTGACCAATCATACCTTGCGTAGTAAAAATGTTATTTTATAATATATTATGCATATGCATGCTTTTTAAACCTTTGACATGTTTAAGCATGTTAGTATTAGATCCAGTGATACAATTGATTCTCGTGATATTAATCCATTTTCAGGCCGGGCTTTAGAAAGCCTCGAGGAAAGCGAGAGCTATCCTGAATTTATAGGTAAGTAGTGCTCAATTTTTTTCAAGTGAAAAACCATATATAACGACAAGAGGAAAATCAAAATATTTTAATAGATAATTCAGTATTGTTAATGTTTGCGTAGTTTTTTTACTTCAAAGACTGAATTCTCATGTTGTTGAGATCGCGTGTTGTTAATAGTCAGTGTTGTGAAACGTTGTATTTGGGCAAAAATGCCGATATTTTCATATGGAAACATCGGGAAAATGGTATTTAGCCTTTGATGAGAACGAAATAGACTAGTTGGCAAATATGCAATAATCGGATTTTCATGTGCAAACATCGGAATAAATGGTATTTAGCCTTTGATGAGAACGAAATGGACTACTCATTGATTCTCAAGTCTTGCTCATTCTTATATCAAAGCTTAATTGTCATGTCATTAGTTAGATCACAGCTTAAATTAATTTCCGTCTTTTTTCGGTTCGTAATTAATTTCATTCTTCAATTTCCTTTTTACTTTCTCTTCTTTGTTGCATACAAATTGGTCATTCATTCTTCTCTGTCTCTTTCTAAATTTCTTTTTATTTATTTATTTATTTATTTATTTATTTATTTATTTATTTATTTATTTATTTATTTATTTATTTGTTTGTTTGTTTGTTTGTTTGTTTGTTTGTTTGTTTGTTTGTTTGTTTGTTTGTTTGTTTGTTTGTTTGTTTGTTTGTTTGTTTGTTTGTTTATTTATTTATGTATTTATTTATTTATGTATTTATATCTAGCATTTTATTGTAGTATTATCAATTAAGTAGTAATTTTAGTCTTTTCTTTGTGTTACATTCCAAATTTATATGAATTTATATAAAATAATATATATATATTATTAGATAAGAAATTTGTAACATAAATAGCGTTGTCAATTAGTTTGTTAAAAGCTAAATTTATATAAGCAAAGAAGTCTGAAGCATTTGAGAAGAGTTTTAAAGAATTCGAGATGAAGAAATCATTTTTGTCTAGTTCTGATTTACATGGTGGTAAGTAGTAATCAAGAGAACATTTCATGATTTTCTATATCCACTGACAAAGTCAACCGATAAATGTGATGGTTAGACACGCCAATGTTTACGATTTTATTTTGGGTTGATTTTGTATCCGTATTTCTCCATCCACGTTTTATCCTTGATCCGCATTTTTTTTCATTTGCATCAGCTATCTGCGTTTTATTAGTACCCTTTATGGTACTTCATCAGCCATTGCATTTTATTCAATTTCGATGAAATTTAATGCAATATATTTTGTTAGCACCTATATTTATCACAGTGTAGAACATTTCAATAAAGAAACCCATGTTATTGAGCTAACAAGCTAACTGTAATAACTGTAATAACTGTAAGGCTATCTAGAAAGTCAAGTGGTCACAGTAATTAACTAAATTCAAAACGGATGGTAGGCTATATACATATTTATATGTATAGTATATAGAATATCAGATATGGTGGATGTTTACTGATATTCTAGTCAAGAAATCTATTTTGCTTTTCGGAAATCGTTTTCTTTGGATTATTTCTTCGGTTTTTTTTTTTTTTGAGATACCTTTTAGAGATATCTTTTTAGTTTCTTTTGAAAGGCCTTTTTTTATTTCTATTTTGTCAATTCAACTTCGGGGAGATACCCACATTAAGTGGAGACCCCTTATTCCTATATTGGCACATATTTAATCTCAGGGAGATAACAGATTAAATCGTCACCATTATAAAACTATCTATATAGCTTTGGTATTAAAGCGTAAGTCTTTATATAAAGCCTTGAAGTATGTAGTTGGCAATTTTGGACTGTTGACTATTTCCCTTCTGGTTTTCGGTACTATAAACAGTAAACTGGCGTTTGAAATTTTTTTACGTCTTTTCCGACTCCCCCGGTAAACTCTTACTACTCTTAAGCCCGCTACGTACACTGGACCTGGAGTACCAATATGGCCGCCAGTGGCTTCAAAATGTTTACTGTTGGCCATAAAGGATGAGCAATCCAATTGTATAGAGATCAGTGATAGTAATTGACTTTTTGACTGTTTCTTTACCATAAAGGCTCGCCGTGGTTTGATGGCAAAACGAAATTTTGCTGTAGCACATTTTAATGCATTTGATAAGGGCAAAAACATATAGTTTATATTAACAAAAGAAGGTACAATGTGGTTGTGAAGGCTGAAGCCCTAAACATTAAGATGTGTCTTTGAAAGTAGTTTCAAGCAAAACAAGAAGGGAATTAATCTGTGCGTGCAAAGTTGTTGTCGGATTAATAAAGTCGGAAGTAACCGTGTGCTTTACTTTCATTGGCTATATTTTGACAGCTGCGTGATTGATCACTAGGGGGCGTTTGGTAAAAAGATAGACCTTGGCGGCAGGCGTTTCCTCACTTCTCTCCCCAGTACCCAACCTGTAGAAACGCAGGCTAAGCTTAGCTAACAAGAGAAATTAGCGACCTTTCTCCACTGTCTGTTAAAAAGTGTTGAAAAACCATACAAATTGTTTTGCCGTTGCGGCCTAGCTTGTTGCTGCACGTCGGGTATACAACGAAACACTGGCGCCTGGATTCGTATAGTCCGCTTAAGGCTTCGTTTAATACTATATTCATTTCGGTACGAAATAGAATCTTGAGAATAGCGTAACAAAAACACGAGCCGCTAGGAGAGTGTTTTTAGCTTTTCAAGAGTCGAGCAACTTCCCAAGTGTTTGGATCAGAGTATCCTGCACGGAAAATCATTTGGTATTTCTTTTATAAAAGAACTGACTTCAAAAACCGGTATATTTAGCCAAACAACATGATGAAAATACAAATTCTCTCGAAATTCGTCAACTGCCAATCACATTGATCTTCTTCATCACTTCGGTGGCTCAACAACCAATCACATTTCGTTTCTAACACTTTGATGACGTTTCCACTGAGCAGGCGAAATGGAAATCGAAGCTGACAAGCCGAAACATGTTTTGGCTTTGTTTTGCCGAATTAAAGAAAAAGAAATAGGTAAAAAAGGTCAACTCTGAATATCGAAAACAGTGAAAAGTATTTGCAGCTACCGTAGTCAACTATCTCACCGTCTGGATCATATTTTTTAAAACACGATCTAAACTCCCAAAAAGAAAAGTAGCCTTTTTTTCGGAAATACTTTGGATTTATGTTGAGAGCTTGTGGACATTTTGCTCTATATCGATAGTTTTTTCCTTTTACCAAGTGAGTTTATCAGGCAAGAATACAAGAGGTATTTATGCACAATTTTATTCCGTTAAGTCGCTTTAAAAACGTGAACTGATCACAACTTTTTGCTGTGTTTTCATGAGCACAAATCATCGTTTTTCCCCTTCTGAGTTAAGCATTCGTTGAACTTGTTCTTTGTGTTGAAGCTTCAGTTCTCGCAATTTAAGCCCTTATACATGCCTTTTTTGTTTACAACCTTTTTTTTTCTTTTATAAATATGGCAAAAATGCTTTTGATTTCCGTTTTTTGGATACTCTGATCATGCACGGTTATTGACCAATCATACCTTGCGTAGTAAAAATGTTATTTTATAATATATTATGCATATGCATGCTTTTTAAACCTTTGACATGTTTAAGCATGTTAGTATTAGATCCAGTGGTACAATTGATTCTCGTGATCATATTAATCCATTTTCAGGCCGGGCTTTAGAAAACCTCGAGGAAGGCGAGACCTATCCTAAATTTATAGGTAAGTAGTGCTCAATTTTTTTTCAAGTGAAAAACCATATATAACGACAAGAGGAAAATCAAAATATTTTAATAGATAATTCACTATTATTAATGTTTGCGTAGTTTTTTTACTTCAAAGACTGAATTCTCATGTTGTTGAGATCGCGTGTTGTTAATAGTCAGTGTTGTGAAACGTTGTATTTGGGCAAAAATGCCGATATTTTCATATGCAAACATCGGGAAAATGGTATTTAGCCTTTGATGAGAGCGAAATGGACTAGTCGGCAAATATGCAATAATCGGATTTTCATGTGCAAACATCGGAATAAATGGTATTTAGCCGTTGATGAGAACGAAATGGACTACTCATTGATTCTCAAGTCTTGCTCATTCTTATATCAAAGCTTAATTGTCATGTCATTAGTTGGATACATTGTGGAAAAAATCGGGTGAACATTGTACACAGCTTAAATTAATTTCCGTCTTTTTTCGGTTCGTAATTAATTTCATTCTTCAATTTCCTTTTTATTTTCTCTTCTTTGTTGCATACAAATTGGTCATTCATTCTTCTCTGTCTCTTTCTAAATTTCTTTTTATTTATTTATTTATTTATTTATTTATTTATTTATTTATTTATTTGTTTGTTTGTTTGTTTGTTTGTTTGTTTATTTATTTATTTATCTATTTATTTATTTATTTATTTATTTATGTATTTATATCTAGCATTTTATTGTAGTATTATCAATTAAGTAGTAATTTTAGTCTTTTCTTTGTGTTACATTCCAAATTTATATGAATTTATATAAAATAATATATATATATTATTAGATAAGAAATTTGTAACATAAATAGCGTTGTCAATTAGTTTGTTAAAAGCTAAATTTATATAAGCAAAGAAGTCTGAAGCATTTGAGAAGAGTTTTAAAGAATTCGAGATGAAGAAATCATTTTTGTCTAGTTCTGATTTACATGGTGGTAAGTAGTAATCAAGAGAACATTTCATGATTTTCTATATCCACTGACAAAGTCAACCGATAAATGTGATGGTTAGACACGCCAATGTTTACGATTTTATTTTGGGTTGATTTTTTATCCATCCACGTCTTATCCTTGATCCGCATTTTTTTTCATTTGCATCAGCTATCTGCGTTTTATTAGTACCCTTTATGGTATTTCATCAGCCATTGCATTTTATTCAATTTCGATGAAATTTAATGCAATATATTTTGTTAGCACCTATATTTATTACAGTGTAGAACATTTCAATAAAGAAACCCATGTTATTGAGCTAACAAGCTAACTGTAATAACTATAAGGCTAATCTAGAAAGTCAAGTGGTCTTATTAACTAAATAAGCTATAAAATTAACTAAATTCAAAACGGATGGTAGGCTATATACATATTTATATGTATAGCATATAGAATATCAGATATGGTGGATGTTTACTGATATTCTAGTCAAGCAATCTATTTTGCTTTTCGGAAATCGTTTTCTTTGGATTATTTCTTCGGGTTTTTTTTTTTTTTGAGATACCTTTTAGAGATATCTTTTTAGTTTCTTTTGAAAGGCCTTTTTTTATTTCTATTTTGTCAATTCAACTTCGGGGAGATACCCACATTAAGTGGTGACCCCTTATTCCTATATTGGCACATATTTAATCTCAGGGAGATAACAGATTAAATTGTCACCATTATAAAACTATCTATATACCTTTGATATTAAGGCACAAGTCTTTATATAAAGCCTTGAAGTATGTAGTTGGCAATTTCGGACTGTTGACTATTTCCCTTCTGGCTTTCGGTACTATAAACAGTAAACTGGCATTTGAGAATTGTTTTACGGCTTTTACGGCTCCCCCGGTAAACTCTTACTACTCTTAAGCCCGCTAGGTACACTGGACCTGGAGTACCAATATGGCCGCCAGTGGCTTCAAAATGTTTACTGCTGGCCATAAAGGATGAGCAATCCAATTGTATAGAGATCAGTGATAGTAACTGAATTTTTGACTGTTTCTTTACCATAAAGGCTGGCCGTGGTTTGGTGGCAAAACCAAATTTTGCTGTAGCACATTTTAATGCGTTTGATCAGGGCAAAAACATATAGTTTATATTAGCAAAAGAATGTACAATGTGGTTGTGAAGCCCTAAACATTAAGATGTGTCATTGAAAGTAGTTTCAACCAAAACAAGAAGGGAATTAATCTATTTAACAAATATTAAAAATAGATTCTGTAAATGACTCTTGTAGTATTGTTTTGAAGTGGCTATTGATATACTTTATACTTTATTGGTCTTTATTGATTATACTTTATTGGTCTTAAAATGTATATATTCTACACTCGAATTTTCCTTCACCCAAAATCCTTAGAACATGCTATGTAATTGAGTGAAATGCCCAATATCACTTATTGATATACTGTCAGGTTACAAAAAATTATCCTTCATTTATGTAATAAAAAAAAGTTGCTCGCTTGGATGCGAGCTAAAACTGTTAGGAAAAATCTATCAATTTGCTTTTGGGGGTACAGAAATGGTAATATTTCAGCTCCCATATATATCGACAGGTGCATTAATATCTCACTGAGTTTAAAATTTTTATTTAATTTTTTTTAATGACTTTTTAAAATTTGAATTCCCATTTGGATTAATCGGCAATATATCAATCGAAAATAAATAATAAATCATTTAATAATACGACGTACTACAAAATAAAGAGAGAAACAAATACACATGCAGACTTGGAAGACATTTGTTTATATACCTACTATTTCGTTAATGCCGTGATTCGTGAAGCAAATACATAGGCAGGTATATTTTGCCAAAAAAAAGCCTTTGTAATCTATCAATTTGCTTTTTGGGGTACAGAAATGGTAATATTTCAGCTCCCATATCGACAGGTGCATTAATATCTCACTGAGTTTATGCGACTTTTTAAAATTTGAATTCCCATTTGGATTAATCGGCAATAAATTAATCGAAAATAAATCATTTAATAATACAGCGTTACTACAAAATAAAGAGAGAAACAAATACACATGCAGACTTGGAAGACATTTGTTTATATACCTACTATTTCGTTAATACCGTGATTCGTGAAGCAAATACATAGGCAGGTATATTTTTGGGGGGAAAAGCCTTTGCAAAGGGAAAAAATAGGCACGCCCAGGCGTGCATGTATCTACTGCGTTTAATGCCTATAGCTACTATGGTAAAAACAATGATGCAACTGTGTACTTTTAACAACCTTGTATTCATAGCTGAACACGATTCTTGACAAAATTGATGGAATTGTATAGTTGTAACAACCTTGTATTCAGATCTAGAGCTGAACAAGATTTTTGACAAAATTGTCTACTGTATGCTCACACTCACAGGGCATGCTGTGTTTTAACTTTGATAAAGAACTCAGTCAACTCAGACTCTCAGAGTAAAGCCAGCAAGGCACAGAAGGCTAAGTGCTAACAACTCTACTCATATCTGGTATGCTGTCAACAATGACTTATGAAATACTTGGTGTACAGTAGTTATTTTGGCTTCGGTGGTCTGTCGTGAGTCAATCTTTTTATTCTATATTTTGATTGGTTCCGAAGGCATTCTTTTGTTACCTTACAGGCACGACAGCAATGTATCTGCTCGCGCATGCGCAGTAGATACAAAAAGAGTTCAAAACACTTAACTATTATTTAAAATAAGATCATGAAGTTGTCGGATTAATAAAGTCGGAAGTAACCGTGTGCTTTATTTTCATTGGCTATATTTTGAAAGCTGCGTGATTGATGACTAGGGGGCGTTTGGTAAAAAGATAGACCTTGGCGGCAGGCGTTTCCTCACTTCTCTCCCCAGTACCCAACCTGTAGAAACGCAGGCTAAGCTTAGCTAACAAGAGAAATTAGCGACCTTTCTCCACTGTCTGTTAAAAAGTGTTGAAAAACCATAAAAATTGTTTTGTCGTTGCGGCCTACAATCTCATGCAAAATAAAATGTGCCACCTTGATTTTCAAAGGCTTGTCCCCCTTCCCCCCTTCAATGTTGCTATTTGAGCTCGAAATTCAAAGGAAAGCCTCCAACAGTGCAAACCATCACTAACCAACATTGGAGAGGGTTCGGGAGCATGGAGTGTCTCGTTTATTTTGCATGTGATTGTCTTTTGCGCCGGAAGTGAAGAAGAACATATATACGACGTCAAGTAGGTGTGGAAAGTTATGACGTTGGTAGGAAATGCGAAGGGACAAAAAACAGGCACTGGGGGGAGAGTGGTAAAGCTGATGGTAGCTATAAGTTTTGACAAGGGTGTGGTCCTATGCAAGGCTTATGAGAAGTTAGATGGCCGTTATTTTGCAAAGTTCATTGACGACAACTTTGAAAGCATGTTTGCTATTGCAGATAAAGGCCTAAGGCGATTATGGCTACAAGACGGAGATCCAAATCAAAACTCAGCATTGGCTCGCGCAGCTATGGACCGTGCAAACTGTGAACTTCTAAAAATTCCCCCGAGAAGTCCTGACTTAAACCCTATCGAGAATGTTTTTAAACTAGTTTCAGATGCATTGCGTGAGCAAGCAATAAAATCACAAATCACAAAGGAAACGTACGAGGAATTTAAAGATAGAGTGATATCTACAATTCAATCGATGCCTACAGAAATCATAAATAAGACAATCGCCTCGATGGGAAATCGCGTGCGAGAAATTATTAAGTGGAAAGGACAGCGTTTAAGATATTAGAACTAAGAACTCATAAGTACTGTCAACATCGTACATATGAATTAATGTGTTTAAGTGTCAATAAAATACACGTGCAATGAAATATGACCTGACTGTATATGATACTTATTTCCTCAGACGACAGGCCTGCGTATATTTCAGGAATAAACAGTAGCGTTATAAATATGCCATTAACAGGCAATAATATTAATATTCGAAATAACTATTATATATTACAATAATAGACTAAATAACTATTTGTGAAATGATTAACGCTGCTTTGTGTATAACATCTCTGTCTCTGTGTCAGGTGTAAAGTATAATTACTTCATACACCCCACCCCACCCCTAAATGTGGAATTGATAATAGTTAACGGATCACCACAACGGGTCACCGTCTATGAACATGTACAAAAACAACTCTGCAGAATACGCCAGCCGCACATTTAAGACATCAAATGTGAAGTTTACTCCGTCGTACCATGGTGGAGTTTGTGTTTTAAAATTGTGGTGGGAAATCACTATACAACGAGCCGATTGTGCAATGGTGACCCGTTCAGACCAAAATAGAATATAACATATATGGATTATCTTCTTTATCTTTACGGATCACCATGGTGAACCGTCGTTTAGTGCCTTGTAAGACGCTTCAAATCATTTCAAAACCCCAGCATATGTTGAATAACATATAAATGTTTAAAGGTACTAGGAAACAGAGCTTGTACGACCTAAACATAGTATGTAATTTCGAGCTTTTAAAATGGTGACCCGTTGACAGCACCATCCTGCATATGAATACTGATTATGCTAATTGGATTATACTGCTAAAACGCATGTCCCGATAATAGGCGAGTTTCAGGGTGTTGCGCGCGCATCGATTTGCAAAGAAATTGGCGGGCTCTTGGCGGGCTCTCCACAAAGTAAGCAATGTTAAACAGACTTGCTAGCGAGCCAACAACAGCAGAATAACAGTGTTGAACATCCAGAAACTGTATCTATACTTTGTTTATTTTAAATAGTATGTTTACTTTGAGTGGAGCTTGCCAGTTTTTTGAAAAATGATGCGCGCGCAACACCCTGAAACTCGCCTATTGCACAGAGTTCAATGAAGAATAAATTCCGCAAAACAACGTGGACATGATGAGATACTGATTTGTTCATCTTGCGGGATTTGTGAAAAGAAATGAAAACAACGCCATCTCACTCTCATCATCTCCGTTTCAACACGGTCGACTGCACCCCCTCGCACAAAACTGAAGTGGTCGTTGGCCGTGCAGAATATAGGGGAATCCTTCTCAAAGACAATGTCTTGTGCTCTGATCGATACTGCTGTGACAAGATTGATGTGCACTCCGTTTGTTATGTGCATTGCATAAGAACTGTCAAATGTTGGTCTTGCCAATTTAATAACTTCAATTATCACTGCTTTCTACTTATAATGTGTATATTTATTCTCTTTTTTTTTTGCGCTACATATTATTTCTTTCTGTCATAAATAAACATAATATACATGGGTGTTATTGTTCTAACATGTGTGCTAATTTTTTTGGATGAATTTCGTCATATTTCACTTGTATTATTAGTAATAATCTACACCCGCGTCTGACGCAATTAAGCCCCGAAAGTCTGCATTCCAAACGTTCCTGTTGTACACAATCTCATGCAAAATAAAATGTGCCACCTTGATTTTCAAAGGCTTGTCCCCCTTCCCCCCTTCAATGTTGCTATTTGAGCTCGAAATTCAAAGGAAAGCCTCCAACAGTGCAAACCATCACTAACCAACATTGGAGAGGGTTCGGGAGCATGGAGTGTCTCGTTTATTTTGCATGTGATTGTAGCTTGTTGCTGCACGTCGGGTATACAACGAAACACTGGCGCCTGGATTCGTATAGTCCGCTTAAGGCTTCGTTTAATACTATATTCATTTCGGTACGAAATAGAATCTTGAGAATAGCGTAACAAAAACACGAGCCGCTAGGCGAGCGTTTTTAGCTTTTCGAGAGTCGAGCAACTTCCCAAGTGTTTGGATCAGAGTACCCTGCACGGAAAATCATTAGGTATTTCTTTTTTAAAAGAACTGACTTCAAAAACCGGTATATTTAGCCAAACAACATGATGAAAATACAAATTCTCTCGAAATTCGTCAACTGCCAATCACATTGATCTTCTTCTATCACTTTGGTGGCTCAACAACCAATCACATTTCGTTTCTAACACTTTGATGACGTTTCCACTGAGCAGGCGAAGTGGAAATCGAAGCTGACAAGCCGAAACATGTTTTGGCTTTGTTTTGCCGAATTAAAGAAAAAGAAATAGGTAAAAAGTCAACTCTGAATATCGAAAACAGTGAAAATTATTTGCAGCTACCGTAGTCAACTATCTCACCGTCTGGATCATGTTTTTTAAAACACGATCTAAACTCCAAAGAAGAAAAGTAGCCTTTTTATCGGAAATACTTTGGATTTATGTTGAGAGCTTGTGGACATTTTGCTCTATATCGATAGTTTTTTCCTTTTACCAAGTGAGTTTATCAGGCAAGAATACAAGAGGTATTTATGCACAATTTTATTCCGTTAAATCGCTTTAAAAACTTGAACTGATCACAACTTTTTGCTGTGTTTTCATGAGCACAAATCATCGTTTTTTCCCCTCTGAGTTAAGCATTCGTTGAACTTGTTCTTTGTGTTGAAGCTTCAGTTCTCGCAATTTAAGCCCTTATACATGCCTTTTTTGTTTACAATTTTTTTTTCTTCTTTTATAAATACGGCAAAAATGCTTTTGGTTTCCGTGTTTGGATACTCTGATCCTGCACGGTTATTGACCAATCATACCTTGCGTAGTAAAAATGTTATTTTATAATATGTATTATGCATATGCATGCTTTTTAAACCTTTGACATGCATGTTTAAGCATGTTAGTATTAGATCCAGTGGTACAATTGATTCTCGTGATATTAATCCATTTCAGGCCGGGCTTTAGGAAGCCTCGAGGAAAGCCAGGACTATCCTGAATTAATAGGTAAGTAGTGCTCAATTTTTTTAAAGTGAAAAACCATATATAACGACAAGAAGAAAATCAAAATATTTTAATAGATAATTCACTATTATTAATGTTTGCGTAGTTTTTTTACTTCAAAGACTGAATTCTCTTGTTGTTGAGATCGCGTGTTGTTAAAAGTCCGTGTTGTGAAACGTTGTATTTGGGCAAAAATGCCCATATTTTCATATGCAAATATCGGAATAGATGGTATTTAGCCTTTGATGAGAACGAGATGGACTACTCATTGATTCTCAAGTCTTGCTCATTCTTATATCAAAGCTTAATTGTGTCATGTCATTAGTTGGATACATTGTGAAAAAAATCGGGTGAACATTGTACACAGCACAAATTAATTTCCGTCTTTTTTCGGTTCGTAATTAATTTCATTCTTCAATTTCCTTTTTATTTTCTCTTCTTTGTTGCATACAAATTGGTCATTCATTCTTCTCTGTCTCTTTCTAAATTTCTTTTTATTTATTTATATCTAGCATTTTATTGTCCCCGGGCGTAGAGCCGAAGGCCCGGAGCCCGGTGAGGGTGCTAATCTCGACATGCGTGGACAATTACACGCCAGGGGCGCAACTAGGGGGGGTTGCAACCCCTGTCCTTTTTGTGAGTCCTCTAATACTAGGTTAGACATTAGATAAACAAATTATTAATCGTCTGTTGTAGTACGCAATACAATTCTCCGCAAATCTGGCGAGACTCAGAGGCTTCTAGTTCGGCTTCAATCTCGTACCCAGTTTGTAATATGCTACACCAAGTTTTTCCTTAAAACAACCGCTTTTCTGAATTTGTGGGCTCAGCTTTCGAATGTCATGGCGAAAATGAACCAATCATAGTGTGACGAATGTAAATTAACAATTAGTTAGCAGAATTAACGCGTAAAAGCATGATATAGCAAATTGCGGTAAACGCTCCCTTTCCTGTAACACCCTTCCTTTACATAGGTCATGTATATACGTAGTAGTTGTATTTCTATATTTGGTTATTTGTTTGTAACCCCCAACTTGGGCCTAGGGTATGAAAGTAACGAAACTGTTAAAATAAAGAGAGGTTCTGTCTGACTGAAAGTCGTGAAGTCTATTGATTGGGTAGCTCGGTACGTTACAATAGAGATAGAGCTGGATTTTGGCAAGCTGTTGGGTATGTTGGTGTGATAATTTCTTCGTTTTTATAGTAAAATTTGAACTATACTCGCAATAAATCAATCAATAACTTCATTATAAAACTATCTATATACCTTTGGTATTAGCATAAGTCTTTATAAAGCCTTGAAGTATGTAGTTGGCAATTTCGGACTGTTGACTATTTCCCTTCTGTCTGCTTTTCTGTACTATAAACAGTAAACTGGCATTTGAGAATTGTTTTACGGCTTTTCCGACTCCCCCGGTAAACTCTTACTACTCTTAAGCCCGCTAGGTACACTGGACCTGGAGTACCAATATGGCCGCCAGTGGCTTCAAAATGTTTACTGCTGGCCATAAAGGATGAGCAATCCAATTGTATAGAGATCAGTGGTAGTAACTGACTTTTTGACTGTTTCTTTACCATAAAGGCTGGCCGTGGTTTGATGGCAAAACCAAATTTTGCTGTAGCACATTTTAATTATTAAGAAATAATGTACAATATGGTTGTGAAGCCCTAAACATTAAGATGTGTCATTGAAAGTAGTTTCAACCAAAACAAAAAGGGAATTAATAATCTATTTAACAAATATTAAAAACAGATTCTGTAAATTACTCTTGTAGTATTGTTGTGAAGTAGCTATTGATATACTGTCAGGTTAAAAAATTATTCATTTATGTAATAAAAAAAACTTGCTGGCTTGGATGCGAGCTAAAACTGTTAGGAAAAATCTATCAATTTGCTTTTGGGGGTACAGAAATGGTAATATTTCAGCTCCCATATCGACAGGTGCATACTGAGTTTATGCGACTTTTTAAAATTTGAATTCCCATTTGGATTAATCGGCAATAAATCAATCGAAAATAAAGAGAGAAACAAATACACATGCAGACTTGGAAGACATTTGTTTGTATACCTATATGTACTATTTCGTTAATGCCGTGATTCGTGAAGCAAATACATAGGCAGGTATATTTTGCAAAAAAAAAGCCTTTGCAAAGGGAAAAAAGATTTCAAAACACTTAACTATTATTTAAAATAAGATTATGAACCTTAGTTCAGTGGTAGATCTTTGTAACTTTCCCGAATCTGGCGGAAAACGTCGTTGAACTGCTTCCACTCCTATCTATGTACGCCATATTGTTTGGGACCCAAGTAGGTCCTGGCATGCAATATGGCCGTCGCTGCTCACTTCCAGCATAGTCCTTTTATAGAGATCAGCGAAACAGACACGATGCCTGGATTTTGGGCATATATGACCTCATCAAATCAATCGCAGACGTTACTTTTGGGAGGAGCGGGTCACAGTATATACGGCTGCTCTTGCAGCTTAGGAGAACGTTTGTGTAGTTTTTTCACTTCAAAGACTGAGTTCTCATATTTAATAGACGGCCGGCCAACCTCGATATAAGTGTCTCAAAAACACCGTTGATGGCATTTTTGTTACAAGCAGGTAACCATGCTAAATCGTAACGGATAGTGTATACTTTGAAGGTGAGGGGTGTTGGCAGCCGTAATTATTGATTTATATACTAAAATTTCGAGCTTTTTGAAAGCACAATGTGATGGATGGGATATCTGTGAAGTGCTGCCTATTTACGTTTCGGTTTTATTTGAATTAGCTAAATTCAGAATGCTATCCAATCAGCGTGCCTCTAGTTTTGCTTAACCTAATTCGCATAACTCACAATCATAAACAAACAAGAAATATGGCGTGAATACACCTAAATATAATACTTCGAAGAAAGGCCACAAAAAGGTAAGCTTGCCAAGAATCAGAAATTTATTAGATCTGGTAGCTACAGGAAAGTCTCGTATTCGTAAATTACGTTTTATTTTGGTAATTTGCCTATACCGCCATCTATCCACTGTTATAAAGCTGAGCTTTTGTACTAAGTATAGTATAGTATAGTATAGTATAGTATAGTATTGCTCATAATATCACCGGTTCAACAGTACAATCATCTTGATCAATGTCTAAGCTACATTTCTGTGCTGGTTGCCTGCTTGTAACAAAAAGTTTTCAGATTGTTGTGGCTGTTCTTCTAAGTGTTATATTTAGGCGAATTTGCGCCATGTTTCTTGTTTGTTTATAATTGTGAGCTATGCGAATTAGAATAATCAGAACTTCAGGCACGCTGATTGGATAGCATTCTGAGTTTGTGTAATTCAAATAATACACAAATGTAAATAGGCATCGCTTTACAGACATCCCATCCATCACATTATGCTTTCAAAAAGCTCGAAATTTTAGTATATAAATCAATATAATCACGACTGCCAACACCCCTCACCTTCAAAGTATATACTATCCGGTATGATTTAGCATGGTTGCCTGCTTGTAACAAAAAATGCCATCAAAAGTAATATTTTGAAGCCTTGGCCGGCCCTCTATATTGTTGAGATTGTATGTTTTTAATAGTCAGTGTCGCCTTTGATGAGAAACAAATGGAATACTCATTGATTCTCAAGTCTTGTATTGTTATCAAAGTCAACATGGTCTCTTGACCTGTTCCTGCATGTCGCCCCAGTTCTAATTTTCCTTTTCTTTTTCATAGGCTAACTGATCGTTTTCAAATTTAAGACTTTCTTAACAAAAGTGATATCTCTTCTATACCGCTCTCCTTATAATAACCTCTTACACACACTCTAAGCATTTCTCCTTCCATTCGATCTGTCCTGTCATTATATAGTTGGATACAGGGGCGGATCTAGGAAAATTTATAGCTTAGTCAATGCACAATCTAGGGGGGTCCGGGGGCATGCGCCCCGGAATTTTTTTGAAATTTGGGTCTCTAAAATGGCATTTCCCGCGTTCGGATAGCACTTTAAAGAAAAATCGTAACTAATTTTCAACATGTTTTTAATGGCACATTTTATTATTTTCAAGAAAGTCTTCGTTCAAAACGAGGACTTTGGTATTTTATTTTTATCTGAGACCTTCTGACAGTTTGTAAATGTTAAATTTCTTCCAGTTATCAAAAAGGGGAATCCCATAATTAGGAAAGATACATGACATATGACATTTTTATAAAGGTTTATGTGTAGTTATGGGAACCACATTGGAGTTTTGGGTCGCATATTATTGTGAAACGAGGGAGAATTTGAATGAAGAGCGCAATTAGCCTCCGGCTATGTTGCGTATGAAAGGCGACACGGTACACGCTATTGGACATGCAATGTAAAATTACTGTTTAGGAACCATGAAAAAACATCAGAAAAAGAATAAAGGATTTGTAACGTATAGTATAGTGCGATCATTCAGGATCTTAGGACACAACCCTGGACGCGTTTCGGCCTTCTATGGTGGTCTCATCAGCAGGGATTTGGGGTTGGGAGTCGATGAGATTTAAGTAAATAACAAAATAATAAACACTATCAACACGGTAATAATTATAATAAAGGAGATATAAAGTGAGTGCTTACCAAACTTGTTGTTTGTCTTTTTGAGTCCAACGCGTCGCAGCATCTTGGAATTGGTATATAAAAGGGACTCGTTGTCGATGTATGTTTCGGCTGTAGCCGTTGGCCGTATAAGCCAAAATCGCGCTCCTCTATTGTGAGTCTTCGAGTGCGCAATGAGGGGCATTGCTTCACTCGTTATGAGCAATACAAATAGAATGACAGATTATCTATAGACTCACCTAAGAGCAATACAGGTCTTCTTTCCATCCTTGGCATACTTCGGCAAATATGCCTCTGCATCGAAATCCCTGTGTAAGGATTTTTACACTAAACTTCGCATGAAGCTCCCGATCCGAGAGGATAGCACAAGCTTGGATTTTTGAAGACAAATCGCAATAGATTTGTCGCAGTAACTCATCGTTATTACTCTTCAGAGCGCTCTGCACACGTTCTAAGACGTTTGTCGAAGCCATGACACAACAGTCAATCCTCAGTCAAAGCCCGTGTGTAATCGATCTCTGTTTATGCTGCAAGATGCTGCAAGATGCAGCTTCATGCGGCGGATTGCGGCCAAGATTTAGTTTCTAGCCAATCAAAATCTAGCCTGCTTTAAAAAAAATTACTTCCGACGTAATTGCATTTACTTCCGACGTAATTCCATTGGCTTTGACCAATCAGCGCTCATGATTCCGACGTATTTCAGCCATTTTGACGTGGATAAACGTGCCGGTCGGTGACCACTTCCCGCCATAGTTACCTCTTATACGGTTCTAGTACCAAGCTAAGCATGCTTTGCAGGCTACCGGGCGATAGCGGCCACAAGTTGCCACAGAATAACTTGCGCGGCGTCTGACTAGGGCTCTAGAAATTATGAAATTATTCTCCGGCAAAGAATAAACCGTATCTTGCCAAATATGTTAAAAATTGCAAAATCAGAAGAAACCTTAAATTTTCGCATCTCAGATTTTTTACCTTAGTCGCTTGACGTGTTTGACGTATATTAAATCCGCCGCTGGTTGGATAAATTGTGAAAAAAAATGGTGAACATTGTACGCAGCTTAATTTCCATCTTTTTTCGGTTCATAATTAATTTCATTCTTCAATTTCCTTATTTTTTTCTTCTTTGTTGCATACAAATTGGTCATTCTCTCTCTCTGTCTCTGTGTCTCTCTCCCTCTCCCTCTCCCTCCTATTTTATAGTAGTCTTATCAATTAACTAATACTTTTAGTCTTCTTTGTGTTACATTCCACATTTTTATAGATTTATTAGATAAAAAATTTGTGACATAAACAGCATTGTCAATTAGTTTGTTAAAAGCTAATTTATTGGCACTTTATCATCATCATTATAGAAAAATTTGTGAAGGAGTTTGAAGCATTTGAGAAGAGTTTTAAAGAATTCTCGATGAAGAAACCATTTCTGCCTAGTTCTGATTTACATGGTAAGTACTAATCAAGGGAACATTTCATGACGAAGTCAACCGAAAGAATGTCATGGTTATACACGCGGATGTTGATTTGATTTTAGGCGCATTTATCCATCCACGTTTTATCCCTAATCTACATTTTTTTCATTTGCATCAGCCATCTGATATTCTAGTCGTGAAATCTATTTTGCTTTTCGGAAATCGTTTTCTTTGGTTTCTCTTTGTTTTTGTTTGAAATACCTTTCAGAGATATCTTTTTAGTTTCTTTTGAAAGTCTTTTTTTATTTCTATTTTGTTAATTCAACTTCGGGGATTAAGTCGTGACCTCATTTTCTTTATAATTTTTAATTTTGGTACTTACATTAAATGGTGACCTCATTTTTTTTATATTTGCTCTTATTTCATCTTGGAGGGCTACCCACCTTAGGGTGTGAACCAATTTTTTTATAATTCTAATTTTGGGGAGTTACTTACTTTGTGGTGATCCCATTATAGTTCTAATAAACTTTTTGAAAGATATCTACAAGTGTTGTCGTAACCTTACTTTATAATAGAAAACTTGACCGGTTTTTACTTTAGACTAGGCTAGAACTATACACTATGTCTTATCCTTTACCTGGTTGCCCACAAAAACTGTTTACTACAGGCAATCTATTGTATAACTGACCACCGTATTTATTCCAATAGACACCCACTATCAAATAAACGCCCCTCTCCAATAGACGACCCCTCTACCAATAAGAATATTTAATAAACGCCCCTCTAATAAACGCCCCCCTAATAAATGCTACTTCCACACATACCTGTCAACACAAAACGTAAAACCAAAATATAATGCCAGCGCTCTATTTTTTAACAATAACTTTTAAGAAGATGAAGTTTTTTTATTGTTACCTGTAAATTGCGCGAACATTTTTTGTTTCTAATTGCTTATTCGGATGTTAAGGACGCACATGATGAACTTTTTAGTTCTTATTATATATTGATGATGAGATTGTGTGAACATTTGTGTGACGTGTTTTTTTGTTTAATAATTGAAATATCAAATTTTGAAATAAATGCCTCTCTAATAAACGCCTCTCTGATAAACGCCCCCTTTCAGAGCTCAATTTTTCAATAAACGCCCAGGGCGTCTATTGGAATAAATACGGTATACCTGTAAATTAATAGATATATTTAGATTAACTATTCGTCTGTTGGTATGGCGTCTTATAATTTCATACTCTGGTTATGGACACTTGAGACGATTTTACGTGTCGAGAGGGATTGTGTAATTTTGACCTATATTTTGTTTCACGTTGGAATTATATTGTTCTTCTTATAACTGAAGGTTGTATAATGCAAATTTTTTCCCCGCTCCGTCTTTAGAAGGAGTGTTTTTGATATTAAAATCAGTTTTTTAATTTTTTTAAACAAGTACGCCGGAGGTACGAACTTCTCAAGAGGAATTATGAACAACTGAAACCTAGTAAGTGAGAGATCAGTTAAGTAGCAATCTTGGGCTAATGTGAGTGTCTATCCTAGGGTAAGGTCTTAGGGAGTCTCGTAACTGACAGAAAGAGGAGCGAGTTGCCTTCCCCCCTACCACTGAACGGGTTTTTTTGAGAGAAATTCACATTTGTTTTTGGTTGGGGCAGATTGGTTGGTCGCTATATGTTAAGATCAGGTACGTACAAAACTACGGAATCCTGTTCAAATGTCTGTTTCTTCTAAAAAATTTTCCCAATTGGAACTTTGCGAAATTTTAGCCAACCCATAATTTCTTTGTTACCTAAAGTTCCAATCACCCCAAATACGATATTACTGATTGATTCTGTGTAAAGTGTATAATTAAATGTTAAAATATTTTTTGATTTGAGCTTTTATTGAGGTTTGTATTTCTAAAATGTTAATGAGATGACGTCAAACAAAGTAGGCATAATTTGGATACATGCATGCCATGTTCTGTTGCAGCAATGCTCTAAAGCATGCTCTCATATACTGTACCCCCCTGACAAGCGGACATGAGGACTTCGTTGCGTCTCATGCAGTGGCCTCAGTCTACCCGCGATGTCTCTAATTGTCAAGTCTTATCCCTTTAGGTTTGTAGCTAATTAGTTCCAGCTTTGGCAATGGCAAGACAAATTGGCGATTTATAAAAATTATAAAATGTTCTGCTTTGCCGTCTACTGGCTGTGGTGTTTTTTCTGTTGTCTGTTGGAATTGTTGAAAAACCATGAAAATCTTTTTGCGGTTGCAGTCTGTTTAAGGGTTCTTCACATTATACTTTTCACTTCGGTATAAATGAGTCGTTTTTTAACCGGCATATTGTTGTCCTGGTACTGAAGTTGGGTAGCGAAACGACAGGTTTAAGGTTCTTATATAAACTTGTTTTCGTGTGAGTTTATATCATGTATATGGTTTTTAAACTAAGCATGCCTGTTAATGTTAGATTCAGTCGTACAATTAATACTCGTAATATCAATCCATTTTTAGGACTTACTTTAGAAAGCCTTGAGGAAAAGATGGATTATCTTAAATGTGGATTCTCGGGTAAGGCATTTCGAAATTGTTAACATAATAAATATGAGTCTTGCTTAAGTGAAGAACCATAACGACAAGAAGCAAATTAGAATATTTTAATAGATATTAAATAATTACGCGCAACATCTTCAGAGTGAAATACAAGCTTGTCGGAATCCGAACACAAATAATGAAATTATACCCTGCCTTTTCGGATTTAGTTTTCAACCTGGATATCATTAGCCTGTGGCAGCAGCCCCGTACTGTGTGCTCGTTCTTTCTCCGAAATAACGTCTGTCTCTTAACTGTAAAAATTCCATACTTGATGGCGTTAATTTTCCCATAATGCAACCATCGCTTCTGATTGGTTGATTATTTTGTGATCATACGCGAATAAATAAAATCACTGGTGCACGGCTTGGACCAGATCAACATTAACGCCAACGCCGTTTCTGTGTTAAATTTCAAGGCGAAATCTAGTTTTTGTCATTAAAGAAAACAAATAGTTATTCTTTCCAGAACGAGTTCGATTTTCGATAAATTGTTAGGTTTCCATTGAAATCGAACGTTTTGCTAGACATCGATGTTAAATTTTATAAATTTGTTTGAACACAGAATAGCCAATCAGACACGATGCATGTATTCTGACTATGACGTCATATGTATGAGTTTTTTCCAGTGAGACGCGGACGTTGCTTTTTGGGAGGACCGAGCCACAGTATGCGGCTGCATTCGCAGCTTAGGAGGACGTTTGGGTACTGCGTAGCCTTTTTTACGTAAAAACTGAATTCCCATGTTGTTGAGATCCCATGTTGTTAAAATATACACGCGTTAATGTTGTGAAGCATATTGCATTTCCGTCAAAAATGCCGACATTTTTATATGCAAACCTGAAAATATATGGGTATATATAGCCCTTGATATAAGAAAGAAATGCACCGCTCATTTACTGCCAAATTTTGCTCATTGTTGTCAAACTCAACATAACATCTCTCTTGACGATTTTAATTTTGTTGGTGTTTACCTTGTAATGTCATTAGCGCCAAGTTGGATGAGTTTGGCAAACGTTTTTTTATCATCTGCAATTATCTTTTTATCCAACACGGCAAAAATATTTTTGAACCAGACAAGTGCTGAAGAGCGGTGCCCTGTTTGGTAAAAAATGTCGCTTGTATTCTCGTTTCCAGAGCCCACGCTTCTGTGTCCGTGGCTTACGTCTTCCACGGCCTAGCGTACGACTGTGTCACCCTGAATATAATAAAGTACCTAACAAGTCGTCAGAGCAGTGACTGGTTTGTCAGGGCACCGTAGCATAAAGCTGCCTTACGATCTATTCGCTAACTTGTCAGGACACTGCAATTTTGTGCAATTGTGTTTACCTGCCGAACGCTTCGCTTTACGGAGATCGTAAAAATGCCGCCAAAATCCCTTGCGTCAAAAACATCGCTTCCATTCTCAATGCGACAACGCCAGAGCCTATGACGTTTATGTGGCTGTGGCTATCAATTTTACACAAACGTACAAGAAAAATTATAAAGCTTGCTGACAAGCTAGCCGCTAGCACGTCAGGGCGCCACAATTGTATCTGCCTACGGAATGTTCATTGCTATTCTTTACAAACATGATGTTGTCAAAAGGCCGACAAAATCTTTGGCGTCAAAAACAACGCTTGTGTTCAGGTTCCCACGTTTCTATGTCCGTGGCTTACGGGTGCCACAAAAATGTGACACCCAGAATATGAAGCTACAGCCGCTCAGCGGTTACTCGTCAGGGCACCGCAATTTCTTACACACTAAGCATTTCCCATTCTATTGGCGATTATCTTGTAACTGTGACATGATAAGTTGTACGTATACATGTAATGCATGCATGTATGTGGTACGTTTGTGAGTTTGGTGTAATATAACAGACGTTTGGTGGACGTTCGTCAAACTCAATTACTCAGAAAAGATTTCTGAGACCCCAGACAGGTTTGGAATCTGCAACCTTCTAATGCAGGTTTGAACCCTGTCTGGGGTCTCAGAAATTATTTCTGAGTAATTGAGCTTGACGAACGTCCACCGAACTCTGTTATCTTGTAACTGTTAAATATGTGATATCACGGCCACCTCGGTTTTTATTGTTCCCACACGCACATTTAATCTCGAAATAACCCGATGCATAGAGATGAGGTACGATTAGTAACTAATCATACCTAATGTTTACGCCAAAGTCCGCTTCAGCAGCAGCAGCCCTAGGAGTTCCGGATGAACACTTGTCGAATTCCCTTGTCGAATAGTATTAATCACAACTCAATAATTTATTCACTCTGAAGTTGTTGACTCCGCCAAAAGCGTTCTTGTTTTACTCTCCTTCCTCGGAAACCGTAATATTACAAAGTGATAGCATGGCATTTCGGTTGATTAGTGATTAAATGTCCCTCAAGCCTCGGGAGGTTTACTAAAAGTCTACTAAACCTGATCCCTTGGCTTTCGGGTACATTTAATCACTAATCAACCGAAATGCCATGCTATTACTTATAATTATCTTATTTGGTCTTTTGCCTAATTGTCTTGTAAATATAGTTGCATACATTCTGAACATATATGAAGGGTGAACATATGTACACAGCTTAAATTAATTTCCGTCCGGAAATTCAGTGCAATCAGGCATAGTGTAAACTTTCCAGGGGGTAAACTTACCAGGTTTAACGACATACATACTTGTCGTAGTTGAAAGGCTAAAAGCACTGAAAATGTGAAACACTAGTATCAGTCTTTCATAGACGACAAATATTTATGTCACTTGAAGCCCATAAGCCCTAAAGAGCGATAACAGACAGGTTTGTACCTTATCTATGGATGTTTCTTGAAAGACGTGTATATCTTAATATACCAAGAATGAAAGAAGTCCCCCCCGGAATATATTAGAATACCACTGCGCACGCGTGGTTTTGTTTGCGACTGGCGAATACAACAATGGCGGAGAAACGCAAAGGAGCGGTCAATTTTCTTCTCGAAACAACGAATTTCTAGGCTTAACTGCATGGCTAATTAAATATGGTCTGGGCGAAAGGATTTATTGTCTGCCTAGCGGAAGGTGCGAATAAATATTAAAAGCTTTATATTTAACTTTAATATGGTCTGGCATGTTGACGATGTTGTGAAGTCGGTTTGTAGAGTGTTCGTGTTTGTTATATTTTAAACGACTGGCCCTCGAGCAGTTTTGCACGTCAACTCAATAACAAATTCTGTATACTGGAGATTGTAGACTGTCTTGGCATTTTGATTTGGCGTTCAATAAGCAACTGTACGAAGAACCCTGGCCATATAACAGATTGGGAAAATTGTCTTAACTGACCAAAAATCGCGGGCGCATTTGCTCTGTTTCTTTATTTTTGTTCGAAATGAGGTTCGTTCGGGTCATACTAATTACCGACAAAAGCCGACAAAAACCGACAAAAAGAAAAACAAATACCGACAAAAGAAAAACAACGTGCAAATAACTAAGTGTCTATTCTGTCTATGGCTATTAAACGTTGATATGAACTTATTTTTATGTTGTTTCAACATCTCTTGATGTATGTGCATATATAAATATTCAAGGAATGAGGTTGAGCATGACAAGCAAGGGAACTGAGAGCATCCTATTAATCTTATGAGGTAATATATATAAGAAGAAGCGAATGCGATTCATGGTCAATAAAAATCATTTTGAATGTTTTTCAAGGAAGCGAATTCACGGTCAATAAAAATCATTTTGAATGCTTTTCAAGAAGCGAATTCACGGTCAATAAAAATCATTTTGAATGTTTTTCAAGAAGCGAATGCGATTCACGGTCAATAAAAATCATTTTGAATGTTTTTCAAGGAAGCGAATTCACGGTCAATAAAAATCATTTTGAATGCTTTTCAAGAAGCGAATTCACGGTCAATAAAAATCATTTTGAATGTTTTTCAAGAAGCGAATTCACGGTCAATAAAAATCATTTTGAATGTTTTTCAAGAAGCGAATGCGATTCACGGTCAGATTATTAGCGATTCAGATTTAGATTGTTCTTGGAGCAAATTAAATACTGTGTGCTACACACTGCTAGAAAATTTTGTCGGTAGTTGTCTGTTTTTTTGTCGGCTTTTGTCGGTAATTAGTATGACCGGTTCGTTCAGGTTTGAATGTTTTGTTAGCTGAAATATTTGGTAAGCTGAAGAAGAGAAACCTTGGCGATTTAAAACTGGTTGTGATGACTTTCATGTGAGCTATATGTATATTCCTATGATCGGAGTTATGGAAACCTTTGATTATTCGAGGAGAATATGCAA